>ML685784.1:6687956-6942738 GCA_007922175.1 Pelusios castaneus | reverse complement strand
ACAGAGGAGGAAGTGTGGGGCAGGTGATGGGGTGGGGAGCTGGGGGGCTGAGGAGGATGTGGGGGGCAGGTGATGGGGCACTGAGGAGGGGTGGGGGGCCGGTGATGGGGGCTCTGATGAGGGAGTGGGGAGCTGGGGGGCACTGAGGGGTGGGGGGCCGGTGATGGGGGTGCTGATGAGGGAGTGGGGGACCGGTGATGGGGGCGCTGTGGAGAGAGTGGGGGGCAGGTAATGGGGGCAGGGAGCTGGGGGGCGCTGATGAGGGACTGGGGGGCAGGTGACGAGGTGGAGATCTGGGTGGCGCTGAGGAGGGAGTGGGGCAGGTGATGGGGTGTGGAGCTGGGGGGCACAGAGGAGGAAGTGTGGTGCAGGTGATGGGGTGGGGAGCTGGGGGGTGCTGAGGAGGGGTGGGGGGCCGGTGATGGGGGCACTGATGAGGGAGTGGGGGACCGGTGATGGGGGTGCTGTGGAGGGAGTGGGGGGCAGGTAATGGGGGCAGGGAGCGCACGGCTGGCCCCCCCCCCCCCCCCCCGCGGTGATTACCATTTTTCAATTTGCGATTCTTTAGAGAATCGGGGGTTTACTGGTGCTTTACTAACCTCCCGAAGACAAGTGTAACAGCACTCCCAGAATCTACCAGGGCTATGGTTTCTATCCCATTTAACTTCAGCGGTCTTGTATATTTGTGTGTGGTTACTCCAATGCCCACCAGGTTGAGCAGGCTACAGGGGTCTGTTCTGTTTTCCAGGTTATTCTGCATGGGTTCTTCTACGTTGGGACACGGGGCCACTATATGTCCCCACTCCCCACAAGCATAGCATCTGAGAGGGGCCCTAGATACACTCTTGTCTTTCCGGCTGAGGGGTCTGATCCTGTAAATTCTATCCACATCTCTTCATCCTGTGGGGACCCATGGCTGGCCATCCATTTCTTTTGTTCTCTCCGTTTTCTGAACTCCTGGGTTTAGAGGGCATCTCTTGACTCGAGGCAGGTCCTCCTGGGTTGCTCGGGTAGCACTCCTGGCCATAAGTCACCTATCCAAAAGTGTGGTCAGTTCATCATAAGAAGAGGGTTCATTTCGGCTTACCCAGATATGGAGATCTGGCAGTAGCCCCCTTATGTACCGGTCAATGATGAGGGTCTCTAGAACCTCCTCGGGACGGCGGGCCTCAGGTTGCAACCATTTGTGTATAAGGTGAGTGAGATCAAACTGGGACCTTGGAGCCCTTTCCTCCTGGAACTTCCACTCGTGGTATCTCTGGGCCCGTATAGACATGATTACACCAGAACGAGCCCAGATCTCTGCCTTCAATTGGCAATAATCAACTGCAGCTTTGGTGGGAAGATCAAAATATGCTTTCTGGGCCTCCCCACACAGGAAGGGGGCAAGAATACTAGTCCATTGGTAGCCTGCAGCATGTGTGTCCCTTCAGGCACATGGGTTCGGGAGATCAGGATCGTCAGTTGATCCACCGATTCCCGAAAGAGGGCATGATCCTGGGCTGCCTGGTTTATCAGCAGCTGATTAGTCTCTTACTATAGCCACAAGGACTCTTGCTGAGTGGCCATTTGTGCCCCACTGGCCTCTTGCTGAGCCACTATGGCCTGTATCAGGGCCTTTACTATGTCTTCCATGGTAGTATGGGGAAAGAAAAGCCCTCTGGCTGCTGTGCAAAAGGTATCCTTCCACTGGAAAACTGAGCACTCTCAGTCCCCATGGATCCTGAAGTGGCAGCCAGTTGAGGCACAGTTCTCCCACCTCCAAACTCCCAGTGCTATGGGCTCTCTGTCTCTCCTAACCTGGGACTGGACTTTTCACCCCACAGGCTGCAGAGCCTGAGGCCCTAACGATCATCTGTGCAAACTTGCCCTAAATGCCTGTATCTCCTAGGTGTTGTCAATAACAGCTACTGGTCAGCTCTCCTCCAGTTTTCTTTGCTCTGTTCTCTTCTACACACCAAATTCTGCTCCTACCCCCACTTCCAAACAACATGCCCAAACTCCCTCACTGCCTGGCTGCTACAGGGGCTTTTTATCTTTTACCCTTAATTAGAGTCAGATGCTCCAACTGACTCTAGATGTCTTAATTGGAATCAGGTGCCTTAATTGGCTCAAAGCAGCCCAGCCCCAGCTTTTTGTTGGGCTAATATACCTTCCTTCCACCACCCTCCTGTAGCCATCAGGCCTGGCTCTGTCACAATAATATATATATATAAAGTCTATCTATTGGATGCACAGAGTTAGGTTTCTTGATTTATAGTTATTATATAAAATATATATAAAAAGTAGTGTGTATCCACTGGATGTACAGAGTTAGATTTCTAGCTCTATTGTGATTAGTGATCTATATTTGCAGATATATACTTTCTTTATGACATCTAGTCGATAATGTATATCCACTATCCAATATCTTTTCATTTATCACTACAAAGATCCCTTTCCCTTTGTCAGTTGGAGTTACGCTTTCATCTCTAATTTATTAATATAACACTATTTATTCTATCCCTCATGGTGTTTATTTTCTTTGTACTCCTCTGCAGTAGTTATAAAATACTACTTAATACTACTTATAAAGTAGACTTGCGCCTTATTCAAGGTTTCTTAAGTTTTGTTACCACACTAAGTAACTGACAGAAAAAATGAAGGACAATAGCACTGATTCCGTCAATTTTTTAAAATTGAAATAACATGCATCTTCAGTTTTCTTCCTATTTTTATAGTCTGTAACAAAATAGCAATATTTTTAGTATTTTAGTACCAGCAAATTATTACATTAAAGTGTTTTGTTTGGGATTTGGTATTGCATTCATTAAAATAAGGCCAGTAACTCGTGGGTCTGACACATTCTGCACACAAAATAAATGTGTGGTGAAAAATATTTTAGGGTCTCTTGTAATTAATACATACTATACAAAATGTCTAAGGGCCAGATCCTCAGTTGGTGAAAATCAGAATAACTTCACTGATGTTACACTGATTTACAACAGCTATGGATCTCACCCTAACATTTATAATATTAATATTATGGCTATAATTCACAGAGTATTTTAGAATTTTATCCTCAATATGCAGTATATGCATATTAAAATATTTATTATGATAAAGTTCTTGATTGAGGTCCTAAATGAAAGAAGTCTGATTATTTTACCTCTTGTTTCCCCATGGACAGAAACGTATTTATAACTAAACCACCATATATATTGTATAACAACTTTACACATTGGCACAGAATCTGAATTCTCTCTTATCAAACAGAAATTTTTCCTTCTAAAGTGAGGAAATAATTCAAATCGCAGGTGTCTTACAAATGATTTAATCTAAAATAATGCTGGGAAGTCATTACTTTTGCTCTTCTAAAACTGATGTTGAAAGTCAGTATAAAAGGCACATAGGCTATGTCTACACTAGAAAAGTTAAATAGATTTAGTATTAACAATATTAACAAAAGTCGACTTAACTTTTCTAGTGTAGACATAGCCCCTTTTTGACCTTATTAAGTCGACTTAACACTTTAAGTTGACTTAATAAGGTCAATTTAGGCACTAATGCCCATCCACACTGGTTTAAGTCAACCTAATAAGGTTGATTTAAGCATTGTCGACCTAAAATGAGGTGTTACAAAGTCGGCTTAATTTTTCCTTAAGTCAACTTAAGGAAATGCGTAAGTCGACTTCAGGAAAGCCCAGTGTGGACGCGGAGTAGTTTAGGTCTACTTAAGCTTCCTTAAATTGACCTAACTTTTAAGTGTAGACCCACCCAAAGAGTGGTAAATCTGGTGTGGCAAATCCTATTGGATCACACAGGCCAATTTGCTATATCTGTTAATGGCCAAATTTTTCATAGATTTTAGGAAGGAAAATTTCCCTATAATGGAATTTAGCCAATATGTACTGGTGGATCTGGCTAGAATATACATTCCTGAGATTACATGCAATCTGTCCTGAAATGTGATCTTGAGTATCTTTCGTTAACTGAGCTTGCATAGCTTAAATTCTTAATCAGAAAACTATGCAAAACTTAGAAAACAAACAAACAAAACAAAACCCCTCATTTATTTTGCCTCCTGGAACACTGTAGTTCACACATCAATTATCATTGCATAAACTTCAATCAGTTCTAAACGGATCTTTGTTGGGGTGGAACATATATTTTATGGAGGATCTCGAGATTTCATTATTTTGTCTTCACTTTGATTAAGGAGTGAACCCCTTTAAAGAAAATTAGAGGGGGAAAATAGGTGAATTGAAAATGTTCCATTTCAACAAAACTGAAATGTTCTTGTTCAACTTAAAATTTTGTAATGTATTTATATATAAATTTAATCTACAATGAAAGCAAAAACTAATTCAAAATGAAATATCAAAACATTTCAGCCTGAAAATGCCTAAATAGGACATTTCAACATTGTTGGGAGTCTTTTCTTCTGTTTTCTTTTAAATGAAAGGTTACTGAAATCAACATTTTGAACATTCATGCCTTATTTTAATAGTTTAAATTTAAGAATTTTTCAAAGCAGTTTTTCATATTGAAGTTTGCCAGTTATCGTAGAACATGGAATCTGAATTTTTAAATATTTTTATCTATCTAAGGCTATGTCTACACTTACTAAATTAGCTAGTTCGAAGATTAAGAATTAACTTAATTTGAACTAGCAAATTTTAGTTCGAACTAAGCAAGTGCCATGCATGGCACTTGTTTAATTCGAATTAGTCAATTGCATTAAGGTCAATGTGCCGATTAGTTTGAACTAAGTGCTTAGTTCAAACTAACATGGCCATATTGGGTTAATTCAAACTAACTAGTTTGAATTAATCGTTAATTCAAAAAGTATAATTGAATTTATTAGTTCGAATTAAGGCAACCCTTAATTCGAACTAATGAAAGCCTAGTGTAGCCAAGGCTTAAGTTAGTTCAAATTAAGCTTCCTTAATTCGAACTAGCTTGCCATTGTAGCCATAGCCAATGGTTTTTCTATAGTTCCTGTGACCATAGTAAATAAACACAAGATTCAAATATAATATTACTGAGTAATGGTAATATATATTGTTCTTTGTATAAGAGCAAAGATTTAGCCATTGCTTTCAATAATGGTCATCAGAGTGAATCATTTATCTATTTATGCATAAGTAAACATTGAAAAGCTTCTGAATAACCATCAGCAGCTTGAGGAAATGTAATTTTGAAAGGACTATGATAAGTGAAGGAAAACAATGTATCTAGATAAAATATACTCTGACTTAGAGTAGAAACTATTCCTCTTCAAACCATTTGCACTCCAAAAGGAGCAAATAATTTTTATAAAAATTCACATTTTCTTATCCACATGGGCAGTACAGCTGATATTTTAAAACTAAGTCAAAGATGCATTATAACTTAGTCCATTACAATTAATCCCATAAGAAACAGTCTTCAAAGTTATTTAAATTATTCTTGCTTGTAGGATAAGCAAATAAAAATGATACTAAGAAACAACTATGATATTTCTTTTAATTTTTAAGTGCATATGTGTACAAGATAGACAGATTGTGAAAGAAACATGGATCCTCTCAAAAATGCAGTAAAAAATAGACATTTTTAAACCTTTGGTGTCCAGCCCAAAAGTGCCTTTGCAGCTGCATGAGATTCCTGGCTCTGCTGCTTCAGAGGTGGTTCCTTAATTCAGTGGGGTTTTCTCTGAATCAATTGCATAAAGCTGGATATATATAGTCTACCTTTCCCAATCTACTCCTCATTAGGGTCAAAAGGAATTTGGTTCTTGGAAATGACGTCACAGGTGCCCTAAGTAGTTTTTGTGTGTTTGTGTGTGTGTGTGCATGTGCACATGTGGTATTATATCTCAATATTACATCATGGGGAATTTTTAAACAAATAGCCTTCATAATATACAAGATCTGTAGGCATAAAAGAAAAAAGAAAAACTACTCTCAAAAATTTATCCCTACAAGTCACCAACAAATACTGACTATGAACCAGCTATATAGGTTTGGTTAGTTAGAAGTTTTGTTAACCCTTCAGCAAAGTGCCTGCATGTTAAATGTTCAGATGCACTCGTTCTCCTTTGTCTTTACTTTAAATTTCCTTAGTGCCTAAGGATCCTGTCTTCTGGAGGTCACATACCATGATGTCATGCACTCCTAACATATTCCTTGAGCTACTAAAGGATTGCTCCAAATGCTTGAGTTATCACTAGGATCTTTTTTTTTTTTTTTCTTGTTTTCCATAACTGTTTCATTTCATGGCAGAATGTTTTATATTTTGCTATCTTCTTTTGGTAGTGTTTGTTTTATTATGTTTCTGGTGGCTTTGACAATATCAATTAATATGATCTTATCTTCTTTTCTGTAATTATTATATCTAACCCATTTACCTTCACTATTGAATCTGTGATAAATTCCAAATCCCATCAAATTTTACAATCTACATTTTCTGTAGCTCCTTCCAGCATTCATTTCTCCCAGCTTTTCTTTCCATTTTAGACAAAAGTCCAACATCAGATAATTTCTTGATCTCCACCATGTGTCCCTTTCACTCTTTCATCAACCATGACCTCCAGTTTTCTTGAATTGTTTGGACAGCTATATGATATCGGTGAGGGGTTGCCTGCCTCTAAACAAACTCACAGGCAGACAACAAACAAGGAGTCCTGTGGCACTTTTAAAGACCAACAAATTTATTTATCGCATGAGCTTTTTAGGGAGAAAATCCCACTTTGTCAGACACTTTAAAAAATTGCCAGAAAAGGACTCTGCAATCAGTTAAGTTCTCTGGAGGACTATTTTATGTCATTTGTAACGCTGTTGTTGTTTTATTTTTGTTATATTGTAGAGGCCCCCTGGGGGCCTCATTCAGGATTACCCCAGTGTGCTGGGTTCTCTACAAACATGCCACATTTCAAAGAATTTACCTCTAAATTAAGACAAGATTCAGTGAACTAGTGTGACAAAACAGTAAAGGGGATATGGGAGGGAGGCCACAGGTAACCATGGCAGGAAGTTGTAGTTATGTGTATAGCAGCTGGATGCATAGTTTGTAGATTTGAGGGTGGCTATTCTATTTATTTATTTTAATCTTTTTTAATCCCTGCTGGCCTCCTGCCTAGCCACTCTCGGTTCTTAAGTCACAATTCAGTTATCATGATAACAGTGGTATTGAGGAGGCACTTAAGAGAATATTTATTTGAGTTTTTGTGCATTGCTAACTATCCCATATACACAAATGATGACATTAGGTTGTCATTCATGTCCATGGAGCTGTATTGTTGTTTGCTTTGTGCATCAGGCCAGTCTTTTCTCTAAATAATTTGAACTTGCGTACAGCCAGCACACAGAGCCACCTAGAACTTACATGCCTGGGAAAGCTACAGGAGTTTGTATGAAGGGAAATGTTGGCTGAATTTTGTGTGAAATTTTGACAACTTATAAATAGGCAACAGAGCTTTCAAAGATCAAATAACGGTGGACAGAAACCTAATAACCGTCTGGCAACCTGAGAAAATGAAAATGAAACCTTGCTTCAGGAGACATCACTCAGGATTAAAAAGAAACACACAAATTCTGGGGCACTGGTGTCAATTTCAAATTAGTTCTTGCAGAAAGTTTTAAAATCTACTTTTAAGTCTCAGGTAAAGGAATTATCAAGAAAATTATTATGGCGTAAAGCTGTTTAATAAGAAGGTTAAATACCCAACTGATAGCCATTGATAACTTACAATCCGTGATAGTTGGGGTTAGATCTTAAAAAAAGTTAAAGGAAAATTTATATTGCTTGATAAGGAAGAAAATGATTGCCTCTTGAAGAGATGGCACAGTGGTACTTAGCTATTCAAAGACAGGTGCTGTATAAAAATCTAAGATCGATAGATATCAGCAGAGTTGTAAAATAATGTGTTGTGGCAAAACACCATTGAAAAGTGTTTAGTAACTGGTAGAAGAATCTAACTGAATGCTATGAATTTCAACTGATAAGCCACAATTAGCCAGCTAGACAATATCCACTTATTCAGGATGTAATAAGGCATTTGGGAACTAAAGGAACATGTGATGAAAGGCTGAGTGTATGCTCAGATGTGACCAGTGAAGAGGGTGTATGAATTTAAGGTGGAGGAAGATAACCTGGGTATGATAAAGACTCAATAAAAATGGAGATGAAACCAGGATAAAGGAGGAAATTCTGGAGATCATCCAGGAAGAGGTTGAAGTAAAAGACTGTGATTGCGCTTTCACAGACCACTCAGACAGGTCAGACAGTTTAGGTCAGAGAAGGAGACTAGAGGAAGTGGTATGGGACCTGATTCTGAAAGGTACTAAAACAAATGCCTAATTTTGGGGACTGATAATCATCATTTTCTGGTATTGTGACCTTATTATAATGTGTGTGTTGACTCGTACAGCATTTCTAATTGTTTCCATAGCAGCGTTTGCATGGATTGCTACGTTGCATACCTGTGATATACAATTTCTTAAAAATCGAGCCAGGCTGCTAAAAGTCATGCATTTTTAGTACCACATGAAGAAGATACCCTTTGATTGGCTGATTTCTCTATTTTCCCATCTTCTGAAAAAGAGCAGTCAATTAGGGTTGCTGCAGGAAACAGGGAGTTCTCCCCTCAGAAGCCGGCATAATTCTCACAGGGGAAGATGGGAGAAGGAGCAGAACCAACCTGTCAGCTCTGGGTGTCTGGGTATCATATCTCCTCTGCCCTCCTTTCCTCAGAGAAAGGGGACAATTCCTCTGCTTGTATCCCCTCTATAGTCCCTTACTGTAACATCAAGGGTAAGCAAAAGAGGAAACCCCAGTGCAGCCCTCCCAGGCCTGGTGAGGAGGTGAAGATCCTCCCCAACCCCCCCTAGCCCCCCCGGAGTTCAAGAGGAACAGAAGTGAGGCTGGGGAGGAAGAAATGGTGTAGAGGACTGATTGGGCAAAACAGAGGTGAGGGAAGGATTTATGGAGGACTTGAGGAAGCAGACTTAATTGCTGGGCAGAGGAACAGCAGATGTGGGAGGTGATAATAGATCTCCCCCCTCACACACTTTAAGTACAATTCCATGGGACAGTATTATGGTGAGCTTCCCCTGTATTCATGTCTACTGAATGGCATTCATTCCTCAGGTAATACTTCAAAGAATGATGTTCACAGACATCTCAAACACTTCACACATGATAGGCATGCATTCAAATCTGTTAAACCCTAAAGGGAAAACCTTTATTCTGTCAGTTACCTGCAGAGACCTTCATTTCTCTTTCTTCTTTTAAAGACAATACTTAGTGGCAGTGCAGCGTTTACATTAAACAGTCTCAATCCACAGCAAACAGAGAAGTCTATATCTTTAAGGAGCAACTGTCTTGTAAATAATTAACCCTGTAAACACTCCCCTTTTGGAGAAGCCAGCCATTTTTCTTCTAAAAACAACATACCCTCTGCTTTAAATGCAGTTTCCCTGCAGTGAACCAGGTTTTGGAACAGTCTGCTACCATTTCACTTTTCCTGTGCTCACAGAATTGCAAAGCCTAACAGAATGAACACTCTCTAAAGGTGCATCTGCGTTTCATTACGATTGTTAGTGTATTCAGTCATTCTCGGCTCTAGCCAAAGGGCTGTTTTTCCTATCCATCAAATTTGTGATTTCAGGTCTACATTTTCAAAGAAGCAGTTGTATATCTGCCACAGACCTTATAGGCACATACTTCTCTGCATCATTAAAATGGTGCCTATTTTCTAAATCCTTCTGGGCAGGCAGAAGTGGGTTGAAAATTAAATCTTATATGATTTTTTTTCAAGGTTGGAGAGTACACAGCTTTTATTTCTTCAGTTATTGCACAGAGATTTTGCAAATAGGCTTCAGTGTGCCAGGCTGCTTTACTGTCTGCACCTTTATGGCCCCATTAACCCGGCACTCATCTGAGCAGGTCTGAGAGTTGCCCCATCATCACTCATCTGTGCTTTGATCTATTGAAATATTCCATAAATAACAAGCTGGACACAATACATTAATGTTGTTTTGTTTACCCATACTAATTAACTATTAACAAAAGAAATTCCAAAGGGGTAGCCGTGTTAGTCTATTGTAGAAAGACAACAGAGCCTGTGCCACTTTTAAAGACTAACAGATTTATTTATCGCATGAGCTTTCTTGGGAGAAAATCCCAGTCTAACAAAAGAAAAAAAGCCTGAGGACAAATGTAGTCTGTCTCTAAACAAAAAATGTCTGAAGGGTCTGCCTCAGCTATTGCAAGACAGACAGACAGAAACTACAGGCACAAATCATTAGGGTGCAATAAAGTGAACAGCCTCAGGATGGGCAGTGTCAGAATAGCATCTCCCAGATGTAAAAACATGATGGTTTCCATCTTGGCTGACACATTATGTATCGAATCAGGGAACTCTAAAAGGAAATCTAAAAGCATGAGCAGCTGAAGGTAGAGATCATGAATCAAGACTACCTAGTTGAAGTTGAGACAGACTCATATTCTGTGTGGGTGGAGTACAAACGGGTATGTGTAGCACACACTAAGCAGTGGGTTATAGAATCAATGCAGGAGAAAAGAAACAGAATTATTACATTACTGTGACATTAAGTCATTACAAATGCATACGATCTCAGTGTTTCTAATCCATGGCCAAGGTCACCTCCTTCCTCTCTATTCACCCCTTTTGGGGACCTTGATTACATAGGCCTCCAGAGCAGTTATCCCTTAATGGGCTTATTTCATTCCTATTTTTGCAGTGTGAAAGGAAACAGAAGAGCAAAAGAAACCATTAGTATGTATTAAAAAATTGGGGCATCTCCTACTCATTCATGACTTCAGCCTGAGTGTATTAGACCACAACTGAAAGTATAAAGGCTTATTATATAAAATAAAAATTAAAGATCATGGAACTTATCAAAATATAGGCCTAGCCTCCAGTACCCACGGTTACTCAAGGAGCTACAGGCCCTGCTTCTACTATTATGAGCCTCTGCTTTTGTAGAAAGGCATATTCCTTATAATAGATGCATAGATCACCAGGTGGGATGGAACCAGTAACTGGAGAAAAATGTCATAAACAGTGGTAACACAGTGGAAATCCTGCCTGATACAATCCACTCAATGCATTTTATCTCCCTTTGGTGGTTCCCTAACATTGGGCTCACTTTTGTGATAAGGCAGTTTTTAATAAGCTTAGGCTGCATGGGTTGTGTGGACATGTCCCATCTGCCACATCATCATGTGATAACAGCCAATCCACACAGTAACATGCTATTGGCATGTGATTATTGCGTCTGCATGTCCTAGATCACACAGAACAAATGGCAACTGAGCAGCAGCCTGGTTGACCCAGAAAGTGCTCTCAGGGGTACCACAGAGCAAATACGTACATTGTGCTTGCTCTATCTACCACAAAGCTCCTTCCTTACCTTACGTCATCCACCATGACCCACATCTGTTCTCATCTCTGCCAATCCCACAAACCCTGCTTGACACTTTTTTCCCAGAATGCACTCAGCCACTGCTCATCTTTCTCAAATTATGCCTTGTTTCAGCTGAAGTAGCTAACCCAGATAAGCTGACCTAAATATTAACAGAGGGCTATTTGGTTCTTCCAGGTTGTCCCATCAAAAAATCACAGCTTGCTTGGATGTACCTAATTTAGTCTGTACAATACAAAAAATAGATAGGGTGACACTGTCCTTGGGGTCAAGCAACTATCTCTCAATTTTCACATAGACATCCTTTTTGTAATCTATCTGCTTGTGCCCAGCACTTTTTAAACAGAATATATCTCCTTGTGTGGACCTAAAACCTGATTTGAAGTCTACTGAAGCCAGTGGGAGCCTTTCCATTAACAATAGCCTTCATATCAGACCAATGGGGACCTCCAAAAAGCTTTTGAAAATGTGGTCATTTTTTTATCAGCACAAAGTTCATTTATATTTAAAAGATTATGACCACACACACAAAAATGAAAAAAAAAAAATGCCTGCCTAAGTTCTTAGAAAAGGCATTGGGTTATTAGGGAAAGTTCTATTTAAATGGCTTGATGTTTCAGCAAGAAGAAAAATCTAAATTATTTTATGCTAGCACTTGACATCTATTTAAAATCTACTTTAAAAACCTAAATGGAATTTATTTTACAAATTGAAAAGCCCGACATAAAGTTTTGGCTGCTTGCCTTTATCAGATGATGCAGATATTTGAAAAAATAATAAAAAATACCACAGGCATAAAATGGAGTTGAAATAATCCATAGATGTGTTCTGATCTTTTCATCTTTGCAGATATTACATAACAAATAAGATTTGTTATTAAAGTAGTGGTTTTCTCCTGGGTAAATCTATTAATCTCTAAGATAGGCTACTGATTGTTTAACACTAACAAATCCCTAATTCTAAAAAGTATGCCAGGATCACAGAAAAGAATAAAACTTCTACTGAAGACAATGGGAGTGCACTGAATGATACACGTAAAAGAAAACAGATAACTAGAGCTGATATCTTTCATGCATAGCCAGGAAAATAATTTTGACTAACATCTGTATAATGTATTTTCTGGACTTTAGAACCAAGAAAACACTGTTATTTCTGTATGCTAGACTAAGTCTGCATTTGAAGCTGGAAGTGTGAGTCCAAGTGGGCCAGCTTTCATAAATATGTACATACTAGCTCAGTGAGAGCTAGTGTACTGAAAATAGTGTTTCAGCCTTAGTAGTTTAGACTGTCTAAGTGACGGCATGGTCTAGCTGCCCTGAGTACAAACTCTTTGGGACCCTGTCGATACACACATTGGGCAGCTAGTTTGTGCTTGCCCACACTCTTGTGTTTACACTATTTTTAGTGTGCTAGATTAGTGAACACTAGCACAAGATAAAGGGAAATTATTATTCCCCTCTATTTGGCATCAACAAGGCCACATTTATAGCCTTATATTCAGTTTTGTCAAACTGGGGGGGGGGGGGGGGGGTGGAGCACATGATGAGGAGAGGCTGAGGGAACTAGACTTATTTAATAAGAGAAACATGATGGGGATTTGATAGTGACCTTTAATTAGGGTTACAGGGAAGGTAGTGCTAGGTTGTTCCCAGTGGCAGTAGATGACAGAACTAGGAGCAATGGTCTCAAGTTGTGGTAGGGGAGGTCTATATTGGATATTGTGAAAAGCTTTTTCACTAGTAGTGGGGTGAAGCATTGGAATGGATTTCCTAGGAATGAGGTGGAATCTCCATCCTTGAGATTTTTAAGGTGTTGCTTGATAAAGGTTTTGCTGGATGATTTAGTTGGGATTGGTCCTGCTTTGAGCAGGGGATTGGACTCACTAGATGACCTCCTAAGGTCCCTTCTTCTATGATTCTATGTATGTCTGTATGACCTGAGAAACACTCATCTTCACCCTTCACTTCCATGCTGAGAGAGTAGACATCGCCCTAAAAATGTGTTTTCTCTTTGCCGCTCAAATCTGCATGTTTGTTACTGTGACTTGTTGGAAGTGGATAGTACAAATTAGAGTGGGAAGTGTAATGATCTTTGTTTATAATTAGAATCCATTTCAAGTACTCAACATTTACATCTGGCTGTTCTCAATTCCTTAAAAGAATCTCACCCTTTCCTATAAAATACTTCAGTTAGGGCCAGATTTTTCATGGTATTTAGTGGCTTAACTCCTATTGATTTAAATGAGAATTCCCATTTAATTTCAAGTGGAGTTATGTACCTAAATACCTTTAAAAATGGTCATTGCTCTTTGTAAAATTAGGCAAGGAGTCCTGTGGCCTTGTTTGTTTTGCTGAACTCGACTAACACGGCTATCCCTTTGGAACTTGTAAAATTAGAGAAAGACATAGCCATTACAATGCTTGGGGTACCCAGGACTGAGTTACTTTATTAACCCCTGTCACTAAATGGTAAGAGAGAGTCCTGTTGTGTATAGCTGCGTGTCAGTACTCTGATGCCAACAGCCTTCTCAAGCATTCTCCTCCATTCTCTACTCAATGCTAGTATTTATTTTCCCTTGGAAGTTAATAAGAGGTGTACCCTACTCCCTGAGGTCTTTTGAAGTGTTCCTGTTATCTGCTTGTATGATTCAATTTAGGATCAGCATCTTGCTTAGTATCTTAGCACTTAGATAGAGTTATAGTGGAAATAAGGATATATTTATTATCAAGTGATAGCAAGTAAAGATATTGGAAATAAAAGGTTACATATAAAATATAATTGTTACACAAGTTCCAGAGGGATAGCCATGTTAGTCTGTATATGGCAAAAACAAGACCCCAGTGGCACCTTAAAGACTAACAAATTTCTTCTAGCACAAGCTTTCGTTGGCTGCAACCCTCTTCATCAGATTATGGATTATTGATTAATCCATTATCTTGATTACGGAAAATAATCTTGATTATGGAAATTCTAGCAAAACCAAACAAGATGAATTAAATGGGGGCTGGGGAAGAGTTAACTACACTAGTTAATCGAACTAACTTAAGCCTTGGCCACACTAGGCTTTCATTAGTTTGAATAAAGGGCTTCCTTAATTCTTAATAAATTTGATTATACTTTTTTGAACTAATGGTTAATTTGAACTAGTTAGTTTGAATTAACCCAATGTGGCCATGTTAGTTTGAACTAAGCGCTTAGTTTGAATTAACCGGCACATCGATCTTAATGCAATTGACTAATTCAAACTAAGCAAGTGCCATGCATGGCACTTGCTTAGTTCGAACTAGCATTCTAGTGGGACCATGCTAGTTCGAATTATGTTAATTCGAGCTACCTAAAATTAGTTTGAATTAACTAATTCGAACTAACTTTAGTAAGTGTAGACGTAGCCTTATATGTACACTACAGCCTTGCTCCTGGTGATGTAAGCATAATACCTTCACCTCCATGGAGAGCTTATGTTGGTATAGTTAGGTCGACCCATTGCCTGTGCAGATACTGCATTCCTTCCTTTGGCTGTTTTGTCAATTTCACGGTTTATTCTGGTACCAGTTCCCTGTTCCCCCACTTGGAACACAGCAGCTGACCATACTCCAGGCACAGATCTCCCTGCTGAAAATGAGACAGCAGAGATGGCTCTCCCACTCTTAGCTGAGAGCTGTGCACAGCTGAGAGCTCTGGCTCTCAGACTCCCATACTGTCCCTCTTCGGTTAGTGTAATGACTCCTGGTGAGGATGCACATCAGTCGTGGCAGGAATTACTGTGGTGGCTGTAAATTGACCTAACATAGGTCAATTTAAGACTGTACTGTACACATACCCTTACAGTGTCACAGTAAACAGGAGATGAAATGGATTGTAGTTAATACATATTTCAAGGAACCAGTTAAAGTGAACAGGTAAAGTCACCCATTAATACTCTTCCAGTCCTAGGGAGGAAAAAGTAGGGGGAGAAGCTAGGGCAGAATTTCCCCACAATAACTTGTGTTCACTGAGGCACATCTTCTAGAAAGGCATCCAGCCTTGATTTGTAGACATGAAGAGACAGAAATACAACTTCCCTAGGTAGTTTGTTTTTATGGTTAATCACACGCACTGTTTAAAAAAAAAAAAAAAAAAAAGTGCTTTATTTCTATTTTGAATATGTTTGGCCTTTACTTCCAATCCTTGTTCTTCCTATGTCTTTGTCCACTAGATTAAAAAGCTGTTTTAGTACCTGTCATTTTCTCACATATGCCATAGTCAAGTAACCTTACAATCTTCTTGATTAGTTGATAAACAAAACAGACTCAGCATTTTCACTCCTTCAAATACTCTGTAACTAGGAGAACAAGGTAGAAGCATAAAGCCCATTTTCTGAGATGTTACATTAAAAATGCATTTCACTAATGTAAGACTTCTAGACCATTCCCCTCTTTTTATTTTATACAGGGAGTAAAGCTCAACCATAAATCTGCTTGGCTGACAGAAATTCTATTGTGTGCAATCATTGGTATCTCTAGTTTAGTACTGGGTAAAGGGCAACTGATCTGTTGTTTAAGTTACCTTTCCTTAGCAGATACCATACTTTTAAAACATTCTGGGTTTAAGATACCCCCTAAGCTGATGCACCTTCCAGCTTTAGACTGAAGACAATTTCCAATTCTGTAAAAACGTAATTGCATTGTCTAGGGATCATTCCCAGAATAGATGCAGTTGTTTGAGGTGGGGGGGGGGGATTGGGGTTGGTACGTGTGTGTTTTTTTCTGTTTGTTTGTTTCTGGATGGTTGGTTTTTTGAGTGCTAGTTGTAACTAAGGGCATCTTGCTTAAAAAGATGGAATTAACAGTTTTTTTTTTATAGTTCTGAGGCAATTGTGAGAATAAAAGAGCATTCAGCTCCTGCTACAGAAAGATGAGATTCTTATCAAAGGCCAAGGCTCTGTAGATTTTTTTTTTATCTTAGCTTTGAATTGCCCAGGTCTATATCTGCTGGCAAGAGTCCATGCAAGCCTTTAACTGGACTCACTCAAAAGTGATGTTCGCAATAAATTTCACTAAATGTTAAACAGAATGATTTATATGAGCATGCCCTACATGCGAAGCATTCCATTTGCTTTTGGTGACAATTGGCTCCGACAATATGGTTTTGGTGGGAGAGAACCCCAATAAACTGCATATTTTGCCTATCAATTCAGGGAAGAAATGACCAAACAAGCTAGAGTCAACATTATACAGAACTCCTTGCTGTATGATCCACAAGATGGAGCTGCTAGGTGGGTGGGAGAACTCAAGTAAATAAAAACCTGTCCCAATTTTCTTGTGCCTTGTTGGATCTGTAGATACAGGTAGTTAACGTTAAGACTGCAATAATATTGCTTACCCGGTCCCAGGAAGAGAAAGCATCAAGGTGGCTGCTAAATTTCCAGTACCCCAAAAGTATGGCTGAATAGCCCAGTGGATAGCACATTTGACTGGGGCTCAGGAGTCCTGGACTATATTCTTGGCTCTGCCATTAATCTGCTATGAACTTTGGATAAATCACTTCCTCTCTATGTTCTCTGGTTTCCCATCATATCAGTAGTATTTTTTTCTCTATTTAGATTATGAACTTTATATTGGGGTATATTCTGTTACCATACATTTGCATAATGCTTAGCATAATAAAGTGCTGATCTCAGTTAGGCACTATAATATGTGTATATATAACTACAGATAATTATACTACAAAATTATATAAATTATCCATATATTATTCTATGAGAGAGAGAGAGAGAGAGTGTGTATCTTTAACCTTATGCTAGGTTCTTGACCTTTATAGATGAGCTTGATTTTGGAGCTGTCCCTTTTAAGATTCTCCTATACCTGACTCTAAGGTGGCTGGGGGGTTTAGGAGGCCCCTAAGATTATTTTACAAAGTTTGGGGGAACACTGAACATTCTCGGTGTCACTCCCTCAGTGATGCTGTATTGTGCTGAGCCAGATAGAGTCACCTATTTTCACCCCTGGCAGGTTGTTGACAAGGAGATTTTTAATGGATAACTTAGAAGATCTTTTTTTGTCTCTAATTTCTGTGATTGGTCAATCAAAGAAAAGTTGATCTTGTATTTGAATGGTTGCTTATAAAGGTGAGGTGCCCTTGAGAATGAAGAGTAGATTCTGTGGCTGCAGAAATTGGGTGGCTTAAGACAGGGCTCAAGAAAATTGGCTCCCAGCTAGGAACCAGTAGTTTCATTTTTGGTCACTAGAGGGTGATCTTCTACAGCACATGGAGTTGGGCTACAGACCCTCGTTGCCATCACAATCAGGCAGCTGGGTTTTGTCAAGCGTTGGCTTAAGAAATCCTTGATCCTGTCTTACCTGGATAGTAATACTTTAATGAAGCAGAAAACTGAACATTCTCACCAGCCCTGCATCTGTAAAGAGGAGAGTATATTCAATCCTTTTCCTTGTGTTCATGCATGAAAAATGCACAAGCATACCTTTAAGATATATTTATATCAGAAATATACATATCTTAATCTTAATGTTAATCTCTTTGATGTTTATATTATGTATTTATTAAAAGAATACTTGTGGATTGCTGACAAAACATGGAAAATGATAAAAAAAAATCTGTTTAGAAACAGGTTTATATAGTGAGATTTCCTTTCCTCTTATATTTTGTATTTTAAGAGGAAATATTTGGACAAAACCCAGGACTTTTGTATTTTAAGAGTTTTGCTGCTTATTCCCTACCTTAAATAATTCCCTTTGTCCTATCATAGTTGTTTCCACATAAATATTGAAACACTGGAGCTGTCTCATTCTTATGTTTCCAAGACCTGCTGTGTCTTCTCTATACTGTAGCCTGATCCAGCTGGATGCCCACATTCAAAATCGGTTACATGTGAATATAATTCATTTTTGAGTGGGAATGATAACAGAATACACCATCTAACTTCATGTATCTTAATCCCAGTTTCCTGCTTTTTTCACTGTATTTGTCAATCTTCTAGCACTTTCTGAAACTGATCAAGGTATTATAATTTACCATAATGTTCATGAGTTAACAGAAAAGACAATTGAAACAAAGATTTTTAGAGCCAGATCTGGTAGGGCCTATGCTCAGGTGGCTCAACACTTGAAGAAGAACAAACAAACGTGTGTGCGCACGCGCGCGCACACAGTTGATAAATGAGTCCTGGTCTACACATAAAACACTTATAACAATGAAGAGTTTGGACTGGTGCATGTGGCACAGAATTCATGCTATGGGGATTTAACCTTGCTGTTTGATGTATTTCCCCTTCAAACAGAAATAAGTTAAGATGAATTAGATACCTTTTAGTTCTCATCAGCAGGGTCTACATGGGTGAGTTACAGCACAACACATTAAAGTGTTCTACAACCCTCACTTCCATAGTCCAGACTGTAACACAATGCATACAAGCCCTAAGAGTGCTTTTGTCATCACAGCCAATATCATTTGGGAAGTTCTCACACTAACAGAATTCCTCTTTCTGTTAGCATATACTGTGTGTATGCTGGGGGGATATGCTGACATAGTTTTGAACCTGAATATCATTACTACTGTGAACCTCTCAGTTTAAAGCATTTGCAGACAAGCAGGCCACTAGCAAAGTATAACTATTATACTCATGTTCAGATACTATAGCAAGGGAATCATACAAGAATCTAAACAGTTAGATATATAGCTATAAAACATTTTAATGTCAAACCAGATTATTATTGACTTTTATTGGAAATTTCAAATACTGTAAGTAACATTCTTCAGCCAAGTAGCGCTCAAAAGTTGAAAACTCCCATTACTTCCCTTGAAAATATCACTGACACATTAGGAAGAAATATTTGATCCACACAGTAGAGTAAGTACAAATAATTATTAAAAGATGTTATCACTTTAAATCTACTCTAGCTAGGAAACCTACATAATTTCCAGCCCTTTAATATGAGAAACCAGTATATTCCAAAGAATGAGATAATGATAACAAATTTAATGTTTGAAACCCATAATATCGGTGTGTCCTGTGAACTCTTCTCCTTATTGTATCATTCAAAAATAACAAAAAAAAAAAAACATACTAAATACATACATTAAATTGTTCTTTCCTTTTAGAAAATATCACTGGCTATGTCTACATTTACTAAAGTTAGTTCAAATTAGTTAATTCAAACTAATTTTCGTTAGTTTGAATTTACTTAATTCGAACTAGAAAAATTTAGTTTGAACTAAGCAAGTGCCATGAATGACACTTGCTTAGTTCGAGTTAGCGATCCCCATTCATTTCAATGGGCTGGTTAGTTCGAACTAAGCAATTAGTTCGAACTAACATGGCCACTTTGGTTAATTCGAACTAACTAGTTTGAATTAACCCTTAGTTCAAATAGCATATTTGAATTTATTAGTTCAAATTAAGGAAGCCCTTAATTTGAACTAATGAAAGCCTAGTGTAGCCATGGTTTAAATTAGTTTGAATTAAGGAGGCTTAATTTGAACTAACTTGCCAGTGTAGACATAGCCACTAAGTCTGATTCATTAGTTAATTCTCTTCACGCTGGATTTTATCTGGTTTGCTCAATATTTTTTGTTTGTTTCTTTCTTTGTATTGGAGAGGATGAGAATTTACATATACATGTTCTTGGGTGAAAAGTAATGAGTAAGCATAAATGTCTCTTTCAGATTAATATTTTATTCACAACTGTTTTGGTTGAATCTATCATTTTTTTTTAAATTGTATGTTACAATTTATCTTCACTAATTTTAGGGAAATATTCAGTATTATGAAAAACCACAGACTGCTCTAGTAATATAATTGTAAAATATGCAGATTACTGATCACGCGCTCCCATTATAGCTAGCATTAATTATGAATATTTAAAAATGTATTATGAGACTTAGCAATACTCAAGAGGTTCCTATACAATCTTCTTGACTAATTTCTCATGCTATCGCTTTGTAGACATTTATTCTCCTTTAAATTTACAGTATGGGTTCTGCAAATAGGAGTAAGATGTCATCTATCGGACAACTTATACTGCAAATGTTTTGTTTATAGGCAGTGCATTCTAAAGCCTGGAGAGGTAAAAATGCACTGACATGGATCACTAGTTTGCAATCTGATTTATTGCAAACAGCAGGTGGCTAACCATCAAACATGGTGTCCCTGAACAGTTTACTTATTTTCAGGGGCAGCATTTAATTTAAAAAAACAAGACAAAACAAAAACAAAAAAAACCCACCCAAGTGTATAACTGGTATAGAATTGCTGTTTCATGGTCACTTTCATAGATTTTTAAAAAGTCAAAATACAAAAAACCCTAATGATATTTCCAATGAATTTTCTATTTTCTATAAAGCTTCTATACTATTTAGTGTGTTATGAAAGTTGTAACGCACAGTGAAGTATCTATAGGAGGTACCAAGCCACAAAGGTATCTTTAATCTAGTGATTTTAGCACATATTCTAATCAACCGAGTCCATTCTATCTAAGGTTTTCTACATCTCCCATATTCATGGAATCAAAGCACTTAATAGAATTTCTTACGCTCATTCTTTGTGAAAGAACAAGTTCAGGACAATTTAGAAGAGCTGGACATTCACAAATCCATGGGACTGGATGCAGTGCATCCAGACGTGCTGAGGAAGTTGGCTAATGTGATTGCCAAGTCTCTGACCATTCTCTTTGAACACTCATGGCAATTGGGGTAGGTCCCAGGCATTTGAAAAAAAGGCATGTTTTTTAAAAAGGGAAGAAGGGGGTTATCTGGGAAATTACAGATCTGTCAGCTTCACCTCAGTCCCCAGAAAAATCATGTAGCAGAGTAGCCCTTCTTGTCTACTGGCCGAACATGACGGTATTCAAGATAGATCTGCCTTTTGACCTTTTAAACAGCTTTAGGAAACTAGGCCTGAGACGCTTCTCTGTGCTCGGATCAATCACCAGGAACAAGGTTTTATTCTGAAGGAAAACATAGAACAGGATTATAGTCCATTGGCCTCCTCCCTGCTTGTCTGCCACATGCTCCCAGTTTCAATCAGTGCAGAAACTCTCTGCTTTGGGGAGGGCAGGGGGTGCTTCTTGGCAGGAGTCAAGTTCTCCCAACAGGCTGCAGTTTGTAGTCCACAACTTGTAGTTCCCACTGCTGCAGTTGAAACACAGTGAACCTTTGGCAAGATTTGCATAAATTAGTTTTGCAACAAGCTAACTGATTTTGAACTGGGCCCAGTGCAATGCATTAACCACTCTTTGGGTACACAAATTTTCACAGAATTGAATTAGCACTCTGTAATCCACTACAACATGGGTGGTTTGAGCAGATTTCGGTTCCTCTCTCTTATGCTAGATCATAGAAGTTACAACAGCTCTAAACTGGTAAGCTTTTCACAGAATAAAAATAGATTTGTTTGAGAAGATGTAGTGCAGGGTCAAAATCCAGACAGCTAGAGGCTTTTGACCAGACCGTGGGGTAGGGTGGAACTTCCGGAGGTATCAGGAGGTGCTGGCTTATCAAGACTGAGGCCTCAACACTACAGTAGGTACCACTGGGACTCAGGGCTTTATTCCCTTGGGAGATGCTGCTGGAGCATGTATGGGTTTGAAAATATTTACCAGAGCTCTGCTCTGGTGGGCTAAAGATGAATATAAGTCCTGTGCAGGGCTGATAGGAAGAGCCTTGCTGCCCAGGATTGAGAACCAAATAGCCATGGAACCACAGTTAAAATTGCTGCCCTTGGCCCCAGTCAAAATCTGAAATGGCACCCTGGGACATGAACAATGCAATTTAAATGTCCACAGTTCCACCTGCTGAGGGGTGAATATTTCCTGTCTGTCTTGAAGAAACCTCCGTGTTTAAAGATGGCAGAAAAAAAAAGTTGACCACAAAAACTGTTCATTTAAAGAGGAGTATCCTGATCTTTCCATGATTGATACTTATTGAGATCTTGTGAATTGTCTGTAAGATCAGAACCCCAACTTGATTTCTTATCACTGTGTAGTCCACCAAATCCACTTTGTTCAAAGCTTAATGATGAGTATGCTAATGTAATGTCGATGGTCATTAAACTTATCAATTTCCTTCTTTGCAAGCCATCCCAGCAACACAGTAAAAAAAATTGTTCTCTCAAAAGTATCTGCTGATTATGATGACTTGTAGGTTTATAATTACATCCACTGTCTGAGCAGAGGGCTAATGCTAAGAAATCTGGGGACAATTTGACTTCATGGGAAGAACATTTACATATCATTCCAAGGAAAAAGGCAGAAATGCCACAAGCACGAGCATCTTGGCCTTCTTTATTGATTTATCAGGCCACTTAAATTATTTCAACTTATACTTACACAGGGAATATTGCAATGTAGTGAATCTCCTCAGCAGTGTCACTTCATTTCAAAACAAACTCAGTCTCTTCAAAAAGGATTTCAAAACTAGGGAGATGTCACATTTTCTGATACTTCTAAGCTATTCAGGTCTTCCAGACATGAATCAGATGCCATCGTCTCTGGAGAAGCTTCTTCAAAATTTCATGCAGAGAATCCAAGAATTGATAACATTTTTTTTCTTTTTTTTACTTTGTGCCCCAAAACAAAATTTCTACTAATGACATTTTTCCAAGGAGGGTTTTAACAAATATGTACTTTACAAAAGGAAAACATTGGACTTGAAAATTTCTTACCAGATTGTTTGGGGCTGTCTGGTATCAAAATACATTTATAGATTCTGAGAGACATTTTGTAGGGTAGTGTACAGAGCTGAAATCTTGGATTTTAGCTTCATCCCTAAACCTGGCACATATTTCATGTTTTATTCTACAAATTAATGATTTTACTACTTTCTGTGCAAATGACCCGTTAAAATAATCTGTTTCATTCCCTGTACAATCTGGACACAGTTGTGATTAGAGGGTATGGCTGAACTCTTACAGAGGGGCATTATTAATGAACCTCAACTTTGGAACTCATTTTCCCTGTCTCTGTGACCTGAAATATCCCAAATCCATAAACTCCTAGGGACACTGCAAAAGTCACATATTTTCTTAGGCTTTTTAAAGGGGTGGAGATGGATGGTGATGGCATATTTAATTGTATTTTGATCTTTTAGTTGCTTTTTCTTCATTATGTGGATGAACCTATTCTACTAGATTTATTTATTCCTATTTTTATTGTTTTAAAGAATTGTCAGTCATCTAGAGCATGGGATAGGAACTTTTTATTTGATGGTCAATTAAAAGAAATAAAATAAGTAAGCTGTTTGGGAAAGGGACAGTGTGAAATTCTGGCTCCGCTGAAATTAACAGCAAAGCTCCTATTTGATTTGACTCGCCAAGATTTGATTCCATCTCTTCATATATGATTGTACAGAACATCAAGATCTAATTCTGATTTGGGGCTTTGAGATAACAATGAAATACAAAGGTAGTAAATTCTTTGTTGTTGTTCGTATAATTTGTGTTGGGGTATCTGATGTTTTGAGTAGCCATTTTTAATAAATCTGAAGAAATAATATGTAATACAATAAGTACAATGAGTTGTATTCTAGTTAGGTACATTAATATATTAGATCATCAAGGGGTGATTGTTTTGGGACAAACATAATCTGTTTTATCCCACTGGTCAGTGGAAAAGGGAGAGAAAGCATTTTTTAATTAACTGAGCAGAGGTGAAAGTCTTTTTTGTCTTATGAGACATGAGATTCTTTCATGTAATTCCCTAAGAATTCATGCATCTGCACTGGGGTAAATCTTGGTAATTTCTGTCAGCAAATAAAAATTTCTAATGTAAACATGGGGATTTTAGTAATACATTTTACATTAAATGCTAGCATAGCATGTTTTATTCTTTCATCATTTTCATCCTCAATCTTTCTTAAATTATTTTATTTTAGTTTGTATTAAAGAGGAAATGTTATCCTCAGTGTGAAGCAGCTACTAGTGGGTGAAGTCAGATGTGCTTTGTCAGTGAGTTGTTTGCTGGATGCCAGTAGAATAATGAGGTTTGGGATTCTTGGGTTCTTTTCCTGGTCCTTGGGGGAACATGTGGTCTAGTGATAAAAGCAGTGACTCAAAACATGGGGAAGCCCTGGAGCCCCCTAAGTTGACTTAAAGTCGACTTAGGGCTACTCCACATCTACACTGGCTAAGTCGACTTTCTAAAGTCAGCAAAGTCGACTTAAAAGCAGGTTTTACAAAGTCAACATTTTTTCCTTAAGTCGACTTAAGCAGCTGCTTAAGTTGACATAAGGAAAGTGTAGTGTAGACACAGAGTAAATTAAGTTGACTTAAGCAAGCTTAAGTCGACTTAATTTACAAGTGTAGATGCACCCATAGAGAGCTATAAAATCATGGCTGGGGTTGAGAAAGTAAGTAAAGAAGCAGTTATTTCCTCCTTCTCATAACATAAAAACTAGGGGTCACCAAATGAAATTAATAGGCAGCAGGTTTAAAACTAACTAAAAGAAGTATTTCTTCATATAACACTCAGTCAACCTCTGGAACTCCCTGCCAGAGGATGTTGTGAAGGCCAATACTGTAACAGGATTAAAAAAAGAACTAAATAACTTTGTGGAGAATAGGTAGCTATTAGCCAAGATAAGCAGGGATTGCAGTTTGCCGGAGGCAGGGAATGGTTGACAGGATGGATCACTTCATGATTACCTGTTATATTCATTCCCTCTGAAGCACCTGGCATTGGCCAGAATTGGAAGACAGAATACTGGGCTAAATGGGTTGGTCTGACCCAGTAAAGCCTTATTAGATCCTTGTATTCTTTGCCTTGAACCTGTGTCTCTTGCGTCAGTTACAATAAATATCAAAGTCCAGCTCAACAGAGTTCATCACATACGTGAAATAAAGTTGAACTACTTTTCACTCTGTTGATCTCTTTTCACAAGGTATAATCATTTCAGCTTATAAAGTGTTCCCTAAAGCTTTTAGCTTTTTGAATGTAGCCCTTTCCAATGAGATTGATATGAGAAGTAGCTTTAGTAGAGAAGCAGAATGTTCCAGCCTGATTCTCTTCTCATGCAACTTTTACACAGGTGTTAACTCCATTTATTATTAATGGAGTTACACCTAATCTACAGTACTGTGAGCAGAGAGTTAGATGCTCACAGTGTAAGAGAGCTGCTTTATTTGTACACACTATAAGCTTTTGTCCCAGCCATTAATGTCTTTTAGAGCTAGAGTCAGGACCCTATTTATTCCATGATAAACTATCCAAATTTGAAACTGCAATGCCGCTGTACCCTGATTCTTTATTATTTCAAATTTGGATGTGGTTGCCAATGGACCTTATTAAAGACTTGGGTTCTTGTCCAAATTCAACCACAGAAAATTTTAACAGGGACACCTGCGATACCTAACAGGAATTGTTACACAGATACTTAAAAGTATTTATTTTTGAAAACCTTGTATGTCCATAAGCGATAAGTCAAAAGAAAACTGAAGTAGAATAAAGGAACAAATGAATAACCACATTACAATCCACTTATATTCTAATACACTCAGGGAATATTATGCAGTATGATTTAAACTATACTAAGATTAATATTAGGTACATTGAGTTAATATACTCACACCCGTGTCTGACAGCTTAGTCGAGAGAGATGTCCAATACCTCAACTTGAAAGGAAGGGGGGAGGACTTGGCAATATTAAATGGCTATAGTTAGAATATATTCAACCAGTTAAAATGACTAAGTACCCAATAGGAAGAGATCGGGCTGGCAGTGTTGCTTGAGATAAAAGGGTACCCTCAACAGCATAGTCATTCCCTTTAAAAGCTGTATGGCATGGGTCAGTTTGGGTCCTCCTTCTCTACCCAAACATGGGTTCTTTACCCCCAAATTGTAGGGTACATCTATTCTGTTGGTCGGTGGTTTCGTGTGTATGATAGACATATGTCCTTCTTCCAGAATGTTCTATCTTCCCCTTTGTTATTTCTAGATATTTCTCTGTGTTTTGTGGTTTTCTTTTAGGCTATGTCTACACTTACAAAGTTAAGTTGACCTTGTTAAATCAACTTAACAAATTGACTACACTTTAAGTTGACTTTGTTAAATCGACTTAACAGCAGAGATAGCAGTTATACTGGCTTTAAGTTGACTTAGCTTTAATCCCCATCTACACTGGCCTTAAATTGACTTAAGGAGTCAACTTAAAGCTTAAGTCGACCTAAAAGGAGGTGTTATTAAGTGGACTTAAGCTTTCCTTAAGTCAACTTTAGGAAATACTTAAGTCAACTTAAGAAAAGCCCAATGTGGACGCGGCTTTGTTTAGGTCAACTTAAGCGTCCGTAAGTTGACCTAACTTGCCAGTGTAGATGCACCCTTAGATATTTAGGGTCCAAATTTTGGCAAGTCCCTTCTTGTTTTGTTGTCTCCTAACTGACCTTAGGTAAAGTTCGTGATAAAAATATAGCCCCTGGACTTTGACATTACTGACTAGTGCACAAACAAGTCTCCCTGCGCTAACTTATCTTATGCTATCTTATCAACTCCTATGCTTTTAGCTGTCTCATACAGGCCCAGTAAAATCCCTACACAAGCCTGCAATGTATTTTGCATTATAGCTTTTAACATAAAATGTGATCTTATGAACCTATGGTAAGTCTGCAGTCTATACTAACATGATCCCTTAAACCTGTAAATAAAGATATATGTAGATAGAGATATGTATGCAAGCCAAGCATATATTAGGTTAGGGACTACACTACAAAGTAATACCTGGAACTTTGTCTTAAATATACAAATCATTGAACACAGTGTTAGAATTCAATCAATAATAGTATTAGGACAGGAGAAGCAATTGAGCCGCTGAAACAGAGGAGTTAATTCTGAGCTGCAGTAGTTGCAATGCTTCCTTTAGTCTATAATTCTTATTCAAAACAATTAAAAGTCTAATATACCATAAATTTTATTTGTTTGATTTATATTGTGAATTCTCCTTTCACTATAACACAAAAGAGATTAAATGGCTATGAATGTAATATGATGATGGTTATATCCATTTAATTTACTGTCAGTTTGTGATATGAAAAGTGTTAAAAGGAAATAATTTAAACATACACACATAAGTGCTATGCAATGTCTTCTTTTTTGCACAAGCTATTAACTTATCTTGGCATTGCTTATTTTCTATGTTCCTTTATTCATAGTTTTTTCCATTGAAACAAGGGAGTGGGGAATCTGCCATATGACCATTCTGTCAATGAATTAATCCATTTTATAATTATAGATTTATCCATATAAATAATGTAAATATAGATTTATAGATTTATCCAAAGGTAAATATATTGTAATAGATTCCCACTCTTGAGTCTCTGCTGTCAATGTGTAAATGGAAGGCTCCCCAATCTTCAAACTTGTAAATTTTGATTCTCTGGGTAGTCTCTTGTATCAAGAGATAGTTCAGTAACAGAAGCAATGCCTCTTACTGTCAGGTCTGTCTTCAGAAAGAACAGTACTACAAGTTACAAGTACTACAAGTTACATGGTGGTATTCCATCTCAAAATCTCTCCAACACCCTTCACATCATGAAGAATTATGCATGGTCATATTTCCTGCCCTCTTTATGCAATCCCATTAGTTTTAGTAAGTAAGATGAGTATATACAAAAATAAAATAATGCTCAGTACCTTAAACAAGAGATCCCTTAATACTGCATTATAGTTTCAATACTCAATTGTATTTAAATGTACAAACATTTTGTTTCTTAGAAACTAATTATAACAACAAAGTTTGTTGAATTTTGATTATGAATAAGATATTACTAAAGATATTCTTAAAAGATTTTCAGCTATAAACAATGCAATCAATTCAGTATTGGATTATGCACTCAGTTATGCAAACTTTCTATGAAATTTCCTGAACTGACTCAGTTTTCTGAAGGAGTATTTGAATAGCATGCAGTGTGCCAACATATCACATTTCTTTCACAATGAAACTATTTTTGGGTTCTATGCTGGGTTCTAGTGTCTTAGTGGCACAGAGTCTTATCACTGACTTTCATTAAGATTTACCCCTGGTCTACACTACAAACTTATACTGTTATAACTACATTTCTCAGGATGTGTGGAAAATCTATCTGCTGAGAGACGCAGTTATACTAATCAAACTCCTTGTCTAAACGATACTGTGCGACGGAAGGGCTGATCCCATTGAGATAGCTATCAGTTCTGAGGATGGTGAAGTACTTATGCCAGTAGGAGACGGTCTCCTTCTGGTGTTAGTTTCTTCACTGATAAATGCAGCTACACCGGTGCAAAGCAGTGCAAAGGAAGCATAAATAAGCCCATAATTTCATAGAATATTAGGTTTTGAAAGACCATTAGGAGATCATCTTGTCCAACCCCCTGCTCAAAGCAGGAACAACCCCAACTAAATCATCCCAGCCAGAGGTTTGTCAAGCAACATCTTAAAAACCTCTAAGGATGGACATTCCATCATCTCCAGTGCTTCACCATCCTCCTAGTGGAAAAACTTCTCCCATTATCCAACCTAGACCTCCCCCACTACAATTTGAGACCATTGCTCCTTGTTCTGTCATCTAACACAAGCCTACCTCCATTCTCCTGAAACCCCCTTAATTTGGGATCACTGCAAGTAAATATAAGACATTTAAAACATAACTCTCTAGAATAGACTCATAGACTATAAAGTCAGAAGGGACCATTATGGTCATCTAGTCCGATCTCCTGCACAATGCAGACCACAGAACTTTACCCACCCACTCCACTCCTGTACTAACCCACTAACCTAAGACTGAGTTATTGAAATCCTCAGATAATGATTTTAAGATTTCAAGGTACAGAGGATCCATCAGCAAGTAACCTGTGCCCCATGCTGTAGAGGAAGGCCAAAAAAAACAAAAAACAAAAAAACACCACCACCACCTTCCTGGGTCTCTGCCTCTCTGCCCTCAGGGAAAATTTCTTCTGAACTCAAATATTGTGATTAGGTAAACCCGGAATACGTGGGCAAGACTCACAAGCCAAGCACCCAGAAAGAATTCTTTTAGTAAGTCTGAGCCCACCCCATCTAACATTTCATCAGAGGACAATGGGCATATTTACCGCTAGTAATCAAATATCAGTTAATTGCCAAATTAAGAGGTCCCATCCCATTCATAAACTTATCAAGCTCAGTTTTGAAGCTAGCTCTGTTTCTTGCCCCTACTGCTGCCCTTGGAAGGCTGTTCTAGAACTTCACTCCTTTGATGCTTAGAAACCTTTATCTAATTTCAAGTCTAAACTTCCTGATGGATAGTTAATATCCATTTGTTCTTGTGTCCATATTGGTTTTGAATTTAAATAACTCCTCTTCCTCCCAGGTATTTATCCATCTGATGTATTTATAGAGAGCAATCATATCTTCTCTCAGTCTTCCTTTGGCTAAGCTAAACAAGCCAAGTTCTTTAATTCTCCTCCCAGAAGGCAGGGTTTACATTCCTCGAATCATCCTAGTTGCCCTTCTTGACACCTATTCTGGTCTCCCATGTTTTAGGAAGATGAATGACACTGAACTACACACAATATATCAATTGAAGTCTGATCAGTGCCTTGTATAATGGTACTAACTCCTCTCTATCTCAACTGCAAATAATTATCTGATGCATTCTAGGACTACATTAGATTTTCTTCATGGTCATGTCACATTGGTGGCTCATGGTCATCCTGTGATCAACCAATACATCCAGGTCATTCTCTTCCTCTATCACTTCCAAGCTTATAGCAAAAGTTCTTGTTATTAGGCCCGAAATGCATGACCTTACACTTTCCACTATTACATTTCATCTTATTTCTGTTGCACCACTGTACAAGATCATCCATATCTTCTTGTATGATATCCCGGTTTTTCTCTGTATTAGCAATACTCCCCGCCTTTGTGCCTTCCACAAACAGTTAGCACATTTTCACTTTTTGTGCCAATGCAAGTAATAAAAAAGTTAAGTAAGATTGCTCCCAAGACTAATCCCTGAGAGATACCACCAGTAACCTCCCCACAGCCTTTCAGTATGACCTGTTAGTCTCCCTTTTAACCACTTCCTTATCCACCTTCCAATTTTCATATTAATCCCCATCTTTCCCAATTTAATTAATAATGATCCATGTGGAACTGCATCAAATGCCTTACTGAAATTTAAGTAAATTAGATCCACTGTATTCCCTTTGTCAAAAAAAAAATCTGTTATCTTTTCTAGAACAGAGTAAGTTGGTCCGGCACAATGTACCTTTTGTAAAACCATGTTGTATTTTGTCCCAATTATCATTAACTTCAATATCCTTACCTACTTTCTTTTTCAATATTTAGTAAAAATGAAGGGAGGCCAGACATATGATTTACTTGAGGAGGGAGAAAATGGTTTAAGGGGGGGTCGCATACATTTTAGTAGAGGCAAATACAAATGCAGAAAAATAACAGTGAAAATTAACAGAGAGGAGCAGTAGTATGAGTAATCTTTATGGATTTTTTGACAGCGATAGATCAAACATAAGTCATACAGTGACGGTAACCTTTTCTGACAGTCTTCAACCTCTCTTGTCGTGTAAGTCAACATTATTCAGAGTTAGAGAAAGAAGAAAATAAAAGGAATCAATTTCTGATATTGTGTACATTTAAAATGCTGCAGTTGCACAGCTGCACTACTTCAGATATGCCACTATAGCAGTTTGGTGAGGACACTGCCTACGCCAACAGGAGGGCATCAGTGAAAGTGATCCAACTGAGGATGGCAGCTTCTTCGTCTATCCCACGGGTTAGTTGTGTTTCTCACAGGCAGGAATTTTTAAAAGCCTTAAGAGAAACTTACTGAACATACTGAACATAAAAACATACTGAAGTACATCGTGGGTATACATGGGCTTTTGATGAAACCGGGCAGAAAGCTGAATCAGTGATCAGTGAATGAAGCATAATTCACATCCAAACTATCTAAATGGAACATTGGATGGAATTTTCACATATGATGACCATCTTACAAAGGCAGTTGCTAAGGTCAAAATGCACCACAAACTGCTTGGAAAATTGGGCAGATCAACATGGGGAGCCAGTGCCCAAAAGTTATACACTTAACATTGGCACTCTGTTATTCAGAGCAGGGCCATCCTTGGGAGGGTGGAGCACGGCGATCACCCTCAGCCCCACGGTTTCGGGGGTCCTGCGGTGCCCTGCACCAGTATATCCCCACTACTGCGCTTCACGCACAAGCAAGGGGCAGAGCAGGTGGCCAGGGCCTGGCCTCTGGGCAGGCTCCCCCCCCCCCCCCCCGAGGCTGGAACAACTGGGCCTGGGGTGGAGCAGGAGTGGAGCCCAGCTCTGGGCCAGCTGCCTGTGCCCCTGCTCCTGCCGCCTGACCTGCGGTTTGGCTCAGGGCTGGCTCCCGGCATCAGCCTCAACTCCCAGGCCACTGCCAGGACCAGCTCCCAGCATCGGCTTTGGGTTCCTGGCTGGGGCCCGAACAGGCTCCTGGCATCAACCTTGGCTCCCCACCTGTGGCGGCTCTGGGTCCGGGGTCCCTGGGGGCAGAATAGGCCAGCCCACCCTGCCCCCCTACAGTGCAGAGGGCAGGGGACCGCCAGGCCAATTGGCCCTGGTCCCCACTCTCCCCAAAGGATGGCCTTGATTCATAGGCAGAGGACTGCACTCAGAATAGGCTCACTTGTCTCACACAAAAATTACTGTCATCCAACAAAATCCACCATCTGAATTGTTTTAGACATACTTACATCTACTCCTTTACCATGGTTACTGGTTCTCTGTAATATGCTCTTCCCAGTGTTTGCAGAAAGGAAAGAATAGCGAAGCTCAGGGTGAAACTTTTATGTGCCACATCTACCATTAATTGAAGGCTTATTAATCCTCCACATAGTAAGCTGTCCTCATGGCACCTATTGTGGAAAAAGTTTTTTGGGTGAGGGATTTATGGTAGAGGATATGGGGCAAGTTTCGTGGTCTGTAGAGAAACTGGAAAATAATTATCTTATCTCAGACACCACTCAACGTCTCCTTAGGTTTGATCTACCATGAAGGCAGTGGAGTGTTCTGAACCAGTTTTGTGCCAAACAAGGAGTCCTATGACACTTTTAAAGGCTAACAAATTTATTTTTCGCATGAGCTTTCTTGGGAGAAAACTACACATGCAATAAATAAAACTACTCATGCAATAAAAAAATGTGTTGGTCTTTAAAAGTTCCACAGGGCTCCTTGTTTGTTTTGCTGAACTAGACTAACATGGCTACCCCTTTGGAACTTTTTTTTTTTTAAAACCAGTCGTGGAATTTCAGTGGCATTTTAGAGACAGACACAAATCATGACACACATTGTTGAGGACTGCATAATGATTCAACTTCCTGGAGATTGCTGAGCTCTGAACATTGTTGATAAGTTTGGCTTGAACCGATTGTATACACCAAGTAATAAATTCCTATTGTAGAGCAGATCCTCTGAATATGCAGATTTATCTCCCATTTAACACAACCTTTGTAAATCTTTCTCTTTCCCTTTCCAATGGTGATTTTCACAGTTGAAGTCTGTGTGTCTCCTCTTTAGAGGGATAAAATAATTTGACTGATAAAGGCCAAGCAAGATCCAGAGAGAATAGGCAATATTTTTTAGCACAACAAATAATTTTTTGTAGATAGGGAGGTGTGTGTTTGTACTTGGACTGCTGCATCTATATATGAGCAATGAGAATGGAATATATGTTCAGGGAAACTTGCAGATTCTATAAGGATTTTTCTAATTAGACTCATGGGGTACATAATTTTGGTATTGAGTGGGAGGAACTGGACTTGTATATCAAATGTCTTTATCTGCAGCAGGAGTTGCATGTCAATTTCCCTTTTGGTGCTCTGAAAAATATAATTAAAATAACTCTATCAACTTGAACATCACAATCCTTTATTAATTTTATTTTTAACTACTATAGTTATATGAAATGCCAAGGATTACTCTAACTGAAATAAATTAATAAGAAATATATATGGTTCTATCACTCTTGAATTCAAACAATGGCTGTTGGAAAGTCCCTTCTAAACAACCATAGAGGTCCCTCCACTCACTACTTCCATATACATGTACAAAAACACTCTTTTAAAAATAAATTTCAGTTTTTGTGTCTGTCTCTGTCCCTTTTCAGTAACATGGCACACTTCAGTGAGACAAACAAATCCACAGCAAACCCACATTTTCAGTTGAATTGATTGCTCATAAACGTCACATCTACTATGGTTACAGTCTTATTAGAATGGTTTGCAACATAGTACATACAACAAGCTAAAGCATGATCAAATGCATTAATGTTTCAAATCCACTGGAGAAAAATAACCCACATCATCTCAATTTTGCCCTTTGGCCACCTGTGTTTAGAACGTTCACGTTTTAAATCAAAAGACCGATACCTCACTTCTAATTTGATGATTAATTTTCACGAGTTTTACAAGTTGTAATTTTGGTTGGCTAGAATATTGTTTAAGATGAAACAATGTTTACATTGATTTTCTTCCTTTTGTACAAAATTTCACAGTACATTGGTCTGGTCTTACAGCACACCAGTGTGCCATGGAACACTAGTTGAAAATCATTGATCGATCAATTGTTCTATCTATCAAACGATCTAAAGATAAAGTACTTAAAATTGCTTTATAGGACATATTGTCCGCAGTGGGTAAAGGATGAGAGAAGGAAGGCTCCTGGAAACTTAAAGTGGTGGCCAAAAATAATGAACTTTATTAGGCTCCCTTTTTGGGGACGCAAAGGGTTAACAGTTGTGCTGCTGGCTGAACTAACTTAGAAGTCAGCTTCACAGATAACAAGATAGCCCCAGGTGATTACCCACAGTTTAACATACAGTGAGTTACACAGGAATAAAGCTTTCAGAATAAAAAGGCAGAGTCCTATACCTAAAACAATGTGTAATAATAATCCCCAAACCTACACCAATTGTAATAATAATCCCCAAACCTACACCAATTGTAATATCTTGGGTTAAAACGGAGGTAGAAGAGTTATTCACATTCAACTATATACATTTAAAGGGAAAGAAACAATCATGAGAAGTAAACATGGGGGATGACTCGGGTTCAGTTTACATACGTACCACAACTATCAGGCAGGTGATTAACAACAGCATAACGTCTTAAGGCGGAGGTTGAAATCAACTCGGGCCGGCACTCTCGGGGGAACTCCTACTGCAGGGTGACCAGGCCTAGCAGTTAACTCGAGGAGACTCTCCGTGCTCCATGCAGCATGGAAGCTTTTATGGCCCAGGCCATGGCTTCCTGCCGAGGGCTGTGATTGGCCAGATTTCGCTGCAGCAGGAATTTTGGGGCGAGGGTCTGCCCGGTTCCTCCTGTCCTTATTTGTGCAAAGGAATTGTCACCAGCTCTCTAGGTTCCGGGTCAGAGCCTTCTACACCCCTGGGGTGGGGGCCAGAGCAGCCATGATTGACTTGCCCTCCAGCACATGGGCGAGGGGGATGACCCACCCCTTTGGGAGCTGGCTGAGAGCAAATCTGGGTCTGAATAAAGCATATTGATAGTCACAAGCCTAGCAGCCAGGAGTTCTCTACGTGCAATAAAGCATGTTGATAGTCACAAGCCTATCAGCCATGAGTTCTTTACATGACCTGGGGGGCAGTAGCTGGTATGTGACCTGGGAAGAGTATCTGATAAACAGTTTCTCTACGTGACCTGAGGAGAAACAGTTTCTATGTCTTTATATCACAAGGGAGGTGGCGGCCAGTTTATGGGGTGCTCATAACAGCACCTTAACACATATAAGCAAAATTAACCAATTTTAAAAGTCAAGATAAAGTTGTCTTTTAAAACATTAGAATTGCCACATAACGTCCACCTGACAATGTCCTGAATACTTTATTAAGATCCAGGTAGACAGACCTGATTGCAGTTCAGCTCAAGTCAATGTGAATCTATATAAGCTTAGGGGCTGCCCATGCAAAATTTATTGCAGGATGAAGGTTACTGTGTATTTACCTGAATTTAGGAAAAACTTTGAAATTATAATTGTTCATAACATCTATATCGAAACTGATTGCACATGATCATAGACCTTGAGAAGCCCTTATATCAACTCTATATTCATCACTTGTATAATTCTGTAATTAACATCATGGAGACAACTATGATTGTAAGATGGTCAAGACTGGATTTAGGGGTGGGTGACCTAGGCAACTTCCCAGGATTCTGGGCTGTGGGAATTCTCATGGAGCTGTTTTTATTGTTAGCAACAGAAGGGTTAATAGAATGTTTGAAGTAAAATGTTTCAGGTATTCTATACATGGATTGATTATTCAACTAACCTCCTAGAATGTTCTGGACCTTTGAACTAAAGGACTAGGTCTAGGTTTAGTCTAAGGTAACACTATTTAATATTGGTCCACCCAGTATTGGTCCACAGTTCAATTTCTTGCTTCTAATACATTTCATTTATTCTTAAAATTAAAAAAATTATGTAAGCTGAGATGAAAACTTTTTATTTTCTTACACATGGTATGAGTAAATACAGGTTTGCATGTCTTATCTTCCAAATTTATCATCTTGTATGACAGGAATAAACCATGTATGCAAATTATGCATCAAAATTGTGAAATGTACTACAAATGAAATAAAAATAAGGTATTCAAAAATTTAACAAATGGAGGACTGGGGATGGGAGAATGGCTCTGAAGACACTCCTTGCCATGGGCACCAATTTGTCTAGGGCTAGCTCTGAAGAAAGCTATCTTATCTGTCACTTCTTATGCTATATTTTACTCTAAGGTAAAGAAATAATCAGCACATTTTTTTGATATACCAACATTTGGAGTATTACATTATTCTCTGTATTTCTGAAGTTACTAAATAATTCTTACTTATTGTGCTGTAGTGCTTTTCCATCTTGAAAGCATTTTACTCACTTTCACTAATCATCAGAGACATCTTAATTCTCAGTCATACCTTTACTCACTCCATACCGAGCTTTCTCAGTAGGCACTTTTTATAATCCCATAATTTTATTTCAAATATGAATTGTTCCGAACGTTACAAAAACATTACAGGGCCTACATATAACTTTGACGTTTTTAAAACAATGCTATTTTTTTAGCTCTTCAGACACCAGAAAACTTTTATGTCTATAGCTTCTATGTCTATGGCTGAATAACTCAAAAATCGATAATGGCTTTGTATAGACTTTTCAACTCATTTCTGAATTGAGATGAAGTCCAACAAATTATCCCCAAATGGTGGTTTATTTCAAAATCTGATCAGCATCAAAATGAGATTTTAATAAGGGGGTCTGTTGGATTCTTAATTGATAATGCTAACTAGTTACTTACAATTATAAATACAAGAACAGTCAATTACTTGAAACCATCACTAACATCTAAAGGCTTTCTGCTAATCATAATGTTAAAATATAAAGTTGGAGAACTAGAATTGGCTGCATCCAATTTAAACGATGGCAATTTCTTGGCTTCTCAAGAGACTTCAGTCCCAGTTCTGATGCTTTGTAAGATAATGAATCACATGAACCAGATTGTTAACTTGTGTTTTCTGCAGTTATTTACAAAATGAATGTAGAACTGGTTTAAAATGCTTTCAAATACGAATTTTAGAGTATCCACTTGCTTTGCACACCTTTTGTGCAGGTCTGAATGCACATAGTGCAAGACAGTGATAGGGTGACCAGATGTCCCAGTTTTATATCGACAGTACTGATATTCAGGGCTTTTCTTACATAGGCACTTATTACCTCCCAACTCTCTGTCCCGATTTTTTTCACACTTGCTATCTGGTCACCCTAAATTGGAGAAGCCGGCCTTATACAAATCACAGATATGCCACCAGCATATTTTACTAAACATTCCACATCATATATGCACATACATGCACATCATATAATTTACGAAAGGGTAAGGTAAAGATACATGGGGAATGATGTGGAAGGACATTTATATTCCCCAGTGTTTTGTTCCCAATATACTCTGATTCAGGTAGAAGATAAAGTCAATGGGTTACATTGTCCTTGAGTAAAGGAAATTTTTGCAAACACATTTGAAATTTCATGGGCTTTTCTTCAGTCACTCCAGTCCATCATATATATTCTGCACATCCATTTATTTCTAGGTGAAACAATTAACATCTTGATTAGATTGATTTAAATAATGTTTTTAAAAGAGCTATGTGATTTCTATGACCAAAATCAAAATATTGAACATTAAGGCCCTGATCTTGCAAACACTCATGCAGGTGTATTCAGTTTATTCACATGAATAGTCCCTTTGGCTTTCAGTATCTCCATTAACATGCTTAAGGTTAAGCATGTGCGTATTTCCAGTATCATGAGTTACAATTATAAGTTAAAAAAAATCTTATATTGGTCTAACTTCAAAACAAAAGTACTTCAGGCTTAACAATTAAATACTGAGATTTTCAATACATTGACAGAGGTATTGTGATTCTTTTTAAGATACTCATAGCAAAATTTTCAAAAATAAGAGCCTAAAGTTTTGCTCCTAAATTCATATGTAGGCATTAAATATGGTATTTTCAAAAGTACCTGAGTAAACACAAAGCTGATTGACTGTAAACAGCTAACCCTGATAGAGGAGTACAGTCTTGTAGAAACATGTCAGCCTTCTTGATTCATTGAAGTTCAGAATACCACAAGGTGGTGTGTGATGGTGCTAGAGGTGTTCAAGGTGAGTGTGAGTCATGTTGTAATTGTAGTGCCTCCAGTGAGAGGAGGATTTACTTGTGCTTAACTGGGTGTCAGCTCCCGGACATGGCTGGTCTGTTAGCTACTACAAAGTGTGTTAGACAGCTCACGGAGACTACCTAAACAACCTCCTCAGGGCTTTGCCTGCCTTTGCTTTGATGGTTAATAAGTGCATCTCAGGCCCCTAGTCTTCTTAAGGCAATCCCCTGAAGTATCTATCCCCTGTCACAGAAACTCACAGAAATTAACAGGTAAGTTGTCCTTCATAGGAACAGTTCATACACTAGCTTGTTTGATTCAACAGAATGTATAGCAGGTGTCTTAGAATCTAAATTTAACTTTAACAGATTAAAAACCTTTATCACTCTTAAAGCAATCTCCCAGAGTTTCCAACCAAGATATCTAGGGTGCCCCTTTCATTAATGCAAAAAGCATTGTCTGTTTTGCTTCCTCAGTGAAGGATATAGGGAGGACCTTTTGCCTTCTCATATACTCAAAGTTCATTATTTTGCCCCCTTTTCACAATACATGGTTCATTCCCTGGTGTGCTGGCTCCATATTGCCTTTGCCTCATCATGTTGACTCTGTATACAAAATGGGGCTTCAATTGTGTTGGGTTTTTTAATGTTTGATCTCCATGGCTGACAGAGATAGTAATGAATCAATATCCTTTATCTGACCCAAAACTTGTTTGTCAGTTCTGCCTTGGACATACATTTTAAAACATGTTTTCAGTACATACACACAATTCCCTAAATATCATCCATCCATACATCTCTCACAATGATTATGAATTTGACCCTCTTTGGATAAAAACTACAAAAGCAATGTGGTGCGTGTTGTGAATTTTTCAGGCTTATCAGGAGTTACTGTTATAGAACTGGAAATCCTTTGCCACCTGACACTGGGGGGGTTCTCAGGTGTTGATAGTACAAGGTATCTGGTTTTCAATGTTGTGCCTGAGTTTGTGGTGGTCTCACATTAAGAATGTTAATGAAGCCCTTTCTTCTTTCTTAGAGTAGATAAGCATAATGAGTGTGAAATATCGTAGTAGAAGAAACTTTCATGTAAAATCTGAAATTCTATTAACAATTAGGAAACTAAGTAAATCAAGAAATACAAATTTTAGCAATTTAATAGGGGAGCCTGGAAAACAGCAATTCTATTTTGCAAAAAAATGTTGTTTTCAAAATTTGCTTTTGTTTCAATGCAGAACAAAAATGAGACTTTTTGGAAATTTTTCATGGAAAAGAATGAGAGACAGAATGCTTAGAATAGCTAATAATCCAGTGATTAGGACATTTACCTACTCTGGAGGAAGAACTTGAACCTGGATCTTCTGCATCCTAGGTGAAGTCCTAACCTCCTGGTTACAGAGGCAGTTTTGTTCCTCTTCTCTCTCCTGTTGAAGATATTTATTTTCAATAAATAATGACATATTCTTTGTACTCCAGAGTAGTGCAAGGGAAACTAACTGTATAGCCTTATGGTTAGGACACTTGCCTGGGATGTAGAGTACTGAGATTTAGGTTCCTGCTCTATCTTCTTCAGAGCAGCAACTTGAATTTAATTCTTCTAATCCCCAAACTCTTTTCTAGTGTGTGTACATGTGTGTGTATATCTGAGAGAGAGATTGATCCAACCTGGACCTGAGACACCTTCCTAATGAAAATTTCAGTGAAATTGACATATTTCTTCAAAATGTTTCCATTTCAAGGACATTATGGTTGGGGGATTTTGTTTGTTTGTTTTTGTTTTTGCCTGAGAAGTAAATTAAGAACATGCAGCACATAATTTTTAAAAAAATCTGAATTTAATATTTTAAACCATTATTTAAATTCTGTTTAAAGGTTTAAAAAATAAATCAGGATTTGTATACACCTTGAAATATTTCTTCTTAGGATGTATCTAAATAAAAAACAAGATGATAAATGTCTAGAAAGCGATTTCATCCCTTATCTGTAATCACATATGAGCTCTCTGAATTTATCTTCAACTAAAGCAACTTCTTAGTGGATTGTGTAATTTAGATACTAATAGCAGACATACGTTCAATCCAAGATTACAGAGATGGGTAGGATTGAAACAACAAGCAGGAAAGTACCCAAACTGCTCTTCAGAGTTTGATTAAATAGATTAATTTACAGATCTCATATTATGGATTTAATCTGAACTATACAGTATAGATTTGATTTAAATAAAATCTCTTCTGGAGAGATTTACTCATCCTGAGATTGATCTCCATTAGTCACATGTTTGTAACATGAAAATGCTTCCTGAGCCTTGTGAAACTTGGGAGAACACATGCTGAATAATAATAAAGCTTCTGCAAATTAAAGAATCATGATGCAAGCCTTCTTTACTGTGCTGAAATTAACTCATTCTAGCTTTAGTGTGTGTGATTTTCAAGTTATTAAAGAGGAAGTTTATTCTTTAATGTTTTCTTATTTAAAAGGTGGCAGTCTTTTTGTTTCAGATCCATTGCTCCTGAACTACATTGGCAAGCTTATAAATCAGCTCACCAACCATACATAATTTATTTCTGTAGGTAACTGACTGTGCAACATAGCATACAAATATGTTTTGAACAGTGTCTCTGTGCACTGCATACTTGACCAGGTTTTAAATTTACACAATATATGTAGCCTTCTTTATTCTCTGTCTCCCTAATCTGCTCTCAGAGTAGCTGTAACACAAATCTACAAACTGGACATACGTGAATACTGTATGTCAACATAAACTACATTTATAATCCTAAAAAATCAGAGACTTTAAAAATACTTCAAAAGGGCGTATTTTTATTTTCTATGCAGTTGAACCATCAAAAACAAACAAACAAACAAACAAACCTGAAGAGACCTACTAGAAAGAAACTTTATTTCATACCATACTAAATTTACATCTTGAATCTTCAGTTCATACAGTAATGAAGTTTGCAGGAAAATGATAGTGTTTTGCTGTCTGTCTGCTTTGTAAGATACAGTGTCCTTGCTTTGAAATAATATGACACAACTTGACTCACACCTTGGACAGCAAAATATTTCTTTTCTTTCAGGAAATTAGTGGACATGCCAAGTTGTCCTTTGAGAGACATTATTCCAACTAGGTTATTTTACACTGTACTATTGTAATGGGGTATTATTAAGGTCCACTAATCCAATTGCCACACCCAGGAACACACTCTCCTAGTCATGCAGGAATACTTTAATAAGGTTTCCTTTGTACTGTAAAGCAGCTTCATAACTGGCCACACAGCACCTTTAAGAAAGGGAATTTGGCTGGCTGGCCAAATGAAGGAAACTACTTTATGGCTTTGGGGGGAGGAAGAAAGATGTGTCAAACTGCTGCAAAGGGGAACAAGGGGCAACATGGACTCATCATCTGGAATCCAATAGGGGATGGGCAGAAGAGTTTTAAAGGGGCAACCCAAGTGGAGAAGCCCCTTATCACATGGAGCAGGCTGAGGCAGCACAGCCATCTCCCCTCTTTATATGGTAGAATTCCAGGGTTTGCTGTGGGCATTGGATTTGCCACCCTTTTTTTTAGGGGAGACTAAGAAAGAATTTTTTCCTTACTGCCAGATTGACCTAGGTGGAGTGGGTTTCATTTCCCTTCCCCACAAAGCTTTGTTGACATGTGGCATTAAAGTAATTAAGCAATATGTCGCCACTCATTATATAAGTGTTGAGTGGATGTCCGGTGCAGTTACTCCACAGGGAAGGTTAATATAATGACCAGATAAATGGCTTGGTAAAGGACATAAAAAAAATGTGTTCATTAAAGGAACGGGGTAGGGTGGTTGGGACTCCTATGATTGGTTCAGGAGGGAGCCAACACCCTTTCTTAGATCCTACCTTAAGCCTCTAATGGAGGGCAGGGTGGGGTTGTATATTAAAGTCCCAACAATGGATTGGTTGGGGGACCTGAGCAGAAGAAAAAGAGGGAGGGCTGGCAGAAGTCCCCCAGGAAGTTATTGAATGAATATGGGGTTATCTGCACTGTAGACTTCTATACAGCTAGGTAGTCCCAGATATCTATCTGATAGAGACACCGGCTGATTAAAACCATATCAAATGTCTCCTGTTCTTCTTTCAATATAATCAGACAAAGCTAGGTCCATCCTCAAATACATTATCTACAGACCATGGAGTCTTAAGGACTGGAGCAAATTATTAGACTAGTTGTTAGACTAAGTCAAGAGTTCTGGCAAAGCTGGTGTTTGTTAGCAGTTTTGGATCTAATTCTGTCTGAATCCTTGAAGAGCTAGAGAAGCAAAAGAGCTGTTCCTTGAAACAGGGAAGAAGAAGGTAGCCTGAAGTTTCTGCCCAAGAGGGTTTCCTATGTGATGTAATGAATATTTACAGACACTATTCAGGGTGTCCAGTCAGGCACACGCAGAAAGACTCTATAAATAGGATATAAGGAGAATATAGCATTCAGCCTGATCCCAGTGTCTAATTTCTTTGCATACCATTTATTACCATCCTGGCTTCAGAATTCAACAGTGCTGTGTAGTTTATAAATAAATACATTTAACTAAGAAAACACCTAAGTCTGTGCCATTAATTTCTTCTCTAACCAGAAGAGTTTCAGGAAAGGTTCCCCCAAACCAGTTACCATTCAGCAGAAAGACGATGAAAATATTAACATTCCTGAATTTCAGAAAAAAAGGAATTATATGCTGTAAACTCTACCCATTTTAAATTTATGCCACACTCACAGGATGGTGACTGTATCTTGTACTTTGAATTGTCATGCATCTTTGTTTGCTAATTTGGTTGTGATTTTGGCAGATATGGGTAATGTTTTATCCCTTTTTATGCCCATATTATGGTATTTACATAATTAATGTATGTCCATTGTATACTTTGTTTTATGTGACCATTCCAGAACAAGCTTCTCATCTATTTCTTTATGAGACACAAAGGCAAGCGTAGTAGATAGACTTCTACTAACATATTTGAGAAATATGTAAAATGTGTAAAATACTTATTGAATTCAGTGGAAGTAAAGTTAGGACACTGCTTTTGAACATCCCATCTTAAATCAAAAGTGAGAGAAAAAAGTATCATTATTAAAAGTTTACAGAGAGGGAATTGAAGCACAGGTGACTAAGACCCAGATTCTCAAAGGTATTTGGGCATGAATACGCATTGATTACAAAGTCACCGTGGAAATATGTGGCAGAGCTGAATTCAGTGAAATGCCTTGCCTTACCTTACCCATGGGTACAAGTGATCTAGGACATTATTTCAATCAATATTGTTGGTTTTATGAATAATTATAATTAAATTATAAAATATCTAGTACATATAGTGTTGTATATGAAGTGGTGGAATGAATTAGTTTAGAGGAAGGTATGTTATTTTGTTCTTACATTTAGGAAAATGTTCTAGGGTACAAGCTATAGCTATGTTTGAACCAGTGCTTGGCACAGAACTAGGATGGACTGCCAATACATTATGATAATGGTGAACAGCTTTATAATTTGCTGAGAAGATAAATTGACATGAGAAAAGAGTTAGCTATGTGAACAGAATAAACAATCATCTTCTGCCAGTAGTCATTGCAAATCCTGTCAGTTTGCAAAACTACTTACAGAGAATAATCCCATAGAAATCGTAAATTGCAGAGAACAAATTTTGGGAAGGATGAATTTACTTAAAACTCTGCTGACATCAGCATGTGCTTAATTAGCGTGATTTTAACCAGAATCCACAAATGTCAGGGATAAAAGTGTTATTGAAAAATAGACTTGATGAACAGCCTTAAATACATATTAACTCTTTTTTAAAAATGAAACTGTTCTTTTCCCATCAGCCATCATCTGAGAGACTGGAGTTTATTGTCATCTTCTAGTATAATATTATAAATTTGGAATGTAATTTTGATGTCTTTTGCATTATTAATCTTTTAAGTGACACATGCAGATAATTTATAAGAAATTACATTACTGCACAAGCTGTGCATTAAAATTCTGGCAGTCTATGTAACTCTTTGATTCAAATGCCCAACCAGGCCAGGTCTGGTAATAGATTCTGTCTCAAAGATATGAGTATTACAGTGCTATTGCTTATTTCTTATCTGTATTTAAAGTTATGTCAGAGTTGTTATAAAGTGGTTTTATTATAAGGTTTTTTATTTCACCCAAAGCAAATTATATTGCTATAAAATATTCCCTATAGCCTGTGGATTCCATGGACATTTTGTTTCTACCAAATTTAAATGAGATTTGCTCTTTAAGTTGGACATGGCCAGTCCTTAATGTGTATTAAGGAATCCTGGGCATTTTTTTTTTAAAGCAGTATTTTGAGTTCTTGGGTATTCCTGCATTGTTAATTACAGTGTTATATAAAGAATTAATTGTACTGAAACTGGCACAATTTCTCTATTGACCGAAGTAAAAAGAATATTGTGACAAATCTGTAACCATCAAGTTCACATAACGATTGTTCCCAAGTTGTCCATTATCATCAACTTTACAGTGATAGTAGAAATAGGACTCAGTTCTTCCTGCTCCAAAAACACAGGTAAGCTTAGAAAGAGCCCTCTGGGTGCCCCATAACACAGTGTTGAGCAATTCTGACTGTACGCTGTAAAGGTCAGTGTACATAGTGCATGTTATGAAGTTCCTTACAAAATTCAACATATAATCTCTAGGAGTGCATCTACACTTAGAAATTAAGTCGATTCAAGGAGGCATCTACACTGGGCTTTCTTTAAATCGACTTAAGCTGCTCCTTAAGTTGAATTAAGGAAAAGTTAGTTCAAATTAATAACATCTCATTTTAATTGAAACTAGTGCTTAAGTCGACTTTATTAAGTCAACTTAAGCCAGTGGAGACGCGGAGTAGTGCCTAGGTGGACCTTTTTAAGTCAACTTAAAAAGGTTGAAAAGGGGCCACGTCTACACTTGAAAAGTTAAGTCCACTTATGTTAAGTCGACTTAATAAGGTCCATTTTAAGTCGACTTAGTCGACCTTATTAAGTCGACTTAACATAAGTGAACTTAACTTTTCAAGTGTAGACTTAACCTAGCTGATCAGAAAACAGTATTTCCTTTTTGTGGGAAATTCTAGAGACTCAGTCTTACATTTCATTCTGCAGTGAAATGAAATATCAGCACTGTGGAATTTTCAATAAAGCAGAACAATCTGTTTCAGTGCTAGCCGGGCAGCTGGGTATCTCGGGAGACAGCCAACAGTGAAGCCAGGCAGACAGCAAGCTGAGCAGTTGGGCAGCCAGATAGCTGAGAAGCCAGGCAGCTGGGCAGCAAGTAGGCCAAACTACTAGCCAGCCAGCCTAACTAGTTTCCATCAAAAGTTTTGGTGGAATCAATAGATTCCCACAGACAATTTTGATTCATTTTAATCAGCATTTCCTAAGTGAAAGCATCCATTAAAAAAATTTGACCACCTCTAATATGTACATATTCAAATGATGAGAATTATATGAAAAAGGAAAGCAATTTACTGGGGGCTGGTAGCATTTCAGAATAATTTTCTACTTGTGGGACAGTATCTTCAATATCTTCCTTAGCAGACTGAGATCAATTGTCATTTGTCTACGGAAAGTTAGCAAGACAAGTGGTGTCTTGAACCAGTGGAAAAAGAAATTTAGATTTAAATACATGTGCAAATGCCTTTAAGAGGACTTGTGTAGCAAAAAAGAGGAGGGATGGCATAGTGGTTCTGACACTAACCTGGAACTTGAGAGATGGATTCAAATTCCTGTGTCTGCCACAGACTTCAAGCATAATTTTGATTATATTACTTATTCCCTTTATGCCTCAGTTCCCCATCCATGAAATGGAGATGATAGACCTTCCCTCCCTCATTTGGGTGTGGTGAACATAATGTGTTTGTTTGTTAGGTGCTCAGATACTACTGGAATGGGACCTGTGTAAGTGTCCTATTAAAACATTACATACTAAAACAAATTCAGACTGCAGCACTAGCTTAGGCAATAGAAAAAGGGACTAAACCCCCAAATTCCTGCTACAAAACAATGTTCATTGTAAGCAAAAAGAGGGTCATGTGATTGTTTTGTATGTGTTTAAAAACTGGAGTTTTTCTGATGTTTAAGCAAAAAAAAAAAAAAAAAAAAAGATTGATGCAGCAAGCCCACAGTCAAACTGTGGTGAGCTAGAAACAGAACAAGGACTTGATTCTAAAAATCCATGTCAGCTGCAGGTGGTGAGTAAAGAGGATAGGATGTCATTTTCTTTTGTTTTATTTATTAATATTTTATGAATAGAGCATGGTTGACTTTACATCTTACTTTTTCAATGAATATTAAAAGAGAGGATGACAGTTGATTCAATATTTAGTTAATAAACATCTTAAATCAAAGCTATACTCTGAAAAGTAACATTATTTTCTACATGGAGCATATTTGGTTATTTGCTACCCATGGGTATGGTCTCTAGCAGAAGCTGGCAATATCAAATAGTGGGTCTCTATTCTGTATAGCAAACTTTTAACAGGAGACATCTCCAGGAGGTTTAAAAATCTATCACATGGGGATTCTCAAACTTTTTTGCTGGAACCCCTTTTGAAAATATTTCAGGCTGTGATCCTCCCCCCAAAAAGTGATAATCCCCACCGTGCCATGTCACTCTTATTGACTTATATGGGTGCTGACAGCTCATGAACAATATTCCCTCTAAGCTGATAATGCAGCTGAGCCAGTTATGGTACTTGCTGAGTGGCAATTTGTGAGGCATGGGTCCGCATGGGCAACAGTTTTTTGGTGCCGGAAGCATCAGCATCCCCAAGTACCTTAATTCAAAAGAAATGCATTGATGTTGTCTTTTCATTCAAACTTTAATAAAAATGTTAAACTGAAATACTGTGTTTTATTAATTTAACAAACAAATGTGAGACGATGACACTTGCTGCTTATCTAACCTGTACTGGCTGGGGAGAAGAGAAGCAGGGTTGGGCAACCTTACTACAGTCAGCTATAATAGTAACCTGTTAGGAGGATGGCTCTAATGCCATAACAGCAGAGCTATCTGACCTTTGATCTCCTAACGTAAATTAATGGCCACTCTGAGAGCTGTAAACAAACCAGTAGAGAGTCCTTAGTAGCTTTTGATTAATGAAAATGATCCCTCTTCTGTCTACCAATAAAGCTATGTTGTTGGTGTTTAGAATTATGTATGCACTTCCTTCCTGTCCCCAGTCTTTTAATTTAATGGGAGGATTTTTTTTGTTTTCTTTTTATATTACTGTCATTACTATAACTTTGAGAAAAGTTGGATGGTGTTGGAATATGATGATGAAATTGTTAGACTGTGCTACTATGCTACCCAGTATTACCCATATAACTATAAACATGCACACACATAATTAAATTATTTTTAGATAAATCAATTCATAAGTTAAATATATCGAAACAACCACAAGAAAATTATTTTGGAAAAAAAGCAATTAGTTTCTGAAGATATTTCTTAATAATCCTTGAAAATATTTTCTGGAATATACACACTTTTAGAGATGACAATATAAATATTTGTGTCAAACTGAGCAATCACTTACAGCTTTTATAGCCCTGTAGCTCATCTTCTAAGAAGGGAGAAGAGATGCGGGGATCATCGGGCTGGGGAGAAATGACACTTGGTCAGACTGGGGAGAGGAGACTCGGGATCAGGCTGTGCGGGCCACTGTGATAGGTGTGAGGGAATGTGTTGGATGCTGCGTGGCTGCGCACCTGTGCAGCTTAGAGGGAACATAGCTTGTGAGCCCCCCTTCATAATAATCCCAACACCATCTGAGGAATCACAACATTTTCACACTATATCTGCTGGACAGAGAAGGCACCAAAGAAGGAGCTTCAAAGAAATGAGGAAAGCATGTTTAAAATTAAAGGAACATTTTCAATTGTCACATACTTTGGTTTGGGTAAAGCTTTTAAATAATGATTTAAGTGCCTCCATCACAAAATAATAAGCTGTTGGCCTCTTGGCTAAGATCCAGTTTTGTTTAATAGTTTTTCAGATTAATAAAAAAAATAAATCCATTTGGAAAAAACTGGGACCAGTTTGCAAGGCCTTTGAGGTGATGTGCAAGTGGGATTCCAGTAACCACTTCCTCCTCACAAGTGACATCTCTGGGTGCGGGTGGGGGAGAGGGCAAGTGAGGCCACTGCCCTGGGTCCTGCGGTTCAGCGGACCGTGCACCGTATCCCACTGCCTGTTCAGTTTGGGGGGGGGGTGCATTGGCCTGAGGGCGCTCTCCCTGTACTGCTCCTCTGCAGAGTTCTGTGCCTATCCTTTCCCCCCCCCACTCCCCGGCCAACCAGTCTACCCCAGGGGGCGGGGCAGCCCAGGAGTCTAGCCGGATCCCAATTACATTGCTATCTAATTGAGCAGGTTGTTGGAGGGAGAGTTCAGACAAGGAAGAGATTTTTGCCTCACTGTGGACCCATGCCTGGAATGCCACTCAGCAGCTTAGCAGGTACATGGCTTCCAGTGGCCATGGTGTGAGGATCAACAAGAACTAGGAGTGCTGGTGCCTTAAGCATTGCTCCCATTTTTGTATTCATTTCACTGCCTGAAAAATAGTTAAGTCACTACTTCGTTGTGTTCTGAAAATCCGGGGTAACAGGAAAAGTTGTTAACTCAGCTATTGTGGGGTCCAATTTCCAGCTAGGACCAAATGTTGTGATCACTGACAAGGAACAGAAGCAGAACATCATAACTGATGTGATGAGCCTCTTCAAGAACCAGATTATTACCTTCGTTGATGAATGAGAATGGAAACTGGAGAAATATAGAATCATAGAAACTGGAAGGGTCCATGAGAGGTCATCGAGTCCAGTCCCCTGCGTTCATGGGAGGACCAAGTACCATCTTAAACCATCACTGATAGGTGTTTGTCTAACCTGCTCTTAAAAATTTCCAATGATGGACATTCCACAATCTGCCTAGGCAACTTATTTCAGTGGTAAATTATCCTTACAGTTAAGAATTTTTTTTCCAGTTGCCCATCCTAAACCTCCTTTGCTGTAAATTAAGCCCATTGCTTCTTGTCCTATCATCGGTGGTTAAGGAGAATAATTTTTCTCCCTCCTCCTCGTAACAATCTTATAGATACTTGAAAACTTTTATCTTGTCCCCTCTCAGTCTCCTCTTTTCCAGATTAAACAAACTCAGTTCTTTCAATCTTCCCTCATAAGTCAAGTGCTCCACACCTTTCATCATTCATGTTGTTCTCCTCTGGACTGTCTCCAGTTTGTCCACATCTTTCCTGAAACGAGGCACCAAGAACTGGACTGGACACAATGCTCCAGTTGAGGCCTAATCAGTGCGGAGTAGAGTGGAAGAATTACTTCTCATGCCTTACTCACAATACTGTTAATACATCCCAGAATGGTGTTTGCTTTTTTTACAACAGTGTTACACTGTTGACTCATATTTAGCTTCTTGTCTGCTATGACACTCAGATCCCTTTTTGCAGTACTCCTTCCTAAGCAGTCATTGCCCATTTTGTTTGTGTGTAATTGATTGTTCTTTGTCCAGTTTGTCCAAATCATTTGAATTGTGATCCTGTCCTCCAAAGCATTTGCAACCCCTCCCAGCTGGTATCATCTGCAAACTTTATAAGTGTACTTCCTATGCCATCATCTAAATCACTGATGAAAATTATTGAATTGAACCAGATCCAGAACCAATCCCTGCGGTGATCCACTTGTTTATGTCCTTCCAGCATGACTGTTAACTGTTAATAACTACTCTCTGGGAGCGGTTATCCAACCAGTTTTGCATCCATCTTAGAGTAGCTCCATCTAGGTTATACTTCCTTGGCAGACAACGTGAATGAATGAGAATATTCCACTACTTTTCACAAGCAGGATTGTCAAAGCTCTGGGCACTCTGGGTTCTGGGACTGTAGCATGCTAAGGTGCTATGCCAAATTAATGTAATTGTTGATGGTTTCCAATACCATACATTAGTTGAGGGACATCTATATTGAAGAAACTACTGGATATCACCAACGTAATGATCATATGATCCAGACCATTAACTGTGAAATGGTGAGACTGAAGGATTCTTTGAACTGATTTAACTAAGTAGTGCATTTTTTCTATATTATATTCTTAACCACTAATCTTTGTCTGTATTTTTTACCCTGGGCAATTGTTGGCTCATATAATTTTTCATTTTTTCTTTTCTTCATTTGTCTTATATCATTTTTTATAAATATGAACTGTCAAGGCCAGGGTATTTAAAAATTGTAGTGTTCTATTATTTTAAGTATTCACCAAAAAAGAAAAAGTTTTAATCAGTTCTGATTCGTTCTTATTCCCCACTTATATTAATGTTTTTCTTTCTAGAGTGCCAAATTTGGCCCCATATTACCTTCTTTTGTACCTATGTGTGCCACCCAATTTTCTCACTTCTCTTTGAATTGGGGAGGAAGATTAGTTTTATAATATGTCTAGATGTTGCTGTTCAGTGGGTTGAGTGCTTTGGCAAGTGAATGCTTTATAAACAGCATTTGTCTCTTATTCTTTTTATTAAGTTTTCTATTGGGGTATCATGAGCTGCACTAGCTGGGAGGTGGACTCAGTAAGAGTTCCTTATATATTCTATTTATACTTACATGTGTATAGACAACCAAGGTAGTTTATTATGTTTATTGTGTCCCCATCATAATACTATCAAGAGTCACCATAGAAATTAAACTTTTGTGAAGAATAGACACAAATCAAACTCAACTCTGCCATTTCCTATCATTGATGAGGTTATTATTCCCTGGCCATGGACCCAAATAGAGAAGAAGACAGAGTAAATAAATGTGTCTTGTATCTTACTAAAAGTCACAAGAAGTCCGGTCAGATTGTAGGAAGAAGAAATTTCAGAGCTGAACACCTTCAGTGAGACGGCCCAGCTATTTTCACCATTCTAATCTGGCAATAAAGAGTTAGTTTGAATGTCCCAGCTTATTTCATTTGCTGAGAATGGACATCAAGAGAATTATGACAGCAGTGATATGAGGCTTGTGATTTAGCATACCAGAACAATTTCATCATGTAGCATGGAAGAAAATAAGATCATGGAGAGAACCAGGGCTAAGTATATTTTTAGCTTTCTCTGTCACTTCCAATACATTTGTTGGTGCTCCTCAAAATGCTGGCTTTTTAAGCCCCTTTGATAAAATGGGACCTTTGCATTTTAAAAAGTACTTCTGTCTCATCTTCCTGTTTTGTCCTAGCAAATGAGATTGGCTGGGACACATGAATTTGCTTCTGATCATCCCCAGAGTTGGGTGGCTTCCACTGAGCCTTACTCTTGTGTTTGGGGGGAGGGATGGGGGAAGGGAAGAGTTGAACTTCAACTCCTGCTGCAAAGCTTGTCTGTTCGGTCAGATTTTCTTTAGATGGGTGGATTGAAAAGGAGACTAGGTTTGTATTCCACATACATAACATTTATCTGTAATAGATGGTCAGAAACATTTAAAAAGGGGGAAGGTTGACTTCTTGGACAACCTTGCATGGGAAAGCTCTTATCATGCTGAATAATAGCCTATCACTGTCCTCTGGGTCCTCCTTTGAAGGAATGACTATATCAGAGCCAACCATACATTAACTTCCACAGATGAATGAACAGAACCTAATAGTCAACTCAATCAAACAATGCTGCTATATCTATTAAAAAATCAGTGGGACACTTGACTTCTGCTCAATGTAAAAAGAGGATTATCAACCAAAGTTAGAAATGCAGTCTCCATAATCTGCTATGCCTCAACCTATTCTGTTAAAAGAAAAAGACATGAAAATCATGGCTTCCAAATTTGGCAATTTATTTTTATATTTTATCAGACATGTTACATTCATTTGCATAACATATTTCACGAGTTGAGTGAGGGGTGTAGTGTATTGCTGGAAAGTGTTGATATTGTATAAAGAGGTAACATACTTTTTTGTCTTTGTATCAATAAATAATGTTGGTTTTTTTTTACTTGCTATGGAAGAAATAATTCTACCACAGTTCTCTGTGAAGTAATACAGTAGTTATATATCAGATATTATTTTGATTTATAAGATGATAGATTGTCCCTAAGGCAAACCATAGGAACTCCTTAGGGGTATCTATAAGTTGTTCTTCGGTGGGGGAGAGGGGAGGATCTGTCTCAACAGTATTTTAAATGTGAAAAATTGAAAAAAAAATTCAACTATGCCAAAATACTTAATTTTTACTTTATAGTTTTGATTAGTTTTGAATTTTCTATTATATCCACAATATTATTTACTGTCATATGTATATTGTTATCTATATGTCATACATGATTGTTAATGTTATAATATAATATGAAAGTTGAAATGAAATTAATCAAAATGATAATTAAAATTAAATCTTTTCATCCTCCTGAATCAATTTTTTTTCCAGAATTTTTCTTCTGTGGGAAACTTCAAAATTTCAGTTTTTTGTTACAATTGAGAATGGGGAAAAATGAAACTTCAGAAAATCCCATACAACAAAAATTCCTGTTCCTGACTAGTTCTGGTTGTTGTATTTAACCTTTAAAATAAATTTCTTTCGGAGCATGCCTGGCAGCTAGTTACTAGTTAAGACTTCTTGACTATTTAAAGCACAGCATCTGAATAGTTTCAAAGTGGTAGCCATGTTAGTCTAGTTCAGCAAAACAAACAAGGAGTCTGGTGGTACTAAATAAAGTCTGAATAGTTTCAGTACAGATAACAGACAGGTATTTGAATTGGAAGAACAGTTTGTGGTGTCTGAATGTAACGTGGTTGCTTTGGCTTGAATAAAATACTGGCCAATAGAGGAAAAAACTGAGTATTTAGGAATAAACAGGACATTAATCTCCTGGTCCCCATGTATAACTCTCATTGCAATTAATTGGATTTATAGGCTTGAATTGAAGTATAATGTAGTGTCAAGAGTGAAGTGCATCCAGTAGGTAGGACACTACCCTAAACTCTAGAATCTAGGACTAATTTTCTGCTGTTCCATGAACTTCCTGTGTGACCTTGGGTAGGTAAGTCATTTAGCCTTTCTGCATATATATTTGAAGGTATTTTTATGCCTAAAGATGCAGATAGGCATCTGGTGGTATTTTCAAAAGTTTAGATGCCTGAATTCCAAATGATACCTAAGTGGTTTTGAAAATCCCATTAGCAGTACATTTGTATCTCTGTAGGCACCTAAATACTTTAACACATACAGTCCTGTGTGTCTCTGTTCTCCATCTGTAAAACAGGGGTAATAGCACATCCCTACTGCAGAAGTCATGTGGATTAATAAAGATTTGAGGTGCTCCGAAAGATACTACAATTCTGAAATCTGTATATAGCACCTTGGTTAGACGGTATATCTCTTGAGCTGATAGTATACAGAATATGCCTCAATTCATTGTCTATATAAGTTACACATATAGTATCTGAATATGAGAATATTTAGGAAAAAAGGTTTTTTTATATTCTCTTTTAAAATATGGATTTTATCAAACTTCAAAAATAAAAGAACCCCGAGTCTTTAGCACTGATGGTATTTTCTGTCCACGCCAATTAATTATTTTTTCCCATTTGTCTTTTACAACTCAGGTTATCTGGAATGAATATACCTCCGCCTATTATCAGCAACAAAAACTGGCTCAGACTTCATTTTGTAACAGACAGCAACCACCGATACCGAGGATTTAGTGCTCCCTATCAAGGTATATTTAATGAAAACCATTTTTAATTCTGAAATGTTAAAAAGAGGGGGGAAGAATTGTAAACATTACTGTATTTCATATTGAGAGAGAAATGTTCTAATCTAATATAAATGGATAGTTCAAACATGCATAAATTATAATTCCCCTGCTGTGAGAACAATAGGAGCTTTATTAAATTACATGTATAGGGCAAAGTAAATAGTTGCTGTGCAAAAGTTTAGCATTTAAGCAGAATCTGAATTTCTGAAAGATAATATGTAGTTGATACTGAAACAACACTTCTATCCTTAAAGTACATCACAGATTATTCAAAATGATATAATAGTTCATGTTTGTAAAACAGTGTATAAGAACCGGTTACTAAATAGAAATTTTATCAAGTACAATCCATTTCTACATGCACTGTATTTATTATTGAGGGTTTAATTAACCTTGTTAGAATTCTTATCCACTATTTTTATGAACAAGCATAATTTTGAATAAGTAGAGTAAAAGTATCTGAGGCATTAACTTGGGAATCTCACTGTTTGGAACAAGATAATTATACAGATGAAGTACTAATGAAAATGTAGCTTCTATAATGTTTGGTAACAGTATCTGCTTTTCCATATCCCATTATTATAAATAACAGATTTACAGTTTCAACTGGTCTTCAGGGAGCATTAATCCTTTAATAGATAAATTTTCCATTTATCTATTTAGTGAACTTTCACACTAGATGAACAAAATAATGTAAACTGCAATATTATTTTTATAATTCTTATGACAACCCTACAAACAGTTATGCATGGAAAAATAGTTACCATGTGCGTAAGTGTTTGATTTTTAAATAAACCGCTTATTACAACTGAACCTGGACATATTCCTGAAACACAGTGTGTTGAGTTAGAAGGTTTATTATTGGAAGCCTTTTGTAACTTTGTGTAGCTGCCTTAGATACTGTGTGTCAGATTCTCAAGAAAAGATGAAGCTGAAACAGTTCAGCACATCAGAATACATATGGACATAGGACTTCTCCAAGCTATGAATCTCCGGTTTGTGTAATCTAACTGAATTTAAGCCAAAATAGTATTCAAAAGAGGAAGGAGGAAAGTGGCAATAAAAATCATTTGACAATTATATATTCTAGAAAACGCAAGTTTCAGTAACTGTATTACAGAAGACTTTTTTTTTTTTTTTTATAACATCCTTCATACTAAATGTCACCAAAAATTCCTCTTTATTGTAAACTAACTAGCAAACTAGCTAGCTCATGGGACTGGTAGTAGGATCTGATGGAGTTCACAACTAGGTTACTAGACAGGGTCAGTCTTAGTTTGGTAGTGGTGAACAATTTGGCATATGTTTTGATGGCTCATGTTGAATGAGATGAGTTAGCACTCTCAGTCCACTTTTAAAGTGGGCATGTGTCCATAAGGTAAAAAAAAAAGATCTATAGCACAGCTGACACCCTTGCTGGCGTTGTTGGTAGAGGTGCCAAGAAACAAATGGGCAAGGAGAATGAACTTCTGCCTGCCTTCTAGAGTTGTCCCCACCATAGAATCATAGGGTTAGAAGGGATCTCATGAGGTCATCTAGTCCAACCCCCTGCTAAAAGCAGGACCATTCCCACTAAATCATCCCAACCAGGGTATTGTCTAACCGGACCTTAAATATCGCCAAAGACGGAGATTCCACCACCTCCCTAGGTAACCCATTCCAATGCTTTACTCTCCTACCAGTGAGAAAGTTTTTCCTAATATCCAACCTCTACCGCCCCACCTGCAACTTGAAACCATTGCTCCTTGTTCTGTCCTCTGCTACTATTGAGAACAGCCTAGCTCCTTCCTCTTTGGAGCACCCCTTCAAGTAGTTGAAGGTTGCTATCAAATCCCCCCTCAGTCTTCTCTTCTGCAGACTAAATAAGCCTAGTTCCTTCAGTCTTTCCTCATACATCATGTGCCACAGCCCCCTAATCATTTTTGTTGCCCTCTGCTCGACTCTTTCTAATTTGTCCACATCCTTTCGGTAGTGGGGAGCCCAAAAATGGGCACAGTATTCCAGATGTGGCCTCACCAGTGCCGAATAGAGGGGAATAATCACATCCCTCAATCTGCTAGCAATGGTCCTACTGATGCAGCCCAATATGCTATTGGCCTTTTCGGCAACAAGAGCACACTGTTGACTCATATCCAGCTTCCCGTCCACTATAACCCACAGGTCCTTTTCTATAGTGCAGCTTCTTAGCCGATCAGTCCCCAGTCTGTAGCAGTACATGGGATTTTTTCATCCTAAGTGCAGGACTTTGCACTTGTCCTTTTGGAACCTCATGAGATTTCTTTTGGCCCAATGCTCCAGTTTGTCTCAGTCTCCCTGAATCCTGTCCCTGCCCTCCAGCGTGTCCACCATTCCCCCCAGCTTTATGTCATCAGCGAACTTACTGAGCGTGCAATCCATCCCATCATTCAGATAACTAATGAAGATGTTGAACAGATCCGGCTCCAGGACCAACCCTTAGGGAACTCCACCCGTTATTGGTTGCCAACTAGACATCGAGCCATTGATTCCTACCTGCTGAGCCTGATGATCTAGCCAGTTTTCTATCCACCTTATGGACCACTCGTCCAACCCATACTTCCTTAACTTGCCAACGAGAATGCTGTGGGAAACTACATCAAAAGCCTTGCTAAAGTCAAGGTATATCACATCAACGGTTCTTCTCACATCCACAAATCCAGTAATCTCATCATAGAAGGCAATCAGTTTGGTGAGGCACGATTTGCCCTTGGTGAATCCATTCTGACTGCTCTGGTCACTCTATTTTCCTCCAAGTATTTCAGGATAGATTCTTTGAGGACCTGCTCCATGATCGTGTTTGTGTTTGAAGTATATGGAGAGTGTGCATAGGAAATCTGAACATTCTGTGTTTCTATCATTTCTCTTTATTGACGAAATGAGACATTTCACTTTCTAGTGTTGAGAGTCTAGAACCCTTCAGAAGTGAAGTTCATTTTAAAAGCAAAACAGAACCCCCCCCCTAAAAATTATAAAGTGAGATTCTCTTAGAAATTCATCCGCTGTTCTCAAACAGTGACATCTGAAATGATGTGGAAGTTCCTCATACTTAAGAGAGAGGAAATGCTTTATAAAGGTAGGTGTAGGAAGACAGGCTGTCAGACAGAGGGAGAGAAAACTGACATGTGAAAACAGAATAAATAAAATTAAAATGTAAAAGCAAAAGCATGCAAGTATTGTCACAAAGTAATCATAATGAATGAGAATGGGGAAAGAAAATAATGTGAAAGGGAAAGGTATTGTTCGGAGATAATGATATAGGCTATCACAAAAGTTTGACCATATAAAACAATCCTTATCATAGAAATCTCAGATATTTATTAAAATATTTTGTGATTGGATTAGCTAACGTTAATATTCTGTCAACTTGTTTGTCTTGTAACTGTATTTTAAGGTTTCAGCTTTGTAATGGTAGGATATTTTAAAATAGATTGTAGCAAGTAAAAACATGTAGTTCAAAATCACTATGCTGAAGAACAATGAAATAGAAATATGAGTTTTACGTATGATGGTTTTCCATTCATTACCCTAATCAACTCTGAAAGCTAACCATCAATCCATTCAACATCTTGTAACATTTCTGTATTGTTCCTGTAATTGCTAGAGTAACTTCATTATTAAAACTTCCGCAAAATTCCTAGTTATCAGCTTTCTGAAATGGTTGCAACCAGAATTGGACACAGTACTTTATCAAAGGCCTCTCAAGTGGCAAGTAACGGGGGGTAATTACCTCCCACATGTTACATACAACATTCTTGTTAACGCACCCCAGAGTGATATTAGCCTTTCAGTCAGCTTCATCACATTGTTGACTAATATGTAATTTGTGATCCACTATAAAGCCCAAACCCTTTTCAGCGGTATTACTGCCTAGCCAGTTATTCCCCATTTTCTATTTGTGCATTTCATTTTTCCAATCTAAATGAAGGACCTTGTACTTATCTTTATTGAATTTCATCTTGGTGAATCCAGACCAATTCTCCAGTTTGCTAAGGTTGTTTTGAATTCTAATCTTGTCCTCCAAAGTGCTTGCAGCACTAACCCCTGTTCATGCAATCTGCAAATGTTATAAACATATTTTCCATTCCATTATCCAATCCATTAATGAAAACGTTGAATAGTACTGGGTCCAGGACTGACCTCTGTAGAATTACTCTAGAAATGTCCTCCCAGTTTGACAGTGAACCATTTCTACTCTTTGAACCATCTTTCAAACAGTTGTGCATCCATCTTACAGTAATATAATCTAGACTGAATTTCCTTAGTTCACTTGTGAGAATGACATATGGGACTGTGTCAAAAGGATTACTAAAAATAAAGATATATCATGGCTATGACTTCCCCATATTTAATAGTCAAGTAACTCTGTCAAAGAAGGAAATTAGGTTGGTTTAGCATGATTTTGTTTCCGACAAATTGATGTTGACTATTCCTTATTATCTTTTCATCCTCAAGGTACTTATAAGCTGACTGCTTTAATACTGTGTTCCACTATCTTTCCTAACAATGAAGTTAGGATGACTGGTCTATAATTCCCTGGGTACTTTTGTTCCCCTTTTTAAAAATAGTTATTGTTTGTCTTTCTCCAGTCTCCTGGGACCTCATCCATCCTCCAAGAATTCTTCAAGATAACTGATAAGAGTTTCAAGATTTCTTTAGCTAATTCCATATGAATTTTGTTAGGCCCTGCTGACTCTCATACATCTAACTTATCTATTTACCACCCCCTCCTCAGCCCACCCCCTTCCCCCAAAAAAACACTTAATCTTTCTCTGTTTTCGCTTGCATTCTCTTTCCTATGTTGTTATTAATTGTGTTGAGTATCTGGTCATGATTAACCTTTTTAATGAAGACTGAAGCAAAATTGGCATAAAATACCTCAGCCTTCTTAATGTCATCAGTTATCAGTTCTCCTTCCTCTCTTTCCTTAGGACCTAAACTTTTCTTCATCTTTCTGTTGTCTCTAATGTATTTAGAGAACCTCTTCGTATCAACCTTTATGTCCCTTCCTAGGTGTTAACTCATTTCATGATTCTGATTTGGGCCCTATGTGCTTGTACTGTTCTTTTGTACTGTCCTTAGTAATTAATCTATGTTTCCAATTTCTGTAGCATTCCTTTTTGATTTTTCAGGTCATTAAAGAGCTTTTGATAGAGCTATATTTACCTCTTACTATTCTTCCTGTTTTTTATTTGAAACCAGATAATTTAAAGTTGTGCCTTTAATATTATTTCCTTGAGCAATTTCTAGCCACCTGAATACCTTTTTTCTTCTTATAGGCCTTAGCTACCAGTTTTCTGAGTTTGTTAAAGTCAGTTTTTTTGAAGTCCATTGTCCTTATATTTCTACTCTCCTTCCTCCCCTTGGAATCATGAAATCTATTATTTCATATCCCTTTTCCCTTAATTGTCTTCTTAGATATGCAACCAATATGCATTCCCATTGGTCAGAATCAAATCTAAAATGTCTGTTGCTTTGGTTACTTCCTCCAGTTTCTGAAACAAGAAGTTGTCCCCAACACATTCAAACAACTTTCTTTCTTTACTATATTACTGTTCCACCATATGTCTGGGTAGTTAAAGTCTCCTATTACCATCAAGTCCTGTGACTATTTCTGTTATTTGTTTTACACACTCCTCCTCTACCTTATCTTCCTATGTCAACATTGGAGAGCCTCCATTTCCTTTGCTTCTTTTTCTCATCAATCTTTTCATGTTCTAGCAAGTTTTGGTATCAGTCCTATATTTATTATAGCATATTCCATTGCTAAAAGTTATCCCTTACCACCTGCTCTCTCCTCTCATCCTTTCTTGGCACTATATACTGGTAATGATTATTCTTATACAGTGTTTAAACCAGTGGATCTTAACCTTGGGTGCACACACCCCTTGGGGATGCAAGGTGCCCTTTCTGGGGATACGAGACATGCCAGATTTTTTTAGAAGGTAAATAATCAAAAACACAAATTAAGCACAGGCACGCAAGTGCAATTACTTTATTTAGTCAAACCTAAGTATTTATTAATATTGTATATTTTTAATGATTACTGTAATATACAAACAAAAAATATTTTCAGGGTTTTAAGCTAATTGTAGTGACCTATTTCAGCTATTTTTGGTAAGGGTTTGAGAACATATTTCAGAAGCAAAGGGGTGCAGGCTGCAGTAAAAGTTAAGAGCCACTGGTTGAAACTATGCACAAAGCAATGATGCAGGCTGAATTCCCTTTATTTAACCTTCTTTGCTTGTAGAAATCTAATTTTAAAAATAAAAAGAGAAAATATATCCATTAATTTATCAGAGAAGGATACTGAGCTATATGTAGCCATGTGATTTAGATGCATGTAAATATGAAGTAACATGGACTGTTTACTCTATTTCGTGATTGACAGTGACTTGATCAATTTAACTGATGTAAACCACAGAGGTTTGGATGCTAATCTTAAATTGCTTGAATTGAATCATATATTTTTAACATTACTATTTTGTTCTTTGTTTTACCCTCTTTCTTTTATTCTCTTTTGTCCCTTGGTGCCCCCTAAACTGGAGCATTAATAAGGACAGTCTTAACATATGACCATACAGAACTTCAAAGATCTTTCTCAAACCCTAAAACAAAAAATACATGTGGGCTTTGTGTGTTTGCTTTTTCTTGATAGCTGGCTCAGTGATTTGTCAGTGAGATACAGAGCCTTTTACATCCTGGGTTGCTAGCATGGATGTGGCCCAAGGCATAGTATCTGTAGTAAGCAGAATCTGATAACTGTTGCTGTCTTATCTCTAATCTTTCTTAAAATAATTGATGGTCTTTGATTTGGCACCTTTGTCCGACACTAAGATTTGCCTACATGGGGACGCTCAGAAAAGTTAAGGGAAATTCAACTAAAGCTGAGTTGTTAATGTACTTAAATGAAACCATATTAAACTTGTGGGGACGCTGTCATTCAGAAGTGGAGTGCCTTTATTATAAATGAGAACGTCAACAGAAGAGTTGAATATACTTTAATTTAATTTAATATACTTTAATTATGCCCATTAATGTCACACTTTACACTTTAAATTAATATGCCTTAACTATCCATAGTGAAGCACTAATGGAAAAAAATCACATTGCCAGGTCATAGCACAAGTAGCTGACTGGTTCTTCAGTAGCTGGAAGAGGAAGTCTTCTCTCCACAGATTGAAAGACAATAGCAGAACTGCAAATCCTACTTCTACCTCCCGACAACATAGTGACTATTCTTCTACTGCATCCCTTCCCATGAAAGTGGACTTGGTCAGTGTTTTCTTCCAGCTCATCTCCCATCTGACTCAAATTTATCTGTGATCTATGAAGAGTGGAGGATTCATCATCTGAAGCCCTCCTTCCTCCCCCCCCCTCACACACACACATACAATTCTCTTTTTCTCTCTATCTCTTTCACCCACACATGATACTCACATTGGGTTTGCTGTACTCAAGTTCTCTGCATGATAGGATGAAGAGAGAGACAAAATTTGCCACTATATTTTTAAAGAAAAAATCCCTTCATCCTGTCTTCCTAATATTACATTAGCTCTCTCCCTGAGCAAAAGCCATTTAAATTGGCTGAAATAACTACCTGGATACAGAAAGCGTATTTTTTGTAGGCATCCTTGAATGACATCACATTATTCAAAAAGCCAGTTTAAAGAGTTTAGATTATGAAGTGTTGAAGGGATTTAAATTTCCTTTTTAAGCCTGGTTGTGTCTGTTTTGGGCTTTTGCTTGTGTAGGTTATGGGGGTAAGGACCAACAGACCTTCCCTCACATTCCACCAAAATCACGCAAGAGAACAATCCCTGTACAGAGGGGAAAGTAGGTTCTGCTTCTGAGGGTCACACGTTACTCTAGAGATAGATGTGAAGTGTGTTGTGGTGACCGGGATATGTCCCACACTCTCTCTATACTGCTCTATGGAATTGGTCAAGAGTAGCAGTAGAGAAAGGTTTGTTTAAAGTGTGTACTCTGCCTGTTAACTGGGAAGCCAAGAGACAAATAAAGTGCAGTTTTTCTACTAATTCCCCCTGGCTGATGTGGCTCAGCACTAGCCACCAATATGGACCTCTGCCTAATGGCAGAATGTGTTTTGAAGTTTTCTAATCTGCTGGCAAAGCACCATCTTGCTCAACCATCATAACTTTAAAAAAAAAAAAAAAACATTTTAACCAACATTCTCATTTCAAAGCCACGAAGTAACTTTTATGATAGTGACTTCACTTCAAATTCTTTCCTGGGTGTACTGTATTTGAGACTCCCCTTCTTGGAATGAAAGATGGTGATCCTTGATAGATCAGCAAAGTTTATAGAGCAACAGGCTCTATCAAGGCTTCCAGGGTAAAAAGAAATATATAAATATAACTGTATTTTGCAGCATAAATACCAAAAAGCCATTTTTTTTCCTGAGAGGCTAAATTTCTCACAAGACAAACTGCTATGTCTTGTATTCATGACTTACATTTCCTTAAATTTGCAGATAGTTTTTGATTGGTCACTTGAAAGTGAAATCCAGTGGAAGTCTCTTTTTTGCAACCTTTCAGTCTGCTGTGAGTTAGTGCACCAACCCACCTTTTTCTGATTCTCTCCTAAAAGAATAATAGACTAGTGGTTCCCAGACACTGTGGCTATGTCTACACTTGAAAAGTTAAGTCGACTTTATAAAGTCGACTTAATAAGGTTGACTTTAAGTTGACTTAAAGTGGACCTTATTAAGTTGACTTAACAGAAGTGGACTTAATTTTTCAAATGTAGATGTGGCCCCTTTTTTACCTTCTTAAGTTGACTTAATGTTTTAAGTTGACTTAAAAAAGGTCCACCTAGGCACTACTCCATTTCTCCACTGGCTTAAGTTGACTTAATAAAGTCGACTTAAGTGCTAGTTCGAATTAAAATGTGGTGTTATTAATTCGAACTAACTTTTCCTTAATTTGACTTAAGGAGCATCTTAAGTCGAATTAAGGAAAGTCCAGTGTAGACGCAGAGTAAATTAAGTCGATTTAAGCCTCCTTAAGCACCCTATAAGAGGGCTCTGGGTCCGTGCAGATATAAATATTCATTCTGCAACTCTTGGCTAGAGGAGAGTTAGACTTGAAGAAGGTTTTAAGTACAGTGGATCAGGAAATAGAATTTCCATTCTGTGGGAAATTCCAACATATCAGAAAAAAATTACTCCAAATTAGAATTAAAAGAAGAAATTTCAAAATTTCCTGAGAAATGGAAATTCTAAAAAAAAATTGAATCAGAATCATCAAAATCTTTCATCGGGATCAGGTTGAAATATTTTATTTATAAGAGTAAAAATACTATAACATAGCATATTAATAATATATAAATGGAATATGTTCAAATTAATGTTATAGCCAAAATGAAATGCAACAAAATAATACAATTGAAAATTAAATGATTTACCATATCTAAACAAAATATTTCAGTACTATCATATTGAGAAAGCAGAAACAAAATGTTATGACTTTCTTCTGTTTAATATTTTTTCAAAATGAACACAATCATGTGAAAAGTTTTCATTTTAACAAAACTGCATTTTCTGATGAAAAACTTCCACTGAAACTTTTTAACAAGCTCTAGTCTCAGAAGCATTCTTTGGATGTTACAGAAGGCCATGGAAAGTGGACACAAAAGCCAGGTAGACTTGATTTTGTAGGAGAGGTTAGTAACAGAAATTAACTTGACAGAGGTTTGAAGCACTGTGACTGATCCGTTTTAGCCAGATTCAATTCCTGTCCTATTACTCCACACCTGTCAACTCCCTGTTTTACGCAGATTCTTTTTCCTTCTTAATTGATGCTTTTTCAATGTGAGTGAAATTCTTTAGTGGATTAGCAAAGCAACCAAGGATGGGGAATAGCAAATAAAAATAATTGAGTAAAGGGGGCTGTTTATTCCATATTGGGTATTCAAAATATTGGCATATTCGGGTATATTTTGGCACATTTGGGTCTTCAAAGCTTTCCTGGATTGATTTCTAGTTCCATCTTGTTTACCTGGAGGTGATCTTGACTGCACAATTCCCTTGGAGCCATGATATGGGAAACCATTTCTCTGGTCATCAGTGAGCTAGTGTACTTTCATTTTCCTCTGGAAGCTTGTATTCAAATATTGTCCTAGGTTAGAAGTGAAAATTATTTTAATGGTCTCATTCTAGTCCCTGTTTGTGCTTATCACAGAACCACCATGCAATTTAATGTTCTCCACAAGATAGACTATCTCAGTTTAACAGAATCCCTGGTCTAGAATAGCATGGTGTTTCAAATGAAATGGATTGGCAGAACTGTTTTAAGGAAATGTTCTAGTTTAGTCTTGCCAGAATTCAGACTCGTATATTTTCACACTCCTGATATTGAATGCCAGTTTTGAAGGAATTGTAAGTCTGTTTCGTGTCTTTGACTCCTGTTGTATTTGCTTTCCAATGTTGTGAGCCTTTCACCATTTATCTGGGGGAAGTAGCATTTGAGAGAATCTGATACCATCTCATATACTTGAAAAGAGACATGGACATACTTCATTTTCAGTGGACCAAATGAGACAGATCTTGAGCTTATGTAAATCAGGGAAGGTCTTCACTGATGGTGGCAAATTCACCACCATCAAATTGATCTTCTGAATTGACTGTGAAAACCTGCTCTGCCAATCAGGAAGCCGATCTTGTACAACCACCCCTGTAGAAGAAGTAGAGTTGAAGGCATTTCCCTACAACTAAGTGCATGAAAGGCACCGGGGTAAGTAGGCAGTTGAAGGGAGATACGCAAGGCATTTTAAATAGTTTTCATATCTCCCTTTGACTGCTGATGAAATCCTGCCTAGGTGTACACCAGCCCTCAGTGTAGCTTCATTGATCTCAGTAGAAATATGGCAGTTTACACTAGATGAGGATCAGGCAGCCTGTTTTCACATAAAATGTTAGGATAGGATAGGAGGGATAAATATCTAAATTACAGGTTACAGCCCAAAGTTTCAAAAAGCATCTCTGCACTGTGAATGAGAAATGCTGATCAATGACCAAGTATAAAAGACCTTACATTTATTTCCTTTTAATAAGGATCTTCACAAAAGGAAATATTCTCAGAGGCATTTAATCAAAATGCAGCAGAACCAGACTGGAAGACAGAGACTTGTAGGTTTCTGGATATGGGTAATACCAGAGTCTGCTCCGATGATCCAAGAACTCCTCGTCTCTTAATCTTGATATCGTACCTCAGTAACATATAACATTAATTTATCATTTAAAACAATGACATTTTGCAACAAAATCCCTCAATCTGTGGATATTTTTTGGAAATGATGCTCATTTGCAAAGCTCGCAAAAGATGTTTGCTGAGGTCTGCTTTAAACAAGGTTTATTCAAAGGCATAATGTATTTCATGTAGCATTGCCAGAAGCTTTGCTAAGGACTAAAGTATTCTTCCACTCCAGCAATTGCCTCTCTTGTTTAGCTTTATCTTCTTTATTTCCCCTGTCTGTTTTCTTTTTAACCATCAGCTTTGAAGAGAACTCCATGTAAGGAAGTGGAAAAGAAAAAATATCCATGGTCTTAAGTTTGTTACATTGGTACCAGGCATATGTTTCTCAGATATCTGTTGGAACAGTCCTCAATAAAACTGCTAAGCACTGGAGTATTCCCAACATTAGTAACAAACATCTCTTTTCAATAGCTTTGAATTTATAAAACATCTGGATTTGGAATAGAACATTCTCCCAGTTTATGATCTCATTCAGAAGAAACCAGATATTGGAATGAATGAATGAGAGTTTATAAATGAGTCATTTTGTTTTAATTTTGTTTGAGATCCAACCAAGCTGGGTTCTGGTTTCTTTTGAAGCATTTATTTGAATTATCAGAAAATAGAGGTTGTGGGGGTTTCCATAGTAAAATTAATCTTTTTGGTTAAAATTAGAAAACCAGAAGTTTCATCAGAAAGCCAAAACATTTCCATTCAAAATGCTGCCATGGTGCCTCTTGGGACTTGTAGTTGAGATGGCTTATGCTCCTATTCTCCTCTATAGTAAGGCTATATCACCAAGGATGCACAGGAATCTTTACTCTTGGAGAGAGAAGACAGTACAGCATGGGTTTCAGTGGTCATGGTGCCTCGTGTACAGTGTCGTGTAGTGGGAGTCCAGCCCTTCATTTCCAAATTTCCTTTTATAACAAGCAAATGCCTCAATTCTAAACAAAAATTTCATTAAACCTAAAATTAATTGTTTTCCAGTTGTTTGGTTCTGGTAGCAAATCGACCAAGCAAACAAACAAACACAATTCAGCTGGAAGTTATATTGTAACTCAGGAATCTCTGGATTGAGAAGCAACCATATTATATCCCATATGTCAGTTAATTTCATGGAGCCAGATTTGCCCAGCCTTACTCATGTTGAATTTCTAGTATGTGATTTACAACATCATCAGCTTCTACCTTTTCCTACCTCTACCCACCATTATTATAAAAGTTTGTCATCAATAAAAGCAATTAGCAGGAATTAGTAATATTTTTATTCAGCTATCCTTCCCATCTCATTTGAAGATAATTTAATTGTTCAATACATTAAAAAATCAGCACTTTTCTATCTCCCTATAACCTCTAATTGAAGAGCTATAAAGCGTATCTACAGTAAATATATTTATTCATAGGTGACAAATTTTGTTCTTGGATGAAATTTTATTTGGATAGATTCTCATTTCCTCCTACTCTTTGTGGTCATTTGAAAACACAGTTCTGACTAATGAAAGCAAAGAATTCCATGGCCCAGAAGTCTGAGATCCTTAGCTATGTCTACATTAGCAACTTAAGTCGGGGAGAAAGGAGCTGCAGCTTCCTTTTTTCCAGGACCTGTGCCTCCCAGGGAGAAGGAGCTACAGGTCTCTTCTTGCCAGGACTCACACTGGTCCTGGAGAGAAAGAGCCATTGCTCCCTTCTCGCCGGGACCCACAGGGAGTGGGGGAGCCAGGGCTCTCTGCCGTGGCTACACTTGAAAAGTTAAGTCGACTTAACAAGGTGGACTTTAAGTTGACCTTGTTAAGTCAACTTTGAGTCAACTTAATTTTTCAAGTGTAGACATATCCTTGGTTTCTCACTGAATCCAGAGAGAACACATGACTAATCAGTTTGGATAAAATTTATCCAAGTACAGAGGTTATGGTTATATCATACCATTTTGAACTCTATTTTGAGGGCTTAATGGATATTTAAAGGTCACACAGTTCCTATCCAGGCTGTCCAGGGCTGTCCCTAGGGGGGCAGGGAGGGCTGGGTCAGCCTATCCTGCCCCCAGGACCCCGGCGAGCCAAAGCTCATGCCACCAGCCGTAGCCAGCCCTCGGGGAGCTGGCCATGGCTGGGGACCCCAGCAGCACCCTTCCAGGCCATGCTTTGGCCAGCCATTAGGCTGCCCCCCCTCCCCCAGGGCAGAGCAGCAGGCCCAGAGGCGGGAGCCAGCCTCAGCCAGGGACAGCTCCATGTGGTGGGGTGGCCTTGGGTCCCCAGCCTGGCCCGGGGCTGGTTCCTGGTGGCGATGTGACCTCAGGACCGGTGGCAGCGCAGCCTTGAGTCCCCGGCCTCAGTCCCCAAGCTGCTGCCAGCAGGAGCCGGCCCAAGCTGAGGCTGTGGCCGTGAGCCGACCCCAGCTGGGATCCCGGGCTGCTGCCACTGGTGCCCCGGCAGGGGAGTAGGACCTGAGGGTGCTGCTGGGAGCTGGCCTCAGCCTCGGCCACACCAAAGGCAGCGGGGGCAGGGTGAAGCGCAGCCATGGGGGGGAGCTGCTGCATGGGCCCCACACTGCCCCGCTGAGAGCTGGACAGCGCGGGGTCCACATAACTGCGGGGCCCAGGGCAATTGCCCTGTTCGCCCCCCACCAAGGATGCCCCTGAGGCTGTTTGCAAAGTGATAAACATCTCCCTTAGTGATGAACCTGTGGCAGAATTAATGAGAGATTTAATTCCTGGCAGAATAAATTCAGTGGCTACTAATTTGCTGCTAATAAGTGAACATTTCCCACAAGTTACTATGCACTTGTATCTTGGATACTACTATAGTTCCTCTATTTAGAATAGGAAATAACTCTAATGTTGAATCGCTCTAAAAATCAAACAAGGAGTCCTGTGGCACTTTTAAAGACTAACACATTTATTTAGTCTTTAAAAGTGCCACAGGACTCCTTGTTTGTTTTGCTGACCAAGACTAACTCGGCTATCCCTTTGGAACCTCTTTGAAAATGTTCACTTTGTGATGTTGATCAATGTGTGGTGTATTCCTAGCAAAATTTATAGAAGGCAACAATGACAAAATTGAAGCAATGCCAGTTTATGCCAATGGAGGGAAAGGCCCCAAATCTATAAGGTTCTTTGTACTGCAAATATTCAATGTTAAATTCCTGAACAGAAAAAGGATGGAAAGAACATTAAATGTCATTTTAAAACAAACTGACTTAACATTATTAATTGATTTTTCCACATATCAAGAGCTTCCTCCCCCTTCCCCCCAGGGTTATTAAAAAGGTGGAAAGTTTTAGTACAAAAACCAGAATATAGTATATTTTTTCATGCAAAATAAATAAAATAATAAACTACAGACAACAAAATATTGATATGTTAGAGAAGATTACAATACCCCAGATGTTGCCCTATATGGCAGAAACCCAATGTTAACAGGGAAATACTAAAGTGTTCCCTTCTGTTTTGTACAGGTTTGATGGGGCACTCAGAACCCAGCACCATCTGATATTTTGATTTTAGGGAATCCAGCAAACTTCTGGAATATTTTCCTTGCCACCTGTACCTTTTCCTGTCTCAGATTCTGTCACCAGAACACCATAAATTCACATTAAGGCTGCATTGCCTGTGAAGCAGACTACTCTTTGATTTCTGTTAATGTCTCAGTTTGCCTTTTCCCCATGTTCTAAATGAGGTCCTGGAAGTGGGGAGATGTAATACCATAGAAGTGGTACTCCCTCTCTGACTTCCAGGATATGTGGGTAGATGGATTATAATCTGATAATAAGGAGGCAGCAGCTCTTAGCTCCAACCTTTATTCTCAAGCAGCAGGCAAACCAGAAAAACAGGTTCTCCTAACACTAAAACAACCCTCCCATCTATCACTATGGCAATCCCAATGACCTAAAGTAACCCAGGATACCACACCCTCAATGCCTGCATCTCTAGGGGATAATCCTGAACAATAATACTGTAGATATTCCAAGATGTCTAAACTGAGGAAGAGAACATTTCATAATTTTGATGATGATGACTAGATCTGTGTTTTTCCCGCTAAATTAGCATGATCATTAAGACCTAGGTACACATCAAGTGAGCAGTTTTAATTTCTAAAGATAACTGCCAGTTCGGCAGAATTAATTGTGACTAGCCTTGCCTCAAAGTATATTTTCCTGATCTTTGTTAATATTGTGTAATTTAAATCTCTAGGGACAAAGATTTTGAGGTTGAGGCATGTTTATATTCAGTATTACTGTATTCTTCTGTTAATTGTTTCCTTCAGTAGATAATTGTAGGGATAATCACACAGAGCATTTTTAAATTTACTTTTTCAGTACCACATCTCTAACAGTTATCTTTTACATTCAAGATATCCTTCAATATAAGATATGTTGTCCTATGCTAGTGTCTGTACAACATTTTCTCCCTTTAACCCTCTATCTTCTAAGTGACTATCTAAAGAGCAAAGCAAACATTGGTTTTGTATTCTTTCAAATTTCTATTCAATGACTTATTTTTATATCATACTTAGCATCTACTCTGTGAGTTCATATGTTTATTACATATATCAAAGGAGTTGTTTATAAATGGGACCCAGTGTACTCAGTACCACAATAGGACAAAAATCAACATCAATAACTTTTAAAATTACATTAGTGCTAATTTATTTTGCTACCGTTCACCCAATCCCTTGAAAATAAATATAGTTGAAAATATTCATCAATACAAAATTCATTCATTATTTGGACCATGAACTATAAGGCATGATTGACATAAATGAAGCAGTTTACACCTCTTAAAGTTATTGTTTCAGGCTCTGTGCAGACTCCTGCAGACATCTTTACACTGGTTTACACACAGTTCATGTTTTCAAGATTATCACTGCAACCATATAATGTTTATGAATGAGAGCTGATATTTGAGAGAACAGCTCTATGGAAGAGGTGAATTCTGTGCCCATGGAATTTCAAGTTCCAGAGCTATACATTATATGTGCTTCCTTCACAAAGGCTCTGTCTACACTACAAAAAGTTAGGTCGACTTAACAAAGTTAACCTTATTAGATCAATTTAACAAACGGGGAATTAGTAAGTCGACCCAACTGCCCTTAGGTCGACCTAATAAAGTGAACTTAAGCGTCCATACTGTGCTTAGGTCAACCTAAGAAGTCGACTTAAGGGTTAGGTCGACCTAACTGGCAATTCTTATTAAGTCGACCTAAGCTTTCATTAAGTCGACTTAAGGAATTTCTTAAGTCGACTTAATGAAAGCCTGGTGTGGACAGGGACTAAGTTAGGTCAACTTAAGCCTCCTTAAGTTGACTTAACTTGCAAGTGTTGACATAGCCAAAGACTTCTAAGTGACTGTATCTAAAAAGCAAAGCAGTTCAACAATTTAGCATTGCACACAGAGGATGCAGCCAGGATTTTTTTTCTTAACAGCAGGCCAATATTTTCATAAGTGAATAGTGATTGGTATGCCTAAAATTTTCTGTACCTAACTTGATGTTTTAAAGGGGCCTGTTTTTCAGAAGGTGCTGAGAGTACCATCCCCTTTAAAACTGGGTGCCTTTAAGGTGTCTTGGTTAAGCATCCAAAAATTCCATTACCCTAAATCACTAGTTGCTTCTGGAAAGCTTGGCCATCACATGATTTTGTACACATTTCAGTGTGTCTTCTCCCATCACAGCCAGGATGTTCCTCTGTAAAATACAGAATCAAGCCCAACAGATTCCCTGTGTGCCAGTCCTTCCAAATACATTAAGAATTAATGTATATTCAGTCAAATGTCTGCAAGTTATCTGAAATTATTTGACTAATGGTTCATTAGAGCATACTAGAATATAGGCCCCTCCAGAGCCAGAACCTTTGTGTCTTTGCACAAAAGAGATCTGCTTTATAGCTAACAGCCTACCTGTTACCTACTCAGTGCCGATAGTGTAACCCATATGCCTGAAAAGGCTATCTCTGAGAGACCTGCTGAGGGTGGGTTATTGTTGTTGGGCAGATTAGCGACCCACAACTGGAAACTTCCAGAAGCAGGGAGTGGTAGCAATTTGAGCATGCTCCACAGTGTACCCTGCTGGTGTGATGTGATGTTGTCAGTCAGATGACTGGAGAGCAGCAGCCTGAGCAGACAGCAGGCAGGAGCTGCCTTGAGGGGAGACCATGTGCTCAGTGTTCTGGAGAGGAGCTGAGCCAGGAGTGAACAAGATGTTTTCTCCATGTAAAGGAGTCATTTGCGACAGACCTTGCAGACATGCATATGGGACTGAGGGCTGGTTGCAGAGGAGAAGAGAAAGCCTGCATGGAATGCTACAGAGGATCCCAGCAAAGGAAGAAAAGGACAGCTATTTCTTGCCACTCAAGCTTCCACACTGGAACAGAGACTGTAGCTGAGAGTTGGGTGAACTCCACACAGACTTTGGGACTCTTGGGTATCTTTCATGCAAGGGATTGTTCTTGGTTAATTGTAGTTTGTTTTCTTAGGATAAGGTTCATTTAGTTAGTAGTTAATAAAGTTCATTGTTATGTTTGTTTTTAGTAGTATTTTAATGTGTGAGTGTAGCTCTGAGCAAGCTTCGCTGTGAGTCCTGTACAGACTGGATCCTGGGTCTCCAGCTGCTTTCCCCACAGGGGTTGGGATTGATTTCTGTGGGGCACTGGAGAAGGGCAACTAAATGAATTTAGCCCACCCGAAGGTTACAATAGCATCTATTACACTTGCAGAAATGGACTCTTTTCTTACGATCTTAATTACATTTCAGAATAGTTCATGCTTAGTTTCATGACATTGGTAACCTAGAGAGTTCTCTCCATCTCACTTAGGATATTTCTTTTTATTAAATTTCACCAATTCTTCCACATAATTTTATAGTAGTCTGTAAAATTTCCCTTGCTAAAAATTAATTGATAAATAAGAGAGTGCATCACATTTGATCTGAACAGAAATAGCACAATAGAAAATTTAAACTATAGACAAAGATCTGACAGGAAATTGCCCTAAAAATTAAGCCATGATATTTTTCTGTTACTGTGTTTGTGCTAGGGTGTTATTTGCAAAGTATTTTTGGAAAGTAATTTCTGATCTGTGGTTTGTTTTTGAGCATGTAGTAATTAGAATTTAGGATTTTGTGACTAGACATATAAATAACATGGTATAATATTATTTCCTGATTGGATATATGCTATTAGGTTTCTACTGAAAATACAAATAATTACACATTCATATTCTGCAATCTTATGTTAAAATTGTTTATTTCACTAAACAGTAGTTTCAATAAACTTCTTAGCGATGATGGAGGAAATATTTTGCAATTCAACTAGCTCTACAACCAGTTTACTAAACTGTGTAAGAAGATGAAGAGCTCCTAGAGGAATTTGAGTATTTTACCATGGATAGTTAGACCATTGCTTATTTTACAAATCCAGGCCATGATCCTAGAAAGACAGGATCATAACTATGTGCCCTGAGAGGAGTCCTATTGAAGCAAATGGGTCTACTCACAACATACAAAGTTAAGCATTTCACAAACCTTTTCCCTAACCTCACCACCCTACACTAGGAAGGGATAGCATACACAAAGATGAAATGTGCAATAATAGACATACATTTACTCTTGTCAGGCAAAATAGGTATAAATAGGTATATAGACTTTTAGGGCATATCGGCACTGTTCTACATTTTAGACTAAGGGAGTGTGAATAGCAGTGTGCATCAAAGTGCTGCATTGTAACTCTCCTGTGTGGTGCTGTGGGTGCAAATGTAAAAGTCCAGAGTTTTAAGTTCACACTCACAGCATCCACACAGGGAAGTTAAAATGCAGCACTTTGGTGTGCATTATTATTTAAACCTTCTTAGCCTGAACTGTAGGACAGAGTAGACATGCCCTAAGTGTGATTTGCCCTAAACAAATTGAAAACTATTCATGGTGCCACCGCTGGTTTCTTAAATCTTGTAAAAACAAAAGCAAATTATCACTAAATGTGTGGACCTGGACATACTAATGCTTAGTCAGTGAACAATATTTTTCAGTGATACCATTTTAATAGCATTGTAGGTATGTGGAAGAAATTGCATGCTTTGTCCTGAGTTACTTTCATGTTGTTAATAATAATAATGATACATAGTAGGAATCGCCATAATGGAATATACTTATGGTTTCCCTATTCTAGCATCCTATCAATGTTTTTAAAAAAAGTGTTGCACTTTTTTTATGCCCTTATTATATTGTGAATTGAATTTCATTGGGAGATTTTTTTTTCTTGACCCTAATTGATGGGTTGTGTGTGTCCTAAAGCAGAAAATTTGATACCTTTCTAATTTTATCTTTGCTATTTTAACTTAGTAGACATTATTCCTTTTCATAAAGACTTATCCTTTTGTAAATCCTAAGACATTTTCCAAAATAATATCCTGCAAGAAAATATTTCACAAGATACTATATGTTGCACTAAACCAATTCCTTTTTTTTCATTTTTCATTTATTGCTCTTTTGTGTTTATTATAGGAAAAAGTAAATCCTTGCATCCCTTTGCCCTTTTCCTATTCTGTTTTATATTTTCTTTATGATATTCTCATTTACTTTTCTCTTCTCTAAACTGAAAAATCTTATTTTTATTCTCTTGGAATTTAGAACTTCACTCACTTCACCTGACTACTCACCATTTAGCACATAGTTTGACTGTCCTTCCTTGGTCCATCTCAGTTCCGATGTTCTATTTAAAATGAAGGAATTAAATTGGGCCAATCTAAACTGATTGTTCTAATTTGGTTTTATTTGTACATTTATTTGTAACAGGGATTTTTCTCCCAGTATTCCACATTTTAAGAAAAGGGAGCTTTTCCGAGAGCAGTTCCAAAGGGGTAGCCATGTTAGTCTAGTTCGTCAGAAGCCAGAGTGGAGAAAACTTGCATTGAAAGAAAAAACAAAACAAAACAACAACTTACAATAAGGGAGGGGAAGATGATTCCTGTGATTACATTTCACTTCAACAGGTCAGATTACTTCAGCAAATAAAATAGATTCAAACACAACATATCAGAAAGTGGTAAGGCTCAGAGAGGTGAGAATCACTGTTAGAAATGAAAAGCATCCGGCATCTGACAAAGTGGGACTTTGCCCATGAAAGCTCATGGGAAAAATAAATGTGTTAGTCTTTACAAGTGTCACAGGACTCCTTGTTTGTTTTTCTCAGAGCAGTCGAGTCTTTCAAAGAGCAAGCACAGTAACTGCATGTTATTTTTCTCTATTATTCTGTCTCGCCCTAAGATCATCCCCTGTGTTTGCTTCTTCATACTGAGCAAAATGCATAGCCTCCCTAGATCTTTTTTCTTAAGTGTTTAGTATAATTTCAGAGCCCATCACTGTTTAATTTAAATTTCAGCTTTTATAGTGCATTTGTCAATGTTGAACTTCATTTGCTATCATGTTACACAATTGCCTAGCTTTTTATTCGGTCCTCTGAACTTTCTCATAATCCTCCCTACTGTTTTCTGACTAACATAAACAATTTACGTTGTCAACAAGTTTTAGCAATTAACAGTTGCCAACTGGGTCTTCAATAAATGTATTGAACAGCACCAATGTTAGCATTGGTCTCATACAGGATTATTAACGGATTACGGAGCCATATTTTACCAGTAGACAGGTGTGATGGTTGTCTCTGCCATTACATTCATCTACATTAAAGCTCTGAATCAGTAGTGTCCATTATTCTTTGAGCACAGTTTAAAGGAAGGAGGTGAGGAACCACAGAGACATCAGTTGCAGCTCTTTGATTAGGGAGCAGTTCTGTGCTGGTCCTCGCATACTTTAGAGCAGATTCAGAGCTTCTGTAAAGTATATGCTAGCTGTTGCCTCTGTGGACTATTATATCAGCCAAAAAGAACTGGAGTGACCCCTTTCCAGATATGCAACCTATTTTGGGCACTTCAGGATGGGTGATGTTAGAAATTGGCTTTCCACTGTCTGTGGACTCTCTCAAAACAGGGAAATCCCCATCATGTTTTCAGCTTCTTTGTATCCCTAAATTGACAAAACAATGCTGGATCAGATAAGATAATCAGTCTGTATTGATTTTCTTACATACTTTTCTCAATATATAAGCTTCATGAATCTATAATTCCCAGCATCACCCTTAAACCTGTTTATAAAATGGGCTACCCTCCACTCATGCAATATAGTATCTGCTTAAAATGATAAATTTCATCCTTTTGTAGTGTTTGGGGGCTTACATTATTCAGAACACTAATGGAAAAAAAAACATTTATTGCAATTTAAATCAGTCAAGGTTATCAGTTACTTAAAAAAAAACACAAACTGTTCAGAGCAGGAACTTCCTCTTAGTGTATGTACAATATCTAGCTGTATCTGAGGGAAGTTGGGTCCCCCAGGCATTACTGAAATACAAATAATTGAAAAAAATATTTTAAAAGACGATACACATTTTCCTAAAATATGCCACAGACACCAAGCAGCTGTAAAAATAACTTCCCTTCTAAAAGATAATTTTTAAGTATAATTTTTTCTTTGCATTTGGCTTCCACTGGCATGAGTCCATCACTTGAACATATACCAAGGTTCTCTACTGTGTTTCCTTAAGGTTTTACCTGGTCACAGGCAGTCTCCAACTGCCCTGTTCTAGCTCGCAGGCATCTTCCTTAAACCCACACAGGATGATGTGAACAGGGAACCGTTATTTCCCATGATGGCCCATCATACACTGTATCTCAGAGACTTTGTAATTCACAAAGCACTGCATAATATGTGTCTGTCCAGGACTAGAATCTAGTGATGGATTTTCCCATAAGGGAAGTCTTATGTAAATAGTTCTGTCACAGTATGAACTGGACTTTTTAAGAGAGAACTGGACTGTGGTGTTAGTATTGATGAACATTTAGAGTTACTGATAAGGAGCAAGGGGATAAGAATCTGTAAGCAGGAAACAAAGTCAATCTTGCATTCAAAAGAGCCATGGTGTGCTGGATCTTTGTAATTTATCCAGCCAACCTGTGCCTCATTAACAGGCTAGTTGGGGCCCTAAAGAGTCAAAAGAAAACCAAAACCGTGAGTGGAAGCTATGACAGAGCTACAAGATTACTGCAAGCTGCAGTGAGCAAAAGGCAGGAAGGCTGGGAAGTGAACCTGGGGAGAGGAGAATTCTCTTCTGAGTAAAGGGGAGGATTATATATAAATAAGTTAGGTCTAAAACGAGAATGTTTCAGGACACAGGATTGTTGCAGTTTACATAAGGAACTGTTAAGAAGGTAAACTGAGGCAAGTTGCCTACTGGGTGACCTCTGGCCACAACTGGGGCACTTCAGGGACAGCTGGCACTGTTAGAATCTTTTTTTTTTTTTTCCTCCAGTCTCTCTATTGTGTTCAATCCCCTCCATATTTTCTTGGTTTGAGGAGCCAAAAGCACTTCCATGGTATTCATAGGCAGTCTTAGTGGGTGGGTAGGACGGGCAGCTGCTCATGGACCCACAGGGGGTGGGCCCCCGTGATGTGCCTGTCTGCTGCAGGTCTCACCCACTGAGACCGCCGATGGCAGTGAGGGTGGCGGGGTCCCACAGCAGGGCCAGGGCCCTGGTTGGGGTCCGGGGACTACGGCGAGGCTCATGGTGGGGTGCGTGGACTCCAGTGGGGAGGTAGCGGAGGCTGCTGTGAGGCTGACAGCAGGGCAAGGAGTCAGGGGGAGACGGGGACCCCAGGGGTGTGGCAGCGGAGGCCGCAGCAGAGCTGAAAATCCTGGTGGGGAAGGGCAGCGGGGACTGCACAGGCCCTGGAGAAGCTGGCAGCAGGGCCAGGGCGGGGGGCAGAGGTACAGGGCCCTGGCAAGACTGGATGGCTGTGGGGGTAGTAGTGGGTGTGGCCAGGACCACAGCAGGTCCCGGGGGTCAAAAATCAAGGTGGGGGGGGCATCCTTGACTTTTGTTCTGGGCCCTGGATACCCTAAGACCATCCCTGGTGGTATTATTTTCTTTTAACTTGATTACTTTTAGGCCAGTTGATTGGCTTTTTTTTATTCTCACTTGCAAAGTGTGTTTTATTCTCTTAATTATGCTTGGCATGGATTTTTAAAATTGGGGTTTGTTTTTGTGGGTTATTTTTTCCTACACAAACTTCTGCACTTTCTCAGCGGTATTGCTCTAAATTATACCTCTTTTTGTAATGATCTTTGTTCAAAAAATGCTCTATTGATTCACCTAAACTACATGCAGCTAATGAGATTTCATTGCTGCTTTTCTTATCATTTGGATTCAAAATACATCAATAAGCTATCATTATGCTTCTTCATTTTTGATTATTCTGTTTTAAATTCCCCATTTTTTTCCCTTGAAGCATTATTTTCCTGCCTATGTCTTTAAAAATCTCATTTTCTGACGTTAGGTTATAAGCTCTCTCTCTTGGTAGGCGTACCCACTGTGAGGATATCACAGCTGCATTATGTTACCTGTAATGAGTTCTGATCCAGCTCTTTTGTGTTACTCAGGAGCAGTTCTGAGTGGGCTCTTTTCTTGTATGCTTCAGATCAAACAGCTTGGTTTCAGGAAATGAGGTTTTTTTAAATGGTCAAGTAGGTTGGGTTTTTTTTGTAGTGGAAGTCGCCCATGATGAGGGCATGTCTACATATACAGGACTGGTATGGCAGAGCTGAACTGGTAGAGCTGCATCACTATAGCCTGTCAAGTGAAGATGCTCTATGCCACCGGGAGAAAGTTCTCCCATGAACACAAATAAAACACCGTGAGTTGCATAAACTATGTTGGCAGGAGAAGCTTTCTCACCAGCATAGTACTATACACACTATACATAGTACTATACACACTATCACTTACTTTGGTGTAACGTATGTCACTTATATTCACACCCTGAAAACTTTGCTGGCATATTCCAAAGAGGTAGCCTGCTTAAGTGGGATTTTCTCCCATGAAAGCTCATGCAATAAATAAATGTGTTAGTCTTGAAAAGTGCCACCAGACTCCTTGTTTGTTTTGCTGACGTAAGTGATAGTGTTGACATAACCTTTGACTCTCTTAGTATTTTCCGTTGCCTCCCTCATTCCTCAACTTTCTGATTTCACCAGTGGAACCCTCTGTGCATTCCAGTATGTTGGATCTATAAATATTCTGTCCCTAATATTTATAAATAATCTATTTCCAGTACTCTATTCAGCTATCAGTGACTTTCTCTACTTTCTTGAGCTACCACTGATTGGAGAATAGAGAAAATACCAAAATAGAACATGGAGCACCCTCAGAACCTGTGTAGACAAGGAAGTTCATGGACCACCCATAAACCAGAGGGACTCAAAGTTTTGTTTAAGATTGTGGGGTAATGTTTCATGTTTCCTATTTGGAGTGTTCTCTTGTTCTAGAGCTGATCTCTCATTTTAGAATTTCCAAAGTAATATATTAGAAATAAATGAAAAGGATTAAATCCACTTGGGAATTAATGAATGTATTACTTTTGCAACATGTTGCCAGAAATATATATATGAAAAATAAACATTACGTTAAAAAAAGTTCCTGCTGGCTTCTCTCCGCTCATCTGTCAGAGGGATCCCACACTGAAAGTGGCTTCTCTTCAGAAATTAGCACCCTTTTCTCTTCATCCTGACCAATGAAGCCAAAGCAGCAGCTTTATGCACCTTTCAGGATTCCTTTTTCCATCATTCCCTGCACTGCACAGTGACTGCTGTTTGGGACTCCCTTTCCCTCTGTACACAACAGATTGGCTATTGAGCTCCCTCCCCTCTTGGCTGTGATAGGATAAATGAGATTGAGTTGGTGACTATATGGAAATGTTATGCTAAATGTTTGAGTATAGAGCTGGTTGAAATATTTTTATTTAAATTTATTTCAACACAAAATTGAAATTTTAATTGAAAATTTTAATATTTTCTGTCTGTCAAAAATGGATTGTTTTTATAAATTGAAAAGGTTTATCCACTTTAAAAAAAAAACAAAAAACAAAAAAACAAACCCAGCAATAAAGCATGTTGGTTTTTCATCAAATTAATGTACGAAAATTATTTCAATTTTTTTCAAATGGCTCTCTTTGACTGTGACTAGTTAATAGGCTGACCATCTTGCTGAAAAGGACTGGAGAAGGGAGAGGCTGGAAAGGAGTGAGAGGTGGGAGACATTGTCATATTTCAAGATCTTGTGAGATAAATCACTGAAGAGAAAAAAAGAAATGTGACTACTGCATCTAGAACAATGTGATTCAATTATAACAGAATCTGAAGTAAAGATTTCATTAAATACACGAACTTGGCTACCTCTCTGAAAAGATCCATTAAACCCATAGACTGTGTTATGTGCATACTCCTTTGCTGTTTGCCAATAGCCCAGATATCCTTAGACATATTCTGAAACATAGGCATTTTATCATATTAAATTTTGTATTTTTACAGATTACAAATTAGTATTGCTTAGAGAAGCATTCATAATTCCTTGTTGTAAATTAATTTTTTAATCTAGGGTAGCATAAATATAACCCTGCCTTCATGTCAATGCCCTCTGCATTAACTCAGACCATGATCTGTTTAGTATTTTGCTGATCTTCTACATGAGTCTATCTTTATTTTGTAAATTGATGCGGTAGAACAAGAAAGCAGAGGTTTTTGCTTCAAGGTGATTTTTTTGGAGCAAGTTGCTACAGTTTTTTTGTGCACAAAGCATTGGAGCTTTAAGTAAGTGGTATTTTGCCCACTCAAAGTTTTCAGATGGGTGTTCAATAAGTTGTAACATTTTTTAACTATCACATGTCTTATATAAACTAACATATATCTCAAACCCTAATATAAATAGCTTTTAAACTAGATATTTGTAGTAGCAAAGATTGCCTCTTTCTCCACAGGTGCCAGCATGGTGCAAATAATATTTATTTATAGTTTTGAAGCTTCAGGTAGCAGTTATGTCATTAATCATGTAAGGGGTGCTTTGCTTTAAAAGCAGAACTATTGTGTTCAAAGCCATTCCTCTAGGGGGAAAAGGAGCTTCTGTGTTTTAACCAAAGAATCGTTTGAGTCCTATCACACCACAAAACATGACTAGTGCAATCTTTCAAAATAGTTCTTAACTGTGGCTCCAGCCTGCTGCTTTTTGCTGGAATGCTGAAATAAATCGTAAATTTTATTGCTACTTACTTATTTTTATTTATATAGGTGTCAGCCTGGTTCAGTTAGTAAGTTTTTGTTTTTTTGTTTTTTATTTTTGCCTCAGCTAAAAAGTCATCCTGAGTCCTACACATTAATCTATGCTCGTACCCAGTGCTGACAAGGTCTTGCAATACTTCAAGGGGAAGTGCTGCTGCACAGTTTAGAAATGTTGTACTTTGGAACAGATACTAACTCAAGATCCTTTTGGTTCATAGTAAAAATAATATGTAGCATGTATTTCAGTAACTGTCCACTTTGAACTTACAGATCCTATTTCCGTGACATTTTTCAGAAAGAGTAGCAGAATACCCAGTCTTCTGCACAACATTCCCCCCACAAATAAAATGTTTTTAATATCAGAGACTGTGAATTGTTGAATGCAGAACGGCTGTTCCATTTGCCAACACAATTACACTAAATTACTTTGCAGTTTTGATAGCTGCTATATTTGACCAAATTCCACTCTGTTTCTCTTACTCTGTTTTCTTGTGTGTAAATCTTTTTTGTCTCTAAAGCTAAATAAAGAGGCTTTGTGATTTGCCCTATGCAGTATCTACCGTTTAGATACATACAGATGGCAGCCTCTCAAAGTTTGATTGGTAAGAACACAACTAAACAGTGAATATAGAAACATGGAATGTTATTTTTAAAGGATATCTGGAAGCATTAGATTCTAAACCAATTGTACTGAACTACTTGTCACAGAGCAAAATATGCTTTTAACTATCAAGTTCTGTTAAAATATTGTGTTTTCCTTAAATCTTAAGATTGTATTATAAGTTTGCACAGTTCACACTACACTAAATTTAATTATTACTATTATTACTATGCATTTGCATTGCAATTTCACCCAGCAGTTTCAGTCAAGGCTGTGATCCATTGTGCTAGGTGCTGTAGAAACATAATGACTGATGGTCCTGTCTCAAAGGCCTTGCAGTCAAATCTGTGTCAAGATGCAGCAAGTGAGAGAAAAACAGAGGCTAGAAAGGGCAAAAGTAACAGAAATAAGTCCATGTGACCTACATAGTTTAGCTATTGTGCCACTTGCCTTTGTCAGATAATTTAATTTTTTTTTAATTAAATCATCTTTCCTCAGCTGATACTCAGTCAAATAATTATTGGTTGGTTGATTTCTTTTAAGAATTATAGCACTTTGTGATCTTGAGATGGGATCTGAAAAAGGAGATGGTGAGGAGGAGTTTGTGCACCACATTCATTAAAAGCTCTACAGAGTCTTGTCTTTCTACAATAGACTAACACGGCTACCCCTTTGGAATTAAAAGCTCTGTGTGGCATCAAGTGTAACTGGCTCTGCAAAATGATTCTTGTATTAAAACTTTTACCTTCTACTGTCCTTCTGTCCTCTTCCTTGTCAGTAGTGAATTGTCTTTCATGTCCTTACTCAAGCATCACTGGAAAGACTGGAACTTACAGTTTTCTGAAACTACATTTGAGAAAAGTTTGCCAGCTATCAGAGCTGTTGGAGTAGGACCAGAAAGCTAGTACCATCTCCAGAGGCTGCCTTGTACTGTGGTGGAAAGCCACCCTTGTTAGGTGGTAATCGTTGTTCAGTTGCCTCCCTCAATCATCTCTTTTGTTCTAGTCATACTGTCTTCAGATATATGTGGCAGAGAGTGACAATGCCCTGTTGCTGCCAACCTAGTTGGTAACCCAAGAAGTACTGTACTTTGATTTTTTTTCAAGTTATTTTAAATTGAAATAGAGTGTGTGTGATATTCAGTAGAGGTGCAGCATGTTTATGACATGCAAATATGTTCTGATTGCTTGCAATTTTTTTTTTTTTTAAATAAAGTGTTGTAGACTCTCTCTCCATGTCAGTTGTCTTTACTGTGGTAAAGAGAAGGAAATATAATCTGATAAACTGATCAGAAAAACACAATTTAAAAGAAAAAGTTAGCATCCAGTGCTACTATGTGTCCCGCAGGTTCTTCCACTTTGACCCAAACCGCTTCCACTGGTGAGTTAGAGGAGCATATTGCAGCTACTACTGGTGCTATTACTGTTGCTAGCACATCTGCTGATGTTACTGTATCCAGTGTTACTGCTGTCACCAACCATAGACTTTCTGAAGAGCACCGAGTACAAGCTATACAACTCAGAAAATCAGTTCTGGAACTCACCACTTCCAAGGAAATGCTCTCCCTTCAACAAGCAAACATACAAAGTGAAAGAAGAAGACCAAGACATGCTGAGCAGATAGAAAGAACTAAAGAACTTGCAGTTGTTACGCATAGAGGTATTGATGTTATTTTACTTGTGCCCATATAGTTACAACCACAGGTATTTCACACAAACTAGTAGTGGAAGGTCAGTTACAAAATCAGACAGTGAAACTAAGTCAAGTGGTGGAAACTGAGGGACAGGGTTTAAATCAGAATAAAACTAAAGAAAGGAATGAGCACACTTTTGATTCCAGTGGATGCAGAGGGATGAAAAGAAACACCAGTAGTAACAGGAGAAAATTCAGTGTAATTATTGAAAGGCAAAGAGACAAATGTAGGGCCTAATTTTGTTACTCTTATTCTGTTGTATATTATTAGAACCCCTGATGTACGGTAGTATAAGTGAGATCAGAAGAAAAATCAGAAAGGGGAGATAAAAATCAAATGAAACACAATTGTTTCATATTTATTTAGGCATTGACCAGCTGTGGCATTAAAAAAGTACATTACAAGCAGCTGTGGTCTCCAAGTAGTAATAGTAATAATAATAATCCACTGTTATCCAAACCTAGTGGGGAAAAAAAGCAAAACAAAGAAATAAACAACAACAAAAAACCCCACTACTCTATAACTGTAATTTGGCTTTTTAAAAATAGCTGTAAGTTGTGTCTCTGCCAAACAAAAGTTAATGAATGAAGGAAAGTGGGCAAATTGGGAATTAGTGTCAAATGCTAATAGCTTAAAATTGACATGCTTCTGTATCCAAATGATGTAGTCCACGCAGGGGATGCAGTACTAGTGAGGGACTTTTGAAATGTAAACCAAACAGTCTATTTTAGTCTAAAAGTAATTGATTGCTTAAAATGATCATTTTAGAGAGAAACATAGTTCAAATTCTTTAATTTAATCTGCATAGAAATTCAAAACAAGTGTGATTGTTCTCTTTTGCTATTGCATGCCAACACGTTAGAAAGTTCTAAGTAAAGCACTGATAAATATTATGCTGTTTGCATCTGTTGACGTTTTTTATGTATGCTAACCCATAAGTTAATATGCCAAAGGGCAATACATTTTATATCAAAAACAATTTGTACAAAAGTGATTAACAGTTTTTGTTAAGTAACTTTCAAGTGAGAAATCTGTTATGATTCTATCACAAACACACAAGGTCAGATACTCAGCTTGAATATTTTGATGTAGTTCCATTTGCTTCCATGGAGCTCCAACCTGTTTACACCAGCTGATGATCTAGCCCTTTAGTATCTGAAAATATTCTGCATTCTGAATCAGAATTTGAAACACTAGAGTGTGAATGTTGGGTTAACTTTCCATGTGAAATGATCAAATACATTTAAACATTAAACACAGAGAACCACACTAAACTCTCTCATTTGCACCAGTGTAAATCTGAGCTGTCTTCCTGGATATGCACTCTTGTAAATGTGTGGAATTTTGCCTATAATACTTATGTGCAAAAATCCTTGAAAACACTTTGGTTGGAAAAGAAAGTGGGGGGAAGGGTCAGGCTTAATCAACTAATAAAAGGCTAGTTGAGTCTGTTATAATAACGTACAGAAACATTTATTGTAGAATTCATTGAGCATACTATTTCTGAAATCATGGTGAAATCATACATATGCAATCATTCTATCTACAGTATGTGATCTCTTCAACTGGATGTCCTCTCTGCTGCTTTCCTTCTATCTTTCCTCCTCTGAACTGTCCTTTCTGTCAGTTTATCTTAAGGAGCATCTAAAATATTGTGTTTGTATTATTACAAAATTTTCTGTTAGGAATGGACAAAAATGGTATTAGAAAAAAAGATAAGAAAGGGACAAACCCTGGTGAAATATTATCATTATAATTGTTGATTAAATATTTATATTAAAATAGTCTGTATAGAAGCCACATTGTACTGGGCACTGGACAAACACAGATGGAGATAAGTCCCTGCTGTAGAGAGCTGCCTTCAGAACTAAGCCCTAAACTAGTTTTATGTGCCCAACAGTTCAGATAGGCTGTCTCCCACTGTGTGCTCTTTAAAGGCTGCCATTTTTTTATGGCAGATGCTATAATTTAATAATGGATGAAGTTATCTTTGCAGAGTATTGCGACTTCTGGCCTTGTGTTATGAATCACACACGTGGGCCCATGTTCCTGGGGGGTAGGGGAGAGGTTTGATTTCACTGGGGATCTGCTTACTTCAGGAGCTTGCCCATGTGATTCTCCAGGCAGGATTAGGGCCATACATTGAAGTCTTTGTACAGTTTCAGATAGACTGGAATGAAATGTAACATATGTATCTATAAATATAGTTTTATAGTATCTGAAACAAATGAAAACCTCTGAACTTTGAGGTTCACCCCCTCATGTCCTTCAAAAGTAGGAAAATGTCTTTATTTTAGGGAATTTTGTACACTGGTGCAACATATTTAATATGCACCTGTGGTGTATTATCTTAACACCTATCAAGCTGCCATTTTACTTCCCACAATTTTTAGGCATGATTTTGCACACTCATACCAAAATAGTATTGTACATGCATAGGCTGTTAATGATAGTGTTTGTACATGCATGTTGTATGCAACCATTTTTGGTTGATGATCAAAACCTGTATGTAGTATTGTAGCAGCGTGTAATATTATAAGCATGTCATATTTGTCATAATTAGATAACCTGCAGTTTTCTTCAGTATGGTTTAGTTCATCTCAAAGTTCCATTCAAGTTCTTTTAGAGAAAACAAGGGGATAAAACCTATTATTGAAGGTCATAAGTCATCCAGGTTATTTTCATAATTGTCTCTTATTGGGTTTTTTGTACCTTCTACTCAAATATCTGGTATTTTCTACTGACGGAGATGGGATATTTGATCTGGTGGGCTACTGGTCTGGTTGTGCTGACAAATCCTATATTTCTGTGAATTCCTTAAAATCAATAAGCAAATCAAAACTGTGTGGCTCCACTTGGATATATCATTATAGTGTGACAGACACCAAACAAAGTCAGTTCCTTTTCTGAATATGGTAATATTCTCTTTATTCCAAAAGTTAAGAATTATGTTCCCAAAGCCACAAAATCTAAAGTAAAATATGATCCATTTTTAGAAAGGCAAAGCATACTTGTTCTCAGAATGTTTTATTTCAGCTTATGATTTTACAGATCTATACATTTCCCTAGGTCTAACCTACTATTAATACTGGGATCATAGCCATCTGCTGTGTAAGCAATAATGATGGACAGAGAGAACATTTTCCTGGCAGTTGATGACCAGTTAAAACTGACTCATTTGACCCCTTTCTTCATTTTAGATCAGTACTAGCACTTACTACACTATGGTCTTTATAGAACTCTCAGTATTCAAGCAATTATATATAAAACCAGTCCTGTACCACTGATGTTGGAAATAATTTTGCCAATGATTTCATTAAGGGTAAAAACTTTTAACTTTATTGTGTTCACTTTTGTGGTGGCATTGATGCTTAATGATAAGTAGATATTAAGTGTTCTATCCCTAATCTGGGCTTCAGCAGTGTTGTTCATATTCAGATTTGTGGGATCAGGACCTAAAATTGTTACAGTATTTTTTTTTTTTAAACCAGGACTTGGGCTCAGAAAAGTATATCTATCTTCCTTCCCATAAATCAAAAATAATAATTTTTGGCATGAAGAATCTGGCCTCATTCAGATTGTACATATCTTGAAACAATATACGTATCTAGTGTTAAGTAGATTCTAAACATAAAACAGTATATATGTGAACTGATCTATTTTTCTCAGCCATGAAAGAAGTCAGGGAGAAAGTATGGCAACCATTTCCTCCAATTTTTGGCTTTTAAAGTAATTAAATCCTGGGAGACTAGCCATAAATAGAGTATCTTTTAAAAATGTGATTAATTAATCACTTCTGGTCTCTTTTCCATCGTCCAACTAATCAATGCCCAAAGAATTCAGCATGTGCTCAACTTAGTATTACTTGCTGATGCTGAAATTCACGTCCATTGATCATACATCTCTTCTTTACTCTGGACTTCATTAGCTGTTGTATATGAGACCAGATACATGCTCCTAGTCCAATAGTTTTTTCTGCATTTACAAGAAATTTGTTGTTTGTATGCATGTTCTTCATGTGACTTTCCAATATCAGGTGCATCTCTTGAGGTTCCTCTTTTTTAATTTTTATATATGTATTCTTCATCTTTTCTATTCTAATGTCTTTGTTACCCAAAGAGAGCAATGAAGGGCAGTTTTAAATCCTTATGTTTCAGTGGATATTTTCCTCATGTATCGGTGACTTTTTAAAATTTGAATTCTTGTTTTGGACCCAGAGTTAACTAAGTATCCAGTACCATTGAAGATAATGGAGAATTATCATTGACTTAAGTGGGAACAGAATTGGGGCCATGGTACTAATTTAAACTTAGAAAAAAGTATACGTGACAATTGTTTGAAGTGAATTTTCTCTGTTGCAACAATCTATTTTTTGTCATACAACCATTTTCATTCATTCATTCATTTATAACCATTTTAAGGACACTTTTTTTTTAAACTGCCAAAGCAATGTCAAGTGGCCTCAAGATAAAATCCTGGTTCCTACTGAAGTAAATGGGAATTTTGCCACAGTGTAAGCAATTTATAAGAGCTGTCCTTTCTTTGTTCACTTAAAAACAGGCAAAGGTATAAAGTTAATTTAAAATAATTTTGGTTAAATAATGATGAATAATCCCTGTCGGAGTGTTAAAATTATACACAGCAGAAATAAAGTAGTGAACTGTCTGTTTGAGAAGTTAAAAATTGAATAACATACATACAAAACCGTCCTCTCTGCAGACCAGCACAGAATCAAATAGGAAAACTTTGCACCCTGTGAGCTGGCCTACTGAATCCAATGGGCCTCTGTGCAATGGAAAAAGTTGAGCATATGCATAAAATTTCATAGAATGAGAACCTAAATTTGAGATACAGAGGTTGGAATTTAATTTTGTTTACTGAATTTCATCACAAATGGTAGTAATAAACCTTATGTAATGAGTGAACATTTTCAAAAGTGCCTCACGGACTTAAACGTTTAGGTCTTTTAAGTCCCATTGCTTTGGAATATTTTACCCGTCAGCTAACATGAAGAGATATCTTAAGGTATTTGTAATTAGTTTAATTGCATTTTTATCAATAAAAGGTAGAAAAAAAAGATTTTTTGAAACTGTTTTATTTTACTTTTTAAATGTTTTTCTGCTACCCTAAAATTGATCTATTCCCATATCTTCTCTCTCCTAGCACCTAGAATCCGTTTGTTAGAGTCCCCTCCCATCAGTTCTCTGTTCGCTGACAGAAGCAGAAGTTCAGAGTCCAGCAGCAGGCAATACAATGGGTTGATTGGAATAATCAAACAAGCATTAATTCCAATCCTTCACCCTAATGATTTTCTTCCCTCCACTTTCTGCTTGACCTCAGTTTTTATAGTGTATCTTAACCTATCATTTTCTTAAAAATATTAAAAGATAATTCTTTAACCAATCCTAATATATACTGTAACCTAATTTTCTAACCAATCATTCCTCACCACCTGAACTGATCACAATTAATTATGAGACAGACAGAAAAAGAAAGACAACAGAGTCCTGTGGCACTTTTAAAGACTAGCAGATTTATTTATCGCATGAGCTTTCGTCGTTTCTCCCACGAAAGCTCATGCGATAAATAAATCTGTTAGTCTTTAAAAGTGCCACAGGACTCTGTTGTCTTTCTACAATAGACTAACATGGCTACCCCTTTGGAATTAGAAAAGAAAGAATTAGACAGAAAGTAATATGGTAAGTTTTTTTTTCTAAAAGGTCGGCTCTATGAGTTATGTTGGGCGAGTTCTATGGTCTATGATCTGGAGGTCAAATGAGGGGATCACAATGCCCTCTTCTAGGCTTCCAGTCTATGTGAGTTATCTGTTACCCCATTGCAAAAAGTAGTGACAATAGTTCACACTGTTTATTGATATTTTTGACAGTCTGTAAAAAGAGTCAGGCAGACTTTGCTCCATCAGTTTGTGTAGCTCACGGTCAAGATATTTTCATAACCATTAGTTTTTTGTTCTATGTCAGCCTCCAAAAACCTATTAGCTCACTGAACCATTATGAGTAGACCTACTACATGACTCTGCCCCATTGGGAAAGTGATTTCCACACTATATTCCAAATTACCCCCTTCTTATCTCCTTAGCACACTGTCAAAATCCTTCAGCCTTTGTGAATTATTACAGTAGAAATTCTATCTAGACTCCTTTTTCCTTCCCTCCTTAAGAATCACAGTATCAGCTCCCATAGTGGAGTTACTTCAAAATATTGGTGCAATGAGAAAATATATTTGAGGCATCATAGCTCAAGATCCAGCTAGAGAGGGATCACAGCATCTTCTATGTCCCCTGGCCCCTGGGGATTGTTTGGAAAAAGAGGACATACAGGAAACAAGCTTGGAGGACAGTTTGAAGGATAGGAGTAGGAGTGAGAGACATGCAGATTGCTTCCTCTTCATTCCTTAAAAAAAAGATAATTACAACCATAAACTTTCCTGTCTACACTACAGCCCCCTCTGTAGCAGAGATCTCTCTAATGAGTGGCCCTAGGCAAGAAGTGCTAGCAGGAATCTATGGTGTCTGGATTTCAATAAAGCTAGAAAGAGGTGGCTTGTCAGATGCACAGAACTGGTAGGGATGTGGAGGACCTCTCGTTTATCTCCCAGTGTAAGTTCCATTGCCTAGTCTGTGAGGTAGCACCTGTAGCCCTGGTAAGTACTGATCTTTCCCTAAATGATGCTAACCACTTAGAACAATGGTTCTCAACCTTTTGTGGGTTGTGACACACTTGGTGGCGTGTCGCAACCCTATGGGACACACCAGCCACCTCCCACACCCCCAGGTCAAATCAAGCCATCTCCCCAGTTCTTCGCAACACACTCACTGCTGTGTGGTGACACAGTGGTTGAGAACTGCTGACTTAAAAATTAATTAACATAAACAATATATCTCACCTTTCTTAGGAGTTTAGTATATATTTACAATACATCGTTTAAGGATTTATTTTTAAAGTTTAATCTTGTGATGCAGTCCTCCTTCTCCACTATCTAGGTTGCAGGTCATTTTGGCTTGAGGGAAGAGAGAATGAAAGTACAAGTATTTTGGATTGTAGATCTGCTTTTATCTAACCTAATGAGTATCCTTAACTTACAGGGAAGTAAACACCAGGAAAAGCAAGTATAAAAGGGCATTATCCTAATTTAATAGCATTTTCATTAACTTTGCATTGGCTTAAATGATTGCAAAAGGTGCAGAGTGAAAGAGAACCATGAATTTTTAAACAATTATAATCTCCCCCCCCTTCATTTGGATATTTCTGATACTACAGGATTGTAGGGTCAAACTCTCCCCACATTTAGAAATGTATAACTTCAATTGACTTCACCATCTCAATGAATTCACCATTCATCTATTTCCATTGTTTTAAAAATTGTAGTAAACTATATATATAGTAAATGGGGGCTCCATCAGACTATTGCACCCATACATGTAATCTGTGTTTTTGTTTTTTTAAATGGTGCCAGTACTCAGCCAGGGAGCTTGGGCTGCCAATGGCGGCAAGAGCAGGGGCTGCATCGCTGTGGAAAAAAAAAAAAAGGGCCGATAAAAAATAACCCCCCCTTTAAAAAAAAAAAAAAAAAAAAAAAAAAAAAAAAAAAGCTGCTGAGTACGCCTGAGTACCATCACCAAAAAAAAAAACCAAAAAAAAAACCAAACCCTGCTTGTAGTAGGCAATGTTCCCTCTAAGGTTTGGCAGCTTGTGTGCAAAATTTTCAAGCCGTGTGCAAAACTTTTTCTGAATAAAAGTTTTGTGTAAACTCACACGACAGAAATTATAGGCATTAATTGAAGTTAAAGTAATTGTAAATAGAATTAATTAATTGTGTTTAATTGAATTTGAATGAATTTTGAATTGAAATTTAATTTTAGAAAGGTTTTTATTTAAAATTATTTTTTTTAAAGTTTTTTTTAAAAAGGAAGGAAGGAAGAAAAAAGAGAAGGAAGGAAGAGAGAGAAAAAGGAAGGAAGAGAAAAAGAAAGAGAGAAGGAAAGAAGAGGAAAGAAGGAAGAGAAAGAAAAGAAAGAAAGAAGGAAGAGAAAGAAGAGAGGAAGGAAAGGAGAGAAAGAAAAAAGAAGGAAAGAAAAAGGAAGACAAAAGGAAAAAAGAGAAAAAGAAAGAAAGGAAAAAAGAAGGAAGACAAAGAAGAGAAAGAAGGGAAGAAAAAGGAAAGCAAAGGAGAGAGAAGGAAAGGAAAAGGAAAAGGAAGGGAGAAAGAAAAAAAGAGAGAAGGAAGGAAGAGAAAGGGAGAGAAAGACGGAAGGAAGAGAAAGAAGAAAGAAAGAGAAGAAAAGAGAAAGAGAAAAAAGAAGGAAGAGAAAAAAGGAAGAGGAAGGAAAGAAAAGAAAAGAAGGAAGAGAAAGGAAGGAAGCAAAGAAGGAGAGAGAGAAAGAAGGAAAGAAGAGAAAACAGGAAGAGAAAGAAGGAGGAAGGAAGGAAGAGGAAAGAAGGAAAGAAAAAAGAAGGAAGAGAAGAAAGGAAGGAAAGAAGAGAGAAAAAAAGGAAGACAAATAAGGAAAAAAGAGAAAGAAGGAAGAGAAAGAGAGGAAGAAAGAAAAAAGAAGGCAGGCAAAGAAGAGAAAGAAGGAAGAGAAAGAAAGAGAGAAGCCAAGGCCGCTGGCCTTGGAGAAACACTTGGAGAAAAATAGAGTGATCAGGAACAGTCAACATGGATTCACCAAGGGCAAATTGTGCCTGACCAACCTGATTGCCTTCTATGATGAAATGACTGGATTTATGGATGTGGGAAGAGCCGTTCATGTGGTATACCTCAACTTTAGCAAGGTTTTTGATACAGTTTCCCACAGCATTCTCGTCGGCAAGTTAAGGAAGTATGGGTTGGATGAGTGGACCATAAGGTGGATGGAAAACTGGCTATATAAATGGGCTCAGTGGGTAGGAATCAATGGCTCCATGTCGAGTTGGAAACCAGTAATGAGTGGAGTGCCTAGGTGTCAGTCCTGGGGCTGGTTCTGTTCAACATTTTCATTAATGATCTTGATGATGGGATAGATTGCGTGCTTAGATGGGAGAACTTTATGCTACTATATTCATCCAGATTGTTTAATGCTTTAATATTTGCTATTTTGAAAGAAGAGAGGACTGAAAACAGCGCTTAATATAGTTAATAGGGTCATTAGACCTGCTGAATACCTGCAAAGCACATTGTATTAGGATCACTGCTATCGTTATTCAGTATCTGTTTATACAGATACTCTAGAAATAATAGTCTTGCCTGGGAGACAGGAACGCTAAGCTTTATATACTGGCTTTGACACTTGCTCCTCGATAGCCTTCGGCATGTCTCCTTCCCTTTTGTTTCTTTCCTTATCCGTAAATATCTATGTGTGGTATTTCATGTAATATATTTAATTACGTCAGACTGCAAGCCATCAGGAACAGTTTCCCTGATGAAGACACAGCACCTGGTAGCTGAACTTTGTGACTTTGTCCTGACTCACAACTACTTCAGATTTGGAGATGATCTATACTTTCAAGTCTGTTGCACAGCTATGGGTACCTGCATGGCCCCACAATATGTCAACATTTTTATGGCTGACCTAGAACATTGCTTCCTCAAATCTCATCCCCAAGTACCTCTCCTTTACCTATGTTACATTGATTATATTTTCGTCATTTGGACCCATGGGAAAGAGTCCCTTGAACAATTCCATTGGGATTTGAACAATTTCCACTCCACCATCAACCTCAGCCTGGACCAGCCCACACAAGAAATCAACTTCTTGGACACTACAATATGAATAAGGGATGGACACATTAACACCACCCTATATTGAAAGCCAACTGACCACAATACATACCTACTTGCCTCCAGCTTCCACACTGGATACATTACACAATTCATCATCTACAGCCAAGCCTTAAGATACAACTGGATCTGCTCTGATCCTTCTTATAGAGACAAACATCTACAAGATCTCTACCAAACATTCCTAAAACTATAGTACTCACCTGGGGAAATGAAAAAAACAGATCGACATAGCCAGATAGGTACCCAGGAGTCATTTACTGCAGGACAGACCTGACAAAGAAAACAATAAAACACCACTGGCCATCACCTACAGCTCCCAGCTAAAATCCTTCCAGCACATCATCAAAGATCTACAACCTATCCTAGAAGATGATCCCACAATCTCTCAAGCCTTGGGAGGCAAGCCTATCCTTGCTTACAGACAACCCTCCAACCTGCAAATACTAGCAACTGAACACTATACAGAAAGAACACTAACCCAAGAACCTATCCCTGCAACAAACCCCATTGCCAACTATGCCTGCACATTGACTCCAGTGATACCATCACAGGTCCAGCCTCATCAGCTGCATCCTCAGGAGTTCATTCACCCGCACATCCACTAATGTGATATATACTATCATGTGCCAGCAGTGCCCCTATGCCATGTACATTGACCAAGCTGGACTGTCCTTATGCCAGAGAATAAATGGACACAAATCGGACATCAGAAATGGCAACATCCATAAACCAATAGGAAAACTTTTCAGTCTCCGTGGACAGTCAGTAGCAGAACTGAAAGTTGCCATACTCCAACAGAGAAACTTCAAAAGCAGACTTCAGCATGAAACTGCAGAGTGGGAACTGATTTGCTAACTTGACACAATCAGACTGGGTCTGAATAGGGACTTGGAAGGGTTAGCACATTACAAAAAGTAATTATCCCTGTCCACACATTCTCACCTTCTAATCAACTGGTGTGCATGGGCCTCATCTACCCTAACTGAATTGACTTTGCCAACACTTGCCTTCCTTCACCCTGGCATGTGTATATATATACCTCTCAGCTGTAGTTTCCACTTCATGCATCTGACAAAGTGGATTGGAATCCACAAAAGTTTACGCCCGAAGAAATGTATTAGTCTTTAAGGTGCCAGAGGACTGTCATTGTTTTTGCTGTACACAGACTAACACGGCTATCCCTCTGGATGTTGAATTAATGTTATTCAATGTGTGGAGCTATGGGAAGTAAAACCAGTGGTTGGATTTGAGAATATGATTAATATCCAAGGACACTGTAAAAACTCATTTGATTTCTGGGAGCCACAATGGAAGGTTTGTTCACATTCCAACAGTTGGTTGAAGACCACTGAAAGGGAGGGTTGATGCTTGCTTGAAAAAAAGGGGTTTCTGGGATCTCAGTGAAGATTCCGGGACTGAGTTCTCAAGGCTCCAGAAACTTGTGTACAGGAGTCTGAGCTATTTGGTAGGTGGCACTGAGAGAAAATATAACGGATATGGAACCCAACAGCTTTTAAGAAGGAAGCCTGAACTGGCATCTCTTCTAAGACTTTCCTGTGGTTTAAAGGGTAAAGAAGGCACTTTCAGATGATCCATAAATGTGTTAATTTAAAGATTTATTTCTCTGTAATAATAAAGTTAGAACATGCTAACCATATCTGGAGCAGAACTGTGGTGACTGGGATTTTTTTGCAGTCGCCTTCAAAGAACATCTACTGTATTTATTGATGAACACCTTGATCCTGGAGAAAGGATCTTTGGAGTAAGGGAATGGAATGAGGAGTGAAACAACATAAAATTTCCAAGTGTGAAGCTTGGTGTGAAGCCCAGGATGTAGAAAACTTGGGTTCATAACAGAAGATAGCTGTACTTTCATCACAGGAATGTTGTAAAGATTAGTTTGATCATGTCCGAACAAGGCTTGTAATGCAGTAAATATGATTTCATTTTATTTAGAAGTAGGTGAAATCAAAACCCTGGATATGAATGATTTGGGGAAAATTTGGACCTGGATTCAAACTGTGGGATCAGTTTCATCTTTATTAATCTATGTCATGTTGTGCAATGAAAAAGTGAAAGCAGTAACTCTTCCATTCCTGGCTGTAGCTAAAAATGCTATTGTTTAAAAAAAAAAATGTAGGTTGGGGGTCTAGAGCTGATACTAATGTTAGACAAAGCTACCACTTTAATTTAAAAAAAAATTAAAAAGTCTTTTTTCCAAAATCCTCCTTCCTTCCAAGATCATGAAAGCAATAGCCTCAATGTAAGAAATCATTGTTGAGTATGTCCTTCATAAATATCTAATTAATAATATCATTCCAATGTGTCATGGTACTTTACAATAAAAGGATAAAATAAGAACATCAATAAAATAACCATCAAGGCTGATAATTGACAGACCCATTAATCTATATAGGGATTAGCTAGATAAATGACTAAATATTTAATTTAGCAAAAATAGGGTAATAGTTCTTCTAAAACTCTAAATATTTATTACTTTTAGTAATAAATATTTTCACAGTACTATTTACACATTACAGAAATACATTTTCCATCCAAAATCCTTCATCCTCATCCATTGGTGCACAGAGCCCTCTAGACAGTAAACTAATGTGGCTCTGTTCCAGGATTTCATGAGGCACCCCCCCCCCCAACCCAGTCCCACCCCTGCAGCTTTTGCAGTGCACTCCTTATGGAGAAGCCCTGTACAATTGGTGGTAGAAAAGGAGAGCCTAAGACATGATGTCTAGTATAACAGCCCAGATATGAGGCTTAAGCTAAACTGATGGTTAAGCCCTGCTTTTATAAGGGGAAGTTAGCAGAAGACATGCTCTGAACCTGGCAGGCTCATAGCCCTGGTCTACACTATGGGGGTATTTCAGTGGCAGTCGAAGAAAGATACAGAAGTTACTTAAAATAACTTGTGTATCTCTCTTAAACCACCTAATGCTTACTTACCATGGTGCCTTCAGTGCATTGAGTCAACAGGAAATGGCCTCCTGTAAACTCAGCACTATGCTACTTGCTGGTGTGGTCTTCAGGGACTGACTTCCTAATTGACTGAGTAGTGGGTCTTCACATAACTGCTCAGTCAATCGGGAAGATTGATCTGATGGTGGCGAATTTGCTGCTGTGAGTGACAAAAGCAGAGCTGATACACATTTCCTAAAGGTGGACTTGGTACAGGGCACTAACTCAAGCACATTCCAGAGAGGTACCAGAATATCCCAAAGATAACGAGGAGAATGATAATATGGTGGCTAGAGATTATTGATAATAGATTGTATCTGTAGCACATAGAGAGGTGTTTTTTTTTTTTTTTTTACCATGCTTGACTGACAATAAACCTGGCCTGGTGCCTCCATTACTAAAATGGATTTCTGGTCTTTCTAGTTAATCTGATTGTGGTTTGGTGTCTCAGTTATCTGTAGTACTGGGACAGCATATACACTGGGAGGTATGACTATATTATTTAATATAAATTAATACCCTTTTGATAGCTATTTAAACCATTTTGCCGATTTTAATAGAGAATTATATCCCTACTAAATAATGTGATGTTTAAAACATATTGAAACATATTCTCTTTTAAATATTATAGATATTAATTTATAGAACCCAATTTGATTTCTGTAGAACTGGTTAGTTTTATTCCAATAAGAGAGAGCCTTGCAATGAAGCCAGAGAGAGGCAATAGGATTGCAGAGCTTATTTCTGCCCTTGGGTTGCAATAATGCACAGCATGTCCACAGACAGTCAAATGGATTCTTCTCCCTTTTCCCTGCCTAGCCAATTATTCAATTCAGGCAATAAGGAGATTTCATCTTTAGATGCTGTGATTTACTAGCATAAAAATTAATTTGCTTTAATCAGCTTGAGGTAAGGAGAGTAGAAAATAAACTTGATCATTGATGTTCATATTTTATATTATATTATGATCTGTATGAACCTTTTAATTAATTTAAGAAAATATGCTTTGTATTTTCTTAGAAATAGCAATCTAATAATAGGATATGGGATGGAAAAGGTAATTGGGTAGCCCAGTGCTAATGTATTTAAACATTTGTTGACCTTTGAATGAGGTTACTTGACCTAGGCCTTGTCTACACAGCTGGCAGTTTTTGGAGGCAGTCGAAGGAAGATACACAAGGTACATAAAATACCTTGTGTATCTCCATTTGACTTAGTAACTCCGCCATACACACTGCGCTAAGTCTAACGCAAATATCATAAGTTCGACTTAGCACTACTTTCGTTGCCGGACTGGAGTTACTAACTCGAACTCTGGATCAATTGAGCACTTCTTGACTGACGCCTCAATCGAACCCGGAAGTTCAAACTGATGGCGGAGAATTTGCTGCCATCAGTGTAGACATGGCTCTAAAAATGCTTTGAACTGGAACAAGGTACATAAGAGCTTAGTTTCGGGGTGATCTGTTGACTGAAGGATTTAACAAAAACACTTGGACCATATTGTCACTTCTGCATGAGGTCAGCTGCTTAACTATGATACTTGAAAGGAAGGCAATGCAATGCTAGGTCCATGATCTCAGTATTCATTTCTCATTAACATAAATTGTTGTTATATGGAAAGCTCCTTCTGTTAATACCAACCCAGTCCAATGTCCTGGAGGACATATGCCTACCTCCCTCTTCTTTGCTATGAGCAATCTCAACTCCTGCCTTTCAGAAAATCTCCGGGAACTTTGGAAAATATTGGTTGGGCACACATCCCTAAGACCATGTGCAGAAGGCATTGTGCATGGCCAAAAAACAGCTGGTTTAAAAAAAAAAAAAGTCCTGGATGGCCAGCTCCTGCTTGATGACCTAGGTCCTAGATGAATGCCCAAATGGCAGTTTGTCCAGGCATCAAAGCTTTTGGCCATAATCTCTGTGATTGAGTTCCCCATCCACCCAGGAGTGGAGCATTTCACCTTCATCTGTAGAATTGGAAATGGCTCATTTGCTGGTGGATTCTCTGTGTCTTAAAGTCTTTAAATCATGATTTGAGGACTTTAATAACTCAGTCATAGGTTAGAGGCTTATTGCATGAGTGGGTGGGTGAGGTTGACTAGCTAATCATACCGGTCCCCTCTGCCCTTTGAGTCTATGGATCTATTATGAGGATAAATATATTTATTTTGTCAGGATATGAGGTTTAAAAAAAACCCTGTGTCATAGAAAAGGCTATAGATTCTTTTTTTAAAGTATTAAATTCCCAATAGACAGTTCCTTCCAATATAACAAGATAATGGCTAAATTCTGAGAATGCCTGGAGTTTAATGTGCTTCAGTGAGTTCTGGTGACAGGCTTTCTTCACCACTCCTTCATGCCCCTCTGGAGTGAAAGGGGAGTCAAGATCTATTTCAGAAGTATACACCAACTGCAGATTCCCAGGGCCTAGTTCCATCTGCATAATGAAGCACAGGACAACCAAGAATTGGGTCAATAATGTTTAAAGGCCTAATCTTGTGAGATACCGTGTGTCTCTGGCAAGGTAAGGTGCTCAACCCGTCACAGGATTGGTTGCTAAAGATGTTTCTGTGCATACAGTGGCTTCTAAGGTGCTCTCTGCACTATAGTTTCTAGACAGTCGATAACATGATTTGGAATATATTCAGTATATATTTTTATACATATGTGCATGTGCATGTTTGTGCCTAAAGCAACTTAGAATATATATTTTATAACTGGATCACAGTTCGATTGTCCTTGTTGGGAGATAGACAGGAAAATACTCTGTTCAGTAAGTCAAAGAAATCCCTTTTGAATTCAAAATAAAATCACTGTCTTGTTGAGGATATAAATATCTGCAGGAGTCCTGTGTGGCTTATCTCCCCAGTAGCATGTAAAGGCCTTCGCATGCGGATGACTGCTTGTGAAAATCCCCCGGGGGGTTTGAACAAAGTGTGCAGGCAAGAAACTCTAATAACCATTTGAAATTCTGCATTAAACCTCTATCCCATTTTCCTAACCAAAATATTCCTTTAGTTCACATGTAATCTCAGAGAGAAGCCATGCAGTTACTGCATAAAGAGTAGATGTTGTGTTCTGGTACTAAAGAAAGGAAAAAGAGAAGGATAAAAAAAAAAAAAAAACCAACCAAAAAAAAAACCCAACAGACATTTGCAATGCCACTTTTGTCAGTTGTGTCTGATAGTTTGCAAGAAAATAAAAAAGGAAATGTTTTCGTCCAAAGTCTCAGTGGTTGAAATTGATTCTTGTATGTGAGGCTCTATTACTGTGGACTACTCCTATTGTATTGTATGTGGATGTGTGGTGAGAGTAGCCACAATAGAAGATGCTCATATCTTCTTATGTATTTGTGAGAATATGCCAGTTCTGAACAGGGCAGTTCTGGGAAATATGCCAGGAGAAGCTGATAGACTAGCCATTAAGATCCATGTTTGTGCAGATGCAGTGTCTTGGAAGTCCTATGAAGCAGATGTAGAGAGGCCACTCTGCTTCAGTCAGAAGTCCTGTATTGGTTTGGGATGGAATTCATACCTTCCTCCAACTTCCCTGGAATTCCTTGCAAAGAGCCCACTGAGTAGAGATTTGTTTTGGAAACCACAATATTTTTTTAATGAAATGAATCTAAGAGTTTGTCCACATTAAGGTTTTTCTTAAAATCACAGTATAGTGCAATAGTACAATCTCGGCAACCATTTTAAGCCATGTTCATTATTTTATTGCTATTTCCAAGAAACATAGTCAATGTCTGTATACAACCAATATATCAAACTTAATTTTAAAGCTTTGTTCATTGTGTTACAGGCCAATGTGTTCTAGACACTTTCCAAAGACAAGAAAAAAACCACAGTTTCTTACCCTAAAGTGTAGAAATATAAATATCAATAGCTATTTAACAATACTTTTTGATCATTTTCAACTGTCACCTCAGGCTTTTTAAGTCCCTTGGATACTTTTCCTTCTGAAATTCTTGAACTTTTCATGTATGATTATTTTTAAGCAATTCAGCTACTTAGTTTGTTTCTCATGTAACATTTAAAAATCCCTTTGGATACTATTTCTTCTTGTAAAATAAGTTTAATGGTTGCTTAAAAGTTCCTTGGTGATGAATCTCCTATTGTTCATCTGCTTTGCTCAGCTTTCCCTGATATATATTTTTAATCTTTGCCTTGTTCAGGCTTCATCTTCAATAGCCTCCTGCAGACAAGATACAACTTAGGCTGCTATTTGGACTGTAATTATGATGCATCTGCTCTTGAAAATACCCTGGATACAATGTGCCAAACCCCTAGATATGCTTTCTTTTTGGTTTGGTGGTATGAGTTTAGCTGGCACATTTTTTTGCAGCTGTTTGTACTCTTCACTTGGAGAATATTTCACAGATAGAGACCTGACTATTTCAAAGAAAACCATTCTCTCCTGTGCTTTGGTGCTTTCATTCTCTAATCTCTTCTCCTTTCCACCCATGATTCTTCTGTTTTTTGTTTTTTTGTCTCTTCACTTAACCTCCTTTGTTTCAGAGGTGCATGAAGACAATCATGACCCCTCAGAACTAACTGGGGAAAGCGAAAAGCCAGACATCCCCAAGAACGAGGGGTTTTCCAGAGCTAATTTGGAAAGAAAGGAAGGTCCATCTTCCATCAAAACAAACCTTGAAAATCAATGTTTTTGAAAGAGAGAGGGGTCATTAAAACTAAATTAGAACAGCTGAGTGTATTTTAAGTTTTAAATGCAAAACAGTCAATCACAGTGCACTAGAGTGGTGTGCTTCCATTTTTAAAGCCAATATCATTGAAATTGGTGCTCTTATAGCCCCAATAGATTGGAATGTATACCACAAGCTATTAATTATAGAATTTAGTTTATCATAGAAAATGAACTCCCTATATTCATAGATAAAAGTTGGACCTTCTATGTTAGACATAGGGCTACAAATGAGGCAAAGTAGTCCAAATTACCATGGATCGTTTTTTTTTTTTTTTTTTTGGGGGGGGGGGGGGGTGAATATATACAATATTTGGGCACAAGTAAACCATTTCAAATATCTATATATATCTTAGGAGTTGCAGAAGGATTCCTGCTAAAATATACAAGATTTTAAGATCTTAGAATGGTTTTTGAATGGTAAGATTGTAATTTTTTAGTTGTTACTTCAGTTTTTTCCCTTTTAATTAGATGTGTGAAGCGAACAACCAACACAGTGATTATTATTGTTTTGGTTGTTCCCTTTTGCAGAGTATTTGCTGGTAGCATAGTAATATGGGCCTCATCCTGCCATCAGAGCTGCATAAATGTACCCTTCTGTTTATGGGGCATCCATTGACTTCAGGATTGGGGCTATGGTTTGGCCATGCATATGCCTTTAAGTATACTCTGAATAGCACATGTTTTAAAAAATTAAGATGCTCTATCAATGGAAAAAAATATCAAATTATGAGCACTACATGAATAAACTTATTGAAGAAAGTCCAGATAATTTTTTATATTCCAAGATCAGAAGGGGCCTTTGTAATAATTTCTATTCTCATGTAAGACAGGCCACAACTTCCTGAAAATAATTCTTAGATAATAACCTTTTGAAAAATATCTAATCTTGATTTAAAAATCAGCAGAGATGGAGCATCCATCATGAACTTTAGTAAATTATTCCAGTGGTTAGCTAGCATCATTGTGAAACATTTCCACCTTATTTATAGGAATTGTCCTTAAGAGCACACTCAATTTTATAAAATTTACTAGTAGATACCATGGCAGAGTTCTTGAAAATTTGATAGAAAAACAGTGTTAGTATCAACATAGTGAAAATACTATGCAATACTATAGTATCAACTGTAGGAAATGAACTATTTTTCAAAGCACTCATTCCGCCATTCATTTTCCAGGTTCCATAATTATGTGACAAAGATTTGCACAATCACTTATGGTGCATGGAAATTATTATCTTTAGCTTTCATTTTTGTTTTGCATTAGAGGCACAATGAATACGCTAGAGGGGAAAGAAAGTACATATATAATCATTGTTCATTTCCTGTACCTTATACACAATCTTAACTGAGTACTTTTGTGAAAAAGAATTGTTTTGTTTTGTTTTTCTGCTCTGGGTAAATGATGATGACTTACTAGAAAGCAGTTATTCTAACTTGCATACTTCCATGATAACAAAGTCTGTCAATTGAAATGAAATCTTGTAGACTGTATTTCCTGATACATGTTTTTGTTTGTTTTCTTAACTAGTGAAAAAGGCCATAGATTTTAAATCTAGAGGATTTAAATTGTTTCCAGGCAAAGACATCAGCAACAAGTTTTCTATCTGTGAGTGTTCTCCTTTTGTTACATTTTTCTAGTGCAAGAGTGAAGTTTGTGCTGTCTGTATTGTTTGTGTGTGTTTTCAAAATTGTTTATATATTTCCAATAGTATAACTGCCTTAAATATCTTTCTGACATCTGCATGGTCAATTTTAAAGTGTGGTTCTAGTTTGAAAGGAGGGTCTTAATAAAACTGACATCATGGGGTGCCTGTTCGTTGTGTCTCAGTGATTTCAGCTCAAATGTACTAAGTTTGCAAATAAAAATATTTTTTCTCTACCCCACAACTATCAATCCTGCAACACTCAACCTTGAGTACACCCTTAGTTACAGCCGTGCAACCACATATTTTCTTCAAATGATGAGCTCAGTGTCACTCCAACAGTATCTTTGCCTTCAGCTGGCTTGCACAGGTGTAACCAATTAGAAATAGGTAAACTCGAGTTGGAGAAAATAGGTAATTGAGCATCATCAATAGCTTATAGTATCAAGCACCTGATGATACACAATAAGAGTAAATCCAACTCACTTTATCTTAGCTGTGTTGAATCCATAAGGCTAAGAAGATTGAAAGCAGTAAGAACTTATTTCAAGTAAGCAGATATATCTCTGAATTGCACAAGGAGAAGAGCTGTTGAGTAAAAAGGTAACATTTTTACAGAGTTACTTTACAGAATAGAACCACATTTTAAATATTTAAATAATTGGTTAAATAAATATGGGCTAAATGCTTACAACAGCTCCACATTTCATTATTATTCACATGGGGGAAAAATTATTGATTTTTTGTGCTTCTTGGATGCACCCTAGGCAGGGTATATTTGCACTGATAATCTTTGCCTGAGATATCAGTCGTTGGGTCAGTCTCCAGGATTTAACATGGCAGTAACTTTACTGAAGAAAATGCTTTCAATGGACTTTCTGCTTGTAGATTTTAAATTGTCAGTATGAGAATCATGCATTTTTAGATAAAAGTGGCTTAAAGTTGCAAGTCCTATAGCTTTTACTAAGTATAAGCAATAAAGTAAGCCACACTTCTATTCAGTTTATCATAGCACTTTACAATATAGCCAGATTTATTTTTTCTGTAAAGAATCTCACCTAAACAAGTCTGAAAACTGTTGCTTTTGTGTGTGAAAAATTTGTGACTGCCTTTTTTTTTAAAATCCATGTTATTTGAACACTCAAGGCACATTAGAGAGGAAGGTGGTTGTAAAACATGAAATACCATAAAATAGACACAAGTCTATTTAAGCCAAAACTATATGTAAAGTGTAAAATGTAAATATATGTAAACAATAGAGATTGATAATAGAATGTTTGACACAACTGGATGTGATGCTATAAATCAATAGTTTTCTTATTAGACAAAACACAAATTTATCATTCTTCATTCCCACTAACTTATTAGTTTTATATTACTTGATGACATTTTTTTCAGACCAACTTTAAGATACCAATATTTATCTTTTAATGCATTAGTAGCTAGCAACTTCAAGTTATGATACTATATTTATTATAAAATCTTTATATCAGTGAAGTTGATACACAGATTATATTTTGTGGATAATCCATATAAAATTTAAATATATAGTATGGCAATTTGTTGGGCAGTCAGAGATGGACAACTCAAATGAGTAGCAGGCTCCTGCAAACCATAATAAACATTCTGGTTGATTTAAAACTTGGTCAGCCAGATTCAAAATTTTTAGAAGAGAATATCAATTTTATCTTTCAATATCATTCTGTGTTCACTTAGGCTGTCTGTTTTGTACATTTATAAAAGGACACTTATTTCAATAAAAATATATTGTGCCAATTATTGTTAGACAAAACTCCCCATGGGACCTCAATGGGAGCACTTCATGCAGAATAATGATAGAACAATCTTTTAAAATGAATGACTGTCACTCTATTGCCTAAAGGTTCAAAAGAGAGGATTACACACACAGACACACAAACATTTTATATATATATATTCACACACTTCTGTTATTGAAATAATATAAATAAAAGGCTAACTTAAATTATTGGTTTGGATTATCTAAGCCTCAGGAAACCATTGTCCTGAGACAGTTTTTATGGTTGTTCTCTCTGTCTAATGTCTGCTGTATACACCAGACACACAACAAAATAGAAAGCATTTATGTAGTGTTTTTCACCTATAAAGAATTTTACAAACTTAGCCCCTGATCTTAGACACTCATTTAATGCTTACCTTAAGGCACCTGAAATCATTAAGATTTCTCATGTGAGAAGAAATCAACCATGTGCATGAGTGTTTGCATAACTAAGGTGATTATTAATCTCATTATGCCCTTGTGATATATGTAAGAACCATACTTACTTTACAAATGGTAAGACTAAAGCCCAGCATCATAAGGGAATTGATGAAAGAATCTGAACTAGAACTCAGGAATTTCTGGCTCCCAGTCTCATGCTCAGATCATGAAGGAATCCCTCACTTATGATACTCCACTGTTTACAATAAAATATCCATTGACAGTTGTCAGAGGATTGTTGGTGAAAATATAACTACTTTACTGCTTCCCACTTTCCCCAATATCCCTAACAGAAAACTTAAGTTTTATATGTGGAAGCATTCATTCTACATCAGCAGTACAAAGGCTCCAAATAACTCAGCAGATCATTGCTCAATCCTTTAAGCATGTTTAGCCATGAACATGAGTGGGACTGGGCTTATGCATGTGCTTAAAATGCTTTGCTGAACTGGGGCCAAAATTAGTGCTGTCAGTTTAATACATTTGAGCTAGAACTTTTCTTTTGTTCAGAGATTCTAATTGTAGTGTGGGGGGAGGGATTTTAATTGTTATTTTAATTGTTTTATTGATAAATTTTTATTCAGTTCAATCTTCCAGAATTTTCTGAAGGAATATATAATACATCCATATATCATGTTAAGTTCCATTTCATTGTATTTTATTATTATTTATTTGATTGTATTTTATTAAGTTTAGGGAAGATGATATAAATCAGCAACTTTCACAAGCGCTTGCTATTTTAGATGAAATGTGAGGAATCAAATTGTTTTCATGCTGTGAAATAAGTACAGAATCTGCTCTTTGTACATAAACTGCTATAGTAGTACCATTTTTTTAGAATAATGCAGAGTACAAGAACAAAATATTGTATTTCAAATACTGAAAGATGAAATACAATAAAATAGGAAGTCCTGTTTAAAACTGGATTATTGTCTTGTTCATTGAGTCATAGTAAAATACAATTTGTATTTACCTATGTATAGAGTACAATAATGTTAAAAGTACACTAAATATTGTACAATTCAATCAAATTCAAGGATATCAGTTATTTCCAAAGTAGTATCACCTGCAGCCAGTCCCAGTAAAAGCTTCTGATCACAATTTTAATAATCTTTTACATGCACAAAATCTTAACTGAACGCCACTCGTCCCCACTGGCAAATCTCCTTCTAGCCTTGCCCCTAGACTCAGTCTCTAAGGCTGCATCTACACTTGTAAATTAAGTCGACTTAAGCAGGCTTAAGTCAACTTAATTTACTCTGCATCCACACTACAGTTTCCTTAAGTCAACTTAACCTGCGGCTCAAGTCGACTTAATAAGATCTAGTTTTAAGTCGACTTACTGCTTAAGTCGACTTTATTAAGTCAACTTAAACCAGTGTAGATGTGGCTTAGCCCTAAGTCGACCTAAAGGGTCCCCCACTGACCTCCCTCCCAGGGTGCCTGGCACAGCCAGAGCCTGGCATGCCCATCCACAGGGCAGGACACAGCCCTGCCCACCCCGCTCTTATACCTGCCCCTGTCCTCCTCAGCCTCCATGTACCCTGGTACAATGGGGAAGATGCTGAGCTCCCTGGCACTTTTGAAGGGGTTCCCGGGGAAGAGGGGCACTTCTCAGGTGCCCCCCTTCCCACCATGCACCACTCCCAGGTCCACCTAGCCCCTACAAGTCAATTTAGGTGTACAGTGTGGACGCTCTAAATTGATCTGGCAGGGTCGACTTTAAGTCAACCTAAATTTACAGTGTAGGCATGCTAAGTTGACTTAACAAAGTTGACTTAAAGTTGACTTTGTTAAATCGACTTAGGAAAGTCGACTTACCTGAACAAGTGTAGACATAGCCTTAGGACTAATATGATCATTTAGTCTGATCTCCTGCACAATGCCAGCCTCAAAACCTCACCCACTTACTCCTCTAAATTATGACTGAGTTATTAAAGTCCTCAAATCATGGTTTAAAGACTTTAAAGTACAGAAGAATCCACTAGCAAGTGAGTTATGACCCTTGCTACAGAGAAAGGAGAAAAAACCCAAAGGCCCTTGCCAATCTGTCCTGGGGGAAAATTCTTTCCTGACCTCAAATATGGTGATCAGTTAAACCCTGAACATGTGGGCAAGACTCACTAGTCCAGTGGTTTTCAACCTTTTTTGGGCTGTGGAACCCTTTAAGGCAACAAATAAATTCACGGAACCCTTAATTTTTGTTATGATCTCTCTCACAACAAAACCACCAATATACAACTATACATTGTAAAGTTATAAAGATAAACAATAAAATTTTTGTGGAAACTGCCGCCGCCACCAGAGCCATCCAGATTGGGCAGTGGCTGTTGCAGCAACCTGATCCGACCAGCCCCAGGACGTGGCGGTGGCAGCCCAATGCGGGCGGCCGATCCAGTCAGCCCCGGTTCCCACACTGCACAGCCCACGTGGCTGTACTGAGCAGGTTGGGAGATTTAAATGACCCTAGCTCCCGGCTGGCAGATCTCATGGAACCCTAAGGTTCTGTCTGCGGAACCCTAGGGTTCCACAGAACTCCGGTTGAAAAACACAGCACTAGTCAGACACCCAACAATAACTCAGAAACCACCTATCTAACATACCATCTACGGTCACTGGCATATCCATCACCAGTAGTCAAAGACCGGTCAATTGCCAAACTAGGCCTTCCCATCTTTAAATTTATCAAGCTCAGTTTTGAAGCCAGCTACGTTTTTCACCCCCACAGCTCCCCTTGGAAGGCTATTCCAGAACTTTACTCCTCTGATGCTTCGAAACCTGCGTCTAATTTCAAGTCTTAATCTCCTGATGAACAGTTTATATCAGAGGAAGGCAATCTACAGCCCGTGGGCTGGATCTGGCCTGTGAGCACCTGTCCTCCAGCCCACCAGCTCAGAACTGCTCACACCCCACCCCAGTGGTGGGTCACGCTGCGGCCAGAGTGCTGCTGCTTCCCATCTCTCCCCTAGTTTCAGCAGAGGCTTGTGCCATGGCCAGAGCACTTCCACTGCTCCTCCTCCCTCTCAGCTGCCACAGGAACTGGGAGGGAGACAGAGGGAGTGGGCATGATAGTAGCACTCTGGCCACACCGTGAACTGCCACTGGGATTTGGAGGGAGGAAGGTAAGGGGAGTGGTAGCAGTGCTCTGGCCATGGTACGAGCCACCACTGGAGCTGGGAGAGAGGGTGAAGGATAAGGGGAGTGACAGTGGCACTCTGGCCGCAGCGGGAGCTGCTGCTGAAGCTGGGAGGGAGGGGAAGCAGAGCCCAGCCCCATCCCTTTCTCAGGGGGGCTGGTCACTCCCCCCTCCAAGCCCACCGTCCCCCAGGCCTGTGGCCTACCATGAGCAACCATACCTCTAATGTGGCCCTCAGGTCAAAAACTTTACCCACGCCTGGTTTATATCCATTTATTCTTGTGTCCCCATTGGCGTTGTAGTCAAATAATTACTCTTCCTCTCTGGTATTTATCCCTCTGATGTATTTATAGAGTCCATGAGAGGTGCTTTGCCTGTGCACAGTGGTAACATTCCATCCCATGTGGATTGGCCACTAACTGTCTCCTTAATTCCCAAGCCTTGCCGAGGACTTTGGGACCATACAAGACACGCAAAGTACTCCCACATGGATTCTGAGCTAAAGTTCTGAATGACAAGGTTTTTCTAGATGGTCATTATGGACTCTAGTTGATGGCAGTACCATCACTGCCAACCCCATGGATTTTTCAATAGCAGCAAGAACTTAGTTTTCTATGGTGAAACACTTCCATGCTACCCAGAAAGCTCATTAAGTTTCTTAGAGGAAATTGAGAAAAACCTCTGTCTCTTCAGCTGATGTGTTCATGATAGAAAACTACCTTCCAGCCACAAAAGTGGCAGTCCAATTAGCCCTGAGCATACCAATGTGGATAAACAGCTTTACTTGCTGACAATATCAGGCCTTAGATGCTGTAGCTCTTTCAGGACAGAACAGTGGAGCTAGAACAATTTTTATACTAGGTGTGCTGAAGGTGGAAACACTGTATTTGGGTTGTTATTACTCCTTGAAGCCAGGGTGGGTGGCAACACCCCTAGTTCCAGCAACTATAGGACAAAGAGGACTAAATTTGAATGGCCACAGTCAGCAAAGGCTAAGATGAGGGCTCATTGATTGGGAGAGTGCCCCAACCACTGAAGGAAAGGTAAGGTGTGGTCACTTGCTTTCCATCTTTTTGACTTCCTTATATGGTCCTCACCCATCACTATGAAGCTAATTCTACCACCTCTGTAAGTCCAAGTGCACCAGTTTCCAGGTATGGGAGAGTCCCTCAAACACATAGGGACATGGGAAAAGTGGAGTGCCCTATCCCAGAGTACCTTACTGTCAGGCTGTGCCAGACTGTTATTCCTTCAGAGGTGAAGTTTGACAAGGTAGCGATGTAGTTAATTAGAAATAAGTTCATTCTCTCTCTCTCTCTCTCTCTCTCTCTCTCTCTCTCTCTCTCTCATATATATACAATCAATTTAAAAATTGTGTGAATAAGCCATTTTTGATTAGCTTAAATTATATGCAAGCCCTTTCTCCCAAAGTAGTTTTATTATATTATGTTGGAATCTGTCATGCTGCTATGCTAAAACTCATTGCCTTATTTAATCAGAAACAAAATGATAAATATATTTTTCTCTTAATGTAGATGCCTTAATACCAATTCTTCATATCACTTACTTTTGAAAAAAAATGCAAATATTTTCATTTTAAGCAAATGTTTCTCAGATAGCAGCTGACCAGCCTCTTGTGATTTAGATTTATTTCTCTAATCACCAACTCTTAATTCAATGCATAAATAGGACAAAACTGGACCAAAAGTTATTTTTTTTGGAATTGAAATCTTGCATATTGTAAATGTCGAAAGAAACAATAGAATATGTTTCACTCTTTTATAGTAGAACAAATTCAGTGTATAAAATATGCTAAAAACTAGATTGGTAAATGCAAACTGTTGAAAAAATACAACAATTTGGGTATCAATTTTAAACTTCTTATATATGCAACATAACTTCCAGTGACTTAAAAGTTTGTGTGTATACAAGACACTGGATCAGTTCTTAATCTGTTTTTGGAAGAAAAGATTAATCCAAGTTGAAAAGTTCAGATCCAGATAAAGATTTCAAGCACCTTTTGGTTTGGGAATGTTCAGCTTTCAGGATTTGGTCTGGTTCATTTTAAGAAATCTTCGAAGATTCCTGTCTGGTTCATATCTCGAAGCTGTCCCCATGCCTCCAAATTCTGAGATATTTGGATTCACAGCTAGTAATTAAGGCCTATCTGACCCAACTCCATGGAAGTTTTGTCAGTGATACAAGGAAATCAGGTTAGACACTAGGAGAGAAGGCAAGAGTAACGGTCAGAGGAATATTTCCCACAAATTACAATAAATGTCAAGGACGAATTCATTAACTTTAAATAATCGGGTTTTTTTGTTTGTTTTTGTAAAGCAATAGCAATGACAGTGGATTCAGTAAGATGACAAATAAATAAACAGTGTTATTTGGTACCTTTTCTATTAGCCTAAGAGCTCTAGAATTTGTTATATACCGATATAAAATCATACTGTAAAAGCTACACTTATCATTGAAAAAAATGTGTTGAAACTGGACATTTGTGTTCTACTCCAAAACGTATTAACTGTTTGATGTTTTTGAAGTTGCAACTTTGTAGTCCATGGAAGTTTTTAATATTATTTTAATATTATTTAATATTATTCAATCATCATATTTTGGGTTTACTAAAACTGTGTTGTTTTCTTTTCTTTTACAGTAAATGAAGGCGGTATTAAACAAGCATCCAATTTGTGTCCAGATCCCGGAGAACCAGAAAATGGAAAACGGATAGGCTCAGATTTTAGGTAAAATATTAACCCTACATTAGTGTCATTTCTCTAACATTTAAATTTTTGAAAATATATATATATATATATATATATATATATATATATTAGAAGAAACTAATTAAAATAATTCTTTCACTTAAATACTCATCTGCCTTAATTCTGCAAATACTGGGATTACATGTAGGAATGGAGACTTTTGTGGGACCAATGTGAGGAGATGGTAAGATGATGATGTCTGTGGAGAAGGGATTGTGAGGAAGCGGATGGAAAATGTCTCTCCAGACTAGTCAGCATGGTTTACACTGGATTGAAGACCTTCAGGATCATTCAAAATATCATTTGAATGGTCATTAGGCAGGAGCAGGGCTAGGCAAACAGTAATGGAAACTGACAATAATTTTAACGTTGGAAGCTGGATGCAATGTTTTTGGAGTTGTTGTGGAACATTTTTTTCCTGCCTCCCTCTCGCCCTGATATAAAATTAACTTTATCTTCATAATTATCACACCATTGTGCATTGGACACTGATGCAGTCTTTGAGGAGAGGGAAGAAAGGGGGGAAGCTAGAGATTTAGGATGGGATTTTCAAAAGTTCCTAGTTCAATTAGAATTTCACCGTAGCTTTCATTTGAGAGAGAGAGAGCTTGTTATAGGGGATAACATACTTCTCCATATGGCCTTGCAGGTCATCAGTGATAGTAAGCAAACTATCAAAACATAAAAGCCAAGCAAACCAAAATATCTCTGACTCTTTTCCAATTCCATTTCTGTGAGTCACATAGTGTCCTATCTTCTCTGCATTTTTTCCCCCCAAACTATGAACCCACTAGAACAGGAACCATTTATAGTTCCTATGTTGCATAGGACCAAGCAATGTTTTTGGTGCTTAACACATAATTAATAATAATAATAATAATAGTTCATAATAACTAGTGTAGCTATAGTGAATGAGCAGATAAAATAAAGACAGATGATAGAAGCAGGTGAGCAGACACTTTTGAACACCCTGGGTGCACCAAGTCCGCTATGGGGAGACTCATCTTGGCCCTTGCTTTTGAAAATGATTTTAGCCAAGGAAGGCAATGGCAAATTTCAAACAATGCAGATTGGCAGAGCAACAATGATGACAAAATTCCCTGGGATACAAATATTTAGCTGATCTGAGTCTGGTGCACAGCCAAACCGGCATCTACTTTTCACGGAGCTCATAGGCCTGTATATGTATGCTAGGGACACAGGGAAACAATAAAATCTAGTTAAAAATCATCCCATAACCAGGTGCAGCAGATTCCCTTCAGCTACTCCAAGCCAGGGCTGTCCCTAGGGGGGAGCGGAGCCCGGGGCCAATTGGCCTGGGTGGGGGCCCCACCCCATGCTGGAGGGGGGAAGGGAGGCCCGGGTCGACCCACCCCACCCCTGGGAGCCTGGCAAGCCTCGGCTCCCAGCGGTGGAACGGTCTCAGGTCCTTGACCGGGGCCAGCAGGAGCAGGCCCCAGCTGAGGCCACGAGCTGGCTCCGGCCGGGATCCCAGGCTGCCGCCACCCGCGCCCCGGCTGGGGAGTGGGACCTGAGGCCACCGTGGGGGGCCGGCCCCGGGTGAGGCCACGCTGCTGGCTGAGGCTGACCCTGGGCCCAGCCGGGGCTGACCATGTGGGTCAGGCCGGGCCGGCCCAGCCCAGAGAGTCCAGGCCCCGTGAACTGCCCCGCTCCTGGGCCTGCCTGCTCCACCCTGGGGGCAGGGAGGGCCAGCCCAGGGCCAGAGGCCAGGCGAAGCCTCTCACCCCACTGCCGCCACCAAAGGCAGTGGGGGCAGGGCAAAGCATGGCCGTGGGGGAGCTGCGGCATGGGCCTCGCACTGCCCCCATCTGGGACTGGGGCAGCGCAGGGCCCACATTACCGCGGGGCCCGGGACGATTGCCTCGTTCACCCCTTCCCCCCCCCCCCAAGGATGGCCCTGCTCCAAGCCATCACAGCAGCAGACCCAGGCATCTTCAACTGCTTCTCCCCCATATCTCTCTGTATATGTGGTTCCTTAAAGTCTGAGTGCTGGGCCGCTTGTGATGACTGTTTGGATTAGCTGCGTCCTTCTGGTGACTGGAGAATGGGGTTGAGAGCCATTGTGCCTCTCCTCGCCTCTCTCTACTCTACGTCCTGCACATTGCTGTGGCAACCTCCTTGGTGAGAGAGGCACAGATTGCAGGAAGGAAGAGTTCTGAGTATTTCCAGGAAGTCAGTCTGTTTGCACATAGCTAGAATGTTAGCTGCAAGCACAGAACTTCTGTAAACAATTCGCTTAATAAGGAAACAGTTTAGTTTTAGAAAAAAGGAGTCGTCCTGTCATTACTAAACAGAAAATAAATGAAATTAATGGCAGTAGTCAGGGTACAGCAAGGAAGAGAGTGTGACTAAAAGGAAAACAAAACAGCAGCTAGAAAAAGAGCAATCAAGCAGCATGGAGGGACTCAAGCCACCAGAAACAAGAGAATTGAGTGTCTGTCTGTCGGGTGATAAATATAAGAAAACTAAGGTAAAAATAAAGGTAAATGTGGTAGGGTTTAAATTATCTCATTGGAAGAAGAAATGAATGAGACACTGTTACACAAAATAATCCCCTGAAAATAGGAAGTGCTGGTAAAGGTTCTGGATGAGTATTGTGACCCCAGATAGACTGAGACTGTCTAAAAATACTGTTTATTATTTAAAACCAAGAAGCAAAAGAAGAAATAGATACTTACATTACAGAGCTGAGAACTGTGGCATCCAAATGTAACTTTGGAAACATTAAAATTTCCATAATCAAAGACAGAATCATTTGTAGGACATGGGTTTCCAGTTTACAGGAGAGATTGCTAAGAGAAACTGATCTAACCTTAGAGAAATGCTTCTAGCAAGAGCAGCTGAAGGGAAAGGATCGAAACCAACAGTAGCCACTACTTCAGAACATGAACACAAACTCAAGCTAGAGAAACCGAGGAAGCAGGAAAGAGTCAGACTAAGAATGCAAGCATCATGATACAGAATATATACTGAGCAATATGACAGGAAGGAAGAAAAACACCTAGTTTATGGGCAATGGTGCAAGGGGGGTGGGAAACAGAGCTGCTTTGGGGCCCTCTGCCACAGTTATCCTAGGAACACAAAAACAGCAGTACATTCAGAAATTGAAGATGTTGAGAATTCTATTGAAGAAGACAATAACCACAGTGTGACATTAACAGATCTAAAAGATGCTCAATGTGCATGCATGACAGAAGAAGGCTACCATCCATACAACTGCCATATTTGCAACTATGCTTTTAGATCAACAACCAATTTGGTTCAAGATGGCTTGTGACACCAGCTACAATACAATCCCAGCAATACTAAGAATCATGCTAGAAAGGAAAAATATGATTAGTTGCTGGTGATGTACAATAAAAGCATTCTGAGGCCAATGGGGACATATAGGCTGTCAATTAAAAAAAAAATGAAACAAGAGATGATATCACTTGGAATTAGTTGACACAGCAGAGCACTACCTGCTGATAGACCACTGGTCAGTGCACATCCTGGATCTGATCAAAGTACAACACCAACTATTCTCTGTGTGAGAAAGAATAGCCACCATGGACCCCATCCAGCACTCTAACAGACTATCAGGACATATTTCAAGAAAACAGAGACTTACAGGGCAGGTTGAAATTAGATATAGACCCTGTTGTGCAGTCCATGAGCCTGCCCAAGCACCTGGCAGTGGTGTAAATTTCTCTTCAGTGTCTGTGGTGCTGCCTCGCCGCCAGGGGCCGCAAGCAGGGCCGAGGTATCATTGCCGACTGCTCCACTCATGGCTGTCAGCTTACTGGCGGTGGCTGCGAGCGAGGCAGAGGCACTAGTGCTGATGCCTCTGCTCTGCTCATGGCCATCTCCACCGGGTTCTGCAGCTGTGGCCGCCAGCTGGTGGCCATTCCCATGGTCGCAAAGTTTGTGCTGCTGCTGGATCTCTCCCCCCTCCCTAAAGGGGGCAGCTTCCGGCCATGTGACCAGAAGCTGCCCTTGACTAGGCCCACCCTGCCCTTTCAGGAGCCTGGCCAGAAATCAGGGGTTGTCTATGCCCCTGCAGCGTTCCATTAATTCTGTTGGAGCCAATGAAGAAGAAGTGACAAGCCTGTAAAGAGGCACCATCATGAAAACTGTTGACGCTAATACCAAGTGTCACTAAGCTAGATGAGCAATCCAGTCATTTGATAAACTTTGCCAATCTTTTTGGCAAGTCCCACTGGCTGCAGAGGTGTTCCACTGTAAACTGATACAGTCGCAGAGGGATTCCTAGGCATCAAGATTGTAACAGATGCAATTCTTACGGTAGGAAAAAGTGACGTCAAATAAAAGGAGCATGATACTAGGTTGCAGCAAATCCTAAATAAATTTTGGGAGCAGAATATTAGGCTGAACGTGGCAAGTTGAGCTGAGAAAAACAGGTCCCCTACATCTGAGATGTGTTGATTTCTGATGGACTCCAGCGAGACCCTGAGAAACTGAGAGCTATTAAGGAAATGTCCAGACTAAAAGACAGCAAGAGAGTCCAGCAACTATATGGGTGGCCACCTAACTCTCCAGATTGTATGCATTCCTAACAGAAGCATTCAGAAACCTGTGATCTGTTGAAATAGTTAATATACCCAGAAGCAGTGTGGGAATTATCAGTGAGCTAAGAATAGGTTTGAAAGATTTAAATAAAAATTATAATTCAGGCACCAATCCAAAAGAACTGCAGAGCAACTAGTACTATACTGAAATACCTTCTAAAGAGGCCTAGAAGCAGCCCTAACGTGAAGCCAGCAGCCCAGAGAATATACTAGAATAGACTTTGCAAACACAGAAAAGGAGTGTGCTCAGATAAAGAAAGATGACTGTGGAACTTGTGAAGGATTCTATCAACAGAAAACGTACAGGAAAAAATGGGAGACTGGTTAGAAGATCAGTGTGCTTGAAGTACTATGAGGTGCAACTGCACACAATGAGATGGCAGTATCAGCTATGTTACTAGCGTGGGCTATATATTAGTAACTTCTGGCATCAGCAAGTTAGTAAACACTTACATTAAACAAACAGGAACAGCAATCGTTAAAAGATGTATCAATCAGCATGGGGAAGAGCACAGTTTGCAGGAGTTTGGAGAAGGCACTGGGAAATAAGTTTGCATGAACATGGTTGAAATGCTAGATATAGTTGTAAGATCCTTGTAAATAGTTTACTTAATGAAAAGCCTGTACAGCTTTAGAAACATGGGGTCACACCCTGATACCATCAAACCTATGATAAATTAAACATGCTACAGATTGGCAGGAATGAAAGAGCTAGTGAGGGAAGAAGAGCAATTGGGAGCTAAAAGTTGAACACTGCAGGCAGACTATGAAAGAGAAATGGGGGGTGGAGAGCCAAGAGAGAAGGGGGCAGAATTAGGTTGAGCCCCATTTTTTCCTGGTCCCCTAACAAATCTTGACCCTGCAAGAAATGTCATTGAAAGATCTCCTCAAAATTTGGCAGCTTTATTTAGGGCTAGCTAAAAAATCAAGGTTTCATTCTGCCACTCTTTTCTATTGATCAGAGTCTGCAGCTGTACTTTACCATCGGTGATGTACTATAGTCATGAAATCACTATGATGCATCACCTCTTCTCATCAAGATGCATAAGGAGAATGATAGCATAAGGCATACAAACTACAATGGCTATGAGGCATTGCTGCAGCTTTTCAGAATAAATATTTTGGTTTTCAGGGACAGGAAAAGGGGAAAATATGTTTCTTTTAGAAGTTAGACAAAATCATAGAAACATTACAGAAATTTAAAAACTCCCCCGCCTGCAAAAAAACTTAGATTTTTGTACAAAATTTACCTTTTATTTTCCCATATATTAACCACTTTGAAGTTCTAACACTGTTAATATACTACAATTTTCAAAATAAGAAAAAAATCACTAAGTGTAGTGAATATAAATAGCTGTATTTTGGGTCTGCTTGACAAACAGATTTACACTCTTCTTTTTTCTTGTTCAGCACTACTAAATATTAACCTACTTCAATTGACATGACACCCACCCAATACCATTTTAAAAATACAACCAACCAAAAGGAGGTTTCCAGGTAGGAAGCAGCTAGTCAGTGGTGACAGTTGACAGAACAAAGAGCAATGATCTCAAGTTGCTGTGGAGGAAGTCCAGGTTAGATGTGGGGGGAGAATCACTAGGAGAGTGGGGAAGAAATAGAATGGGTTACCTTGGGAGGTGGTGGAATCTCTATCTTTCAAGGATTTAAGGCCCAGGTTGACAAAGCCCTGGCTGGGATGATTTAGTTGGGATTGGTCCTGTTTGAGTAGCAGGTTGGACTAGATAACCTCCTGACTTCCTTTCCATCTCTAATCTTCTGTGTTCAATGAAATGCTAAGATATAACACTGCTGTTTGTTTTATGTGGTTTACTTTGGACTCATTCTGGGAACACCTTATACTCTTATTGTCTTCATTGATAGCTGAGAGTTCTCATGAAGTTTGCAGAGCTGGAACCATGTTAGTCTGTAAACTCTAAAAGAAAGAACTCTGACTCTTTCTGAGCATTGTAGAATGGCTAATCTAGTGTAAGAGAGAATCTTATGCTATTATCTTACCCACAGTTTTAATAGAACGAGGATTCTTGTAGTCAGTATAGGAACTCTGACTCTGCATAGTAATAGTAGATCAAACATTTTTATTCAGTATATATCTTTAGAGACAGTATAATCAAAAATAGCAATGTATAAAACATTTCCATCATTATGTACTAGACCTGTTGAAAGTATTTACTTAGTTGGTATCACAGTAATATAAGAGCTCTAGTAACATCCCAAAATATAGCCTTCCCACTCGATTTCTGTTACCTCAAATATATTCTGCCAAGTTATCTCAGGGCAGACGCCTCTTATTTTATCCAAACATGCAAACCACTCTGGAGTGATTTCTTTAAAATTTGGAGCAATTTGGTTTGACAGCTTTTCTCTCGGCAATGTCTTCTCAAAACAGCCCCTGCCTAATGAAACACCTTGTTGGCCAGGCCTGCTTATCTTAGATTCTGCTTATCTTAGAAAAGCCCCAAAGTGAGCCCCTTGTGTTAGCAATCATTCCTTTTTTCCTATAGGTGGCACCATCACTTTATTCCTTGAAGATTTTCATAAACTTCACTTAAGGAACCATTAGAGGTGTGACCTGCAGAGAAGGAAAACACTTCTTTTTGTAGCCACTTGTATATGCCAAAAAGGCTTGAAAGGACTGGGGGATGCTTACTTACTTATTTTTACCTCATAAATATTAGGAAAATGAGAACAGGTTTTCCCTGGAAGATTTGTTAGAGGTCTCAGAAATGTGGATTGTGAGATTTCTCACAGATTCATTGAAGAAGAACTTTATATTATTAAATGACTGATATCTTTTCTATCAAGTTGATCATTTGTTTACATTACAATAGTCTTAAAATAAAAAGGCAACCTCCCCAAAACCCATAAAAGACGCTTAAAAGGCTGAATAAAAATTCCTCTTTTCTCCCAAAACGAGAGTCCTATGTCACCTTAATGACTAACAAATTGGGGGGGGGGGGGAGAGGAGGGCATACATTTTCATGGGCTCAAACCCATTTCATCAGATGCAAGTGGGTTGGAGCTTATGTCCCAAGAAATGTGTTAGTCTTTAAGGTGACACAGAACTCTCGTTTTTGCTGTACACAGACTAACACGTCTATCCTTCTGGAACTTGCCTCCTTTTCCTAGCTGATCAAGTATCACTATCTCCCTACATGTAATATGATCACCCTCAGGGATCTCTAGCTGCCAGTTTTCCAAGATACCTGGATTTTCAGAGGAGAAATGTCCTTATAAAATAAAAATAAAAAAAGAAACAAAACCCCATCATGTCATCTTATTCATCACAGAGAAGAAAAATAGCACAACCCAATTTCTTATTCTTTAGAGGTCACTTTAAACTTGGTGTAAAAAGCAGCCTTATTGTCCTATGAGGTGGCCTTTCTTCTTACTAGTAGAGTGAGGAGTAACGGAAATTTCCATTCTTACTAATTAAAGCCTTAATGTGAGCCAGTTCCAGTCCCCAACAAGAATTAACTATGCAGATACATTAAGTAAAAAATGCAGCATTTTAGGTCGAGGAGAAAAATATTTGTAGGGAAACTCCTCAGAATCTCCTTTCAATACAGGTTTAACACAGCATCAAAAAATCTTTGGCTCTCACCCCGGCCAGTATCCTGTCGCTTCTTTCAAGCTCCTTTCGAAAGAGAGAGCGTGTGTGTGTGTGCAAGTGAGTGAGAGACAGGATTTTATTCCAGCCATAATAAGTAATGTGACTATTGGCTGCTTTCCCAGCAAACATGTATATATATCCTCAGAAAAGTTGTAAGACAAGCTCTGAGACAAACTGCAGAATTTTACAACCTGACACAATGTGCTTACTGTTTTGGATATTCTTTTCTGATGTAGGAATCCCCATGACGGTGTTTGGAAGTTTTAAAAGCTTTCTTTCGGACATTAAATGCCTATTTGATCATAAGTTTGTTTAAAAGATTGAAATAGAGCCACGGAGATTCACTGGTAGCTGCCTGAATTTCCTGTATTGAAATAGATGATCTAAATCAGAAATAAAGTTGTTTTTGTTTTCTTTTCTTTTCAAGTGAGGACTCTTCTGAAATCTTACCTTTAAATTTTCTAATTAGCTTTTCTTTACTATCCTCAAACATTATGTGCTTAAACTACCCCATCCTTCAAGGAAACGTCACAAGTTGCATAAGTTGCACAAGTTACATAATTAACACTGGGAAAAAAATAACAAATACCAAATTTATCTCACAGTGGCATTTTAGAACTTGTCAGTATTGAGAGTTAGTGCGCAGCAAGCTGGGGAGTAAACCTACTTTAGCCAGCTGCACACTTCACATTGCAGGAACCTTGGTCAAAGGTAGGTGATAAGAATAAGCTCATTATGACTTTCCCTTAGTTAAGGAGATTACACACAATGTTTCCCTTGCACACTGCTGTCTGAAGCAGCAGTAGGTCAGTGCACAACTTTTAGACTATAGAATCAGGTGCACATGCTAGGTTTACACTCCCCAGCTTCTCGATATTGACAAGTCCTAAGATACCACTGTTTGGAAAAAACTGTTTTGTTTTTTTTTCCAGTGTTAATCATGCAACTTGTCACCATCGCTCCTTGTTCTGTTGTCTGCCACCACTGAGATCAGCCTAGCTAATTTGCATACATTTAAATATTTTAGGTCAAGAACAATTGCATCCAATCATATCTACTTGCAGCTTCCTTTATAGATAAAGAGAAAATCACTCAGACATGGCAATGATCATATTTGCTTTTCTTTACAGGTAACATTACAAAGAAATGCAGCTCAGAGCAGCATTTTAGGACCTTTCAGGACACATTTTTACACTCTAAAATTATGAGAATCCTGTGTAAAATCCTGACATATAGAATTTTTCATTATTCTCTGAATTCCCAATGTAGTTAATGTTCAGATCAATTTAGTAATTTATGGCTGTACTGCTTGATTCATCTAGTGCCTAATCTCTTTTTCCTTATAATGGTAGATGTTTTAACAAGATTTTATTTGTTCCCCTGTTCTGGACAGTTTGGAGTGGCTTATTTATTTTTAGATGTAATCTATTTGAATCTTTAAAACTTTTAAAGTTGATCTTCCATGTGTACTATTTTCAGGCATATTCATTTCCTTTTTCAGCCCTGTATTTCATCATAAACCCCGTATTAACTGCTACTTCTTTCACTGTGTGTGATATAGTGCAACACTGGGGGCAAGGAATTGTACTCCTCTACCCCATTTATACTTACAAGACTGTTATGTGTTAGCAGAAGAGCATTTAATTTCAAATCTCATATAGCCAGCTGAGGCTGACTGGAAATGACTTCTGAAGAAGTATGATCCTGAATTATACCTTCTGAGATGAACCAAAATCAGTATATGAATGCAGCATCTTCAAAATCATGTGGAAGCAATACCTATTCTAAATTATGATCCACACTGTCAGTCATACTTTTGATTTTCCAAGATGAGGTATCTCAGTAATCCATTTCATTTGAACATGCTCTGTATCCTTCACATAATGGAGTGTATATGTATGTGGGCAGTGGGGAAGATCCTTTCGTAAATTTGTAAACAAATTCTGCCTCAGAAGAGAAAAGAAATAGGAGTAGATGAAATCTTAATTGATTTGTTGACCAAAACAATTGTTGATCAATCTTAATTGATTGTTGACCAAAAACAAATCCGGAGACTTTTCTCCAGAATGAGGATGGCTGGTTTAAGAAAGCAACAGGTGGCAGAAAAGAGGGTTGGGGAAAAAAAAAAAACAAAAAAAAAAAAAGAGGAAAACTGTTAATGTTTTTGTTGGAGAATTTGTTTGTATACTGGAGCCCAAGATGCATGAACTGTTCAGTTTGATTATCATTCACCACTGCATAAGATATCTATTAACACTTCAGAGCAGGAGGTGTCAAATTTTGCTGTGGAGTTTCTTTTTGAGCTTCACAAACCTCCATCTTTTTTTTATTTTTTTCCTAATTGACTCAACTATTTTGGCATTGGAGGGGAGAGAAGAAATGCATCTTCTTGAGTTCCAGTTGACATTTTTGGTATGTGTTACTGCTTTAAAATTTTTCACATTATTGCTGAAAATACAGCACCTCATACTAACAGCCCAGACTTTTTCTTCTTTCTGTAGTTTTAGTGTAAAATGTGTCTGGGTTTTATCTAACTCTGTGTCCTTTTTGTAGGTTAGTTGCAGGAACATGAGAATCCAATGCTTAAAAGTAAGTGGGAACTCATTAGTCTATGGCAGTGATTTTCGAACCATAGGGTGCGACCCAGTACTGGGTCACAGACCCTCAGGTTCTGACAATTTTTCAGGTGGTAGCTGCTTCTCCTCCCAAAGGGGGCTGCCAGCATGTCTGAAGGGTCGGGTAGGAGGACCCAGCATGGTGGTCTGCCTGGGGCCAGATCATGGACATAAATGACTTTTCTTTTCAGTTGAGTCCTGAGGAAAAAAAGTTTGAAAACCAATGGTCTATGGATATTTATTTTTTGACTTCTTCATCTTCAGGTCACCTGTTCAGGCACTCCCCTACTCATTGAGAGAAATGGATTAAGACCCTGTCAATACTAGTATAGTTTATTTATTATGTACTATTTATTTAGTATGGTTAACTGTTTTCATCTACATCTAATCTTGAGGAAACCTTGTTCCTATATTGGCTGGCTGCAGTCTCCCCTTCTCTGTGCCTAGTTATATGTCTAGATTTTTATAACCTCACTATTTGAGTGCTTTATTTTTTAATTCCCATGATTCTAAGATCTTCTTCCTGATCTATCCATGTGACTATGTCAACCCCTTTCTGAGCCACCTTCACTAGCTCCTTTTCCACTGCCTAACATGCAAGATTGTTGTCCTTATCAGTTATCATCAGAGATCCTCCCTTCCTGTTCACTCATGCATGTCTCTGAATTGGTGCTGCCACCTCTGCTCACCAAGCATCTTTGATCACCTGTTTATCCTCCCCTCCAAAAATGCCTTCATGATTTCTGCCATGTTACTCCTTATGCATGAAGACTCTTCCTGAGTTAGTCTATTAAGTTATTATCCTGCTTTCCTTCCAATCCCTCATCAAGAACATCTCTGAGTTGCCCATCTAGGGTTATCTCATCAGAGACATGTTGGCTATGTCTACACTACAAAAAGTTAGGTCGACTTTGATAAGTCGACCTAAAGTCGAACTTATTAGGTCGACTTAACAAAGTGCTTCCCCTGAACAGGGACTTAATAAGTTGACCTAACTGCCCTTAGGTCGACCTAATAAAGTGGACTTAAGCATCCACACTGTGCTTAGGTCGACCTAAGGAGTCGACCTAAGGGTTAGGTTGACCTAACCGGTGGTTCTTATTAAGTCGACCTAACCTTTCATTAAGTCGACTTAAGGAATTTCTTAAGTCGACTTAATGAATGCCTGGTATAGACAGGGACTAAGTTAGGTCGACTTAAACCTCCTTAAGTCGACCTAACTTGCAAGTGTAGACATAGCCTATTCTTTTATGTTTAATTATGGCCCACAAGCTACCTGAAACTGTACCTCCAACATATCTCAACATGAACAAGTGAGATGTTGCAGGGATTTCCTGGCACTAGAAATCTCTTTAGTCATTCTGATGTGATAATAGTCTGTCATTGCATGTGGGCTAACCCTCCAGCCAGGTCACTGCTTGCTCTAGTCTTCTTTCAGGAGTAACAGAAAAGTCTGAAACAGAAAGTGTTATGGGTTTTGAGCCTGGTCGTTAATCTCCATCTGGGGCTTGTGCTATTTGACCTTTTCTCCTTCTGATGCCTATATCCTTAGTTTAGGGAAGTGGGACTGGGACATTCCCTCCTCTGCCTTCCAGCCCAGGAATATGTTCGGATGGCTAAGGACTGCTGCTTTAATCCCTCTGCCATTTTCTCTGGAATTCTTCTACTATTATCTAGCTCTTGATATCTTTCCATAGGCCTATGGAATCTATAAATCAAGATTTATGGTTGCTCACCACTTCTTCTTTGCCAGCTATGGTGGTATTCCTTCAAAACTGTTCTCAGATTTCCTTTTTGCAGCTGTTAGGCTGTGATGAGTAACTATCTCTTGCTTGGAAGTAATCAATCTTTCCTTTCTTTGAACAAGAGTTTTTCACCTTCAGCCCTCTTCCTAGAGCTGAGGTTTTGCCATTTCTCTTCAGCTGAGAACACCCTTTCTAATTAGCCTTTCAGTCTGGAGGATTCAACAAGTCTACCTTCTTCCTTAGGTATCTGCCTGCTGTGAAAGAGGAGGAAACTTTTATGCTGGTTCCCTTCTCCAAAATGCTTCCCAGCAGGTTTGCTGAAAAGGGAGCTTTGCCCCCTCCTTTCTGCAAGGCTTTGGTCCCTTAAATGTACAGTGTCAGGACTCTTTCTACATGAGCCATCGTTTACCAGAACCCTTATAAATATTACTCTTCCGAAAGCTTAAAGGGAGATCCCATGTGATGGGGTGGGGTGACCACAAGATACAACTGCCCTTTCATAGCAGACTACCCCATTACACTACCCAAACCAGATTGAGGCCCAATTGTGTTAGTCCCTAAAACAATGAGAAAAATATCCACATTTTCTGCAAGCTTTGCTCCTCTTTATTCAATATAATTCTTTTTTTAATGATTTGCTCCATTATGATTGTACTTAAAATTCCGATAGTTGATTGAAAATGAAAGTGTCAGCTGTGCATTCTGCATTTACAGTCACTCCACCCAAATCAAAGCGTCTTCAAAGAGTCTGAAGAAGTGGGTTTTACTCCCACGAAGCTCATGTGATAAATAAATGTATTCATCTTTAAAAGTGCCACAGGACTCCTTGTTTGTTCCACCTCAGTTGAACTCAAACAGCCATTAAAGAAATAAAGCATACTACAACAAACACTTGTACAAATAAGGAATGAAGAATACAGTATTTACTTTTTAAGGGTCAGATCCTGCAAGAGGCTGAATGCTCTGAACCACCATTGACTGCAAGAGGAGTTAAGAGCATTTAGCTCCTAGCAGGCTCAAATTTAGACTTATAAAAGCTGAGTCAAATGAATAGATTGAGCGAGCTCTTTTTTCCTGCTCCAGGTTTTATGCATTGGGAAAAAGACTCAGAGGAATCTAAAGGAGATCTAACAGCCGAATATCTGACCTGGGAGGATTCCCCCAGTGTAGGGACTCTGGAAGACAGCTACTATTTGGAACCCGGGGTAGTTGGTGGGCACAAGCCCACCCTCTGCTAAAACCCTCCCTCAGCCCAAGGGAGGAGTCACTGGTCCTGAGGATCAACTAATTTGGGGGGTCAAATGATTAAAAAAAACAGGAACAGGAGTGGGGGTTCAGAAGTTCAATAGGAAGGAACCAGAGGGGGAAACCAAGCAGAGAACCCTGGACATCACCCACTGTTCCCAGAAGACGTCTAGGGAGCCAGCGGATGCTACCCAGAGGAACTCTGCCTGGTTACGTGAATGGACTATGGAACAGAAATAGGCCGCACAGTCACAGGATACCCCCTCTGCCAACCACCTCTCCCTGATGTTACAGATGGTGATTTTGGCTAGGGCCAGGAGTAGGTTGACGAGGAGGTCCCATGACTTTGTGGGCCTACAGAAAGGCTATGTGGAAATAAACAAGTAAGGGGAAAAGTGCAGCCAAAACCTCAGCAAGAGGTTCTGGAGGAGCCGGAAAAGGGGATGCAACCTGGCACATTCAAGATAGGCATGCCCGTACACTGCAAAAGGGACAAAAGTTGAGGTGAGTGGTGTACTGCACCAGGTATACACCCGTGCTCACAGCTCCACGCAGGAGCTGCCAACTGATGTCCCTGCAGGGCCATGGAGTAAGGGTAGAATATAGGCTGGCCCACCGGGGATCCTTGCCCCCCAGAGGTGGTATAAGGTCCTGCCATTTGGTATTGGGATGGGACACGAGGGTGAGGAAATAGATGGTATGCTGCATGAGCGTTTACAGGTGGGCTTTGGGCGCAGCTTTAAAGAGGATTGGTTGCAGATCTAGCAACCAGCTTGGTGTGTGGGAAGGGGGCAGAGCCAGGGCCCAATCAAAATGTCCAGAGGGCCAGGATTAAGACGGGGGGAAGGGAGCACTCTCTCACAGGACTGTCTCAAGGTAAACCCGAGCAGCAGGAGGCAAGGCTGCCTTCCCTTCCTGATTGTGGAAGACAGCTGCAAGGCTGACTCTCAAGGACGCCCCGACAAGCTCTGGCATATCAAAGGTGGGGCTGGGGAGTCATAATAAGGGCATGCAGCTGTGAAGATTTCAGGCCTGTGGCCCAAGGGAGCTACCATAAATTAAATGGAGTTATCTAATTATATTGGGGGCTAGTCCACAACACCAAGCTTATGATACCAAGCTGGGGGTGATGGTAGACATGCTGGAAGGCAGGGACAGGTTTCAGAGAGACCTACACAAATTGGATCATTGGGCTAAAAGAAATCTCATGAGATTCAACAAGGGCAAGTGTAAAGTCCTGCACTTAGGACAGAAAAATCCCATGTACTGTTACAGACTGGGGACCGATCGGCTAAGTAGCAGCACTGTAGAAAAGGATCTGGGTGTTATGGTGGACGGGAATCTGGATATGAGCCAACAGTGTCCTCTTGTTGCCAAAAAGGCCAATGGCATATTGGGCTGCATTAGTAAGAGTGTTGCTAGCAGATCGAGGGATGTGAGTACTCCCCTCTATTCGGCACTGGTGAGGCCATATCTGGAATACTGTGTCCAGTTTTGGGCTCCCCACTACAGAAAGGATGTTGATAAATGAGAAAGAGTCCAGTGGAGGGCAACAAAAATGATTAGGAGGCTGGGGCACATGACTTATGAGGAGAGACTGAAGAAACTAGGCTTATTCAGTCTGCAGAAGAGAAGACTGAGGGGGGATTTGATAGCAACCTTCAGCTACTTGAAGGGGTGCTCCAAAGAGGAAGGAGCTAGGATGTTCTTGGTACTAACAGAGGACAGAACAAGGAACAATTATTTCAGGTTGCAGCTGGGGAGGGTGAAGTTGGATACTAGAAAAAAACTTTCTCACAAGGAGGGTGGTGAAGCACTGGAATGGATTACCTAGGGAGGTGATGGAATCTCCATCTTTGGAAACATTTAAGGCCCTCTTTGACAAAATCCTCTCTGGACTGATTTAGTGAGAGTGGTCCTGCTTTTAGTCGGGGGTTGGATTAGATGACCTCATGAGGTCCCTTCCAACCCTAAGATGCTATGATTCTATATTTTAAAAAATATGAATTACCATCTGCCTGCTTTTCCACTTTTACAGAGTTTTACTCTGTCCTAGCCCCAGATCTTCTGGGAATGTTGTGTTCTCCTTGCATTTTCAAATACAAATTTAAAAACCACTTTGAAACCCCTATCATGAAAGCACTTGTATTCTTGAGGAGCTTTATGCATGTGAGTAGTCACACTGGATTAATGGGACTCCTCACATATCTAAACATATTTTGGAATGTGTGCTAAGTTTCATGACAAATGTTTTACTTCTGAAAACATAAATTTTTCAGATTTCACGTGGGAGCAAGTGGAAGGAGATGGTACTCTTCCAAACTCCTTCCACAAATAAGCTGCACCCATGTTAGTTACCAAAATGTAATGATTCTCGTAGCAAGTTGTATGGATATTTAAAGTATGATAGAGTATGACACCTGGATCTTCCTCAATCAGGGGATTTTTTGTTTGCCTATGGGATCAGCTAGGTTTTTGGTATTGTCTTCCTCAATTGATGGGGGAGAGGAGATATAAGTATTTCCCAAACATCACCCATCTGTGAATGTCACTTACAATAATTGCGCTGATCTGTTATTCTTCCACATCCTTGTTACGTCAGAAATGGTATTATTAACAATATAGACATTAAAAAAAGTCCTTACTGGATAATGAGTTAGCATCTTGCTGAGGTGAATGTGGCAGCCTACATCACTGAGTTATTATAGCAGACTCACATAGATGTCTCTACATGGGTCACATTTGGTAACATTTTTTAGTTTTTCTTCACAAACAGCTAGAGACTTAAAAAAAAATTAAAAAGCCCTGTGATTATAGAAGACAACATAGTGGTTTCAGGCCACCATATATGTTCAGTGCTGGCTGTTTTCAACTCCTGTTTTCTTTGTTTATTGGAAATAATAAAGACTCTTTATCTCTAAGAGCACAGACACTTTCACAGTTTGTTTACAGGTTGTGGCTTTCTTGGTTTCCTCCAAAAAAAAACCCACATTTTTTTGAGTCAGTTGTCCATTGTTTGTTCCTGTTGCCTTCTCTGCTAAGCCCGAAGCACCAAAGATTACCTCCATATTGAAAAACAGATAAGCAGTATTCTTTTGAAACCATTATTAGTATCATTTCATGAATAATGGTAATCAAAAGATGCCTCCAATGTTGCTTTTTTAATTTATTTCCATTCTCTTCCATTGTATTAAGAAATGTCTGTCAGTCTTAACAAGAAGTGATTTTTGTATCCAGTTTGGATCTCCTGTTGCCTAACTGTGATATTGTTCCCTGCATCTGACACCTGATACAGTTTTGGCTAGGAGAGAAGAGTAATCATTATTTGTAAAACACAGCTTATTATATATTTTTTTCTTCCCTCTGATTTTAGCTTAGGAGCAACAGTGCAGTTCTCCTGTGATGAAGACTACGTCCTACAAGGATCAAAAAGTATCACTTGTCAGAGGATAGCTGAAGTATTTGCTGCATGGAGTGATCATAGACCTGTGTGTAAAGGTAAAGAAAAATTCTTATACTACTAACATGGTTTGTTGGTTTTCATAATTACTCTCTTACATTGTTCTACTCTTGAAATGATATCACAGTGAAATATTGTCTCACTGATTTTAGTTTGTTGCTTTTTTTCCAAATATTTCAGAGTCTTATCTCTTTTCCTTATTTGTAATAAACAATCCCTATTTTGTTTAAAAAATGAATATTTTATTGCATTTATTTACCCATTTCTTGGATAAAACCTGACAAATAGAATTGGTTTCCTTTGTTACCATAATTTCTCCAAATTGGAAACTTCCTATCATAAATGACAATTTCTTCCATTAGTCTACCTTAGTGAATAAGTTAAACAGATGACTGTTCAATGATCTATGATACAAATGTAATGTTTCAAAGTTGTGATTATTGTGTATGTAATCAGTAGTTCATAATGAATGTCCCATATTTTAAGATTGTATTGCCTGAATGATTGAAATCCACTGGGAAGATTAACGTTTTGATTAATTCTAATGGAAAAGTTAAATGACAGGATTTGAATTTTTCTGTGTTCAGCAACACCTGATTAAAGAATATACCAAATTCAGTATTATAGGCCAACGGGAACATGAATGTTAATATGTCAGTCAGATTGCCACTCTGGTGAGTATAATATTAGATTAAATAGTATTATTTCATAACGTGACAAAATTTAATTGAAGATATGAAGAAATCAAAGTATGAGGTACTTAATTTTGTCACTGTATCCTTGGTTTGGAAAGTGTGTGTGTGTGCACGCACGTGTGCCTGTGAGAGAGAGCTCAGGCAAGCAGCCAAGGTCAGGAGGCTAAGCTTCATCCATAAAGGATAGGAGACTAACAGCTTCAGGTAGAGCAGATTGACAGAGAAAGACCTGTGGGTGTAGTTGAGGAACTGGAGCTAAGTATACACAGTTGAGTTACGATATTTGAACTTTATGTTGAGTACTTATCGAGGATGGTTTAAATTATTTTGTGATTTAAGGACTTTGAGGTCTGTGTGAATTTTAGTTGATATTAAATGAGCCATAGAAAGATGTTCTGTGAGTTATAAGAGAGGCTGTTTGGAGTACATTAGGGGCCCACAAAAGATAGGGACCTGTAATGTCACTCTCAGCCATGATGGAGTGCTCAATAAGCAGCCACACCTCTACTCTCATTCTAGCAGAATGTTGATTGTACATTGTCATTTCTTTTTTCATTTAAAAATTTCTATTAGCACATAGTAAAACATTAACAGTAATGTGTAGGTATAAAAGTAAGATGCATGCGTGCAATTCAGGAAGCTTGGAAAGGAATTGCCAACTAACTGTTTTTTTCAGTCAGATAGCCTCCAGCAACTTGCTAACTGATGGTAAACGCACTTTCTTGCATTTCTCTATGTAGTGTACCTTCAGAAGGGTAGCAGTGAATTTCTGAATAATTTAATATAAAGCACAACAATATCTGCAATGCATCCATGAGAATTTCTACAAATGTAATTACAGTGAAGAATGCTTTATGCAATCAGTGCATCGACATTTGAATAATAATATCAAATAAAAAGGACGCTTTCCTCCTTTTTTTAAGCTTGTTAGTTAATATCCATGGGGAAAGGTAGAGATGCTGGATGATTGATTATCTTTGTGCCTACATATAGGTATCACGTTAACTAAGTATCTCATATGACCTAATTTAATTCAAGGGTAAAATATGTAACTATTAACTGAATAGATAGTGTTATTCTCAGCCTTGTGTTTGCCTATTTAGTAAAAATAGATGCTTTTTGCAGAGCAGATGATGCATATTAAGAAAGTTATTATCAGTTAATATAGTGACATATGGTGAAAAGACAAATAGACAGATGGTATAGCTATAGCAGTTTGTCATACCACACGTGCTTTATGGTGTTCATTAGTTTCATTAAAAGTACCTTTGACACAGTTTATTCTATTCCATGGATTGATGAGTAATTTTTGTTAAACTCTGTGTTTAATAAAATCTTCAGATTATAAACTTAATTTTTCTACACTTTAATAAAATTTGCTTTTTAAAATGCTATATATGAAGTGTAAAACAAAGATTTTAGAGGGGATCACTTTTAGCACATATGTACCATTTTGGTAACAGAGGTGCATAGAAGCAACTGCAAAAAAGCTTGCGTGCCTCTTTGGTCAATTTATGTTTGTGTGCACAAACAAGCATTTGGGCAAAGAAAACAGGTAATTGTGGCTAAATGCCAAATTGTACAAGAAATATATTTTTTCATTTGTCAGTGAAGGGTGCTGTAGGTGCAGAGGGTGTATTATTTTTTTTTTTGAAAGGTTCGTATGTTGCTCTTCTTTTGAAGTTTTATCTTAATGGTATTTCAGTGTCATGATTTGATGTCCTCACTGGATATGATCTCCTATTACTCTTTTCATTCATTTATGTAAATCATTATACAGTTGCAAAACCAACTGAAAGTACACTTTGGAAAAAAATGGCAATTTGACTATTAACAATTAGTTACATTAATGTTCTGGGATTGCTCTGCAAATTTTAAACTGAAAATTTCCAATTCCATTAGATGAATTTGATTCAACAACATAAATCCTCCTGACTTATTCTCCCAGGGCATATGAGTGACTGAATATATCTTTGCCTGATAAAAATGAAAGCTTTACATCACTTTAGAAGTTATCAAAAATACCAGCTGGAACTGGGATATGATCATATTCCTTAAAGTTAGAATGAACCTGAAACATTTCTGCATGAGAAGTAGAATGGCATGCTTTGAAGGGGAAAAATTGGCACATCACTTGTAAAATATAGACAAACACATACTGTTGTAGATTATGAATTTACTTTAACTCTTAAGAAAAGGACTAATTTCCAGACTAATGTTTCCTGGTGGAGCTGACTAATTTTTGAGCTGGCTGATCACTTTAAAGAAAGGGGCAGACTATGCTGGAAGTCTTATATAAGCTGGGCCTACCTTGTCCCAGCTGGCAATTATCTTTGCTTTCTTGGCTTGCTTTTCCAATGAGTCCCACCATCTCTTTCCAATATATCTGGAAGGCTGGTTGGCAGGCAGTGAGGAAATACTAGAGTGGAGCAGGAGGCACTCCTTCTGCTTCATTTCGGAGTATACTTTAAATGCTCACCAAATAGGGGGATAGCCAAATGCTTTTGGAGAAGAGGAGGAGTGTAGAGCTGGAGCTAGAAGAGAAGCATGGCTTTTTGTATGCAGAAGAAAGTGGGGATCAGTGAGATAGGCAGTTAATTAAGGTCTGGTGTTTATCCTCCATAGCTCATTACAGTATTGTGAGAGTCTGGGATACTTATATGCTCAGTGCTATGGATTAAGTGTTATAGCAACTGGAAATATTTAGAGTTCAGACGAGGACACTACATGTGAGTTTCGTGCTGTCCAAGGTTTGGAGAACAGATCTAATACTTTGACAGATAAAGTACAGGAAAATTGCAGACAGTATAATTTTTTGTTTGTTTAAATTTATGAAATTGTAAAAATCTGCTCTAGCACAGTAAAGTTCTTCCTAAATGTTTCAGCTGACATATTCCTAGCAGTTTTGCAATTGTCAGAATGAAGCCATAATTTCTGGTATTGGACAATAAATCATTTAAAAACAAAACAAAAACAACAAAAAAAACCCTATGTACCTTGAAATTATTTTGTGAGGAATCCCTAGTAAATTGTAATTTATCTTATGTCACTGTTATATCAGTGCCATATCATTTTTGTGTGTGTGTCTTGTTCTGCTAATGCAGAGTGACCTTCTTGTGACCGGGGCCTCCTGGGATACCTTCCTGGATGTGCAAAAATCAGGGCAAGCTGCAAAACCGGGAGCCAAACTCCCCACACACTGATGGGTGGTACTTAAACCAGTCTCCCTATCAGTTACAAACAGGCCTCTGGTTCCCCACACCGGGTACCAAGAAGTCTGTCCAAAATAGAAACAGCTCCCTTTATTGCACTCCAGCTCCTCTGGCTCCCACCTAGCCGCATGGTCCCTTAAAGATATAGGTTCTCCTGACCCCAAAGGGCCAGCCACAGCACACAGAACAATATAGGTTTGGATCTTACCCAAAATATCACACTGGTAGCCAATCCTTTAGCAACTACAACTAAAGGTTTATTATAAGAAGAAAAGAAGCAAATATGAGAGATGTTAAAGGGTCAAAGCGAATCACATACATACAAATGATTTAAAGTTCATGAAAAGCAGTTTGCAGGTTTGTTCCTCTGGAGTTTGCAGGCTTCTTCCTCTCGTAAACACCCAGCACCAGGGTGGGCCTCAATTCGTTGTTCAGTCTCAGAGGAATAGTTCCAGAGATGGGTGTTGGCTGTAGACTGGGAACTTGAGAGCCAGATGGAGTTGGGGTTGCTGCCTTATATCACCTCTGGCCTTCTCCATGCTGTGTGCAGGTCTCTCCAATCAAACTGGAGCTGAGTCACATGTTTAAGTCCTAGTGGCTCAACAGGTTTTCTTCTTCGGCCCATTATACTGGGGAGCTTCCTTAATGGGCCATTAAGGGGACAATGGCCAGGTAGACATTCAGTCTGGGGAATTTTCCCAGCCTTACACAAGTTAAAATATAACAATCATATTCCTAACTTCTAATATGAATACAAATCCTACACATAAACTATATAATCATTCCCCACAAATTATTACCTTTCTATTGACACCAAACATGGCATAGTTCCTATGGATTATAACAATCATAAAATATTAATACAAAATAATATCATAAATGGTTCCTTAAATCCTGACAGCGTCACACTTCTGACATGTTAAGTAACCAAAGGCCTCTTCCTGCACACCATTATTCATGAGACTAGTTCTATTAAAATCAATGAGTCTATTCAAGAGAATAAGGAATAGAAAGAAAGATTTCAATGTCATTCTCCCCAAAAAGTACTCTCAGATGTGTGCTGATACAAGAATATGGGGATGCCCATACTGGGGATGGACCACTAGTGGTCCACATGGGAATGCTCCATCTAATCATGTTGAGACTGGCTTTTCCCAAATTCTTCTCCTAGCCTCAGGCAGTTAGTGGTTGTCCTGTGCCCTGAGGAATGAGATTTTTTAATTCCTTATTAACCTGTGAATGTTTTCATTACCCATGTAAAAGATTAATCCCTTTTTGAATCCTTCTAAACTCTTAGCCTGTCTTGTGGCACTGACTTCCAAAGGATAGTTATGTTTATAAGCTCCTTTTTATCAGCTTCAAATATGCTACCTTTTCAATTTTGTTGGCTTTCCCTTTTTCTTGTATTATGAGATTAGATAAACATGAGCTCCAAATGACTTTCTCTGTACTTTTCATTTAATTGTAAATATATCTGTGTTATGGCCCTTTTATAAATCCTCTCTATAATCTAAGTAGTCCTAATCTTTTCAGTGAGCTTTCCACTGTGATGCCCAGGTCATATTCCTGCATGGCTACAGTTTATTTAGTCAGTGATGTATATGAGTACTTCAAATTACTCCACACAATGTGCATTTTTAAAGATGATGTTTTAATGGTACAAAACTACCTACCTCTGTCATGTCCCTACAGTTCCTGAGACTTTAGTCTTGGCTCATTTAAATGATGTGAACTCATTTGCACCTTTTGTCATCTCAGTGTACACTCCTTTTTGTTTGTTTGTTTTAAAATAAATATAATAATATACCTAGATTTGAGTCCAGAAATACCACCTTGTCTGTGAGCCTATAGTGCCTCTTTTTTGTTTAGAATATCACCAAGTTCCATCATCATCAGAATTCTTGGTTTGTTACTGTGCAACTTTTAACTTCTCAGCCATATTTGGCTCTTTAGCACTTCACAAATTATACCAGTACTACAGTATGGGCTTACATCTAGCAAATATATGAAATACTCTGTAGATAACCACACTTGCCTCACTTCAGCACATTGGGTGTGTCTACACTTACAAATTAAGTCGATTTAAACTTGCTTAAATCGACTTAATTTAATCTGTGTCTACACTACAATTTCCGTAAATTGACTTTATAAAACCTAGTATAAAGTTGACTTTACTGGATAAGTCGACTTTATAAAGTTGACTTAGCCAGTGTGGACGCAGATTAGCTTAAAGTCGACTTAAAGGGCTCCAGGGCTCGCCCACTGCCCTCTCTGCCAGGGTGGCTGTGACAGGCAGAGCCTGACGTGGCTCCTCACAGGGCAGGACGGAGCCCTGCCAGTGTCCCTATCCTGCTCAGCCCCCATTGTACCCAGGTACAATGGGGCAAATGCTGAGCCTCCTGGCATTTGGCAAGGGGTGCCCCCCTGCCACCATGGACCAGTCCTAGATCCACCTAGCCCCTAGAAGTTGACTTAGGCGTCCAGTGTGAAAGCTCTAAGTCAATTTGGCAGGGTCCCCTTAAAGTCGACTTAATTTTTGAGTGTGGACATGCTAAGTCAACTTAACAAAGTCGACTTATTTTGATAAGTGTAGACATAGCCACTGGGATTTCCCACTGGTTTTGTTCCTCCCTCTATACTGATTCTAATACAGAACTACTTGTGCTGGACTTCATCAAAGGCTTTTTGTAAATCTAAATAAACAACAACTGATTTTTCTTCATCCTCTGTTTGTTGACACACTCAACGATGTCTTGCTCTCTCGGTTAGTATGTAGTGGTGTGGTGTTTACCCCTTTGAAAAAGCTAGCTCTGCTGTGGGCATTCCCTTCATGCAGTCTTTGGGTATGTCTACATTGCAGTGTTAATCTGAATTTAAGACCAGGCTCAAGCTTACTCCCTCCCCCTTGTGTCTATACTGCAATCGTGATAACCCAGGACTTGGTTTCAGGGCCCCAGAGCCTGCAGGGCTGGAGGGTCCAAACTGGAGTTAAGCTGCAATCCAGGGTTTTAGCCTTATTGCTCTGCAATGTAGGCACAACTGCACTAGATTTGGTCCCAGCAGTTATCTGAAAGCAGTCACCCATAATTCCATGAGACAACTTCCTTAGTTCTTTCTATCCTACAATCTTAATCTGCAATCCTCTCTATTAAAAACAGAAGCCAGCCCCTTCCAGCCCCCATCCCTTTTTTAAAAATGTCAGCAGCTCACATCAGTGTAAAACTATTTTCTTCTGATCATCTCTCTACAAGCACACTGTCAGAGAGCCTCCTTGCTTTACAATGGATAGTGAATCAGCCAAGCTTTTTCTAAAATGAGATGCTTCCTGGTAATAGGCAGGGCAAGCACTAAAGTGTTTCCATAGTGCAGAATCGTCCTTGGGCTAGAGCAACCATATTTTGGGGGAATGGGGCTCACTGGCAATTCTGGGGTATGATTACTTTGACTTGAGTCTATGCACTATAGTGCACCAGAGCCCTAGGTTCGAGCACAGATTAGAAAAGTCTTAAAGTTAGCATACAGTGTAGACATTCAAGCCTAGGGTTCACTAATACAGGTGAGCTGACTTGAGTCCCACTATCCTGGACTTACATTGTAGTGTAGATCTACCTTTTGTGCACAAAATCAGAAACCGTCCTTTAATTCTGGTTGAAGGTGTAAGAGGGAAGCAATCTCCTTGCTTATTCTTTATTCCAGATGCTCCCAAACTTTTCGGCATCATGCCTCCTTTCTGATTTTTGAGAAACCCTCATGCCTCCCCACCTCTCCTTTACCATCAACCAATCCCCTTTTAACAAAAATTCAATTTGTAATTGTACAATCAAAAATAACCATAAATAGCTTTTTCTTGACACACCATTTTTTAGTTATGCAAATTTCACAGCCTTGCGCCCCCCTTGGGTTTTCTTCACACCCCCCTGGGGAGGCACGCTTCCCAGTTTGGGAACCATTGCTTTATGCAATGGTGTGGGGATGGATACAATTTGGATCTAAACTTTAGAGTCTAAAGACTGAAGCATTTTACAGGTAAACAAAGTTTACATTTGAAATTTATAAAAACGAAAACTTGACATTCTACATGTCAGTGATGTAGTTAGTAAAATTAAAAGATTAGTTAATCAGGCTTAATCAATGACTGTAAATAGGAATATTCACTGTTTTAAATAAGAATCACAACTTAAGGTTTTCATTAGCAAACATGGTTCAGTAGTTCTTTTAGTAATTCAAAATGATCATGCATTTTAACTTGTGATGCTGAAAAACATTGTTGCTTTGGATATATTTGTGTACAATATTTTATAATAGCAGGCAATTTAAATCTTAAGATTACAATTTTGATGTTTTTGTGAAATGTAAACTCACTAAACAATTTTCCAAGATTTCCATATTTGACTCTTTTATCTCATACTTGAAGTCACACAGCCAATTTGAAAATCAGATTTATATTGGGGCAGGGTAAATCCTGTATCTGTGGTTCACAAGTAACGGTTATGATTACAGTATCTCAAAAGGAGTGGAGACAAAGTATGTATTTTCTCTTGTACTTTGGGCGTTTGATCATAATTTATTCATGGTCTCTAGCACTTTCAGTCTAATACTAAATGATAGCCATCATTTTCCTGCACTGGTCTGGGGAGAGTGCATGTGCAAATATTTCTCCAACCCCTGCAAGAAGATATTAATAGTTACAGTAGCTACAAAGCTGAAAGTGAAGTTGAAAAAATGGTCAGAAGTCAGGCATGTAAGCATGGATCCTTTGACATAGAGCATGGCAGGAGAAAAACCTTAACATTACAAAAAGGAATTTAACAAAACAACATTAGTTTTGTACATGTGACTGAAAGGGTGGACTACGTGAAAATTTAAACAAAGATTATGGATTTAGTGTTGATGGAACATCTCTAACTTGGGGAAGCAGAGACCAAAAGGATAGCTAAGAGCTTTCATTTATTTATAAACATTTTCTAGTAGTTTCCTGAATCTTAGAATGATCATTTTTATTTAAATGCAGATGTTACCTACTTGATGTTTGTTTCCTATTTAATTTTGTTTACCAAGTATTTTCTGCATGGCCACCTTTGATCACTTTTGGTAATATAGCAGATTTTTTTTTTTTTAATGGAGTGGGGTGAGGCTGAACAAATTAAAATGTGAGGTGGTTTGTTTGTTTTGCTTTTAGAATGTCATCCATGACAAAAACCACAACTACCAAAAAATTCAAAGCTCTTAAAAAAGCTGGGAAGGATGACATTTGAATGACATATTTATTTCAAAGTGTTGGACAAAACTGGCAGACATAGTTAGTTACTGTTCATAGGGTGTATAGTCAAGCACTTGAATGTTTTCAGAGACTCACTCAGTCATCCATCATTGACAGCATGCACATCTTCACTGAAATTTGTCATTGTTACTGATGAAATCAACACATTTAGCACAGACAATTACCTAATTTTAAATAAATATAGAAATATTTTCCACTTGATAGAGTCCTTCCTCATATTTACATTTTAGAGGATGAAACAAATAAACATATTCACAGTTGGTTGATTATCCTTCCTCTCCTCACACCTATCACCCATTTCTCTGCATGTTTGTGTCTCAGCCTCTGACAAACATTTGTTTTTGATCTATCTCCTCTATAAATCTGACTGCTGGCAGGCAAGCAAATACAAATTGAACAGCTGTGCAACAGATACAATAGTATTTGCACAGAGCTGATCCATTATCTGAAGAATGACAAAGGATTGGTGAAAACATGTATTTATGCTTTGGAAACCTAAAGTACAGCTGGTTTTTTTTAAAAAAAAAATCACAATATCTCTTACATTAATTTGAATGTGATAGAAAGTAAATTTGAATTTAAAAAGGAATATCTTGAAAAATGGTATCTATTTCCCTTACGTTCTGGAGAATTCACAAACTATTTTTTTCTCTGTGTCATCCATCTTTTGCATTAAGCTTGAACACCATGTTCTGGGCTATTTTTTTCCCCCCTAAATCACAATGAATTAATAGATTTGGTATGTTATTAGGTACCATTATTCACTTTAAGAATCAAAGCTAAATCTTAACTGGATTTTGATTGGTTTATGATTCTGCATCCTGCTCTTAAAGAGTTTTGTTTAACCCCAGTATACTTTAAAGGAGACCATGATTTCATTAGTTCATCTCGCTGTTTAACTAAGATTAATATTCATATATCTTTGCACCCTTTGTTTATGGCTGGTGGGGAAAATGTTATGTATACATGTACATACCATTAATTGAGATAAGACAATCATTTGATTTCTTAATGATGTAAATATACTACTGATTTTTTTTCTCAGAAATGTCAAATTATTGAATAGCAGAACACCGTTCACGTGTTTGTCCTAAACTGAGTATTGTAGCAATAGGTAGAAACTATTAAGTACTTTTCTGTACAAGTTTTTCTTCATTAAATATATTTCTCTACTTGCTTATTGTTTGGGACTTTTTGACAGCTTTTCTTGATACCAAATGCCATTTCTTCCTTTACTCTGAGAAACTTTCCATTCTGATTCTTTGGGTATGATGGTGCTACATCTCTGAACTCAGATATGGAGGTAATTTTTTCAGACAGCAGAGGGTCTTTAATTCTTTCCTTCTGTTATCAGTTCAATGGTTTACCAATATGTGGTCATATTAAACTGTGAAATATCATGACAGTTCCTAGTACATATGACTTACCTAAGCTTATAATCATCATTATTTGTGTGGTGATAGTTCACAAGATCCAATCCACACTGCAGCCCTAGTGTGCTATAGTGCATTCAAACACATAAGAAAACATTTTTACTGGCCCAAAGTTCTTACAATCTGATTTTAGATCAGATCAGGTGCCAACTAGTTCAGCATACTATCTCCGGTAGTGATCAATGCCAGATGTTTCAAAGTGTAGCCTTTTCTTTTATTTAAAGTAAACTTAGTGATGTTGTATTACAACATCCTGGGTTCAGCTCTGGTTGCTACAGTTTCAAGCTTGACAGAGTGAAATTGCCTTTGCTTTTCTGAAATTTAGAGGCTCTAGGAACACATGAATTTCGACTCTAATGACTACAAACACAATCAAAGTACAAAGGCTTATCTGAATTACAAGTTTTAATAAAGCAGTAAGTAAAGTTTCAATTAGCCATGCAGAGAGAAGTCCTGTAAGCCCCCTGCATTCATTATAAGCACTTGTCATGCTCATTTCCTCAATGATATTCTAGTGTCCAGTGGATCTTTCAATAGAAAGTCATCGCTAAAAGAATGGATCCTGCTGAGGTTTCCCATAGCATTGTCCCTTAGGTCTTTCCACTTTTACCTAATCCTGGAATGCTTTTTTAATTGCAATTCTGACGACACTTCTTTTTCTTACCTTTACCTTCACACCCTATGAATATTGTGGTTCCCTGATTTTCAGAGCTTGTTCATAACTTCTCTTATTCTCATTAGTATTTATGCATGACATGTATACTTCAGTCAAGACAGAGATGTCACAATGAAGTGTCCCATGATCTTGGACAATGTATTGCAGTCTATTGCAATCCATTTTTCCATGACATCACTTAAGGGCACATTTTATGCAGTAACCTTGTGACCTTACTGGCCTTGGGTTATTCCTAGGTCAGCCGCTCATGTCAAGCATTCTTAATCCTAGTATGGCTAAGGGAAAGTCTATATTGACAGTGGCAAAATAGCTGCCATCAGCGTGATCTTCTGGGTGCGATTGATCCATCTGTGCAGACAAGCTCAATTGAACATGGAACCAGAGCTGTAACACCGGATCTGTAACCGTAGTAACACTACTCTGACTAGATGCCATTTCCAGTCGGCTTAGTGCAGGGAGCAGGTAAGAAGTCAGTGATTGATATGGAAGGGATTTTACGTACTTTGTGCATCTCCCATCGACTACCGCTGAAAAGCAAGGCAAGTATAGATTTAGGGCTAGGATAAAATCTTAGGCTATGTCTATACTTGTTAATTTAAGTCAACTTAGAATGTCCCTTAGGTACCTAGGTACAATGGGGCAAAGGGGGATAGGGACCCTGGCAGGGCATAGGGGCAGGGTGGGCAGGGCTGTGCCTTGCCCTGTGGAGGGGCATGCCAGGCTCTTCCTGTGCCAGCCACCCTGGCAGGGAGGGCAGTGGGGAAGTCCTGGAGAGCCCTAAGTTGACTTAGAGTCAACTTAGGGCTACTCCACGTCTACACTGGCTTAAGTCGACTTTTCTAAAGTTGACTTAAGCCAAAAGTCGACTTAAAACTAGGTTTTATAAAGTCGATTTAACTTTTCCTTAAGTCGACTTAAGCAGCTGCTTAAGTTGACTTAAGGAAAGTGTAGTGTAGACGCAGAGTAAATTAAGTCGACTTTAGCAAGCTTAAGTCGACTTAATTTACAAGTGTAGATGCACCCTTAGAGACTTCAAGCTGTAAGTTTTGTGTTTTAGCCACCCTTTATTTATATACCTACTACTCACCCATAACTCCTGAATACTTATCAGTCCTATACTTCTATAATCCTACACTCTTAATTTATTGAGTGTTCATTGATTATATATGAAGCAGCATATAAATTGAACATAACACACAATACAAATGGATGATAAAATGACTGATAATGATAATTGGCTACAAAAGGAAAGTGCAGAAACACAAACCCCCCTCCTCTTCCATCTCCTTTTATGGAAAATAATAAAAATCAAATTTATTCTATAGGTTTTTTGCAATCATATAGAATCAATAGAAAATGTTATCTCTAAATTTTATATTTAAGAAGTTTAAAATAACCTGTATGAAGGTATATCATTCTTTATTTAATTCTAGAGCTGTCTAGATAGTTTCACTACCACACTGATATTTTTATAGAACTATATTTCTATAATGTGTCAAATTCTGTATATTTTTATCCACTAATTCCTTGTTGTTCAATTATACAATAATTGACTCTGAGGAGACATTTCTATCCTTGATCTATGATGATCTATATGTATTATTTTATTATTTCTATTGATATTATTTTTATCTATATATGTCTAAATATTTTCAAAATCCCACTGAGAAATTTGCCTTGAGCAATTTTTCTTTCGGTGTATTCCCAAGTCTGTGGTACATTTCAAAATACCATTAGATTATAAATGTAACATTCACTTTAAATGGATGTCCTGTTCTTCTGAGATTGATGATCAATTAAATCTTTCTTTATAAAAAACTGATTTGTATGTATCTGTAACATCCCTTTATTAATCTCAGCTCTCATTAAGCAGTCCTGATTGTTCAGTCTTCTCCTATAAAGACTAATCCATGCCTCGTCCATTCTAGTAACCATTCAGTGATACTTTGTGGTAATGTCTTAGTTCCATAATTTAATTGATGCTTCAATTGATCAGATGTCAAGTTATGATAGACTTGACAGCAAAACTTGTTCTAGGTAAGAGTTAGTGTAGCACATCTAAAACTCAGGAGAGCTTTGTTTACTGTTGGGCATTATTTTCTTGTAATGAATTTCTATCCTGATACTGAAAAGCAGCTTGGGCATTCCTTACTGCAGTCTATGTACCATATGCTGAAAACCCCTCTTCTTTGACATATATTAAATTATGCCATTGTTACACTGGATGGGGGTACCATTTCTTGCTATGTGAGTCATATGTAGCAGATAGAAGCAGGGCAGTTACAGAACATATTTTTCTACCTATAGATCTGTAGAGACAAAATATTTCAAACTGTTCATAATGTCTCAAAAGATGAGGGCATGTTTTAAAGACAATTGAATTTTTAAAAGGCACTTAGTATCTACAAACATATTGTAGTCACTAGCAATAGAAATACATTTCAAGTCTTCTTGAATGAGGATATTCTTCTACTCAACAGAAAATATACTATAACAGTTACTAAAGAGATTTTTATGCTTGATCTTAGTGAAAAGGTCATTTAAAGAAAAAATGACTCTATTAAAAAGAACAAAACTAATGGGTACAGATTATCTATCTCTCTTAAGTATTTATATGGCTCCTATTACCATATTATCTTGTATGCATCCCAATATATAGTGTATTTATTTTCACAAAAGTCATAGATCAAACCCACCTCACACATGCACACAGACACCAAAAAGTACAAACCATGGGTACAATGTTGGTCTCTGAAATAGGTTCAGCATATCATTTTTGTACCAATATATGCCCCTTTTCTACACTGTACCTAATTTAGGAAATAATGTACAATAAAAATTAGATTTTACTCACTACAAAGATTTGTAATATTTATTACATAGACTGGCTTCCTTTTAAATGGATTTCATCCTACTATAAAAACATTCATTTCCTAACAAACCTGGCTGATACACAACTCTGTGCACTAATGAAAATTATGTGTTATAAAATGACCAGTAAATAGTGAAGACAGCTGAACAGTACCCTGAAGATGATTTTTCATTTTAAAAGAGAGAGAAAGATTCCAGTTACTAGTTGTTCTAAATCATCCAGGGAAGGATTTTGAGCTTTCTTTTTTTTTTTTTTTCATCTCCTCTTCTACCCAGGCTTAATGCATATCATATATCAGAACATATCTTTATGATCTAAAGTTGCAGTAATTTTAGTATAAACCTCAACACTATATTAACGTTGCACAGATTAAAATTCACAAAAATTATCCACCTTTTCCTAAGGATACTAAATTGCTCTTCAGAACTCCTGCCAGATGCCCTGCGCGCTGTCGTGGTACTGACTATTATGAAAGGAGCTGATTATTCACCCTCCCGGGCAGTGATGAAATGTTCCAAAAGCAGTCACAGCAGAAAGGGTGTTGGTGTTGAAATAAAGTAGGTAGTAAAGTGAGAAAAGTTAACATTCTAAATCTGTTTTTAACTGTAATAAACATGGTGATAGGGACAGTATTTTCCCAGCATATCTGTGATTAGATCTGCACCTTATTATCCTACAGCTGTCAAGTTAGGTTGTTCTTTTCAGTGTTTTCACAGGTGTCTGTGAGCATCAAATGTGCAATTGCTGTAGAATATCTAACATATTCTCCATAATATAACTCAGCAACATGTTACTTTGGTGGTCAGGGATGATAGCATCTTTCCAGTTAGAGAGAATCTTCAGTGAATCATTTTAACATGGTGGGGAAGAAGACTGAGAAATAACTGAAAAAGGAAACATCAGCATGGAAGTGATTTTTTTTTAAAAAAAGATTATTTAAAAAAATGTTAACTTTATATTTAAAGGGAGATAGGGCTGAGTCACCCAAACTTGCAAGCATTCTTTGACAGGGTTACTAGCTTAATGGATGGGGGAAGTAATAAATGTGATATATTCTGATTTTTTAAAAATAAGGAAATGTGATCTTGATGAAATCACTGAACAATGGGTGTGCAAGTGCTTGAAAGACCATACTCAGAGAGTAGTTATCAGTGATTTGCTGTCAGAAGACCGGGGAAGCCAGTGAGGGAGGGGAGGCAATTAGTGGGGTGATGTGGGGGGTCAGATCTGGGTCTGGTATTGTTCAATACTTTCATTAATGATTTGAATAATCAAGTGGAGAGTTGCTTATAAAATTTGAAGATGACAAGCTAGGTTGGGGTGCTAGAACTCTGAGGGATGAGACAAAATTATAATTGAAACCCACCTTGACCAATTGGAGAATAGGTCTGGATTCCGCAAGATGAAATTCCATAAAGCTAAGTACAAAGTATTTCACTTAGGAAGGAAAAATCAAATACACAAGTTCAAAATAGGGAATAAGTCACTATGCAGTAGTACTGCTGAAAAAGGGTCTTGGGGTTATAGTGGACTACTAACTGAATATGAATTAAAAAAGTAATATTCTACGGTATACTAACAAGAGTGTTGCATGGAAGACTTGACAAGTAAATATCCCACTTTAGTTGGCACTGCTGGGGCCTCAACTATGTCCAATTCTGGTCACCACACTTTAGGAAAGATCTGGATGAATTGGAGAGAGTTCAGAGGAGAGTAACAAAATTATAACGTTTAAAAGACTTCACCTATGAGGAAAGATTTTAATAGGTAGGCATGTTTAGTCTTGAGAAATGAGTGTATGGCGGGGACGGAAGGTGGGTGGTGGTGGTCCTGATGATAACCTTCAAATGTTGAGGGCTGTTCTGAAGAGATCTGTAACAATCATTCTCCATGTCCAGTAAAAGTAGGAGAAGGAATAATAGGTTTAATCTCCGACAATGGAGATTTAGGTTAGTGTGAGGGGATGGACTAGGATCAGAAGCCCCCAGCTGGATGACACAGGGTCCTCTCACACCTGTCTCAGGAAAAGATTAGTAAAGGGTCTGCATAGAGAGGCTGTGTGGGACATGCCCAGCTTGGGGAAGGCTGCAAACTACTAGCCAGTCCGAGGATTGCAGGCTAGTATAAAAGGAGCTGCAGTGCTGAGCAGAGTCAGCTGCTGCTTGGAGCCTGAGGGAGTGTAGGTGGCACTTCTGGTGGACTGATGAAGAACCGCTGCACCACAGACAGCTCAGTTCTGGCAGTGCCCCAAGTAGGAAGCAAAAACTCTTGGCTGGCTGCTGGGCCTTAAAATAGAGGAACCCCGAGGTAACGGTAAAGCATTGGTGAAGGCTGGGGCTGCAGGGAAGAGCCCAGGGATCTGAAAGCAGTTTAGTTAAAGAGGCATGGTGGCACATGGCAACAATTTTTAGGGTCCCTGGGTTAGCATCTGGAGTAGTGGACAGGCCTGGGTTCTCTCCAATAAGGCATAGGGGAAGCGGCCAACAGTTGGATAGAGATAAACCTCCAAGATAAGATCTGAACTGTTAAAAGGCCCACCTGGAGATCTGGGATCAGAATAGACCAGAGTGGGCAAAGAGTCTCCAAAGAGGAAGCCCTGGGAACAGAGTATCCTACCAGGGTCAGGAGCACTTAAAGACTTGGTTGGACGAACACTCTGGAAAGGCTCTGTGTTTCATACAGAGTGTGTATGGCTCACCCCATGGCTGAGTCACTAGAAACTACCAGAAGGAATCACCACAGATTGAAAAAGATGCAGACGCACTTGAACATGGGGGTGCTCACAAAAGATGGATGCCTGTTAAAGTTAGATATAGGGAAATACTTTCTAACTGTTAGGGTAGTGGCAACCTGGAATAGGCTTTCAAGGGAGGCTGTGGGATCCCTCTCATTGCTGGTTTAAGAACAAATTGGACAACCCTCTGTCTGTGATTGTCTAGGTTTATTTGGTCCTGCCTCACTACAGCACGCTGGAACTGATGACCCCTAATAGCCCCTTCCAGCTCTACATATCTATGATCCACTGATGGAGATAAGGTAGTATGGGCTCAAATGTCTCCGCTATGCCGATGACCCTTGGATCTGTCTGTCTCTATGTAGGAATCAAAACAAATAAATACAAACAAACAAAGGTGAATAGAAACTTTAAAAATCTGCTGTAAAAAAGAGGAATTGCATTTTTCCTGGCCAAGAAATGAACAATGTAATGTATACCCAAACTGTGTTAGAGCCTCTACTTACTGATTATTTGTAATTTAAGATTATTTAGAGCCATGATGACAAATTGAAGCTCCAGTGCATAGTATGTGGTGAAAAATCTTATTAATGCAAAACCATCAAAATTGCAATCCCATCAACAAGCTAAACATAATGATGCTATTGGCAGTGAAATTGAACTCTTCAAGCATAAGAAGACAGTTTTATTTAGAATCAAGCTACCAAAATCATTATCTTCAAGAATTTAAACAGGGATGTGACTAGTGCCCTTGAAGTTTCCTACTTTTATGCACTGCAAACTTCTAAAGTCAAGAAGGCACAATAAATTGCAGAGAAACTTTTGAAAGTGGCCTGCATTAAAATAGTTTAATGTGTGATATGCACACTAATGGCTTAAACCCTGAAAAGTATTTATTTTTTGTAATGAGACTACTAAATGGTAATTGATTAAATAGTTGGGAACTGTGAGGACAGTCAGAGATTCCTATTTCACACCTGAAATCCTCCATATTTTGTGTTCACTTTAAAGCAAAAACTGCCAAAGAATCATTACTGGTGTGCGGATTTTTTGTTGCTTTAATATTGGCAGTGATAAACTTAAAGAGCACTGGAAAGAGACAGCTGTAAAATAACTGCACATGCCATTTCTAGCATAGGTACAGAATTATTATACATGAGTATAATGTCAAATGATATCGTTTTTCAATAAAAACATCGGGAAGGTTAAATAGATGTTATATCACACCATCAAAAATTAATTCTGATGGCTATACTGTCATTAGGAGATATTTTTCAGTGGAAATTCTTAAAGGAAAGATGATAAAAAGGCCTAATGCTTCCATAGAAACGTGTGTCAAAATAAAAATAGGACTGAATATTTAGATGGAGGATTCTCACAATACCTTAAATTAAGGAATCCTCTTTCCTCATGATTTCGGCAGAAGTTTACCTGGGATTGCCAGATCCACTGGCTGTTGTGGATAGTATTTTATGATAGAACACTGTATACTTTTCCTGAAACTGTGCTGGATTATTGCTATTTCTAGGTAGCATAAACTAGCAGACCACTGGATTTAGAATTAGGAGGGCCGAGTTGTATTCCCTGCTCTGCCACTGGCTTGCTGGGTGAAATTGGGTCAGTCACTTCACCTCCTTGTGCAACAATTTCCTGATACATAAAATGGGAATGACGCTTCTCTCCTTTGTAAAGTGTGATGAGATCTATGGAGGTAGTCTAAACATTAGATACAGTATTAATAATTATTGTTACACTGCAGGAAATTGGAAGAAAAAGCATTAGCATTATCAGTAGAAAAAAAAGACAGCTACTACACACTAAATGATGATGATATAATCATCAGCTAATGAGGTGTTGTCACTTGTGTTCAGTGAGAGGAGTAAAATAGCAGTACCCAATATATAATATTTTATTCTTCCAAATAATTTCAGTGTAAGGGGAAAGTCTGTGTGCATCTTTCAAGTGATTCTGTGGCCATCGTCATGGTAATATCTGAATGCCTCTCAAACAATGAAATTATCTTTAAAACACAACTGGGAAATAAGGAAATATAATTTTCACCATTTAACATATAGGCAAATGAGGCGAGGAGTTTCAATGGTCACATATGAAGACTGTGTCAGAGTCAGAAACTGAAACAACTTCTTTCTGTATTTTAAAAATATTTAAAAGATTAAAAGACCTATTTGAAAGATAGTGAGGAGGTGCGGGAGGGAGGAGTCTCATCATTAAGTCCCTGGCTTCGCTTATGCTCTTTATCTTAAATAAAGACACAGAAAAAAATCGCTGAGGACCTGCCGCTGCAGTTACTTATGTACACAAGTATCTTTGCTCATATAAGTATCCCATTGGGTTCAGTGGGACTAATCATGTGCATAAAAATAAGCTCATGGGTAATGTAGGGTCAGGACCTTAGTGAGTAATGTCCTGCAATTTACTCCATAGATACAACAGAAAATATGAAAACTCTAGATGAAGAATGCTAGTTTCTTTCCCCCTCAAAAAAACAAAAACAATATTTTTTCTACGCATGATCAAAAATGAATTTTCCTGCAGTTATTTCTGAAACTCAGTCCCATTTTTTGTGATAAAATATATCCTTGCCTATAAACTGCAGAACTCTTCTTGGTCATTCTGCTCCCCAGTGATAAAATTTAAATGGATTAACTTAAATATTTAGAAGTTGACAGGACAAAGCTCCTGAAAACATATTGTGGAGAAGACCTTGTTATGAATGACGGCTGTCGTAGTTTTCCTGATCTCTGGTTTGTGATCATTGTCTTGACACATGGTAATTTTAACAGAAATTATTAAAAAGATCCTCTTTAAGTTATCCCCAAACACTAATAACTGGAGGTGATCTAATGGAGTGATTCTCAACCTTTCTGGGCTCAGGACCCATTTGTACATGTTCCCTGCTACAATTCATTTAAATAACCTGGGGGTGGAGATCCTAGGGTGCTTTCAATTAGGTCCTACCCAGCACTCACCCCACAGTGGCAGCACTTGTAGCTCCTGTGCTGTGGTGCTGCCTGGGGTTGGCTCTCTGCTGCAGGTGTTGCAACTTTTGAGTCACTGAGTGTCACTGAGATTTGACTTTGCCCTCTTGTCTGGACCAAATTTGTGTGAGTTGAGTTGGGGTTGCAATGCCACTCACTCAAATTTGGCCTACCAGGACTCCCATCATCATGACGGCTGAACTAAATCTGACTGGTGCTGGGATCACAGAGATTGTAGTGCCTGGATCAGGCCAGTAAGCACAGCCCACTGCATGGAACAGGAACCCCAGGAACAGCAATGCTATAACTAGTGCCCAGAACAGGCAAGCATATCTGTGCCCCTACTAAAACCCTAGTGGGACTACTTTTTTAATCCCATGACTATCCTGCTTTGCAGTATCCATTCCCACCTGCTCGTGCATTGTTTGATGAATTTTTATCCCTTTCCCATTATTATGGCAGCTGGGACTGGGACTACCACAATCTCTGGAGCAGAATCAAAATTCAACAAACAATGAGGGATCAGGTGGGATCAGGTATGGTGGCGTTGGATGGGAATGGAATTTTAAAAAATAGTCTTCCGATGTTGCAAACAACATGAATGTGCTGGACAGCACTCATGCCCACTCTGAAGGCAGAATCATTGCCAGCAGGAAGACAAACATAAGGCAGTAGGGTTCTACCCCTTACCAAATATATATATATATATTGGTCATATATATATATATATTGGTCATTTTTTATTAAGTCAACTTAAGTGTGGTTAGGGCGACTTAACAAGGTGGACTAAGTAGACTTAAAGCTAAGTCTACTTAGTCCACTTTAAGTCGACTTTAATAAGGTCGATTTTAAGTTGACTTAACAAAGTTAACTTAACTTTTCTAGTGTAGACATAGCCTAACAGATTTATAAATAAATAAATAAATAAATAAATAAACCTGTCAGTCTTTAAAAGTGCCACAGGACTCTGTTTGTTTTTCAGTAAAAGCTGTAACTTTGGTGGCTTGGCAGAGTCTCTGATCAAAGACAGGCTCATTTGTGGCATTACAGACAATGTGTTAAGGGAGAGACTGCTCAGAGCAGGAGAGATCTCTCTGAATGAAGCTCTCCAAATATGTAGAGCCACTAAAATGGTAAAAACACCAGTAAAAGAGCTGAATTCACCAGAAGGGACAGTCCATGCACTCAGACAAACAGCATATAGCCAGAGTGGCTCAAATTACTATGTGCAGCCAACCCTTGCTATCAGGAAGACTGAGTCCAGACAGTCATGTGGCAGGTGTGGATCAAGACATGGTCCCAAACAGTGTCTTGCCTTTGGGAAACTCTGTTATAACTGTGGGAAACTTGATCATTTTGCAAACTTCTGCAGATCCCAAAGGCAGAAAACTCAAGTGCATTTAGTTACTGACAATGAGACTGAAGAGTGTTTTGTTGATGTGCTGGGATCAAGCAAGCCAAATGAGAGGCACTGGATACTGCCTCTGACAATGAATGGAACAGTCATTCCACTGAAACTAGATACAGGAATTCAGGTCAATATTCTGTCTGCATGAGATTATGAGAGACAGAATAAGACCTAAACTGAAACCAACAAACATAAAAGTAACTGGGTATTCTGGAACAAATATACCAGTGCAGGGACGTTGCTTTGCTAGCGTTAACCATAAGAATGCCGTGTACAGGCTGCTTTTCATTGTAGTGTCCCAGAATGTGACACCAATTTTGGGCCTGGCTGCATGTGAGAAACTCAGTTTGGTAAAAAGGGTGCTCTCTCTACAAGACTGTACTGCATTTGGCTATGAGGCAATCTTTCAGGAATATCAGGACCTGTTTCAGGGATTGGGTTGCTTGCAAGGTGAATCTGCATAAACAAGCAGGTCCCTCCAATTATTCATCCATGTAGAAAGGTGCCATTTGCCCTCTGTGATAAACTGAAGGCTGAGCTTGAAAGGATGGACTCTGTACAAGTCATACAAAAAGTAGAGGAGCCAATGGAATGGGTGAGCTCCCTTGTCATAGTGGGAAAAAAGCACTAGCGAGCTACGCATGTGTTTAGATCCCAGAGACCTCAACAGAGCTATACAAAGAGAACATTTTAAACTTCCAACTAGAGAAGAGATTATTGCTCAGTTTGCAAATGCTCAATATTTCAGTACATTGGATGCATCTTCAGGATTTTGGCAGCTAAAATTAACAGAGGAAAGTTCAAAATTATGCACATTTAATACTCCATTTGGAAGATACAGGTTTTTACACTTACCCTTCATTATAGCTTCAGCACCAGAGGTGTATCACAAAACCATACACATGATCTATGAACATATTAGCGGTGTGGACACCTCCATGGATGACATCATCATCTCAGGCTCTACAAAAGAGGAGCATGATCGTTGGCTTTGGCATGTGTTGATGCAACTAGAGCTGCAAACCTCAAACTAATAAGGACAATAAGGACAAATGTTTAAGAGTTAGAGAACTGATTTTTATAGGGGACATTATTTCCCATGAAGGTGTAAAACCTGACGAGGAAGATTTCTGCCATTGAAATGATGCCATGTCCTCAGTCAAAGAAAGATGTCCAACGGTTCCTGGGAATGGTTAACTACCTTGGAAAATTCATACCCAATCTTTCTGCTAAGGTACTGCCGTTGAGACAATTCCTAGAGGACAAAAATGAATGGTGTTGTGATGCTGCAAAGGAGGAATCATGGGAAGGTTTAAAACAACACTTGATACAAGAACCAGTATTGAAATTTTATACCCCAGAAAGGCCTATTAAAATTTCAGCAGATGCATCACAGTCTGTGCTAGGTGCAGTGATTTTACAGAAACATGAGGATTGCTTGCAACCCATGGCATATGCAACCAAATCACTGACTGATGCAGAGACTAGATATGCACAGATTGAGAAGGAGCTTTTGGGAATCTTGTTTGCTTGTGAGAGATTCAATCAGTATATTTATGCACAGACAGTGGAAGTTGAAACAGATCACAAGCCCTTGATTGCATTATTTACCAAACAACTAAATGACTGTACCTTAAGGATTCAAAGAATGATGATAAAATTGCAGAAATATAATTTGCTGGTGACCTACACATCTGGCAAATTTATGTTCACAGCAGATGCACTTTCCAGAGCAGTAGCACCTATGAAACCTGAGAAGACAGTGGAGAACAGAGGTGCAAGCCTATGTTGATATGATTGTGAGATCAAATTGCATAGCTAACAGGAGACTGCAATAAATAAGAGAAGAGACAGAGAAAGATGAATCATTGGAAATCCTTAAAGAAGTGATAATTAAAGGGTGGCCTGAAATAATAAGCAGTTGCTGTCTAAATACAAGAGATTATTGGAACTGCAGTCATGAACTGACTCTGGTAGATGGATGGAGTGATTTTCAAGGGTGGTAAGGTCATAATTCCACAGAGCCTCCAAAAAGAAATGCTACAAAAGATCCATGAAGGTCACTTAGGAATTGAGAAGTGCAAAGAACGAGCAAGAGAGGTCGTGTATTGGCCACGGATCAATTAGGACATTACCAATGTGGTAAAAACTATTTTTCACGCTTGAAATACAAGCCATGCTAACAGACAGATACACTGAGACTCCATCCTGTTACACAAAGGCCTTATGAGAAGGTAGGTGTGGATTTATTTACCTGGCGTTCTAAGGTTTACTTGATAGTCATTGTTTATTACTCTCTGTATCCAGAAATTTGCACACTGAACAGTACTAATAGTAATTCAGTGATCACTGGCATGAAAGGATTTTTTTCCGGTCATGGAATTCCTGTCTTCAGCGACAATGGGCCACAATTTTCAAGTGCAGAGTTTAGGCAATTTCCCTCAGATTGGGATTTTCATCATGAAACCTCCAGTCCAAATTATCCCCAATCAAATGGACTGGTGGAAAGGTTTATACAAACAGTAAAGAACCTGATGAAAAAGACTTTTGACAGTGGAGGTGATCTGTATAAAGCACTGCTGTTCTACCAAAGTACACTCCTGGAGAATGGCTTTTCTCCAGCTCACCTGTTAATGGGAAGAAGGTTCAGGTCTAATTTACTTATTTCTGATACCTTGCTGCAATCTCAGAACAATGCTACCATTCGGAAGATGAAAGAAAATTAGAAATGGAAGCAGAAATATTATTTTGACAGAAGAGCTCGTGATCTTTCATCCCTTAACCCAGGTGATAGTGTGCCTGAGGAATCACACCTCTAATACTTGGGGCCGAAGAAGTACCATTAAAAAACAGCTCCATCCACAGTCTTCTGTGGTCCAGACACACCAACAGGGATACATTTTGACGTAATTGACGGGATCTACAACTTATCCCAGAATGTTCCAGCACTGAGCAAGTTGAGGGAGATTCCAGCATATCTCCCCTGACTGATCCAATATCCTCAATGCACCATGAAGAAACTGTCAGGGAACAAGAAAATTCAGACTCGAATGAAGGACCAGTACTGAGAAGATCTAATTGAGTAATCAAACGTCCAGAAAGACTACAGGCTACAGCATGTTTGTCTTTGCAAGACTAAGACAAGATGGTGCACATCTGTGACAACTTCTATCTAATGAGATAAAAAGCACTTTACAAATACTGTGCTTAATAGTCACCCTTAATATCATCTTAGTAGTTACTGCTAGTATTAAAATAAGCTTTCCTATTTTTTCAGGCTAAAAGTACTAAGTAATCCTGAACTCCAGTGTAAAGTATACAACATATTCTGGGGTACTCCTTTCTAACTAAGGTAAAATTAGAACATTTTAAAGGCACCATTTAACTTTCAGGATCTTATTTTTTATTAATTTATTTCTCCCTAAAATGTGCAGCAATTTTTATCTCCTTTCTCCTGTATTTTAATCAGCAGCAACTGTTTCTACCCACTACAGGCAGAAGACTCTCCAGGACTCCTCTTACTATAATGCTGAGAGATTTGTCTATGTTTATTCAGTATGAATTGATAAGATGAGGGCATAACACTATTAGTGTGATCCATCTCCCAAATTACTTCCCACTTGGTCAAATGACTGTCCTTGATTGCCTTACTCAAAGATACTTGTCTAAAATGTTGCTGCTACATAGTCAACTGTAACATTTGTCCAGAAATCAGAGATAATCTATACAAAAGGGAAGAAAAGTTTCAGGAAAAAAATAATTGTTTATAATTATTTATTTGTATTATGGTAATGCATAGGAATCCTAGTCTTGGATCAGCTCTTCATTGTACTAGGCACTGTATAGAGTGGTAACAAAGTTAAGTCTCTTCCGAAAAGAGCATACAATCTAAGAATTTTATTTTTACTATTTTTTGTTTTTGTATGGCTGTTACTATTCTTGGATGAATACAGTTTTTTCTTCTTAATATGTGTGTGGGTATAAAGATCTGGATTGAAATCTTTGTCCTAATGATCTAAGTGATAAAACTTCCATTGCCTTTAAAGGGCAGGGTTTCATTCATTTGTACAATTTTCAGGGTGTTTCCCTTTCATACATACAACTGAAATTGTACAGACACAACTGGATTTAGGACATTTAGGATCTAAATGGTAGATCTAAACATAATCTTGATATCTAGAGTATGCTTTTTTTTTACCTGCTAACTCGTTGTGTAAAGTAATAAAGGTTCTTCAACAAAGTCTACATTTTCATTTACACCTGTGCAATTAGATTGTTTTCAGATTATGTTCTTGGTGACACTGTGTAGCTTTATTAACCTTGCAGAGGTATACTTTACTGAATCTAAATTTGGATTTTAGTAAACCATGTGATTGAAAAAAAGAGAATACACCTAATTTTCTTACCTTCATTGGCTTTGTAGTACTAAGTGGAATAAACAGGAACAAAAATTACCCCCAACCTATGATACTGAATACACAAGGTTGAGTAATGCGGGTCAGAATTTTTTACAATTTAAATAAAAGCTGGAAAAGTCTGCAACTCTTTATATATATATATACTCCCTCTCCTCACCTTTTGATTATTCCCACAGTTGAATGAAAACACATCATTTTTACCCAGTCTTTTTAAGAGTAAGGGTTGAATGCTCAAAGGGCTTTAGGATTTGTGGCAATCCGTATCAAAACATCTATGTTTTCGGTGCTTGGAAAAATTACTGTTATTCACAAAGCCTAAATTAGGTTACTATACAATGAATAAGGTGAAGTAGACAGCTTACACTATGATTCACAAGAACTCATCGGGAAGCTGTCCAATCCCTCTCTCTCAGAGATAGCTGCAGGGGAGGGTAACTATGTCTGTTTCTGATTTTCAGAAAGGAACCTGCTTTACAGTCAGGGTCATATGCTGAAGCCATGAGGTTTGGAGGAGGACCTCCTTGATAACTTTTTAGCCCAATTATAAGGGTACTTAACTTGGATGTGGGAGACCCCTGGTTCAAGTTTCTTCTTCCTCCTCAGGGAGAAAGGATTTGAATAGTATCTGGTAATTCTCAAGTGAGTGTTCCATAAACCGCTGGGGAACCATGGGGTTTGGGAGTGGAATTCAAACTGTAATACAAGAATTGAGGGAAATGCTTGTGTCTCTCCCACACCCCAGGAAAAAATGTATGGAAAATTCTACTGAAGGAAATTTAAAATGTTTTCATTTTCCACAGCTTTTAGCAACCCAGACCTCAGTTTTTACATTTTTTTAATATCCCATTAACATCAGAGGTTGTTTGTGTAAACTTCTCGAACTTGGTCTGCTTCTACTCAGTAACATATTTATTTAATTTTTAAAAAGTCATTATGCATATGAATGTACTTACTAACAAGCAATATTTAGTGGTCAAACTGAGGGGAAAATATATTGTACTGGTACTGCTTACATGTGATCTAAAAGAGATGCCAGTCACAGCAGATTGTTCATCTCTTCATAATACGATCATCCCTCTCCCTTCTTGCATGAAATGATCATCAGTGAAAGAGTTAACATTTAATTTGCTATAATTAGCTTTGTGACGGGATGCACATCTGTGCAGCCCTTGGGCGTGACCTGTAATATCTTTCTGTTCAGTTTTGCAGTGTAATTGTGTTATTTGATGACAATTACGCTATACCAGGTTCCTCTGTGAATGCTCAGAACATGTGCCACGTGATTACCAGGGTGCCATGTTCCCTGCTGCAACATGTATGTATAGATGTGAAGCATGTTACAGGGTTCAGACTCTCAGGGCTGTCTCTAGCACAATGGCTGAAGATTTACACATCAAAGGGGATGCTAATGCCGTCCCCTGCTCAGGTAGGAGTGAAAAGAATCTCACAACAGGACAGTGAGGGGGAGGGGCTGTCAGCAGTTTGTTAAAACAAAGACAGAGACTGTGAGGGGAGAGAAGCTGCAGGCAGCCTGAGAAGACACCACCCTGCAACCAACCTCAAGCAAGATCGGGGCCCTGCCTAAGAACTGGCAGAGAATGGCTGCAAGACATCAGACAGCCAAACACCATGTGCATAATCTTGGACTCTGAGGTTAGTTTAGGTGAAGATGTTAGAGTAGTATGCGGTTTATACCTTTTATTTGATAGTGGTCACTCCTGACTCATTTGTAACATGTTGCTGCCATGATTGGCCATATTCTCACTTGAAATCAGACTCTGATCAATAAACTAGTAGTTGTTTTACCTAAAGCTGTGTGGTCTTTAGAGGGTGTGGATGTGGGAGGCTGGGCACAATCCACTTCTTTGTTAAGTGGACGGACTGGAGACTAAGGTGATTGGGAGTGGGTCCCAATCCCTGTAAGGCAGTGGCTCCCAGTGTAGTGTCTGGGGCTGGGTGTGCTTGCTTGGGAACCAACGCCTGTGTGGCTAGTGGATTTACACCCACTGCCTGGGACCAATTACACGCTGGTGGCTGGGGTGGACTGACTCAGGAGTGAGCGGTCACCCAGCAGAGCGGGGTAAATTGGGGTTCAGGAGTGGGGTTCAAGTGGTCATAGCAGCACACCAGACTGGATTTGGGGAGCAGCCTGTCACATTGGCGCAGCGATTCTAGGGTTTTGTGCCCAGGCCTGATACCTTCATTGAGTGATTTCAAGTGAGCCATATGTGTAGTATCTGAACAGTCAGGAGTGACCACTATCAAATAAAAGGTATAAACCGCATACTACTCTAACATCTTCACCTAAACTAACCTCAGAGTCCAAGATTATGCACATGGTGTTTGGCTGTCTGATGTCTTGCAGCCATTCTCTGCCAGTTCTTAGGCAGGGCCCCGATCTTGCTTGAGGTTGGTTGCAGGGTGGTGTCTTCTCAGGCTGCCTGCAGCTTCTCTCCCCTCACAGTCTCTGTCTTTGTTTTAACAAACTGCTGACAGCCCCTCCCCCTCACTGTCCTGTTGTGAGATTCTTTTCACTCCTACCTGAGCAGGGGACGGCATTAGCATCCCCTTTGATGTGTAAATCTTCAGCCATTGTGCTAGAGACAGCCCTGAGAGTCTGAACCCTGTAACATGCTTCACATCTATACATACATGTTGCAGCAGGGAACATGGCACCCTGGTAATCACGTGGCACATGTTCTGAGCATTCACAGAGGAACCTGGTATAGCGTAATTGTCATCAAATAACACAATTACACTGCAAAACTGAACAGAAAGATATTACAGGTCACGCCCAAGGGCTGCACAGATGTGCATCCCGTCACAAGCTTTAGACATAATTCTACCTTAAGATGGATGGGGCAGTTTATACCTCTCTGGATCTCTTGTTTCAGACTGTTGCAGACATAAGTGTATTGCTTTACATGGGGCTCACATTTTAAAGCTTTTCTTCATATTCTTAAGGCTGCAGTCTTTTTGTTTTTGGATTGCAAGAAGGCAAAATCATGGAAAAATGACCACTGTACTGAAGCACAGAAAACTAGACGAGTTCAGTCTACCAAATTGGTGGAATGGAAATAGGAATAAAATCTTTGTTCATTGCCGTATATAGGATTATTTAAATAAATAATTATCTCTGCCCCTGGAGGTGTTGATTTTGAAATGGTATGAAATTGTGATGGAAAAAATTGCATTACATAAGATTAATAGCTACATATTAAATGTATTAAAATTTTCCTCACCAACAGATCTCAAAATATAGCTGTTAATGAGAAGATGTTAATGAGCAAGATCCCCCAGGTGTGGTTTCTTTGTTCAATTCTGTTTAATATTTTTATCAATGATCTATATGATGGCATAAAATCTTTCCCAGTAAAGGTTGCCAGTGAAATAAAGATTAGTGGGGTAGTAAATAATGAGGACAGGTATAGTTACAGAGAGATCTGAATTGCTTCGTTAATGATCACCGTCCAACAAAGTGTATTGTAATGCATCCAAAGACAAGATAATGCATCTGGGAAGCAAATATGCAAGTTAGAGCTATGGAATGGTAGATTCTGCCTTGGAAAGCAATGTCCTGGGGAAGGTCATCATAGAAAATTGCTGCAACATGAGGTCTCAGTGCAGTGCTATGGCAAAAGGCTAATGCGATCATTAGATGTATATTCCCCTCACCCTCTACCCCTCTCCCCCAAAAAAGAAGTATGAAAAAGAAGTAGGGAAATGATTATTCCTTTATATACAACACTGAGAGAAGCTCTCGGGTTAACAAAGGTACTGTCTTCATTAAGCACTATAGCAATACAATTACAGCACTGGGTGTGTAGACAAGCCTTAAGGGTGAAGGAACTCAAGTTATTTAGCTTATCTGAGAGAAGGTTGAGAAGTGACTTGATTATCTTACATTGGTACTTACACATGGAAAAGCTATCTGAGGGCAGAACAGGGATAACAAGAAACAATGGCTGGAAGTTAAATTTAGATGTATTAAACCTTCATGTGAGAGTGTATTTAGGCATTGGAACAGCTTACCAGGGTGTCCAGCTGTGGACACCATTACCTGGAGACTGTAAAAGATGATATTAGATCTAGTTTCAGGTAGAAATTCTGCAGCCTGTGAGGGGCACAGTTGGACTGGGTGGTTATGGCTGGAGGTTTTGCTGTTGGAGTCTAAATCTGTGGGTTCCTTTTTCCTTCGTGTCTCATAAGGAGAAAGGAATTGGTTGCATTATCCCTCCGTATGCTCATTAACATTTGCAGCTTTGCATTAAGATAATAAATATAAGCAAAACTTGTATTTCAGCTTGTTGCCTAGAAGGACCAGGAAGAATTTTTTCCCTGATGGATAATTACTAGATGTAATTTGATTATTTGTCTTGCCTTTCTCTGAAGCATCATAGATTGCCCACAGTTGGCGACAGAACACTGGATGGGGTAAACCCAATGCTCTGAGGTGATATAGAGAATCCCTTCTAGATGCTTATGAGGGGTGTTTTATTCATTTAATTAAGGTCATGATGATTGCCAAATTTGGGGTTGAGAGGGAATCTTTCTCCATGTCAGATCACCAGAGATGGTTTGGGTTTTTTTTGCCTTTATCTATTACATGGTGTATGATAGCCTGCTGGAATCATATCGGAAGATCGTACTTAAATCACTTGCCTGCCATTGTAGAGGCCTCAGACATCAGTGGTGCCTTAGTATATGTACATACTGCAGTTAGATACCCATGGCTGAACTGTGTCAGATGACTTGAGCTCACAAGAGCTTGGACTACAGGGTTGTTTATTTGCTCTGTACACATTCAGGCTCATACTGTAGCTAAAACTCTGGGGCCCTCTCACCTGACAGGATACTAGAACCCAGGCTCCAACTTGAGCCCAAATAACTACAACACATTTAAACAGTTCCTTAGCCTGATTCAGCTGACATGGGCTAGCACAGGTTTGTAACTGAAGTGTTGACATGGTCAGAGGGTGCATCTACACTTACAAATTAAGTCGATTTAAACTTGCTTAAGTCCACTTAATTTAATCTGCATCTACACTACAATTTCCTTAAATCAATTTCAGCTGATGCTTAAGTTGACTTAACGAAATTTAAAGTCAACTTTATAAAACCTCATTTAAAGTCGATTTTACTGGCCTTTATAAAGTCGACTTAGCCAGTGTGGACACAGATTAGCCCTAAGTCGACTTAAAGTCGACTTAAAGGGCTCCAGGGCTCCCCCACTGCCCTCCCTGCCAGGGTGGCTGGCACAGGCAGAGCCTGACATGCCCCCCCACAGGCAGGACACAGCCTGCCCACCCCGCTCCTATACTCTGCCCCATCCCTGTCCTGCTCAGCCCCCCATTGTACCCAGGTACAATGGGGCAAGTGCTGAGCCCCTTGGCACTTGGCAAGGGGTCGCCCCCCCCCCCCGCCACCGTGGACCAGTCCCAGGTCCACCTATCCCCTAGAAGTCAACTTAGGCATCCAGTGTGGATGCTCTAAGTTGATTTGGCAAGGTCCCCTTAAAGTCGACTTAATTTTGACAAGTCAACTTATTTTGACAAGTGTAGACATAGTCAGAGTCTCTCCTGTTCTGTTCTTGTGCCATGTAGCTCAATTTTCCATGGACTGAAATGTTTTGGTCCAACTAAAATCATTGAGCTTAATATAGGGGTAATGGGATGACATTTAATGACCTCTGGTATACAGAAAGTCAGAGAGGATGATATAATGTTCCCTTCTGATCTTCAGTTCTATGAAACAGACTGATATGTGAATGTATGTTGTTGAGGCTTGGTATAATCAGGCTGATAATTAAAGGGATCTTCTTGAATATCCTCCTGTTTTAAAACCAGTTACAGGAGCAGGTAACAAGATTGAACTAACACTGGCTTTTTTTCCCTTACTTGTAAATTCAAAGTTTTCATCTACAGTAATTCATCTGTAGCTATTCATGTTACATGCCCTTGCTAAATCATAGCTGTTTTCCTTCTCTATTTTCCATGCTATCTTACAGGAGGAAAAAATCATGAAAAAAGATTAGGAGTGAACTTTTGGCCCCAGGGAAGTCAGCAGGAATTTTTCTTTGCCTTCAATGAGGCTAAGCACACAAGGAGTTTGGTGGCAGTTTTAAAGACTAAAAAAATTGTTTAAAAACAAACAAACAAGTAAATTTGTTTGTCTTTAAAAGTGCCACCGGACTCTTTGTTTGTTTTTCTGGACAAGACTAACATGGCTACCCCTTTGGAACTTCAATGAGACTGAGACTGTACCTCAATTATCAGTATTAGAATGATTATTGTACTTTCATTCTATACCTGCTTCCTCCACATTTGTTTCTTCTTTTATAACTAAATGATTGGCAATCCATATCATAAAGCTGTCAATGGGTATGAACTTCACTGTTAATTATTTGCATGGGATAGCCCCCACTGCATTATACTGCTGCCAAAATGCTCTTAAAATCATCATGTTTAGCTGGTTTTAGAAGCAGTATTTTTATGTATGGCAGCATGTTAACTAAATAATTATCTAAAGTAGTCTTCAGTAATGGGAAATCCTTGTTATACTTAAGACTGGAGAAGATCCTGTTACTCCATCACAACCATTTTGCATAAAAATGCATTTATTTTAAATGTAATGATGATTTTTTTTTTAATTATTTCTTTGAGGGTTTATTGCTGAATTTTATATGTTTACTTATTATATGGGTGATTATATCTTTTGGGATCTAATCTCTGGGTTTATAAATAGTATATTTTCTTTTAAATATTTAAAACATAATAGCTGTTGCTTACAGAATGAAACAGATGGCAATGACAAGTTATTGTGGGATATTCCTTTAGAATAGATTCTCTTAATTCATATGGTATCCCAGAAATCCTTTATAAATAGCAGCAGCTGTTAGATGTAAGCAGGCAAACACAGATTTAAAAAAGAACACTTGATCTTTTATTTGCAATTCATAATGCATATATCTAGACATTATATTCTCTTGCCAAAATGTTAAAATTGATTATAGTCAACATTTCTTTTTGTTACCTTGCTAAATAATGATCTTTTTATTTTTGTCTGACTAACTTGACATACAAAATCTGTGATTTTTTTTGTGAGGCTTTTACCGCATTGTGCTAGAATTTTCAAGGTGTCTGTCATTTGCATTTTTTAATATTGATTTACAGATGGGTGAAGGAATGAGAAATGTCTATGCAATACATCAAAAATAACTTTTGCTAAAGATAAGTGGCCCAAAAAACTTGGGAAATTGTTTATTAGAAATGCAAAAGTTTAAAAGGCACTTTCTTTTTTCTCTCTCTGTTTGAAACTGGAAGGAATGTGAGGAACAAAGTGTAGACAGCCCAGGAGTTGTTTATTTTGTGATCTGCTTTTGAACCATCTCTGCTAAAATCATCCACTTAGTAAATCATTTGAAGAATCCTGATAATAATGCAAACCTTTAACTTCATTGTAGGGAATACTGTTACTAACTCCATTAATTGGCCTTTTTTTTTTTTTCTTTCCCAATTGTACAACCAGATTTTCACATTTTTCCTCCATAGGCTCTTATAATCTGTTCTTAATTGCCAAGGTCATCCGTGACTACTTTATTTATTTATTTATTTTTGAGTGAAGCCAGCCTTAGGTTTTCACTGTTCTTTAACTTATCACTTGCATATCATCACTATTAGGTATTGCCTGCTATTACACATGGACCCATTCCAGCACCATTTCAAGTTAAGAAGAAATCTTTCTATTCATTTCAGTGAAAGTTGTATCACATGTAACCATGAAAATTGATGGAAAAAGTTAATATAACTCCTCTAATACTTCATTGTTCAAGTCTTTCTTCCGCTTTCATTCCATATTAGTCTGTAGAGCTTCATTACACATGCAGCATTCTTGTTTTTAATTTATCTAGAACATATATCTACCTTTGATGGTGAAAACTTTTCATGAAGATGGTGTTTACTTTTGAAAATGATAGGTCTGATCTGCACCACTAAAATCAATGATAAAATTTACATTTAATATCAAAGATGCAGATTTGAGACCATGGAATGGAGAGAACTGATTTCTTTTCACCACTCAGAACTCTATTAATGCAGAGTTAGAGATATGGTCCTTTCTTAATTTTTGTGTGTGAGAACAGTTCTGTTTATAATTTGACATGATCTGTTTCTCCATGTTTGTGATGCATGTTGTTATATGAAGGGCTTTTCCCTCATCAGGGCCTTGGGTACACTCAGTGAAACCACACCCGATGCATGGATATGTTGCTTTATTGCATTGATATAATAAGCTGTTCAGCATTACAAAGCATTTTTGTAAATGCTTTAGCATTACAAAGTATACATTACCCACACGCAGCAAGCAGGCAAATGCTCACACCTCTTCTGCTACAGGGCAGCTCCTGACCCTCTATTCCCTGTACCTGAGTACCTGTAGCGAGCATTGCTCCAGTGTGGGGAGGGCCCTGGGCACCCAGCAGGGATCAGGTTCCCAGGTGAGGCTGCTGCTTGGGCGGGCACTCCCAATTCTCATATACCTAACACACACCCTCCCCTTCCAGGGGTGGATGAATTACCAGGGTGGCTCTGGTAGAAAACAACCTGCTATCTTGTATTCAACACTTTCAAAGTTAGCTGGTTTCCAGCTTACTCTACAGCTGGAATGGTTTCAAGCCAACTCAGCACCAGCTCAATACAGAGCAGAAGCGGTCCTCAATGAATCTGTGCAGGGATAACCAGCGGTCACCCCTAACACGTGTGTGGTATCAGACATCATGCTGTGGGAAACTTTTAGTTAATTTGCTAAAAATGATTATGCAATCATACTAATGTAGTTTGAGCCAACACTTTTAATGACATACGAATGCAAAGCCAAATAAATTATGGTAGGGAAAGCAGATTTAACTCTCTTAACTACATACACACATCAGCAACCAAATATTTGTACATACCAGAAATAACAAAGAAGAACAAACAAGCCTATTTAAGCGCCTTTTACTCCCACTAACATCAATGGAAATATTCCTAATGGACTTCAATGGGAGCAGGCGGTCAAGCCTTCATCTTGTGTCTAGAAACATCAATTGTTAATTTACTTTTAACAGCATTTACTTTTAAATATTAGACCTTAGACAATATATCTCTGTCCTCTTGAGAAGCAAATATAATAATTGGAAATAGAAAAGCAATCAGTGCTAATCTTCAAACACGTGTTTCATCTGAATGGAAATCTAATCCATGTATTTAAATCAATTCCACTAAACAAGGCAAATACATAATTAATAATAATGAATCAAATTCAAGACAAAACCCTAGTGGACACCAAAGTAAACTAGGAAAGAAGTGATCATAGTATATGAATCATTTCCTGGTGTTCATACTTGTAGGCTTAATAGACTACGGTTAATACAAAATACAGCAACTCAAATTTTGACTGATACTTGTATGCTGTCTTATGTGGCTGTAATATTGGCTCGGGTAAAGTGATAACCAATCATTCTTTCCAAGGTATGTGTGCTGATTTATATAACCCTTCACTAAGAGGGCATTAAGTGCTGTCTAATATTTTAGAGGTATCCATATGATGAACAATTTTGAGGTCCCTGCAGAACTTTTGCTCTTCTGCTTTGTGCTTTTGGGACATGTATCAGTTTATCCCTTCAGAATATAAGTAACAAAACTGATAACTAAGATTGCAAAAGTAGGAAGGGAGAAGTCTTGCCATCTCTCACAAAGAGGAAAATGAGTGTGGGGGGGGAAAAACTAATTGTCTTAAGAATCAGCTTGGTAAGCTTATGGAGGGGGTGGTATGATGAGACTGCCCTACAATGGCATGTAGCTGATATGCGACAACTAGCAGAAAATCTCCAATGACTGGTGATGGGACACTAGACTGGGAGGTCTTTGAGTTACAGCTAAGAATTATTTCCCAGGTATCTGGGTGATTGGTCTTGCCCACGTGCTCATGATCTAACTGATCACCATATATGGGGGTTGGAAAAGAATGTTTTCCCTGAGTCAGACTGGCAGAGCTACAGAGGGTTTTTGTCTTTCTCTGAAACATGGGGATCGGTTATTTGCAGGTTTAAACTAATGTAAATGGTGGATTCTCTGTAAAATGATGACTTGAAGACTTCAGTAACTCAGCCAGGTGTTAGGGGTCTATATCAGGACTGGGTGGGTGAGGTTCTGTGGCCTGCAATTTTCTGCTAGTTGCTACATCTTCAAAGATAATGGGTGACTTCATGGCCTTAAAGGCAGACCCTCCATATACACAGATTTTCAAACAAAGGTGGACTTAAGGTTTTTGTTTATGTTTTTTGTTTAAGATAATTTCACCTTAATCAAACAACATACTTGTATTCTTTCTTAAGTCAAATGTGGATGAAAACACTTTATCTGGAAAGGACTAAATCATTTTGTTTATCACCTTGACTTTTAGTCTTCTATCCAAATCAGATGAATAGACTGTCTCCACACAGACAATTTCCAGCATGATCCTTTCCTACATTACAATGGCATATGGTATAGCTCAAACTTCTACTCATGGAAACTGGTGGCTCATTCAGTCAGGGTCTGACCAGCTTCCCTTGCATTTCTCATTAATAATTCTATACAAGACATTTGTAGGGCTGCTACTTGATCTTCTATTCACAATTTTACTAAACACTACTGTGATTGCATCTTGATCACATGGAAACATTGGAAAAGCAGTCCTGTGGCCACTATTTAAGTAGACTGAAAGCCCCACATCCTTCCAATACCTTCCAGTAAGTGGCATCTGAGTAGAATGCAATCTGCTATCACTTAAAGGAAAAAGGTTTACATACCTCTATTGTAACGGTTCTTTTTCAAGAGGCAGGTGCAGATGTGTATTCCACTCAAATTACTCCTTCCCCTTCATCGTAGTCTCTACTCAGTTTCTTCACACTGAATGTGAAAAATAGACTGGAGTGATGCTGTCCTTCAGTAGCCAGGGGAGAAGCTCTGGGAGCTACCTTTGGCACATTGGGTGTGCACACCTAAGTGAAATGTACTTTTTAAAGAACACTTACAGCAGAAAGGTAACTTTTTTTTTTCCAGTTGCAAGAAAAATGTATGTCCCCATATTGATCTATTTAAACTCTGGTTCAAGAAACTGAACATCTATATATTGTAATCTTCTCGTTTTTATTTTTTAATTAAAAAACCATCGGCTCAGTATCTTATGCCATATTTTTACATTCCCACCATAATCTTATTCTGCAAAATCAAAGCAGAATTCTAGTTCTTGAATCCTCTTTATTGTCATGGAGAAGACATAGACATTTCTGTATCACAGAAAAGAACTCTGAATCTTTGACTGGTTACATTGCAATAGCAGACTAAGAGGTTTAGTTTAATTTGTTGGTCTGAATAACTTCAAAATGGTGAAGATATAACAATTCTCTTTATAGTTCACTAACATGCTATTAGCTGTATTATCTCTAAACCTACAGGTTTTTAGCTCCGTTATATAGAATACTATTTGTTTGTTTCATCCCAATAACATTTTATGAGACTTCACTATATAGTAAGTTATTCTGTAAAATACTGCTAGGCTATCGTGGGAATATTCATACTAGGTTTTAGTCGATGCTTTTTCTATATCTTCAAACCTCTTGATCTGCTAAGTGGAACTGGGGAACCTGTAACGGTGCCCATTAACTGAGAGCAGCCACGGCCAGTCCCTAATGTGTCTTGATTTTGTAGAAGAGCGAAAAGAAGATCCAGAACTTGGGATCAGCATAGCCCTAGGACTACTTTGTCACTTTCCTTCCAAAGAAAAGCAGTTGTTACGCATTGCTCAACATATCTCAGCACAGATAGTCAGGTGAGGTATTACTTCAGGTTTCTCATACTAAAGAGAAATGAATCAGGGGGAGACTGTTTTATTTGAGTGCCACAATAGAACTGGGCTAATCTGTACAGCACAACATAAATTGGTCTATTACTAATATTCTTTCAAACACATCTTATTATGTATGAAAACCACAATGTAACCTTGGCTCTGATTGCCTTTTTTAAGTGGGGGAAAAGTAACTTTTCATAAACATTGTGTATCATAAAAGCATACAAGCCACACTATTGGGTTAGATCATGGTCCATCTTGCCCAGTATCCTGGCTCTCACAGTAGCTCATATTAGAGCTTCAGAGGGAGTGCATAGAACAGGGAAATTATAGAGTGATCCACCCGTCTTCCACTCCTTACCAGATCAATTTGTGACAGGAGAATTTGCCATGGAATGTGGGATAAGCATGCCATTGTCATCATTAGGGTGTGAATGGTCTGACTCAGTAGCCTAAGCAGGAATCAGGCCAGTCAGATATCACGAGGCTGAAGTCTGAGACAGGGCAGAGGGCAAACAGAGTCAAGAGTCAGGACACTGGCTGGGTTAGGTTACTGGGCGATCAGAAGCAAGAGACAAACTTGAGAGCAGAACCACATATCAATAACTAGAGACAGGCTAGATCGGGATATCAGATAGAGAAGCTGTAAGAGGCACACCATTGAGAGCAGGATGACCAGATGTCCCAATTTTATGTGGACAGTCCTTATATACGTGCCTATTTACATTATTACCCCTCCCCCATCCTGATTTTTCACATTTGCTCTCTGGTTCACTAGTCCAGAACAAGATAGATCCCAATTACACGGCTCACATTCCTATTCCTGTACTGAGTTTAAACAGGCTCTGCGATCCAGTCTGAGAGCCTCCAAGTTTCCTTCCAGTCAGCTCCCGGGACTGGGGTCCTCTCTGAGTTCTGCTGTTATTCTGACAATACTTAGCACAAGGAAGCCAAAAGGCATCATGTCTATAGAATCATAGAATAATAGGGATGGAAGGGCCCTCATGAAGTCATCTAGTCCAACCCCCTGCTAAAAAGCAGGACCACTCCCACTAAATCACCCCAGCCAGGGTTTTGTCTAATCGGGCCTTAAATATCTCCAAAGATGGAGATTCTACCATCTCCCTAGGTAGCCCATTCCAGTGCTTCACCACCCTCCTAGTGAGAAAGTTTTTCCTAATATCCAACCTCGACCTCCCCAGCTGTAATTTGAAACCATTGCTCCTTGTTCTGTCCTCTGTTACCGTCGAGAACAGCCTAGCTCCCTCCTCTTTGGATCACCCCTCCAAGTAATTGAAGGTTGCTATCAAATCTCCCCTCAGTCTTCTCTTCTGTAGACTAAATAAGCCTAGTTCCTTCAGTCTCTCCTCATAAGTCATATGCCACAGCCCCCTAATCATTTTTGTTGCCCTCCACTGGACTCTTTCTAATTTGTCCACATCCTTTCTGTAGCGGGGAGCCCAAAACTGGACACAGTATTCCAGATGTGGCCTGACCAGTGTCGAATAGAGGGGAATTATCACATCCCTCGATCTGCTGGCAATACTGCTACTGATGCAGCCTAATATGCCATTGGCCTTTTTGGCAACAAGAGCATTAAATATACATTATTATGTAGAAAATGGAGAGGGTATAGACATAGGCAGTATAGTGTATTCAGGTTAGTAAGCGTAGCTGGAACAATATTCAAAGGTCTTACTCTGCCTAGTGACAAGACTTGTCTACCCAGCAACTAGCTCTCTTTTCGATCATATGCCAAAAACTCGGCCGTCGTCATCAACCACAAGGGGGGCTCTTCAAAGTGAAACAGGAGCTTGAAACCACTGTCTGGCACAACACCGCTATGCTTTTTAAAAAAAAACAACAGGCACCCGCAGTCTAGACAGTGGGGGTCCGCTGTTTCACATCCCCAAAGAGAAAGGTCAGTCCAAAACAGTATAAAGAGCCCCTAAAATGTAGAGAGGGGGTGGGAGTCCAGAACTTCTGAGACGTCAGCAGTTCCTGGACAAAGATTCTTTAGTCTTGAGGCGTGTCCTCAGGATCATTGAATCTGGGCAGAGGCGTCAGCGGCCCGGCCTGGCGACAGGTAGAGGGACTGGCTTGGAGGAAAGGACTTGAGAGGTCGATCCGGATCATCCAAGGTGTGACGGACTTGACAACGTTTGGCTGAGAGCGCTGGTGAGTAATTGGTACCAAGATACATGCAGGGACCTCGGTGAATATTGGCCCAGGAATGGGAATAAATTGTAATATTGGTCCAGAAATGAAGAAATAATAGTAGCTACTGGGGAAACCAAACAGTAACGGGAAGTCTTTTAGCACCCCTTGGTCCAGGAGAGAAACAGAGGACTAAAGTAGTTTAGAACCCCGCCTGGGAGTACAGGTCGGCTTAGGGATAAGGTTAGGGACACGTAGGTTAGAACCCCGCCTGGGAGTACAGGTTGGCTTAGGGCTGCTCTGTCTGTTCCCTTAAGGGACGGGACATCAGCAATATAATAAGAGTAGTTTTAGTAATTAAACCATGTAACACACATAAAACCGGTATCTAGCACACACACCACAAGCTTGTAATACACATGTACTGTGCCTTTAAGAGTAGCTCAAAATAAGGAACTGCATAGGAAGGCCTAGACACACAGACACACAAAATCTTTTGCTTAAGGAAACTACATCTCTGCACTTTCACTTCTGTCTCTTGCCATTCTATATGGCTGTAAGATTTGTAATCATGATAAATAAACAGTCTTTGTTACTTGCAACATTCTTTGTGATTTCTCTAGTATTTTTCTCGGCTCTACTCTTTTTTTTTTAATCATTTCCCCACTCCCATTCTCCCCCTCCTGGGACAAACACCCCCTCCTTTTAATGGTGTTATGGACCCTGGGAGGATTAAGTCCTGTACTCTGTTGCTTTTATATCTTGAGTTCTTATATTACAACATGGGCCCCCAGTCAGTCACTGGACAAGGGCAAGGCTATAACCCTTGCAGCCAAAAGGACCCAGGTCAGCACGCTACCCTCGATGAATAAGACCCCAAGGGGTGACCTTAAACTGGATAGCGGCGTCGATATTATACATATAAATATACAATATACATTAAATAAAAATAATTGTTGAATATTAATGGAAAAAATAACGAAGTTTAGTGCCTGAAATGTTCGCCTTTGATTAAGACTATAAATCCTGACTCTCTAGCCAAGTGAACATAAATATTTCTTTCTTACCATCTTTAGGCTCTTAATCTATAAACTGCTGAGAAGCTTGCTCTTTTTCTTTTTTTTTATGGTATTTCAGAAGAGGACATCTACCTTTCAGTGTTAGTCAGTAATTCCTTTTCCATGATACTCTATTGTTTGTAAGATATTATCACTATCAGAGAGTATCATGGAAAAGGAATTACTGGCTAACACTGAAAGCTAGACGTCCTCTTCTGAAATACCATAAAAAGAAGAAAAAGAGCAAGCTTCTCAGCAGTTTATAGGTTAATTCTGAATTTTGTTTGTGTGTGTGTGTGTGTGTGTAGCATGCCTAATTTTCAGCACTTGAATAATATGACTTCAGTGAACAGTCTCGTTAACATTAGGCACATGCTTAAATTCCTTGCTGAAATGAGGCAAATGTACTCATTCATTTTCTCTTAACAAACATATTCCCAACTGCAGTTTCTTCTATTAGTGGTTTTTGATAGTCCATTTCATACATTAATTAGTCTTTATTGTAGAAAATAAATATTTCTGATCCTTTCTTAACTTCACTTCATCTTTTTATTGTGAGGTGCATTACCCTCTAAAATAGTTGTCATGCATTTTTTCAACACCTCTAGATAAATGTCCCTTCTTAATAACCATAGAGAGAAGAGATTTACCTATCTTTTCTAATGTTTCCTAATATTTAGGAATACCTTCGGTCATTAATATCTGTTTTGCTGTCTCTGTACCTTATAAAATGATTGAATATTCTTCATGAAATGAAGTCTAGATTCCAGAAATGGTCTAGCACTTGTACAGTTGCCTCAGTGATATCTTTTGATACGTGTTGATTTCCCTACTTCATAAAGCTGTGCTCTGGTTGTTTTTGTAACTGAACTAGTTATGAGTCTAGTACCTTTCATGGACAGTTTTCCTTGTCAGTGACATGCAACTTCTGCCCCTTGGGATCAAAGTGTTTTTTTTTTTTTTTTTTTTCTATTTTCAGCCTTATTATTCTTTATTTATACGGTATGGCTTAAGACACTTGCCAACTCCTGTTTCCTCAATTTTTCTTCAGAGCTAGCCTCCCTTATGACACTGGTAGATGGAGCAGTGCTCTGAGCTAGCCCCTGCTCCAGAGCCCTAACTAAGGTGAAAGTGAAGCCAGCTGGGTGAGCTGGCTGACCAGGAAGCTAATGCAAGCTGCTGGTGGGCTCATTAACAAGGCTTCATAAAGTCTCCAGGCAGGAAGTGGAAGGGAGGAGTTAGGCAGCATAACTTCCCTGACCTGAGGCTGGTAAGCCTGTGCTGTAACCCATCACCAACTATATATAGACAAATAAACTGTGCTGGTGATACTTAAAGTTGGCATCTGTGTGTGCCTTGCAGGGGATGAGGACCGGGCCAGTGGAGGTATATGGCATGAGTCATTTACAGTAGCTCATACCTATATAATGCCATTTGGCATTGGTACACCTTTTCTTAAGTGAGCCTAATACAGAGCATTAGTTCACATCTGATATATAACTAGAAACCATTTCAACAGTACATTTCTTCTTTATTTTCTTACTCCCTGCAGTGCTGTAGAAATCATCACAAAAACATTACAGCAAGATAACACAGGTGAAGATGGCATGTGAGGAATGGTCTGACCTCAGAAGAGCTCTCAAGGAGCCATTTTTAATTTTTTTCCCTAAACAAAAGTGTGGGATATCTTAGAAATATTCATGAAATAAGTTGTCTATATTATGTGTATTTTCTATGTGAATAAAACATGGCTTTGGTATCAATCATTAAAAAGATATAAGGAACATACTAACTGCATATTTTTCATAAATATTGTTTTAACAATTACTGCTTTTAAGTAGAAACTTTTCTGCTACCCCTAAAAGTAATCACCTTTTAGAGAAATTCCAAAGGGGTAGCCGTGTTAGTCTATTGTAGAAAGACAAAAGAGTCTTGTGGCACTTTTAAAGACTAACAGATTTATTAATCGCATGAGCTTTCGTGGGAGAGTCTGCAGAACTCGAACTTATATGCAAATTTGACTCAGTTGCCTTGGGGTTAAACAGGGACTATGGATTTTTCTCGCATTACATCAAGTGAATTGACCTCCCCCTCCTCTATGTGCTGTTCCCCAGTGTTTTGAATCCTAACACCTACTTTGATTTGCTGTTACAGCCTGACCTGATGCTATGTCATACACTCCCCTGCACGTCTGACGAAGTGGGATTTTCTCCCACGAAAGCACATGCGATTAATAAATCTGTTAGTCTTTAAAAGTGCCACAAGACTCTTTTGACCTTTTAGAGAGTTATTCAGTGGTTTATATGCTCAATTTCTTCCTCCCCCCTTTTTTTGGGGGGTGGGGAGGAAGAGGGGGAAGGATAATATAGCTACATCTGTTTAGCTGTATATGAGATCATGCAGATCATAAATAAAAAGCTAACATTAAAGCTTGTTTTTTTTCCTCTTTGACTTCAGTGGGATTTCAGAATCCAACCCATAATGTTGTAGCCTCTTAAATGATACTGTGTCTAAAACCTTTTTAAAATTAATTGAATAATACTTCTACTGTTTTATATTTGCTTTTTCAAAAACCTCTTACTTTGATGATCCAGTCTTTTATCTCCTCAGCCTGCCCCAAGCCAATACTACTTTGTTGCTCCTTATCTGTGATGATTTTGTTTGTCTTATTTGTGTTGTGAGTCATCAGTGTTTGTAAGGAGCCTTTTAAATGAATACAGTCTTGGAAGTTGCAGACAAAAAAATGATGTATTAGATCATCTGCTCCAGGGGTCATCAATTTTCTTGTGGTGAGACTATAGTTTGAACTTGCTTAACATATAAGCTATGTCTACACTTGCAAGTTAGTTCAAATTAAGGAAGCTTAATTCGAACTAACTTAAGCCTTGGCCACACTAGGCTTTCATTAGTTCAAATTAAGGGCTTCCTTAATTTGAACTAATCAATTTGATTGCTTAGTTTGAATTAACAGTTAATTTGATCCATTAATTCGAACTAAGTCAAATGTGGCCGTATTAGTTTGAACTAACTGCTTAGTTTGAACTAATTGGCAGATTGACCTTCCTGCAACTGACTAATTTGACTAAGCAAGTGCCATGCATGGCCATGGCTAGTTCGAACTAGCATTCTAGTGGGGCCATGCTAGTTCGAATTAAATTAACTCAAGCTAACTAAAATTAGTTTGAATTAGTTAGTTCGGATTAACTAATTCAAACTAGTTTTTGTAAGTATAGACGTCGCCATTGAGATCTATGCAACCTACTAAGTTGAGAGAGACTATGTAGGTGTAATTGTGTGTGGTATTGGATAATTGCCAAATACAGGCAATGTTTTCATACAGTTATTTTGACTTATAAACCATTAAAAGCAAAATCACCTAACCCAAGTTGTTAGTATGTTCAAAAAAAAACCGTACGTAGTACAAAATTTATGCAAACTCAACAGCTTTTGAAATGGATGATGCTGAAGGCTTTTTAATGGAATTAATATTTATCATGACTTCCATAACTTTTGTCTAACTTATCATCTTCCCACAAACCCCTTGTATTTGAAGAAAAGGAGCTTTGGAGACTGACATTCTTGGTTGTTAGAGAAACTACAGTTATTTCAAGATCATGATTACTTCCTTGTTAATAACATAGTTCTTCAGCTTGTTATGAATATCTGCTGGTCTTTCTTTTTTTGCCAGTAGTGTTTTCAAAATATTTTCCTTTACATAAATATTTTCAAATACTCTGCACAAATATTGGTAAATGGCTCATGCTGGTCACATGAGTCAATGAATCAAATTGGAGAGAAAAAATATAATTATATATTTAGAGATTATTTCTAAGTTTTACAGAACATTCTTGGTACACTAAATGCTTTTTTGTGTAGTTTTGCATGAGAACACAACGATCAATGTATTTTGTGATTCGGACCTGGAGATTGTATTGAATGAAACTACAAACTGGATTTCTTATTTTCTCAAATTTGCTGAGTGATGTGTCTATTGCAGTGAATGTTGCCCCAGAAATGCAGATGGAAGTTACCACATGAAGTGTATACCTGGCTTTGATTCTCTATGGCTGGACTAAAGAGTAGATAATGAATAGCCTGTGTACATTTTTAGTAGCTTAGTAAATTCATGTTTCCATTTATGAATGGCTTTTTTGGTGGGGAAAAGCCCTAAGGAAGAGATCTGAATTGCAGAACAAGCTAGTTTTGATTTACTGAATCTACCATTGCCCAAATTAGCATGCTTTGTCAAAGTGTAAGCAAATTGGGTGTCAGATTCATGTATCTTAGTCAAAGTTTAAATCAATGAAGTAAAATGATCTGCCAGACTCCAGCATGAGCAATTTATTTTTCTTCTGCACCTTATCCACCATAGAATCAGCACAGAAACATGACAACAGTTTTATACATACCTGAGCTTGCTTGTCAGATATGCTGCTAAACTCAGGAAAAGGTTGACCATGAGTGTTTTCAGCACAAGTATACAGAATGTCAGAGACAACACAGACACACAGCCTATGTACACTATCTTATTGAAAGGCTTGGCTTGCATGTTGTTTCAGGGCAGGTATATTCATATTGGGCAAACGCCTGGCCTTACAGCAGTCAATAACAAAACAATTGATTTCAACAGAACCTGGATTCCATCCACTAAATAGCATAGTAGTCTTCACAGATGGTTCCATTGACTTCAAAGGATATTTGTGAAGTAAAATACTAACTCATTATGAATAAAGGTGGCAGAATATCATCCTAAACAGAGGAAATCTGATATTTCATATTTTAATACACCATTTTCACTGCTACTACAAACATAAGATACCCTGCGCAATCCGACTTATTTTTAATACATTTACTCAATAGTTCACATGTTCTCTTCTTTAAAAAAAAGATATACTTTACTTCATATAGGGCCAAAATCTATAGAGTTTTCCTTAAAAATTTACCATCAGTGTAACTACAACAAAGATAACAGCCTAGTGTGGACAAAGGGCAACTAATCCTCAAAAACACTCAGAAGTAATAGTGCTTTTTGTCATTAAGTTTGGTACATGAACATTTCTCTTTAGTTATTAAGAGTAATGAAAGCATATATTTATCTTTTTAAATTATGCTTATTTATTTTAAATAAATAGAACAGTTACTTTATACAAATCTAGTGCACATTTGATGCAAGATATAGTTTCTATTTTGTCTTTTCAAGTGTAATACCATGAATCTCAGATTATGTGTATTTTATCCTGTGTTCTAGAATAATGCAACCCAAATCTGATAATTTTGTATGGGGTACATTGTTAAATGATATTTTAACCCTTTACATATTTTTAATTTATGGGAGAATGTTTTATGCATCTGCAGTATATGTTTTCTGCGTGAATTGTAAGATAAACATTTTATTTTTGCAGTAAAGACATGTGGATCTAATCTTCAAGGACCTAGTGGCGTCTTCACATCACCCAATTTTCCATTCCAATATGACAGTAACGCTCAGTGTGTTTGGGTCATCACAGCTATAAATCCCAATAAGGTAGGTTTTAAAACTTGGCGCTAGTTTTTTAAAAAGCAACAATAAAATAGCATGCATAGACCCTAATATTTATTTTAATATTATTTGTTTCTAAAGTGCATTTGGTATTTCTATGAACATGATTGGATTTGCATGGACAGTTACTCAAAGAACAATGATTAGCTTCCTCTAGAGTATTTCGTTATTTTTTTTCCCTATAATATGCCATTATGTCTTTGATGTAATTCAGAGAAGTAGTTTCCACAACGGTGATACTAGTAGAATAAAGGTATATTGAAACAATAAGGGTCCAGTTGTGCTCTGACTTACAGTGGAGAGGGTTGTATGGCATGAAAGCTGCTGCTTTTTGGGTGGTTGGGTGTAGAATCTGTAATGGCATTGCTGGGGCTCTGAGTTTTCATGATTTTGTATTTAATATGGGGCTGTTCATAAGCTGGATAATTGCATGATTGACTAATTGACTGTGTATTGAAACATGTTCGTAGCTGTGGTCTTTAAACCAGAGGTACCAAGAAATTGTGATGCTGTCCGTATAAGTCAAAATAGGGAGCAGATTTTTTTTTTTTTTTCAAAAATATCAGGCACTAAAAAGATGGAACAGATTTATCTTTCTTAGGAACAGCTACAGTCAGGGAAAAAACTCATTCCTATGTCTATACACCCTGTGTGTGTGTGTGTGTGTGTGTGTGTGTGTGTGTAAACCTAAAATATTTTCTTACACCAGAGACCCTGGTTCAAAAGATGACTAGATTTTATTCCAAGTGTGCTTTAGTGAATGAAGGGTGTGAATACCCTGACTATCTACTCACTGCAGGGAATGGTAGGCTCGTACCCTTTCCTCCCCTCTCCCACTGCAGTCAAGGAAAAAGAGACAAGGACAAAAATCTGCCTTAGAACTGTGGACCCCCTTGCCTGTTGCGAGGTGGTGCTGCATTTGTTGAGGGCTATGCACAGTTCATGCAGGTCTTTGCCTCAGGATGGGACTGGAAAAGCCTCTGTAGAAACTGCAGTTACCCTACCCTTTCTCCCCTTTCCTGGACTTTCTGTGACTCAATCTAGTTCTCTTACAGCATCTCTGATTCCCCAGGCCACTCCCTTCTGATCACCTTATGCCTCTAGTTCTCCTTTTATCTCTCCTCTGAAGGGAGCTGTCCAGATGGCCATGTCACCCTTTTGGAGTTTCCACTTTCTGCTTTCCATGCTGACGCTCAACCTACTCTCTTAACCCTGCCACCGTGCCTATATGCAGCTCTCTCTCAGCTCCAATTCTGCTGTGCTGCTCCTGCTTCTGGTTGCAGCACCTTCCAACCCTAGGAAGCAGACGGTTCCTCTCCCTGTCTCTCTTTTCTCCAGCACAAAAGGGGACTGAGACCTGAGCTGAGGCTTCCTGGTTGGCACAGCTGCCTGGTCACTCCAACTGACTTGGAATGCTGTCTACTTCCCGTTGGCCCTGGTCTGAAACTCTTTGATTGGTCAGAATCCTAACTCCTTTTTTATCCTTCCTCTTTTCCCTTGTTATGGGGAGAGGGCCAGCCAGAAACCCGCACAATGATTTAGTAAGGGATCAGCTGTCCTCTACGCATGACAGCAAAAGTAAGGGAAAACTTATGAGAGGAACCTCCATTTTCCTTTAATCCCACCCAATAAGTTTCTCCAGTGTCACTGTTTTCTGCAGGAATTGAAAGTCTGATTATTGGCTATTTATTTTGAATATTTTGGACATACCCTATGGTATTTCAATTTATTCTGTAGCACTGTTCTTTTGTAATGTATATTGAATTCAGCTAATTTGAATCCACAACAGGTTAATATTTCTTAAAATTAATGAAAATGTGTTCCTTGAAACAAAGTTCCTTTTATCAAATATAATTGGCTTTTGTCTTTCTGTTATAATTCTGTATATTGGCTTTTGTTTGTTAGATTTTGACCATGTAAGTTACAGTTTAAACAAACATTGAATTTTTACTGAGCATTATAAAATTATACAACTTGGGAAAGTGAGGGAAATAAAAAATAACAATTCATCCTTTTAAAAATACAATAAGCTCATTTGCACTTTAATTGGGGAAATATTTAATGTTGCCTTTGTTCTATGTTTCATCGCACCCATTCTTCTTTTCAAGGGGCTTCTCCTGTGTTAAAAGGCTGTACATCTCTACAAACAGAATCTGAAATAATGAACTATGCCTGGCCATGTTTCATTGGTTTTGTCTCTCGATCAGTCTTGCCTCTCTCATTAAACATGCTGGAGTGGCTTACTGTATTACAGAGATGACACACTTGGCTTCCAAGAAGAGATAGGTGGCTGCTAACTGTAAAAGTGGGATTGCTACAAAGCCAGTTTTTTACCTAGCTGTGATATTTCTTATCTTACATATCTGTCTGTTCACTGTTTAAACTTGCAACTTTTCATGGGTATTCTTTCTCTAAGTGAATGTTCAAGCTGTAGTCAGCTTTGCACAATTGGTCGTTACTGAAAATTTACCTACATTTTCTTTACTGCTATAGCTGATTGGAAAAAGTTGGACAACACAATTTTCTGTCAGACAATGCAGTACCACTGAAATTGAAATGTTGAATGAAATTCTATAAATTCAGCTGAAATTCTGTTTAGGAGAAAAATGGAGGAAACAAGTTGAGAAAACATCAAAATGTTCCAACATTTTCAGAATAGAACATTTTAGGATTTTCCCCCCCCATATGATGTGACTTTTCATTAGAATGTTTTTAAATTTATAGTCTTGCATAGTTTGAAAAAAGTTAAAATTGAAACAATCTCTTAATTGTAATGTATTTGAAAAGAAAAACATATCTGCTTAAGAAGGGTGCTTAAGAACCCATTTTAAATATGATGGATTTAAGCACTTATTTAGTGCATTCATGCACAGGGATGGATTTAAAGTGCTTTGCTTAAAACCTTTCCTGAACTAGGGTCTTAAAGAGTTTAGGTCCAGATTTTTAAAGAGAATTAGTTAGATTCCTAGTGGGACTTGCAAAAGCATGTAGGTATGGACTTCCCATTGAAATCAGTCAGAGTTAGGCACTTAAATGACTTTAAAAATCTGGCCCACTATGTACCTAATAGGCTCAGACCCATATTTTTAAAGGTATATAGACTTTGCTTCACTTGTCATTGCAATGCTTAGCTCCCATTTACTTTCACTGAGATTTAGGTTCCTAAGTTAATTGGATATTACAATGCTAAGTGGAGCAATGCTTAAATGCCTTTAAAAAATGGGTCTCGCTGGTGGTGCTTTTCAGAACTCACTGTAGATGCCTGGAGTGCAGTTTTCTAAAGCTCACAATTCAGTCAAACAAAACTTTTTCATTAGAATAGTCAAAAACACTTCTTTCTAGTGAAGACTATTTTCCTTCCAGATTTCAACATCTTTCTTCCCAGCTATTTCGACATTAGAATGGGTTTAAAAAGAGGGTGGGTAAATGTTTTATGTTTGGTAGGAAGGAAGAATATACTGTTTCAATCCATAAAATGTTTTCCTTTTGATCTCAAATCTATATTTAAAAGAAATCTTTCCTTTAAGACCTCTTTCCTGCTACTCCTCTTTCCTTAAGACCTCACCCCACACTCCTGCTTATGTCTCCCCCTCCTGAATGGGTAGGACATTAGAGGGGGAAATGCATTCCAGGGTGAATGGGGCAAGATGCGGGGGGGGGGGGGGGGGGGGGGGGGCATCACCTAGGTAGCAGGTCACAAAGGAGATTGAGAAGGGGGTCGAGGTGATGACTGGCCACAGCCCCATTCCTCAAATGCTGTGGGCTTCAGGATCTGTCCCCTCCTTCCTTCCCCCCCACCCCCCAAAGTGGTGGTGCATCCCTCCTCTGGGGCCAGGCAGTTCCTGAGTGTTCATACAGCTCCAGCAACGGCTGCTCTTCATTTTCCTTCTGGCAGGAGAACAGAATCTAATTGTGGATGGTTACTCAGGTAACCAAACTTTTTGTGTCTGGTCAGTAGTGCTCACCAGACACTATCAGGTCTCCTTTTCAACCAGCTATTTATTTCTTTATGTTTGTATTCTCTGTAAACCACAATACCTCGGGCTGGTTTTTAATATTTCAAATTAACGGGTTAGGATTAATCAGTTCTTGGATTTGGGTGGAGAGAAATAGTTACATGTTGATAAGTATGATAGAGACAATGCAGGAGATGATGTTGAAAGTTGAGCCAAGGTCAAACAAAATGAGAAAGGAGGAACTATTAGCAGTGGAAAGCATAGGTCATTAAAATTTGCACACAGAGTGGTTTCCATTCTGTGGCAAAAAAGAAATTCCATTTGATTTTTCTTGGTGGTGATGTGAGAGCACTGAATGAGGAGAACAAAGAAGAATACATTTCAGCCCTTTGAAAGAGAAAAATCCAGTGGTTAAGAGTATTCATTCTGGTCATTAATTTTATTTTTAAAATTCTTTGTTGAAAAGAACGCACACTGAGTATCACAATGATGAGAAGGACTTTGGTACATTTCAGAGAGTTAGGAAAGTTAACAAAAGAAAATGACTGTCTGCTGTATTTAATTAATTATTTGTAGGAGCACATATGGGACTCTGATCAGGCACTGTTCATATGCATAATAAAAAGACAGTCCCTACCTTGAAGAGTTTGCAGTCTCTCTCACATGTACAATAATGGGTCATGGGTCAAGACAGTAACCTAATATCATCCAGCCCTTTAAAAAAAATTCCAGAGGTACATGTGGAGGAAACATCTCTACTTGTTGCATAATTAACTTTGTCCACTTATTTCTTTAGCCAGTTTTTTTTTTTTCAGTACAGACTTCTAGCCCTTCATTGAGACACAGATTTTTCTGTTAGTTACAGAATTCTACAGACACAACACTGACTTAACAAATATATTTTAAATAGTACTTTTATCAATGGTAGTTTTCTGTTGAGGACTACTGTGTGATAGATAATCATACATAATATATTAATCTAGGATTCTAACGGCAGTGCTTGATTGTCTGCTCTAAGATGACCACTGACTTTTTTAAACTCAGGGGTTTTTTAATTAATATACATTTCTAATTGAACCACTATTGTGTCAGAACTTTTCAGTCCTAATATCAAATTAGTTTTGCCCAGTACAACTTTTGGATCATTGTTCAGTCTGAAATTTCTAAGTGCAGCGTCAAAGACAGAAGTAGTTGATAGATGAAGAACAGCACAAGTGACTTTCCTGTGCTGTCTTTAGACTGTTATATACTAGCCCAAGAGTATAATTGCAGTCTGTGCAGTTATCAGTATGACAGGTGACAAGTGCTTGCTAGAGGAATCAAAAAATGTTGAGGAAACTGCCCCAGAGTGGAGTTATACGAAAGAGAAAGAGTGAGTGAGCCCCGGGCAAGTTTACTATATATACCAGTTTCTATGTGGCGTGTATTGGAGGGTTATGATTTATTAAGCTTATCCTCGCACAATCACTGATTTTGTCACCTCTGCAATTCTGAAGTGTTTTTTCCCTGAGTCCTACTAATGTATCCGTATTGCCCTGGATGTAACATGTAATGATACTTGCCCCCACAAGATTGCTAAGAGACTTAATTAATATTTGTAAAGCTCTTTGTGAGCCTCTGATGGAAAATCCCTTAGAAATGTGATTAATAATACATTATTTTATTATTTATTTGTTGTAATGCCAATATTGTTTTCATAGTGGATATATTTGGCTGTCCACGTAGCTACCAGATGATGATAGAAAGTTAGGTCAAGTTTCTTATTAAATGCTACATTTTAATTGCACTGAATCATTATGACCCCGATCAACTGACTTGCATAGAATGGATGGATGGATTAACAAGTCCTCTACCTTTTGTGTGCTACAGAATAGCATAGCTCCATGCACAGTTAAGGTAGCTCTCAACACGGTTAAGTGTGGGGCAACCTGACTCACAGGGAGCATCTTGGCCATGGTTTTTAAATACATATTAAACAAAATGAGCTTTGTAAGAATTTTTGATATTTTCCTGACTTATGAAGCAGCAATAGAAAAAGCAGTAAAGGTTCCTTTTTCAAAATATCCCTGCCACAACTGGAATGAGTTGTCCAATATTTCTATGTTTTTATACGAGCTCTATCAAAGCCTTAAATAGTTATTGATGGTTTGATGTTTTAGGGCCTCTTTTTTTTGTTTCATCAGTTGTTACAAGATAATTAAAAAATTACTGAATATTCTGAGGGAAACTGGATAGATGTATGAGTTAAAAAGCAAAATTCAGCATGGGGTAAATGGGCACAAGTTCATTGGCTTCATACGAATGCCAGGTTAGAATTTGATTCTAAGGATCTGTTTCTTTCCTGGCTAGCTTCCATTATGTAGGCAGTGGAATTGTAGCCCTGTCAGTGTCAGGATATTAGAGAGACAAGGTGGGTGAGGTAGTATCTTTTAAAGAACAGCGTTCTGTTGGTGAGAGAGACAAGTTGCTGAGCTACACAAAGCTGAACCTAGAACATTAGGGTTGGAAGGGCTCTCCTGAGGTCATTTACTCCAACGTCTTGCTCATAGCAGGACCATCCCCAACTAAATCATTATAGTCATGGCTTTGTCAAGCCAGGCCTTAAAGACCTCTAAGGATGGTGATTAAATTTCCTCCCTAGAACCCATTCCAGTGATTTACAAGCCTCCTAGTGAAAAATATATCTAACCTAGACCTCCCTCACTGGACATAGAAACCATTGATCCTTGTTCTGTCATATGTCACCACTGAGAATATCCTAGCTCCATTCTCCCTGGAGCCTCCCTTCAGGTAGTTGAAGGTCGCTATCAAATTCCCCCTCACTCTTCTCTTCTACAGACTAAACAAGCCTACTTCCCACAGCCTCAGCTCATAAATCACGTCCTCCAGCCCCTAATCATTTTCATTGCCTACTGATGGACTATTCAATTTGCCCACATGCTTCCAGTAGTTGGGGACTCCAAACTGGACACAATACTACAAATATGGCATCACCAATGCCAAATGGAGGTAAATAATGATTTCTCTCGATCTGTTGGCAATGTTCCTACTAATGCAGCCCAATATGTTGTTAGCCTTCTTGGCTATAAGGGTCCATTGTTGACTTGTATCCAACTTCTTGTCCACTATAAGCCTCAGGTCCCTTTCTCCAGAACTGCTGCCTAGCTAATCAGTCCCCAGTCTGTAGCAGTGCATGAGATTCTTTTGTCTTCAGTGCAGGACTCTGTGTTTAACCTTGTTGAACCTGATTAGATTTATTTTGACCTAATCCTCCAATATGTCTAGGTCACTTTGTATCCTATCACTACCCTCCAGCATGTTTACCACTCCCCCAGCTCAGTGTTTTCTGTAGACTTGTTGAGAATTCAATCCACTCTATCCTCCAGATCATTAATTAAGATGTTGAACAAAAATGGCTCCGGGTTCCAATCCCTGGGACACTCCACTTATTGGCTGCCAACTAGACATCAAGCCATTGATCACCTGCCTTCAGAGTATTTTACTGCATATCTCATCTTCATCTCCATATTATTAGTCAGATGTGCCTGTCCTCTCCAAGCCTTATTTGCAGTGGAATAGAACCATGTCTTTTCGTAATAAAAGACCAATATATAATGCAAAAAGGAATTAAAAGCTGTAAGAACAGCACCTAATTTCTTTTGCTGCCTTGTCAGTACCATTTCTCCTTCATCCACAAGTGTGTTAATATTGGTTTCTAATTAAATGTGATTTCTTATGAAATCCTTAATTTTAGTGATGGTGTAAGAGATTATCAATCTTCTGCTAAATACTTATGGCATGGCCAGTGATGGCAATAACTTTAATATCAGATTATATGGTTTAAGAGGTAGAGTTGAAGAAATTAAATCATGAAGGAAGGGCCATGTGGATGGGTGTCAAATGTCAATAAGTCCTATTGATCTAGGTGCACAGGTCTCACAAATATCTGGTGCATTGTTGGTGTACAGATTTTTACATCAACATTCTCACCTGAAATTTGCTGAAGTTTATCTGTTTAATTATTTAAAATATAATTAGTCAGCCCTAGAAAAATCAGAGGTGTCAAATCCATAAACACTAATCCAGACAAATAATTCAGGATATTTTGGCATAGGTAGTGAATATAATATAAACATGATCAATAACCTTAGATAACTTTATTTTTTTGCTCACCATGAGGAAATAGAGGTCCCATATATTTTACATATTTTATTGTGAGTTAAATTTAGTGAAATTTGAAGTGTCTGGGATACATAAAAAGATGCAGTTGAACCAAAAGGCATGGCATTTCTCATGAATACTACATGGACACTTAACCACTGCTTAATATTGGAGTCTTATGACTCGAATTCAGGAAATCTGGAATTAGTTTTCAAAACTGGACACCTAAACCATTATTTGGAGTTCCTGCATTTACTGTCAGACACAGACTATACAAAGGTACATGCCATAGTGTTCTATTATACATTCCCCCCTCCCCTTAAATCTCAAGTATAAAGGGTGAAATCCTGACTCCACTGAAATCAATGGCAAAATTCCCACTAGGAGGACTTCTGTTTCCATTGATGTCAAAGTATTGTAGCATAAGAAACAGAACGATTCTGTGCTGTGTCATGCCTTCTCTCCCCACTAAAGTTGGTGCCACCAAGCACAGGAAGATTACCTTATTTAGAGAAACCCCTCATTACAACATACAACAGCTCTGATGCCATCTTTCTTCTGGCTGAGGATAATGACAAGGAAAAGGGGCATGCCTAGGGTTTCCTTATTATATGATAATCTTGAGCTGCCGCACTGGACAGTGAACTCAAGCTAGAACAGCTGTTAGGTCTGGCTCATTGCATAGCTGACCCAGTATTACAAAGCAGTATTTGCAACACCACTTCAGAGGTGTACTCTGTACCCTTCCACTGCAATCAACAATCTCTGTCACTGTTTACAGGTAATTTACAAATTTGTAAGAGTTTTAATATAATGTTACCTCTTAATAATAAAATTATAATATTTTAATATTATGTTGCTTCTAGCCAAATACTGAGTTCATTATTTTATTTAATATAAATTTATTTATAATTTTAGAGGAGATTTAATATTTTCATTTGCACTGGAAGAGTGTGTGTGCATGTCTGTATGTGTGTGCATATATGTGTGTACGTGTGTGTGTGTGTATGTACGTACATAGAGTCTCATCTGATAAGTTCGCTACAGAGTTAATATATGTCAAATGTTTATATATTAGGTGTAAAAATGAGATAGAGGGGGAGAGAGAAAATATGAGGCATTCCATGCTGAAACAATCTGAAAAATCTATCGATTCTGATTACATATGTAAAAGGTACATTCATTTATTTTTTGCACATTACACTATATCACTAAAGTCATTATTCCTTGGCTCCCAAGAAGTATCTTCAATGGAAACCATGCTGTATGCATGTGGAGAAGTGTGATATACCAGAACAGACATCTTCAGTGACTTTTTCATAATGAATAATTTAGAATGCTGATAATATTTTATACCAGTGAAATACAAATCGAAAGGATCGTTTATTTAATGGGGGAAAAAACCCCTGTTATGGAAAGATAAAGAATTGTTATGTTTTATTAATATTTATACTATGAGAAAGAAACATACTCATATATCTTGCCTTACATGTTAATAAATATCACCATTAAGTACTGCAAAGCGGCCAAGTAAGGACCATAATTTTTTTAGGCAAATGTCATGAAAGATGAAGATGTAAACATGAAGTGAAATATCTTCTCAAATTTCTGTATATGCGTGTATTAAATGTTAATGGGTTTTTACCTCTTCAGTTTCTCCAATATTTTTCTTTTTGATAATTTTACATATGTATGTGTCTGTCTAATTGTGCTAACCATCAGATAATGAAAAGTGTTAGGTTCATAAAGAGATATTCAATTTATTTGGATTCTTTCATAAATCAATTTCCAAAACTCTTCAGCTTCTCTCTAATGTACTGTATGCATTTATAGTTCTTTGCACTGTGATAGCATCATAACATATCTCTCATTTTCATAACATATTAGAGTACAGTAGATATAGAATCATAGGGTTGGAAGGGACCTCATGAGGTCATCTAGTCCAGTCCCTTGCTAAGAGCACGACCACTCCCACTAAATCATCCCAGCCAGGGTTTTGTCTAACTGGGCCTCAAATGTTTCCAAAGACAGAGATTCCACCACCTCCCTAGGTAACCGATTCCAATGCTTCACCACCCACCTAGTGAGAAAATTTTTCCTAATATCCAACCTCGACCTCCCCAGCTGCAACTTTAAACAAGAGCAATGGTTCTGTCCTCTGTTACTACTGAGAACAGCCTAGCTCCCTCCTCTTTGGAGCACCCCTTCAAGTAGTTGAAGGTTGTTATCAAATCCCCCCTCAGTCTTCTCTTCTGCAGACTAAATAAGCTTAGTTCCTTCAGTCTCTCCTCGTAAATCATGTGCCCCAGACCCTTAATCATTTTTGTTGCCCTCCGCTGGACTCTTTTTAATTCATCAACATCCTATCTGTAGTAGGGAGCCCCAAACTGGACACAGTATTCCATATGTGGCCTCACCAGTGCCAAATAAAGGAGCATAATCACATCTCTCGATCTGCTGGCAACACACTTACTGATGCAGCCCAATATGCCATTGGCCTTTTTGGCAACAAGAGCACACTGTTGACTCATATCCAGCTTCCCATCCAACATAAGCCCAGGTCCTTTTCTATAGTGCTGTTAGTTAGCTGATTGGTTCCCAGCCTGTAGCAGTACATGGGATTTTTCCATCCTAAGTGCAGGACTTTGCACTTGTCCTTATTGAACCTCATGAGATTTCTTTTGGCCCAATGCTCCAATTTGTCTAGGTCTCCCTGAATCCTGTCCCTGCCCTCCAGCATGTCTACCATTCCCCCCAGCTTGGTGTCATCCGTGAATTTACTAAGTGTGCAATCTATCCCATCATCCAGATTATAGACACCAGTAAGTAGTCATAGGTCTGGTCTATATTTCCATACTGGGTAGATGGCCAATATGCATTCTACAATACATAGATTGAATATCTCCCTTGAAGATACTTACCCTTACTATGGTGTCTTCAATGGGCTGCGCCGATGGGAAATGCTCTCCGTTTGACACAGTGTTACTATTTTCTGGGGGGGGGGGGGTGTTATTGTGTCAAATGGAGAACACTTCCAGGATCAATTGAGTGGCTCTCTACTGGTCCTTACCATGTCCATCTTCACTCTTCTTATGCTGGATCAGCTGGTTGAGTAATAGTTATTCCAGTTTTGTCTGTTGAAGGAGGAACTAAGTTTTTGAGGCTATTGCATTTAGCTATTGCTCTCAGACTTGAACAGTTTTATTCTTCACTGGGGGCTAGTTATCACTGATGGCGGCAAATTCACCGCCATCACTTTGAATTTCCTGATTGATTGATTGTGTCTGTGAAGACCTGCTCAGATGACCAGGAAGTCGATCTCTAAACACCATCCTGGCAACTGGATTAGCACTGAGTTGGAGGGAGGCCCCTCCCTTTGACTCAGCACAGTGGACATGCTGGGAGTAGGGAGGTTGGAAGGCAGATAGCCAAGTTGTTCTAAGTAACTTGTGTTTCTCTGTTCATCTGGCACAGAAAAGGCAAGGCAGTGTAGACCTGCCCTGGGTGAGGAACAATTCTCTTGACAGCCGATTAGCTGAAGAATAAAAAGAGTTAATTTATGCCCCTGAAAAGATGCAGCCACATTTTTCAACGCAGCACTCTCCGCAGCACTTGCTGAGGCCCTGACAGTCATCAGGTGCCACATTGGACCCACAATGTGCTAAGCAATCTATAGCCAAGTGTGCAGTGGGGATGATTCTTGCAAGTGCATACTTTTGCTGTAAGACCCTAGTTACCCTAGCATTGTGTGGACCAGAGCTTAGCATATCAATCTGGTTGTGAAGCAGAGAAATATGAGAATAAATTGGATACATTCTTCCTGCTTAAAGGAGGTTGATTTATTTTTTTACCAATATGTTTTTTGGCAAAAAGTGCAACTTTGGTATCAAGCATTTTGTGAATTTATGTAAATTTCACCTACTTCTTTTGGTGAAAATTCGAATAGTTGCAAAATTTTCCAGACATTTGATTTTCATAATTTCTAATAACTTGTTTAGAAATGTTCTCTTTGTTTTATTTTTAAAGCTCAATCTAAATGAAATATTTTATTTTGGATCAAAGGAAATAGTTCATTTCACCCATTTTTTTTAAACACTTAATTGTCAGCAAACCAAAAAAATCCCATATTTATAGTTATAGTTCTCTAGCCACCCCCATACCTGACAGGAAATGACAATTATTATTCCATCCCTAGCTACTGAGTATCATATAGCAAAGTAAGAACATTATAAGCAGACAGCCATGCATGGTATCTGAGGCAAGGCACAAAAGAGAAAGACTGGGAGGACTAGATACTGAGAGAACTAAGTTCCAAAGGGGTGACCATGTTAATTTAATTCAGCAAAACAAACAAGGAGTCTGGTGGCACTTTTAAAGACTAACAAATTTATTGCATGAACATTCATGGGAGAAAATCCCACTTCATCAAACGCTTGAAGAGAACTAAGTTTACCTAGATGAGCGTGAAGGATGTGCTGAAGCACTAGAAGGTATAGGTCGCTTCTGACGATCAGTAAGCCATCCTGCAAACCCATTTGTAGGACATGGGGGTTCTGATCTTTATAGCAGCCCTATATATCTCATTTATAGAAAAATTCAGAGAAATAAAATGAACAGAAAGGGACAATCTTCCTTTTCCTTTTTTTTTTTTTTTTGAGGCTGACATGGGTAGTGCAAAGTGGATGGAAATTTAAAAGAGAAAAATTTTCATCGAAAGGCATGTGCTTTGTTTCTGTCTTCTAATCAGTTATATCTGATAAACCACATAGGAGACATTCACTTACTTGTTTTAAGGAGAGTGGTATCAGTTTCCTGCACTCGGTATCTGTGACATCTAGTCCTAGCAGAGCTTGTATGAATTCAGTTGGTGTACAGTATAACAATTTTTGCTGAAGCTGATTGCAGCCAGAGTCTTGCATCCTAATAAATTATCTCTTGAATTTATAGAATTATAATTGTTATGAAAGTATTTTACACTGTTATAAATGTTGATAGACTTTTTGTACAGCATTGGCTAACTGCGAAAGGCCATTCCATGGGTTGTATTGTATTGTAACTGTGTCTACTGCCACTTCTGATATAACTGATACAGCTGTTCCCTAAGCATTTTTTCAGAAAACTGGTGGTTTTCTGTTGATCGTTTTTTGTGGTATAAAATATGATACATAGAGTAAAATCCCAGGACTTTTAAAACATCCATTATGTGCAATTAATATGTATGTGACATAAAAATCAACAAAATAAAATGAAATCTATTATGTACAGACTTGTAGAGTCTGACAAAGCACAGTGCATGCAGGACCACTGAACACAGGCCATTACCACTAGCAACACTTTAATACAGATGTGCTTGATTTATGATATGCGTCATATATCCTACAACACTTTATATACTTACTTAAATCATTTCATCCCTTGTTTCTATTCAGAGAAATATAACTGGTTTCCTTATTTTAAGTAATACTTTGTTGCATTCCTCTGCATTACACTCTTTTCAGATATATTGGAGACTTTGGTAACATAATTAGAAAGACTGCCTCCAGCTCTGTAGCGAGGTTTGGCTAGTTAAATCAGCTGCTAGCTTCTTAATGTACAAGAATAGTTATAATACTAGAAGGAAAAACCCTGTTATATTCATAATGAGGACTTTATGGAGGCTTGTTTAGAATAGTGCAGTAATTTATATTTGTTCCAAAATTTCAAGTGAAGGCTGGGTCAGTGTTTACTGGTCTTTTTGTCCATCGGAATTACACTTCACTGTTATATACCATATTAGAGAGTGCTTAGAGAATGCTTACATAATGTGAAAAATATTTAAACTAACAGGGAAAATCAAGATTACTGAGAACTTTAAATTTAATGTAATCTTCCGGATACGGGCTGGGTAGACTGAGATATATTAGACTTTTCTTCAGCTAATTGGCTAAAGCTGTCCAGTAATGCTGTATGAGAAGTATAGAAGATTGAACACTTGGAATAAAACTTGATTTTTTTTTTTTGACTCAAAGGAAAAATGGCAGGAAAAAAAATGTTAAGAATGAAAATTTAAACATGTGAATTACTAAATATCTATATACTTTAAGAGCATGCAAAGTAATTATTTTTCAACTACTTTGTATATTGTTAAATATGTATCTTAAAATGTATAGTATGGGAGATATCATGTGTCTGTTATCGTCTCCCTAAAATCCAGGCATGATGGCTTGGAATTGCAAATGGATTTAGGCACTGAACTGCCATTTAAGACATCTAAATCTCAGAATCAGGCCTCACTGGGATTCACAAAATCCCTTCTCAGCCCCCAAGCTCAGTAGATACCCAAGCTTTCATGGCACCTAATTTTATGCAGTAAAAAAACCCACAGGCATTATGTGTCTACATCTGCACAATGTGCACTGGAGCCCTACAATAGGCATCCAGATGCCTAACCCCCAAACTGATGGATGAACTAAGAAAAGTTAGGTGTTCTTTTGCTTAACTCACCTGTGCTGCCTAATCCAATAAATGTGCTCATATCTCATCTACCAATCGGTCCCTTATAGAGGAATTTACACAAAAAGGACAAGGCAAGGAAGACCTCTGACATTACTTTTAGCCTGAGGTTAAGGTAATCACCTGGGATTTGGAAGATGCCCAGTACAAGTGTCTTTCTTTAAGGGGCGAAGGGATTTGAAGTAGGACCTGCCACCTAAGATGAGTTGTTAGCTACTGGGCTATAGGTTAGTCTGATGTCGGGCTCTCACTTGGTCTTTCCTGTTGCAAGTTAATGCATATATATATATATATATATATATATATATATATATATATATATATACACGTATTTGGCATGAGATGATTCTTGGCATGAGGTGATTGGGTCCTGAGTTAACCACCTCTCATTGGGAACTCTAACCACAAAACCATAGAGTCATCCTTACGCACACATTTCCTAGCTGTCTCATCTTAACACCACCATATTCTTCATTTTTTACCCACAGTGCAATAGCTTCAACATTGGACCAGTGAGTGTGAGAGAGATTTTAGCTGAGAATCCCAGTCAAAGGGAAGTACTTTCCTGCAGCCCAGCCTTAGGCACCAAACTCCCAGCAAGGGCCATGTCTTAGCATACACCCCTCCGCTTGGCATCAACCATTGGTTCTATCAGGCAAATAGCCACTTAGAGTGCTGGCTTTTTCTGAATCCCAGTGGGCTGCCTAGTGCCTATCTCTCCCCATTCATTGTATAGGAAACCTATGTACTGAACTCAGGCTTTGTGAATGTTAGTGATTTTTCTAGACCCCTTTCTTTGGAATGTAGCTTGTTGTTTGAACAAAGTTGTTGAGTTTAAATAGCACATAAATAAAGTGATTAGGGAGAGAGAATCTTGCTCCTCTTCTTAAAGGGGATAAACTGAGGAGAAGGTTTCAGTCTGGATTAGATGTAGATTATGATTCAGATCTGAGTTAATCAAGTCTAGGGTTAAAAATAACCAGCGTCAAAATCTTGTGAACAGGACTTTATTTTAATCCAAAATGGCCTCATCCATAAGATTTTTGCCAACACCATGGGATCAGCATTTCTGGCAAATATCAGCCCTTTACACCCAACAGCTGAAAAAAACAGACCACTTCTTTGTGGATCCAGCTTAATACCAACATAATCAGGTCCAGAATTTAAAGGAGATCTATATCTAAGCACTCAGTGAAATTCAAATAGAGTTGGGACTCTGGTCTGTATAGATATAACACCAAATTCCTAACTTCTAATCCAAAGACAGTCTTTTTCCCAAACTGGGAGTTTTACATAGGAATGTTTTATGCTATTGACAGATTGTCATCACCATATTTTGAGTTTTGCATACTGTTCATTATGAGCTCTGCAGTGTTCTTATTATCTACTGTGGCAAGGTACCCTCCTGGGGATAGCTTGCCAAACAGCAAATGGCTCCCCTGGCGGTAGAGGCCTGTGGCAAATCCAGCCCAGCCCTTCTTTCTCTCTGTCAGGGAATCCAGGGGTGGCCTTGATTCGAGCCCAGTGGGGTCCCCTTTAACCCTTAGGCTGCGTCTACACTTGTAAATTAAGTCGATTTAAGATTGTTTAAGTCAACTTAATTTACCCTGCATCTACACTACAGTTTCCTTAAGTCGACTTAAGCAGCTTGCTTAAATCGACTTAAGGAAAATAAAGTCGACAATGAAAATTAAGTCGACTTTATTAAACCTAGATTTAAGTAAACTTAAGGCTTAATTCGACTTTTTAAAGTTGAATTAAGCCAGTGTAGACGTGGGGTAGCCCTACCCCAGGACTACACCAATGCCCTCTCTGCTGGGGGGGGGGGGGCACAGGGGAAGCCTGGCATGCCCACCAAAGGGCAGGGCAGAGCCCTGTGTGACGCTGTCTGGATTTAGGGAAGCATTTATGATATTATTTTCTATTCATATATCATAAATGCTATAATCCATAGGAACTATGTCATGTTTGGTATCAATAGAAAGGTAGTAATTTGCTGGGAATGATTATATAGTTTATGTCTAGGAATTGTCTTTGGATTAGAAGTTAGGAATTTGGTGTTATATCTATACTTTAACTTGTATGATTTTGTGTAAACACCCGAGACAGGCTGTCTACAACCATTGTGTCCTTAATGTTAAGGAATCTGCCAGGTACAATGGGCTCAGTGAGTTACCTGATGAGCCATTAATGACATAAGGAATACAACCATTGTGTCCCTGGCACTCCCTGGCAGATTCCTTAACATTAAGGACACAATGGTTGTAGACAGCCTGTCTCGGATGTTTACACAAAATCATACAAGTTAAAGTATAGATATAACACCAAATTCCTAACTTCTAATCCATAGACAATTCCTAGACATAAACTATATAATCATTCCCCGCAAATTACTACCTTTCTATTGATACCAAACATGACATAGTTCCTATGGATTATAGCATTTATGATATATGAATAGAAAATAATATCATAAATGCTTCCCTAAATCCAGACAGCGTCACACCCTGCCCACATGCCCTGCCAGGGTCCCTTTCCCCCTTTGCCCCATTGCACAAGGGGTTTCCCGCCGCCACTGTGGACCTGCCCAAGGTCCCCCAGCCCCTAGAAGTCAACCTAGGCGTCCAGTGTGGATGCTCTAGGTCAACTTTGTAAATTCCCCTTTAAGTTGACTTTAATTTTAAGTATAGATGCACTAAGTCGACTTAAAATTACAAGTGTAGACACAGCCTTAGAGAGGGGGTTAATAGTCCTAGTCTGCTTAGTTAACTGAGAATTCAGGGTTATATCAGTCCTCCCTGCAGGCTGGGCCGTCATTTCCCCTTCCCAGCTGGGGAAAAGCTCTCTCTCCTAATCCCAGGGAAGCCTCAAACCTTCTAGCAGTTTCTTCTTCTTCCACTCCACTCCACTCCACTCTCCACAGTTCTAGCAGGGGAAAACTTCTTTTTATTAACCAGGAGCAGCCCTTAATTGGACCAAGGTGCCTCTAATTGCCCTGTAGTAACTTCCCCTCTGCCTACAGGAAACAGGGCTTTTAACAGCCTAGGGCTCACATACTTGCCATGGCATACTCTCTGGTAGCCATCTGGCCTGACTTTATCACACTACCTAATGTAGGTGAATGACTTAGAGTTATACAAAATACTTGGTTCAACAATTTTACCAATAGGGAAGAACATATTCTAGTTTCTACTTAACACAAGAGAAGTTGGAGTATTCATTGTCACTGAAGTTTATATTTACCCAATGTTAGAGATTACTCAATGTACAAGTAGCATGCTAGGGTGTAACTCTGAAATTGATCATGTTAGTGCAGCCCATTCGTTGAGAAAGGAGTTGTGGGGGGCGGGGGGGATGCTTTCCTTTTTGCCTCCTAGTCTTGCTGTCTCAACATTTATAAATGTCAAAATAATGTAACTGGAAAGTAAAAACAAAGAAGAATAGACTTTAAAAGCATTACACAGTTACTTTGTTCAAATGGCAATATAAGAGCCACCATCAATTGTCTATGGGTGGTAATAGGAGAGGGGGAAGACCAACAACCTAATAGCAAGACAAATGCATACAAAACTTACATCTCAGATGTCAAGCAATGGGATTTGTCCATTAACAGGACAAGCCAATTATTTTTTGTATTACTACTGAAAATGTCATCTCCTAAAAAACATTCAGCCATGAAATTTACAGGTAAGCATTAGTCCCAAATTGACACTTTTTCTAACAGTTTGCAAAGCATTTGCTTTTGAATTAACATTTTAAAAACACACACTGCATATGGCAGTCTTGCTTCCAGAAGTATACATTAAAATAACTGGACACTTCTTCACATCAATTAAATAAAATCAATAAGCATCCAGTAATCATTGTGATAAAGCAAAACAGGGAAGCAATAAACCAATTATTTTAGTAATGAGTAGGACCACTGGAAATCAGTGAGAAATTTTGCCAGCAGAATTTCTCTCTCTCATATTCTGTTACAACTGTCTGGAAAATGTATGAGACAGTCTAGATCATATTCCTCCATATCTTGAAATAAATTAGTGAGACATTACTCAGGAGACCAGTTACATTTTTTAATAGATTTAATGAAATGTGGCTTTCTAGTTTTTCTCATTTAAAAAACAAATCACACATCTCCCTGAGATCTTCCATGCTAATTTCAATATGTCCTGCCTCTACTCAAGTATTTTCATTTTTCTGTTCTCTGGGACCCTTCCATCCCCTCAAAAGATAGTCTTTTCCTCCCTCTTCAGGAATCCCAGCTAAGGACCAAAATAAATATAAGAAACTAGCACTTTTCTGCTAATGTGATCACCAGTGAATTAGGCTTTACGGGGTTTTGGTTAACACCTTACTTTTCCTATTTTTCAGGAAATTTGCTGATTCAGGGAGATGGCTGCACACATTAGGAAGGTTAACCATCAAAATCACAGGGGCTAGCAATTACAATTTTAAATGAAACTTTAAATTCTACACAAAACCCACTGTTTTAGGTCTCTCTCTACATTACAAGCCTAGGCATATTTTTGTATCTACTTCATAACATCCTTATGTAACCTAATTACAACTTCCTCAGTGTGAGTGGTATCCACACTCCAGTTTTTAAGCAAAGGAAAAGGTTATTAGGTGTGTTACATTAGCAGCTAGAGGCCCTAATCAAGGTCCAGGGCTTCATTGTGATAGGAACAATGCAAACTGAACAAAAAGAGAGTTCTTGCCTCAAGGAGATTGCAACTAAGTGTAAAACAAGAGACAACAGATAGATACAGACAGAGGGGGGAATACAAGGAAATAGAGACAATATTAGCATAGGTTGGTGGGTGGTGTGTTTCTGAATAGATGGAAACAGGCTTTGATGGAATGGAAAACTTCTGGAGTGTTTCGGAGTCATGAGGTGAATTGGGTTAGAAGGGTTCAGAGACGGTATTTGGGGATAAAAAGTAGGGAGGGCATATGTCTCTTCTGGTAGGATAGAGAGAGAGAGGAAGGGGAGAGGTTGAAACTAGAAGTAAAGGGGAACCAGAGAGATAAATGATCCTCCCCCCCCCCCGTCATTTTATTGAAAAAAAAAATCTATTTTCTTTCTGAAAAGAGACATAAGAGATGGGGTTAGGGTGCCCCATTTCTCTTCTAGCCTCCGTTATCTCCCATCAGAATGCTTTTCTTTAATGTGCCTGACTATTGTGTATCAGTTTTTACTTTGAAAATATGATCCATATGCAAGGGAGGATATGATGGAAGTGAATAATTGCTACCAGTAGCCCCACAAATTCACTACTTTGGGCTTCAGCCATTGCTGCATATCTTTTACATATAGTACCAAATTAAGTGGTGATTTAGACAAAAGCGTAAATTAGAGTTGGGTGCTTATCTGACATTGTATGGGTGCCCCAAATCAATACATTTCCCTTTGACATATAACTAACAGGAGGGAAGACAATGTGGGTGAGGCAGTAAGTTAGTTTGTGATGCATTCTTATTGCTTTTCCACTCCTATTGCTTTTCACACTTTTGACTGTCTGAGGCCCAGTGCAATATGAGTGACCTGACCACTGTCCTACAGGCCAATCATAGCTTCAGTTGCTTGGTTGGCCCTTCTGACCCCTGGACATGACGTCTTCCGGTTGGCAAAGATGAATGAATCACTGACTAATCTTCTAGATGTCTCAATTCCTTCATACCACGTCACATAACAAGAAAAAAGACACAGCATGTATGCTTGTAGCTGCACATGGTGATGGGAACAAGTTATCCCTGAATGTCTGGAGTGCACTTTTTTTTTTTTTTTTTGCCAAGGGACATATTTTTACACTGCCCCACCTGTCATCAGATTCTGTTCTGACAACCCCAGTTATTATGGTGAGAATGGAATATAGTCAAGGGTCACAACCTAATTTAGGTGATTAGCATATATGATAAGTTTAGAAGTAATTTGGTGAAAGCTGTTTATGGAGGGGTATAAAAAGTTGTTACTTAGACAAAGAGGTGTGCTCCATGAATACCTCATTCCACAGGAGTTGCTTCCAGTTGAACCAGAGGCCTCTGACTCGTTGGAGAAAGCTATTGTTTTATATAGCCTTCTGAGTGACTGTTTAGCACCCCAAACTTAGTAAGTATGGTATATTTTAGTTTAATTTTCAGCTTTGTATGTAACTATTTATCTATAGAAAACCTTGCACAAGAAACCTTATTGATCTGCAAATCAGGTGTACTGTTTCTCACTGGTATTCACACTCATCACTAAGTGTTCAGTATCAACACTGACCCATAAGTTCCATTAATATTTTGGGTACAGAATTAATGCAGTACTTTCTCACATCCATTCTTTGGTCAATATATCTATAAGATAAAATGTACAACATTGTTTATGGCTGAATATGACTGAATATGGTACAGAGATTACTGGGGGGCGGGGGGTAGCCCCATACAATGAAGATACATTTTTGTCCTTTGTGTCTGAGGAACTTGGGCTCACAGGCTTTGGAACTTTCCTTTCCACTTGTATCCATGTCATTGCCCTTACAAGTAATCTTTTACAGAAGACTGTTTTGCTGAAATTATATTTTCTCTGGCATCTCTCTGAATTTGCTGGAAAATGGAGCTACCTGTAGGGCTTTGTTTTTGTTTTCTGTTTGCCTCAGTGACTCTCTGAAAGGCATGTTGTGTATTTACAATCCAGCTCTCACTGTTTTCTGTGCCTCCCATATTCACTCAGAGTGCAGCAAGGGAAGTGAAAAAACTTAATTGTTCTTGCTCCCTGCAGTGCATATGACCAGTTTTTCAGGTCTACATGGCATTAAAAAATGGCAATCTCCTCTACTTTCTCTTTGAGGTGACTCTATTTCCAAGGTTGACAGCAGTTTCTGTAGTTTCTGAGTGCAAGGATTGCTGTATGTCTGGGTGCTTCATGGGGAGCACAAATAGGGGACAGCTCTTCTAGTCCTGTTACTTGTGGGAGGTTCAGGCATTATCTAGTCCTGGGAAGAGTAGTGATTTTGTCCTCATGGCTTGGTGTTGAATCACTCTTAGCTGGTGTTTCCTATTATGAAATTGGATTTTCTTTTTCCTCACTGTTTAGAGCTTCCATCTCATGATTCATCTACTCTGGACTTGAGTAATCACACTTTTCACGCTCTCCAGAGCAAATCTGTCATTTTATCTTTAGAAGTCATCAAATTCTCACTTGTAACAAACCCTACGTGGACATTGTTCCATGCAGTTTGTTAGCAGATTTCTCTTGAAAATAGTGAATTGTACTAATGGATCTTGCTATAAAAAAAAGCTTTCTGCAAATCTGGGTAAACAAAAACTATTTCAAAGTCCATTAGATTTTTAGATCATTTGCAATAAGAAAGAATAAAACTACATTTCCAAAATGTACTAGTGTGACGCATCTCCATTCTTCAGATTTTAGGCCAGGATATCGAGCACTGTAAATCACCATGGCTTCATTGCAGTTGATGGAGTTATCTCAGTTTATACCAGCAGAAGTTCTAGTCTCATGTTCCTAAAGTGGAAATAGGTGGGGTTTTTGTTGTTGTTGTTTGGTTGGGTTTTTTAAATTTATTTTGGGGGTGAGGAGGAGGAGGAATTTTCATAGCTCAAAGGTTTAAGTTCATGATCCCAAATTCTCTTGAGGAGAAAGGAGGAAATGTAGCTCTTGAATGTATGGGAAAAGCAATGGTGCACGTGATTATTTTGGCAAATGTGTAACTGGAAAATTGGATGAAAACGGGATGTAAAAAAGGATAGAGGAAAGTGAGTGTGGAAAGACTGAGAAAGAAAAGGGGGTGAGGAGGGAAAGGAGTTGGGAGAATGAAGACTGGAAGGAGGAGTTGGCAGGAATACTGGGCAAGGATTAGAGCAGAGTTTATAGCCCAAAAAAGTTCAAATATAGCTGTTCTGGGTGGCATCATGAGGCTGCTCTTGCTGCGACATTCACATTCAATTGCCTCATACTTTTTTTTTTACACAAGAAAAATAGTTTTTTGTTAGAAACACTGAGATTTTTATCTCGTTGTGATGGCCTATTGTAAAACAATCTCTACCATATGTTTTTAGTCTGAGCTCGTATCTTTCTGTTTACCAGTGTAAAGTTACTTGTGAACAAAATGTATCAATCCCCTTCATAATGTCCAAAGCTTTAATTAGATTGCCATGAAAAATCCTCTTTTATCAATTTCCTTGATCTTTCCTCCAGTAATACAATTTATTACCTTTGCTTGCCTTTGTTACTTTAAATTACTACTGTTAAATGGGCTGAAGGCTCCAGGGACTTTTCAACACATATTCACAGATCTCTTTTCTGATTTGTATTCTGCAGTACCCTTTCCTTCCAAAGATACTCTTTTATATGTATGATTCTCTGCTCCAGCACTTATTATTTACATTTAATTGCATTCCCTTCCTATTAACCTGGGTAATTAAATGGACTAAGTCTTTCAGATGTAAGTATACCTCTCAGTTCTTTGACAGAAAAATAATGAACAAAGACAAAGTCGGAGACAAATGACTAAAATTAAAAGAGAAGATAAAATGTTAAGAATATTCTGTAAATGAAGCTAATCCTTGTATCATTAGAATATTTTCATTTAGTATATCATCATTTAGTAATATAGATGCAGTAAAACATGCCACAAGAATGAATTATGATACTACAATAGCAAATATATGTAAGCCCAAATTAGGTTCATTTGAAGGGCATGAATCAAAAGAGATGAATGATGAAATAGAGGAAGCGATACTCTCAGGCAATTATGAATCTCAGTTAATTTGATCCGGTAGCTATATTGTAAATATAAGTGTGGGCCAAATGCCCTAACAAATATAAAATGAATGAACTTGAGTACTCTAAGAATGGAATTGGCAAAGGGGTCTAAGAGAGGCAGGTGCCCTAATCTCCTTGAAAATCTATAGGGATTTAATAGGCTCCTTCTGAAAATCTCTGCTTAAAGCTCTCGGAAAATGAAAGAAATTTCATAGTGAAAAGTTGAGTGATTTCAGTGCCTCCTACTGCTCTTGGGAGTTATAGCAGTTCCGTCTGTAGAGGGGGTGCTTTTGATAGAGCAGTAAAAGGACCAGAGACCACTTGATAGTGTAATATTGATTATTGTACTTGTTACTAACAGCAGCTAAAATTGGTAGGTCTCTCTGCAGGCCTCTGCAGCCTTGGCATGACTGAGCCAGAAGGGGAGGGGAGTGTTTTTCTCAACATTATCTGACTATGCATGCCCCATTGCAGCCCATCTCCCTGATTAACTTTGTTGTGTAGGGTTACCATATTTGTATTTTCAAAAAAGAGGACATGCCAGCGGGGGGGGCAGGGGGGCCTCTGGGCAGTGAGTGGGGGGTTGGGCATTATGGTTGGAGATGATGGGGGCTCTGGGCAGTGAGTGTGGGGTCAGGGAGGTTTGGGGGTTATGGGTGGGGATGATGGGGGTCAGGAGTTTGGGGAGCTATGGGTGGGGATGATGGGGGCTCTTGGTGGTAAGGGCAGGGTCAGAAGGTGTGGAGGGCTCAAGGTGGTAGTGAGGGGGGTTCTGGGCCATGACTGTGGAGCCAGAGGGGCTTGGGGGGCTCTTTGTGGGTATGGGGTCCAAGGCTGGATTAAGGCAGGGGCTTTAGGAGCTGTAGCCACATGCCATGGTTTAAAGGGGGAGAAGCTCCTGCAAAACCCAGCCCTGGCTCACTGCCCCAAGCAGCGCACGCCAGCCATGGGCCCCCTCCCCAAACAGTGTGGGATGCTTTTCTTCCCCCCTTCCCCAGTTCCTACCTGAACAGCTCTCTGGCCAGGTGGGAAATGTAAAAGGGCCCATCTGGTCCCAGCTCCCAGGCAGGTCAAATAAGCCTGTACTGTTTTTTCAGGCCACCTCTGCTCCCCGTTAGGGCCTGGCTCAGCATTGCTTGCTAGAGGGATGTCTTGGTAGCTGGGCCATGGATGGGTAAAATCCCGGACATGAAAAAGTATTTTAAAAACCTGGAGGGACAGAGATTTAATGTCCAAAAAGGAGGACATGTCTGGGAAAAAAATGGGCATGTGGTAACCTTCCTGCTGTGGATGTGCTGGTATCTTTGTTTAAGGAGAAAAGCAAAAAGCTTATCTATGCATGCCCTCTGTGAGGCATTTGTTAGGGTTTCAAGATATGCAGATTTTACAGGAACTCATCTAGTTAATTAGTATTCTGAGGTGATCTCATGATTAGATTTTGAAACTGCTTTTCCAACACTTTTTGGGGGGTTGAGGGGTGGGTGGACTCTGATCTTTTCTTGGACACAGACTTTGGGGTCCCGCAACAGCAGCCTGAAGATTGGCCAATCAGAAACCTGCCACTGTATTATTCAAAAGCCACCCCAAATTTTAGTAATTATTGAGAGTTGGGGTGTTTTACTGACTTGTTGCAGACATGTGTAAGTGCTTGATATAGTTTTTAAGTGAGAGCACACTTGTGTTATACTTTCTACCATTCAATCTATTGAGTGGAGGGCTGTTTCTCCATTTGATTTATTTCCGGACAACATCCTGCACACAATAAAGTTACCAAGAGTTTTGGGTTTGCAGAGTCCCAGGTAACACATCTGCTGCATTGTTGGCATGGAATTCATGAAGGTAGTCACTTCCTTCTAAAAGCTGGGCAGCAGGGATGGCATATTAGAAAGTATAGGGAAAATTAGGACTTAATAATATCTAGAATGTCTTATCACCAAGACCTTGTTTGCTACACAGCAAGTTGGAATCATTATTTCTGTGATCAGTCTTCTAGATTCTGTGGCAGATTTAAATATAACAATATAGGGTTCTTTAAAAAAAAATAGGACAACCAATTGTAAAATCGGTACAGTAGCCTCTAATTATTGCAATACATTAAATGTACTTTATTTTGTTTCTATATTAATTGTCAATCTACCAGTTTTTATACTGACATTTCATAACTACACATAGAATTTATCAGAGGAAAATATTAGCTGGATGTCTCTGCTCGAAAGACTGACAGTGTAGTGAAATGTTGTCTTTTTAAATACAAGTTTCCATTTTCATGCTGAAGCTTTATTGAGATGAATAGGTCAGTTCATTCCTCTCTTTATTGTTTTTCAAATGCCTGTACGCTCAGGAAGACAACACTACACCATATACACTTGATTCATATTTCTAAAATCATAACAACCACAAGGACTAGAAAGTTATAGACTAGGCCCAGATTCACAAGGGATTTTAGGGATCTAATCCTCCAGGTTCCAATGAAATCCATGAAACTTCTGCTCAGCTGCCTCCTAATCATGTGGGTGGATAAATCACTTGGCACCTGTTTCTCAATGTAAAAGTTCCTTAAGTCCCTATATTTCTGTGTCTGGTGTCAAAGCTTCAAAGTTAACCATGAACAAGGTGATATCTTGGCTGCAAGGCCCAGTATAGCAGGCATAGTTAGTGGTTGCCTGCCAGGTCAGGTTCCATTCAGAATCTGACTGGAGGAGAATGTACAACTTTAACTTTTAGTCCAGTGGTTAGTGCATGAACCTGCTATGTAGGAGATTTAGGCTTAATTCCCTCTTTGCCCAGTGGAAGAAAGGATTTGAACAGGAATCTCCAGTCTGTCAACAGTACGCTGTAAACACTGAGATATGGGATAGTCTGATGTAGGGCTCCCTCAGTTTCTTAAATTAAAACAGTTCCAAATAATTATATGCACAAATAATTATATGCACAAATAATTAGTCAGCAGAGAAGGGGGATTGGACCCTAGGACGCTCATCTCCCAAGTGCGTGACCTAACCCCCAGCTCAAATCTCATTCATCATTGTCAAAGGACTTAAAAGTATTTTCCCAAAGTGGAACAGCTTCAACAAGAGATTGAAGGATCCTCTATATCAGTAGAGCCCATAGTTTGGTGGTTAGGGCATTCCTCTGAATGGGAGGAGACCTCTGTGCAAATGTTTTCTCCCCCTTCAGGCAGCAGAGGGAATTGAGCCTGGCTCTCTCACGTACCATGAGCACCCATCCACTGGGCTAAATCTGCCAGCTAATTTGTGTGGAGTGAGCTAAGTGCCCAATTCATTCACAATCCTGATTGTGGATCACAAGCAAATCTGTACCCCAGATTTGGCATCTATCATCTTGAGAGGGGCAGGATTTTAGATACATCCCTCTTGTCAGCATCTCCCATTGGCGCTGTGTGTGTGTGGGGGGGGGTTGCTTGTATTCCTTATGTCCTTAATGGCTCATTAGGTCACTCCCTGGGATCATTGTAGCTGGAAAATTCCTAAACATTAAGGACACAATGGTTTGACACACCCCGCCTCTCTCAGCCATTTCAATAAAATAACAGGGAGGGCATTGGTGTAGTCCTGGGGTATCCCTAAGTTGACTTAGGGCTACCCCAGGGCTACACTGGCTTAATTCGACTTTAAAAAGTCGAATTAAGCCTTAGTTCGAGTAGAAAGGTAGTTTAATAAAGTCAACTTCATTTTCATTAAGTCGACTTTATTTTCCTTAAGTTGATTTAAGCAAGCTGCTTAAGTCTACTTAAGCAAAATGTAGCGTAGATGCAGGGCAAATTAAGTCGACTTAAGCCAAGCTTAAGTCGACTTAATTTACTAGTGTAGATGCAGCCATTGTGTACTTCAGGTTATTAAGTATTTTCCTAAAGCAGGACCTAGGTCCAAACCAGACCAAAGATACTAGCAAAAAATCCCTTCAAATTCAGTAGTACCAGCATTGAGTACACAATAAATGCTAGAGCAGCTCCATACTGAATATTAGTTCCAACCTACCTGAACTTTAGGGGCCCAACTAAAATGACATCCTGATCCAAACTATCCATGGTGTTCTCAACAATGACAAAAAATTATGATCAACAAGATTATGCAAAACCTTAAGCAAAACTCCCTCTTGGTTTTCTAATGAATGATGGATTCAATATCTCTTTCACTGAAACTACTGTTATCTAGTAATCAAATATATTATTAATACAATTATTTTGATAGTGGAAACTCCAGTTCTTTGGAAAATTACTTCTGGGTAAAGCCTATCAATCAAATTACAGGATTTCATTAGGCTCTATAATCTGACATACATATACATCATCTCTTAACTGGGAAGTAGTCAATCGTGCTCAGCATAAAGCAATTAGCCATTCTGAGAGTATATGAGGAATATAAATGTAAGCAGGACACATTTTCCTTTTCTCTTCTTGCCTTACTTCCTTCAGTGAGCCAGACAACCAGAAAATTCTACTTGATTGACAGTGGGAAAGTGGGCTTCAAAGCGTTGGCCAGTTTTCTTTAGGTGATTATTTTTTCTAAAGTTTAACAGCTAAAACACACAAAATCTTGTGGGTCCTGGTTCTCTGAACCTGAGTTGTTGCTGCCCCCATGTAACAGCATGAGGGTAATAAAGGTAAATATTGTCACCTTTACCCATACTGAGCGATAACTTACTCCCAAAATAGCTTCATTGATTTAAAGGGGTATTTCACACACATTGACATTCAACGTAAGGGTGACAGAATTATAATGAAGTGAGGAAATAAGCTGACTAGCCCTCATGCAGTACTGCAGGCATATTTGGCTGCTGAATTGGGGGAACCTCAAATTTAGATTGGAATTTAGAGAGGGTGAAGCAGATATTGCACCAAGGGACTGAGTAGATGAGGTATGGATAGGGAATAGACTTAACCATGGTTTCCCTCTTTGTCTCACTGTGCCTCCAACTGGATGTGTGACATTTGTATGTCTATGTGCATGCCCATTTATGTACAATTAGTCCCTACTGCTAGTGCAACAGAGTGTTTGTGGGAGGAATTGTGCATCCATGTGCTCTGCTGACAGTGGTGCATTTTCCTTTTAATGACTGGTATGCTAAAACTCACATAGGTTGCAGTTTCCTGAGCAGATGCAAAATTTAAATTCCCAAGTATCACACTGCATACAATTGAAATAGCAATAAAGAAAGCCATATGTATAACTTCTACTTTATAACAGGCACCTAAAAGGAAAATGTTTAAGTATTGAGAGATCACATAATTTCAGAAACACAGTGTGTAAATGTAACATAAGTAAATCCATGGGGAAATAAAAGTAGCAAATCTAAAAACAATGTTCAGTTTTGTAAGATAAAAGCTAATAGGGTCCTTTGGATTTATTGGGGGAAAATATGGTTAATAAACATTTTGTTTCTGTTTCCCTGTGTATTTGCATTTATTATATTCATGTCCCCATATAGATAATATCGTGCCTTTTGAATTAACTTGTATAATTCATTAATAGTTCTGTTTGGAGGATGCCTTATTTACAGGCTAATATCTGATAGTTTGTAGAATATAAATCAGTAGATGGCTACTGAGCCTGATTAAATGTCTCATCTTTGATTCCCCAATTAATCAATCTCAAAAGCTCTCATTGTGGCTACAATAGAAAGTAATAAAGATTATTGCTATTATTGCTACAACAAACCATAACATGAAAAAAATCCTTATTTTATTCTTCTTACTTTGTGATGGTTGGAATGTGCGGTCCTGCAATTATCAGAATTTTAAGTGACATTTGCCCTTGGGATGTGTCAGACCTGTACAGTGATTTTGTATTCCATATCTCAGAAGAAAATAATTTCACTGTGGCTATTTTTTTAAGTGAATGGCTGACTATGAAAGTATCCTGTGAGAAAGCTGAACACAAGGATAAATGAGGGAAGTATGGCTTTTACAGAGAGTGGAATCCCAGACCTCTTGAATTGTGGTCCCAATTTAGGCACTGACTCTCATTGTGGTTTTTGGGCTGTGTTATGTAGGCCAAAATTTTCAACTATAGGTATCTCAAATTAGGCACCATTTTAGGCATCTCAAATTAGGACCAAATCTCCATACTTATACTGCCTCCTCCTCCCCAACTCCCCTACCTGAATTTTGTGTCAAACATAAATACATGAAACATACCACCAAAAGCATGTGTGAATATGTTGCACTATCTAACAACATATTAATCCAGTTGTGTTCCCTGTTGTTCATATTGTGAAAGGTGTGATTACTCTACTTATCTATTGCAATTTCAAAGTATTTGTCTAATCAATATGGATGGAGAGTTCCCTTTTAAAAAAAAAATGAAGCATTGGGATTATATTGCTAAAATGTCAAATATTAGGGACTTAAAATCTTAGTGTCCATGTGTTATTTTTAGAGTTAGCATTTTGCACTGCAAGCTTTACATTAGTAGAGTCAAGTATAGTAATACATTTAACTATTTATTTCCCTGTTGCCTCTCTCAGAAGTATCTGAGAAGAGTTAAATTGCATAGTGGTAGAAATGGTCATAATTGCATACTGTAAATTTAGTTGAATTTGAGAGTTGGAAAGTTTCACTGGAACACTTTGTAAACTTTTGTCACCTTTCAGAGATGTCAGCACAAATATATTCAGCAGGCCAAAATTTAGACAGCCACATCAAACGGTTGAATGGGACATAATCAACTGAAAATATGTTCTTTGTGGAGACCTGCAGTGCAGTTAGTATAAAACTTAGCCCTCAGGTTTCCAATAAAGTTTTGTTCAGTACTGCTTGTTGATGGACCCAGAATATCTTCTGAAGTGGGTATGGTTACAGGATAAAATTTCAGAAGGCTGTTAGATGCTTATCTTCCACTGAAAATCAATGGGAGTTGGATGTTTAACATCAATTTGTTCCTTTTGAGAATCTTCTCCAAAATCATTAAACCCCAGAGTCCACAGTCTTTACTCAGGTAAGACTCCTGTTCATCTCAGTGGGAGTTTTCCTTGAGTAAACTGAGAGCAGCAAGATATGGCCCTAGAATCCTAATTCCTTTGGAACCCCTGGTTATGTAATTATCAGGAATGAGTCATAGCATCTCTTTCCATGTCTGGCTGGCAAGTAGACTGTTGCCAAGGAGACACTTGACTTTCTTTAGCAGCGATATTACTTAGCCTTCAGGGAGAATTATGTAAGCTTGCCTAATTTTCAGATTTTGTTTTTAACTCTTTAACAAAACGACGCACATTTTTTGTCAGACCCACCTCTGACCACATGACTTAACAGACCTGGAAATTCAAAAAATAGTGAGTGGGGGAAATTCCCCATGTTAAATAAAACTGAAAATATAACTAGACTGTGCCAAGATAGTTTTCAGTCTCTCCTAACTACTGTCATCAGAATTGCACAAATAATAAAAATATCTAAAATTCTAGAAACAGCCTAATAGTTGAAAGCTTTATTGAAAATGTAGCGATTAATGTGTCACTAAATTTAAAATGGAGTAGACTTCTTTTCTGAAGCTAAACATATACATTCCAATTAGTAGATGTAAAAAAACAAAGTTTGCCAACCCAGTTTCAACATATTTACTACACAAAAGTAGTTACATAAACAGTATACTTGAGGTTAGATGTTATACTAATAAGAGGAGTGTACCGAGCTGCTTGTACACCCCTTTTTTTGGCTGTGACTCAAAATCCATCACTATACTGAGTGGAGCTCTTCTACGGTGTCTGGTAATTTAGATCTCTAAGGCTGTCAATAATGTATTTTCAGCTGAAGGCCCCTGTGACATTCCCTCCCTGCAGTTTAGTCTGGTGTGCCACTGTGACTCCCTGATCGCTCACTCCTGGGCCCTGATTTATCGTGCTTTAGTAGTGGGCACCCACTCCTGAATCTGCCCATATCAGCCTCCTGTGTGTAATCGGTCCCAGGCAGTGGATGTGCTCTCACTAGTCACACAGGAGCCCAGTCCCACAGTGAGTACCCTCAGCCTGCAGATGCCTCACTAGGAACTTCCATCCTGCAGGGATCAGGACCTTTCCCAGACCACTGCAGTCTCATATACAATGGTCTGTCAGTTTAACAAAGAAACTCACATGCAATTAGCTTTTGCTCTAAGTTAGGCTCTCACACATTCATTCTCTCTCCAAAATCCATATAACTTTAGATGAAACAATCACTAGTTTATTGCTTAAAATATGATTAAGTGAGTATACAGCAAATCAATGCACAATCAGTTAATCAATCAGTCAAGGAATTACCATAACCAAATAAAAAATTTCACAATCTAACCTAAAATCACTACTACAATTATGCTAAACTTACCACTCAAATTCAGCTATGATGGTTTTCAGTCAGTCTCTGCCTCTCTGTGGGTGGGGCCCTGTCGTTATAAAGTTCCTTGTAGACGGAGATGTTTCAAGAAGGAGTTTCTCTGGCAAAAAGCCTCAAACAGTTCAACATGTGACTATTTCTCTCTTCAACACCCCCCTCTCCCCTGCACTGTCCCCCATCTCTGAACCCTCCTTTTCTGGGATGGAGTGATTCTTTTCCCCTCCTGAGTCAGGAAGTTTAATTTGCATCATCTTTCTTATGCACATCTTCACTGTATATACTGAAGAAAAACAGCTCTGTTTGTCTGCCCCCAGATGAGCTATGTGAAATACATGGGAACATGTTTCACACAGCCCAGATGTATGATGCTGTAGGAAACATGCTACCGTAACAATAATGTAGAGTATATCCTAAATTGAGGGAAGATATGATTGCTCTCTATAAATTCATCAAAGGAATCAATGCTAGGGAGAGACAGGAATTATGACTACAGTGCCAGTGTGAACACAAAAACAAATAAATAGAAACTATCCATCAGGAAATTTAGACTTGAAATTAGATGAAGGATGCTAGCCATGGGAAGAATAAAGTTCTGGAATAGCCGTCCAAGGAGATCTATGAGGGCAAAAAACCTAGCTGGCTTAAAAACTGAGCTTGATAAATTTATGGAGGGGATGGTATGATGGGGTGGCCTAATTTGGTAATTGATTGATTTTTGGCTACTGATGGTGGATATGGCAATGACCTGAGATGGGATATTGGATGGGAAGAATTCTGAGTTACTATAGAGAATTCTTTCCTGGGTGACTGGCTGGTGAGTCTTATCCACATGCCCAAGATTTAATTGAGTGCCATATTTGGGGTTGGCAAAGAATTTTCCTCCAGTGCACATTAATTAGGGCTCTAGGGGGTTTTCGCCTCTGTAGCATTGGTCACAGCTCACTTGCTAGTGGATTCTCAGTAGTGGATTCTAGTGAATTCTCTTTATATTATGATTTAAGGAATTCAATAACTCAGTTATAGATTAGAGGTTTATTACAGGAGTGGGTGGGTGAGGTTTTGTGGTCTGCATTGTGGTCATACTAGATGATCATATTAATCCTTTCTAAGCCCATGTGTATTTTCAGGTGTAGGGAGAAAGGTGTCCCCATTGTGTGACTCTCAGCAGCGAGCACATTGAATTATAAATAAAAGTTTAAATATGAATCAAGGTGTTGGTTGATCAAAACTTTGAGGCAGGTCTTATTTACACTGACATTTCTTTCTACTATGCTAATGGGAAGGGAGGCAAATTAGGTAAATTATAACTTATGCTTAATAAAAAATGAGACTCAGACCCCATGTTTTTGACCAATATTTACCTGGTTTCCTCTCCCATGACTTGATGTATGAATGCTGATCAGGGTACACTATAGGTAAAATAAAGAAGACTACAACGGCTTCCATTGAGCCTTTTGTTTGCCTTTGACATTTGTTCTGAGAAATCTTAAGTGTCTGAGAAAAGATACTATTCAGCCAAAGGCGAAAATTAACCTCAAATTTTAGTCTTAATGACCTTATTCAGTTAATGCCACTTGTCTTTTTCACTTTCTGAAATTTACAGTTCCATCAGTTATTAAAATAACACTGTGGCCATATACGATCCTTGACCCATGTGTGCAACTTCACTAATGTTAAAACACCTCCAAGTTCAGTCAGCAAAAAAAATATTCTTAAAGCACATTTGTCACATACTGTAAATCTGCTCAGGTGCTCTACATTAAATTCAAATTGACATGGATAATTCGTTAGCAGGTTAGATGGTTGCCTTTGAGCACATTTTAATACACTTGAGTGTGGTGATATAAAATACTATATTTCATTTTCACTGTAATGTAGCTGAAACCTGAAACAGCTGATGGTAGCACTGTTTTTTTTTCCCCCTCAAGGGGCAGGACCAGTATTGGCTAGTGTTTGCTGACTCAAAGAACTTTTTTTATATTTTTCCATTCATAAAACAAAATGGAATCTAGAAATCAATGTTGTATTTTTGTTTGACTACTGGCAATTGTGGAGAAATAATAGCATTTTCCTAATTTTCACTTCATCCAATATTTTTAAAAGAGAGGAAATTATGATGGTGGAAATTTTCAATGATTGACTGCTTTTTAAATGCTAATGTTCCCCAAATCTTTTGCCAATTAATATAATATATATATGCTTCCCCTTTTAATGTGCTCTTAGTTTGACAATAAAACAGTACTTTGACATCAAATATCTTGAATGATTGACGTTATAAGGAGTCTAGTACATGACAGATGTAGATTTTCTACATATATGTGTGAGTACATATACGTGTGTGTGTGTATGTGGTATGTTGATTTTATTAGCACACATTGGAATAGCTTCACTACCCAGTGGCAAAGTCCGAGGTGAGTTGTCCAGGCCTTGCAAAATAATTGTGACTAGAATATAATACTTAGCTCTTATAGAGCATTTTTCATCAATAGATCTCAGAGCACTTCACAATATTTCTTTATTTGTTTATCCTCACAACATCCCTGTAAGATAGGGAAATGTTGTTATTCCATTATATGGTTGGGAAACTGAGATTATTTGATTTGCTCAGGGTTATACGGAAGTCTGGGATGGAACAGAGAATGGAACCTGCATCTCCCAAATCCTAGGCTAGTAGCCTAACCATTGAATCATAGTGCCGCATTGTGCACACACATGCTAGTGTATTAGTTGTATGCGGCATATTGTACAGAAAAGCTATTTTGGAAACATTGTAGAGAGGGGAAGATACTTCTCTTTCGCCACCACCACCTATAAAAACCAGGTGTCCTAGCTGTCTTGAGCCAGATACATATGAAGCTGGGATCCAGCTTTGTACCAGACTGGCAGTCTGAAATGACTAAGATACCAACTTAACAGGTTCCAAAGGGGTAGCCGTGTTAGTCTATTGTAGAAAGACAACAGAGTCTTGTGGCACTTTTAAAGACTAACAGATTTATTAATCGCATGAGCTTTCGTGGGAGAAAATCCCACTTCGTCAGACGCTTTGAAGATAGGAAAGTTACAGAGACTTAACAGGGTTCTTTTTAATCGAGAATTCCTGTGTTGATGTTATCATCAGAAAAAAATCTATCTTGTAGCTGCACAAGGCAAGAATTATATGCTTGTATCAGTTTTGTATTTGTGGTCCCAAGATATCTTTAATTGATTTTAAAAGATGCATTTGGTGGCTTTTCCCTCCCACTCATGTGGTAACAGTGCAATTTCAGAGTTATTTGGATGCCCAAACTCTTCATGTATGGATTTCTTTTAATATTAATCATAACTCTGAATTCATCTTCCAGAAGGAGTACAGATGGGTACCATGACTTTTCTGGTGTGCTGGATGGAGCTGAGCCACCTATTAGCTCCCTGATACTGAGTTGGCATCAGCTACAGCCTGCACCATTGACTCTGATACCATCTTTGGGACACCTATTGAGTGTAACCAACAACATCAGTACTGTGTGTTTCCATGCCACTGGTGTTCCAGGAAGCATCAGGCTTGCTTTGCCTCTTTGATCCTGACTCTCCAATTATTCAGGTGCATTCAGCTGCCAGCATGACTTCTGAGTAGTCCTCAGCACTGTCTGGATTGATTGCAGACTTGTATCAATTGTCTGAACTGTCTACTGCACCATTTTAGAATCATAGGCTATGTCTGCACTTGCTAAAATTAGTTTGAGTTAGTTAGTTCAAACTAACTAATTTGAACAAATTTTAGTTAGTTCAAATTAATTTAATTAATTTAATTCGAACTAGAAAAAGTTAGTTCGAACTAAGCAAGTGTCATTCATGGCACTTGCTTAGTTTGATTTAGCGATCCCCATTCATTTCAATGTCTGGTTAGTTCAAACTAAGAAGTTAGTTCGAATTAACATGGCCACATTGGCTAATACAAACTAGTTAGTGCGAATTAAAGCCTTACTTCTAAAGCCCTATTCAAACATATTAGTTCTAATTAAGGAAGCCCTTAATTCGAACTAACTAAATCCTAGTGTAGCCATGACTTTAGTTAGTTCGAATTAAGCCTCCTTAATTTGTGAACTAACTTGAAATGTAGACATAGCCATAGAAACTGGAAGGGACCATGAGAGGTCATTGAGTCCAGTCCCCTGCACTCATAGTAAGACTAAGTAACATCTTAAAGCATCCTTGACAGATGTTTGTCTAACCTGCTCTTCAAAATTTCCAATGATGGAGATTCCACAACCTGCCTAGGCAACTTATTCCATGGTTAATCACCCTGACAGTTAGGAATTTTTTTTTCTAATGTCCAACCTAAACCTCCCTTGCTGTAATTTAGGCCCATTGTTTCTTGTTCCATCATCAGCGTTTAAGGGAAATAATCTTTCTCCTTCCTCCTCATAATAACCTTTTATGTACTTAAAAACAGGTATCATGTCCCCTCTCAGTCTCCTCTTTTCCAGACTAAACAAACCCAGCTCTTTCAATCTTCCTTCATAAGTCAAGTGTTCACAACCTTTAATCATTCTGCTCTTCTCTGGACTTTCTCCCATTTGTCCACATCTGTCCTGAAATGAGGCACCCAGAAATGGACACAATACTCCAGCTAAGGTCTAATCAGCCCGGAGTAGAGCAGAAGAATTATTTCCCGTGTCTTACTTAAAATACTCCTGTTAATACATCCCAGAATGGTGTTTGCTTTTTTGTAACAGAGTTACACTGTTCACTCATATTTAGCTTGTGGCCCACTCTGAAATCCAGATCTCTTTGTGCAGATCTCTTTCTAGGCAGTCATTGCCTAACTTGTATGTGTGCAATTGATTGTTCTTTCTTAAGTACAGTACTTTGCACTTGTCTTTATTGAATTTTGTCCTATTTACCTCACACAATTTCACTAGTTTGTCCACGTAACTAAGGGCGACTCTGGCTTTTTGTTGAGAACTATGGGAAAATGACAGTCATTTTGAAAGAGGGTAGGTTTTTTGTGTAATCATTGTGGAATCATTTGGAGCAGAACCTTATCTGACTGCTGCAGCTGAAGGAAAAAAAAACTTCTCTCTCTCTCTCGCTCTCGCTCTCGCTCGCTCTCTCTCTCACCCTCCTCCAGAAAACTTCAACTATAACCCATACACAAGAGCTTCATGATTTTTAATTATACAGGAAGTTTGACAAAACTATGTTTCCATTTTATAAAAAATGTTTTAAATGTAGTTTGAAAAATCGATAGGGGAGATGTGCTTTTTTCGTATATAATGAAGTGGTTGTATTCTTGCTTTAACTGCAAAACCTGCCTTATCATTAAATATGGAGCTGACAGTGGTTCTCCATAATATGTAGTATCCATGTTGCATATGGTTAAATATCTATCATACTGCAGTTTAGAGTACAGGGGCATAACAGAATTTCACCTTTGGCAGTCATGTTTTACACAAGTTCATAAAAATATTAAACAGCTTTTACCTATAGGCTGCAATAATGTCTTCAAAAGTTTCTTTGTACCACCAAAACTTGGTTGTAGGTATGGGGTATGTAACATATGTCCTCATCTCTTCAGAATTTCCTGGACAAAGCAAACATATTCAGTCTAATATGGACAGGATTTATATAAGTAATTAGGTATATGACTAATTATTGCCTTTTGGAGATACAACAATATGTAATATAATTGTACAGTATTATAGAAAAAGTATGAAAAACGCAAAATTTAAATGTAGGTACTTCTCGTATGCCAGCAAACTGGTGCCCCAAAAAAAGAATTTCTTTTTAATGGAATATTGCATTAACCAATTTTGCAAGTTAACAACAGGATAGTATCAAATAAAATGTCACTAATAAGTATAGCTATTACTTATTTGGGGTTTTGTTTTATTTTCACTCTTTCAAAGTTATCTGTATTGACACATCTCATAATGAAATTTCTTTAATTTTTAAGAGTATTTTAATTTTTTCTACTAGGTTATTCAGATAAATTTTGAAGAATTTGATCTGGAGATCGGCTACGACACACTGACAATTGGTGATGGAGGGGAAGTAGGTGATCCCAAAACTGTGCTGCAAGTGTAAGTTTCCTGCCTTTGCAGTCTGTTGATTTGATATATTAAAGTAATTCTGTAAAAGAATAAGCTTGTCTAGTGCTATTGAATGATGCATAGATTGAGTCGGTGTCTTTGCTAGTGTAACCTGAGAGACATATAGGCCATTAGAAAAATAATCTTATTGTGCTCATCAAATTATTTTATATATATATATATATATATATAAATAAAATAAGGTATTTTATTTCATATTTACCATCCCTAATCTCAAAAGTAGATGGGCATGAGAGCCAAAACATCATAATGCAGCCCTCGTTCTTCAGGCAGACTAATTCTGTTTTTTCAAAATAATCTTATAAGCAATTTTTTTTAGGGTTACTATGTTCATCTTCTACAGTTTGGTATTCAGTTTAAGAATGTGGTGTAGGGAGGGGAAATGGATCATTTAAATAATTGCCTTTAGTATCTTTTGAATAGCCCAGCTATGTAGGAAATTAACCATAGGAACAGGACCTTTAAGAGGTCACTGACTATGACAGGTAATCTCTGAACCCAGGGTAGATTGTCTCTGTCATTGCCCTATTAAAGCTTGCTGTTACTTAAACCATCCAATATTATGATTTAGTTAATTGCGTATACTAATGAAGGTAATTTACTGAGTGTCTATCTTAGGGTTTGAGATTGCCACCCATCATGATAGTATCGATCTAATTAAATCTAAATTAAAAACTGTTAGGTCCTGCACTGAGATTTTTCATTTTGTTAATCCCAGATGGTGTTTGGCTCTCTTGCAGTGATCAATCCCAAGAAACCAAGTACATGAAATGATATTGATTTAGTAATGTTTAAAAAGACTTCAATACAAAACAATAATTCCATCTTTAACTTCCATCTTTTTTTAAAGGGCAAAACAGTGTAAGTAGGCATTAGTTATCCTTTGTCACTTCGTGTTGCATTGTTTTGTGGGGGGTTTTTCTCTCATCTTTCAGTTTTAATAATCTTGATAATAGTAGGTAAAAGATGAGTATGATTTGTTTTCACGTCTTTTTATGCATTTAGTATTAGTATGAATGTAGTATTCCATAACAGTTTCATTTTTCTATGAAATAGAGAATACTTTATGACTTACAAAAAGTTATCATTTATTCATAAGTAGATCATAAGTGAAACTTTTCAGCCATTATTCAAGTGAATAATGCAAATATGCAATAGTGAAACACTTCAAAAATTGGTTTTGATTTCACAAAAAATGTGAAAAAATCAAACCATTTCATTTTGATGCTTTTAAAACCAAACCTTTTTTGAAATTTTCAGTTTGAAATTACTTTTAGTTCAAAATTTCCTTACTTATAAATTCAAAGCCTTTGAAAATGGCAAAACTGAAATATTAATTTTGAGAAAAAATATTTCATTAGACCTGACACATTTTTTTAAATTTTTCAAAATTGCATATGAACAAATATATCCCTTATTTGCTGAACTCTATTAATAAGAGATTGTCCTATTACAAATAATATGCAAATATGGGGGAGGGTTAATATTTTTATTCACAAATGTCTTTTTAATAATAACTTATCCAAAGAGACCTTGCATGTCAACTTTCATTCTAATTATTTTCAAAACCAAGTTTTAAACTCAGAATATAAGAGTTCATGTAATGAAAGTGCTGGGAAAAAACAAAACAATCTCAAGTGGTTACGATGTATCTGTATAAAACTGATCCATCATTGACGTAGAAAGAAGGAAAATAGACATAATGATTAAATAAAATAAATCAACTAGAAGTGGAAAAGACCATTTAGGTCATCATGAATAGCAATATTATCTCTTTATCATAAAATTAACTCTCATGATCCCTAAGTGTTCTTCAGGTTCTTCTCTTTACTCTTTCCTGTCAATGTGTGGGATATTACTGCATGACAAGATGGTGTATTTGGAGATTTACAGCCTGTCTTGATGCACAGTAACTCATGCTGTAGACTTAAATCAGCACAAAACCTGTGTAGATAAGTCATCAATATTTCAGATGCAATTACATTTGTATAGTAATATATATCTTCAAAGGACTGTATCTACATCATTATTCTCGCTGTCTTGGAGAGTTTGGTAACTTTTTAATCTCCATTTCATACACAGGGAAAATGAGACTCACATGTTAAATAACATTACTAAGAGCACATGGCAAGTCATTGGTAGAGCTGGAATTACAACACATGCATTACAACTTCCATGGACCGCATTGTCTCTTATGAAGGAAAGGAATTTGTTAGGCACTAATTCTTCAGGTTCTAATGCCATTTTAAATAAAGTGCTGATATTATCATCTTTGGCACATAAATTACAGTAACACAGTCAGACATGGTGCAGCGATATTTTACATTTTGATAAATGTAGTGAACCATTCTGTACTGGTTTGGTTTGATTAAAGGTGGTAATGTTTTATAAGAATGTATTTGATGTGAGGTATATTTTGAAGAATTATGATACTACACTATTGCATTTGTCAAGAATATGAATTAAGTGTATCATTTTCTCTTATCAGTGTATTACTCAAATTTTCATGATAGTCTATTAAGTAAGGATTAATATAAGTGTAACAGGGAAGCTAGGGAGAGCAGAGAGCTGAACAGATAAATTGCACCAAATTTTCAGTTCAAAGGATGTTGATAAGAACATTTCCTCAACTTGTTTGGCAAGTTCTACATTAAAAAAAAAAATTGAAGTTTGCGATGTATTAGTTTATGACTGATCACATCTGACATGCAGATTTTGTTTCTGGTCTCTAAATATCTGAGTATCAATTGTTTTGTTTTTATAAAGCTTACGGAAGCAACTAAGTAAACCTCTCAGGAAGAATTAACAATTTAAGTCAAGGCAGTAGATAATTAGGGAACGTTAGAAAACTATGAATCTTTTCCTTTCTATGCCATATAGGAAGATTAGGCTACTGTACAATTTAGAGGCTTGAATAGAATCCCTAGAAATATTTAGGGGCCTGTGTCCCTGTTTACAGCTGCACCACACTTTTGACAAACTGTGCAGCCATCTGAACTCAGCACCTACTTTTCAGGATAAAATTTCCTTAGGCATCTAAGTTTCTGCCTCTATGCACATGTACTGCTGCCTCCCATTAGGCGTCTGGAGACGTACCTTACACCTAAGCCTCAGTGTGATTCATTAACAAGGAAAAGACAGGCATTTGACTGTCTAGTCATGTGCAGGGCTCCGTTCTATAGGAATGCTTCGAGGCTTATTCAAAATAGAGAAGGATGAGAAAATGGTGATGGTGATACCCACCTTATAACTTTAAAGCAATGGTTACAACATTTACCTGGGACATGAGATCCAAGTTCAGTTTCCTTTTCCCTGCTTGTTTATGAGAATGTATTTGAACAGGTACCTCCATCTCTCAAGAGAGTGCTCTGAAATGGTGAGCTAGGGGTTACTCCAATGTGGGGCTCTGTCAGTCTCTCCTGTTGAAGTTTTGCACTGTTTAAAAAAAAAAATGGAGTAGTGGGACTGGACATGGGATCATCCTCTCTTTCTCTCACCCAAATTGATTGTTGTTCTTCCAGCAGATTTACATAGAAGACTGTGCATGGTCCTTCCTATAAAGGTTCCCATCAAATCCTTGTTTGACTTGTTTACCTGCGACTTTATCAAGGCTAATTAGGAAAATTATCAGTGAGTGAACCAACTAATTATACCAGGCATTGCTAGACACTTATTACTCAAAGCACCTGGGGTCCAGATCATCTAATTGAGTTAATTGTTGTAGTTTAATTGAAATCAGTAGAAGCTATAATTACATCAGGTGAGGATCTGGCTCCTAATTTGCAAAGTGCCATTCAGGGAAGTGCTATAGGTGAACAAGATGAATCTTCAGTGTTTTAATTTTATTGAAGTGGGATAATGCTTGTGGAAGTTTAGGGTCATTTTCATCTGTGTAACTGCTAGGGTATTTTGCACATCACAATTTCCAAAACTATGGAAAAATATTAATTTATTAAATAGAAATTGTACTAATTTCCATGGTCCTATATAATAAAAAATGTTTTCCATCGGAAATTCTCAATGGCTGTTGCCAAAATCTAGACTCAGACAGCCATCAGAAACAGTACCAAAATCTAGTGACTGGTCCACCAATGCTTGCTTTAGATGAGGGAAATCATGCTGATGCATTGATTTGGCAGTATATGAAATTGCCAGTCATGGCAAGATACATTCTTTCCGTAGCAGGAATAAGTATTTAATACTTTATTTATTTTTGCCATGCAGTTATTTGTTCAGTGTTGGCAATAGTCTTTATAATAGAGCCATCTGTGAACACAGATGTGGGAAATTGACGTGAAATTTTCCCAAAGAAGAATATGTTAACAGAAGCAGGCTAAGACCATCAGAGAAGAGTTCTAAAATTAGCTACAGTCTGTATTTTAAATAATCCACTTTGAAGCTCCAGTACAGTTTCAACAATTGGCTTGAATTGGAAAATAAATTGAGTGTCCTTTTTTAAGAAGATAAACAATTCCTAGACACTGCCTGATCGTCTTCTAATGATCCTGGCTTCATTTTTAAGAAAAGAAACTGAGCTAAATTTGTTTCAACCAATTATTTTTTCATAGATAGACTGCTGCCAACTTTTTTTGGAGGGTGGGGGCAGTTGTTCTGTACACATTCTGATTTTAAAAGGGGGGGGCGGAGGGGGGAGAAATAGAAAGTGGCTTTTATTCTGCCAAGTACAGTTTTAATTAGGGCTAGATTCACAAGCAGCTCCCCCTGTGCCAGCCTAAGCAAGGCCAGATCTTGGCAAAGGCCTGGGGCTGCAGCCCCTAAAGCCCCTGCACTAATCTGGCCATGGGAGGGGCATGGGGCCAGACCTTCCCAGGGGATGCAAGGGGCACTGAGGGGTGCCCCTCAACACCCCCATGCATCCTGAAGGGCCATCCTTTCCTCCCCTCTCCAGGCGGGGGTGGGGTGGGATGAGACTGCCCTTTGCCAACCAGGCCAGGCTGTGGGGCTGCTGCCCCAGGATGGGTCAGTGCTGGGAGGTACTTATATCCCCTGTAGACACAGGACCACCCTCCTGGGCAGCAGGGGGACGGACCTGGGATGATGACTGCCCCATGAGGGGAGGGGAGCTGCAAGGTGTAGGCAGTGCACCTGGGGGGCCACAAAGGTGGGCTTGGCCTCCGGGCACTGGCCACCATTCCTATGACACTCCTGTAGGTGCCTAAAGTCCATAGACACTGAAGTCCCCTATATACTTACAACTCTGCCACTGGAGGACTGCCTCAGTCCTGATGCCTGGGTCTCTATTTCACGTCTTAGTCCATGTGAGATCGTCAAATTAGATATCCTTTCCCTCTCCCCCAATCTTTCCTGAGTGGTCCTGTCTGGTAGGCAATCTCAGAAGTTGCCTAACTTATCAAGCCCTGCACAAAATTCTGCTGCTGCTGTCATTTATAACTTTTAGCCTAGTTGTTAGAATACTCATCCCCACTTTGCCTGCCTCGGAGTTAGGATTTGAACACAAATCTTACACCCCTCAGGTGAGTGCCCTAAATATTAGGATATGGAATCACTTGGCATTTTTTTTTCTTTTGCCCTAATAATTGTTAACCATTGGAACAACTTAATCAGGATAGCAGTCGATTCTCTACCACTGGCAATTTTTAAATTAAGTTTGGATGTTTCCTGAAAGATACGCTCTAGTTCAAACATAAATTGAGAATGGGATGAAACAATTTAGCTTAAAATGAGCTAAATAAACTTTCTCTTTTTAAAAAATAGTTATTTCAAGTTTTGTTTCTGCTCCTTAGAGATTGTATGGTCTAGTGGATGTGACAGTGGACTGTAAGCCAGAATTCTTAGTACTAACTCCAGCTCTGCCACTGATTCGCTGTGTGACCTAGGACAAGCTACATAAAATCTCTGTGGCTGTGTTTTCCTTGTCTGTAAAATGGAGGCAATGTGTATTGTGAGTATTCCTCACAGGAGTATTGTGTATATTAATATTTGTAAAGCACGTTGACATTCTTGGATGGAAGGCTGCATAGTAATGCAGAATACTTCCCTATCATGGAACTTTTATCACAAGGATGCTAATATCCAATGAGTTCTGATTTCTGCTCTTTTAGTGACAAACATTTTAAAATCTTCAATAGCTATTTGGATTGTTCCTTTAGAGCCCAGTTGTCTAATCCTTACCTAAATAGGGAAGCACATACATGAATAATTTCTCACTGATGTGAATAAGGATTCTGCACTCAGGCCCTTAATCTTGTTTTTACCTTTTTCTTCTCCTGTATTATCAGTACCATGATAGGTTATGAGGAGAAGATTACAAAGCAGTAAAATTCTGTGATTTAAAACAAGAGTTCTTGCTTAAAAATGAAGAGATTCAATCTTTTTCCTCTTTCTTTCAGGTCCGCGTGTCAATAGCATAGATGACACAAAATTAATCGGATTTTATAATTTACTCATGTAAATCACAAACAATTAAAAGCAAATTTTCTCAGTTATTTTTGATTACCTGAATGTTGTAGTTCTTAGAGGGCTGTAATCAAGGCTTCCTTACCTGGATTTTATAGCTGTGATACACACATATTTAAATCCAGATGATTTCCTTGTTAAATATTACTTTTTGTTTTCTTCCCTCTTCCCCACCTCCACCCCCAGGTTAACAGGAAGTTTTGTACCAGATTTAATTGTGAGCATGAACAGTCAGATGTGGTTGCACCTTCAAACAGATGAAAGTGTGGGCTCAATTGGCTTCAAGGTTAACTACAAAGGTAATAGTAAGCTACTGTGTACATGCTTTGCAGTACCTAAATATAAAGAAACATTATATGAGATGTTTATTTTTCACAATAGGAAATGTTCTCTACTCCTCCATCCATTAGTATGAAAAGAATACTAACAAGCAAGAATATGCCAGTTACTTTCAGTATGTAGTAATGCTGAAAACATCCAAATGTCTTAGGCCCTGATTGTGCATGGAAGTAAATGTAGCAGCTCCTAATGTCCGATTGTGTCCTTAGATGGATTGGCCTTCAGAATACAACTGAAAAGTGGGCTTGTTGTTTATTTTATGTTCTATGTTGGGGAAAATAAAATAAAATAAAATACTTCTGTGATTACTTAAATCCAGGCACTTAGTAAAAGCAAATGTATTTTATTTTTCACTTTAGAAGTTAACCCTTTCCAAAATGTGTTTGATATCTGTAGGTGTAAGCCGTGGCTCGACAAAACCCAAGCACCAGGTCACCATGGCGACTGGGATATGTAGCCTGGCTCCTAGCTCAAAAATAAAACTGCTGATGCCTATCTGGGACCCTGTTTTGTCAAGCCCTGGTGAAAGCACTTGGGCGTAATATAAATTATGTTTAAATAAATATAAAGATAAGTTTCGAAACTGTTCTATACCATTAACCTCCATGGCTATCACATCAGTCAAAATATATGTCTGGAGTTATATGTGAGTTGAAATTGAGGTAGTCAGTTGTGTAAATAACCTTGACTAACAAAGTTCTTAAACTGGTTTGACATGATGAGGATTTGTAGTATGTACAATAATACTGCTGTTGCTGTTGTGAGCTTTTGGAAGGTTGTATCAGTATCTGTGTGGTGTCTTCTTACTGGGTGCAGAGCTTGTCAAGCCAATTTGGAGCAGCCTCATTAGTGAAGTACAGAGTCCTCACCCCACCATCAAATCTGATCAGAAGGCCGTTGTCAGTGTTGTATGACTTTGTGACTCTTTGGCCACAAGCACATGTGGTGTCATCTTTTTGGCCGAAGGTGATCTATGTAGTATGAGTATCACTTTCACTAAAAGCTTAATGCAAAAGAGAAAAAAAAAATTGACAGTTATTTTATTTTATTACAGAGGTAATTGGTATATTGATATATCCCCATAACCCCACATGATGCTTGAAATAGATTTTAAAATGACCTGGTTTCTCTTCTGCAGAGCCAATTAACTAAATCAGAGCAATGGAAAATATGGTGATAACAGACAAAGGAAGGTGGAAAGTGTGGCAAAGTACCCTCGGGGGGGGGAGGGGGTGTTGCAGTTTGCGTCGCTGCAAGTGGCTTCCTTGCGGTAGAGGCCTGTGCCACACCCAGCCCAGTCCAACTTCCTTCCTGTCAGGGGAACCAGGAAAGACACAGTTCCAGCAGGGAACTTTAGCCCCTAGAAAGGGCTGCCGATCTCAATCTGTCGAGTTATAGCAGGGCCCCTAAGGGTGTTGATATTTCCCCATGGCTTGGGCTGTGTTCTGCCTCCCCTGTTTTCTCCATAGGGAGGAAACTCTACCCCCTCTAACTCCTGAGATTGTGAGGAGAAGGAATAGGGAATAACTAGATCAAAAGAGCTAACAAACTCCAGAGGGCAAAGCAGGAAGGGACTGTAAATGACAAATAGTCAGGGTCACAGGTCTGGCAAGACCTACAAATCAGGGCACAGATGACCTTAATGTAGGTGAACATTGAGAGCAAGAGAAGAGATCCAAGGAGAGGATCTGAGCAGTGGAAAGGGTTATTTAGTTGCCTAATGTTACATACATTGAAAAAAGTTGCTACAAGAGTCACAAATGCTAGAAATATGAAGGTTACAGTATTTCAGGAGGGAAAAAAATGGCTGTAACAGGAACTTTGCTAATGGGGATAGAGAGGGAAATATCTGAGAAGTAATCAGATTTGGAGACAATCTGGATCTGAAGAGGAACTAAAAAAGTCAAATATAACTCCAATATTTCAATCTTGCTGGGTTGATCTCCAAGACTATATGTGCTTAGCTGGTAGCTTATCTGTTATCCATGAAAAAAGCTGCAAAAGTGATGAGAATATGTCTTAACTTTTGACTCTGGAGTCTAGAAGTTGTTTAAAAGGGAGTTGAATGCAAATCCTCCTATTATACCAGAAATGATTTTGGACTTAACTGAAGCCCAGAAAGAGTCTGTTGTGTTCAAGAGAATGTTTCCTTAGAGTCATAGCTAATGAAGGAAAAGATTGAATTTCCAACAAAGATGCTCTGAACAAGAAATAATAACTGTAGCCCCTCCTGCCTACTGGCCCAGCATGAGGGTGTTCAAGATAGGGGAAGTCAGCCCTGGTGGCCTTTTACACAGGTTAGGGAAACTAGGCCTGACGCTCCTCTGTGTGCTCTGCGTTGTGTTTGTGTGGGTTAACTCAGACCAGACCCACTCAGACCAAGTCCCCAGGAACATAGTTTTATTCTGCAAGAGATACAACAGCAGCATTACACTCCCATTGGCCTCCTCCCTGCTTGTCTGCCACATGCCCACAGCTTCAGTCCATGCAGACACTCCCTCTGGAGGGGGGGTAGGAGATCCTTTTGTATAATGAAACCCCCCTTACAAACCAATCTTAACTCCCACAACAACTGAACCCCAAAACGAACAAGCCTGCATTGTCCTTTGGCCTCATTTCAGTTCTTCTCAGGGTGCTCTTTAAGCCCCTTTTTGGTCCTACCTGCAAGAGATACAACAGCAGCATTACACTCCATTGGCCTCCTCCCTGCTTGTCTGCCACATGCTCACAGCTTCAGTCCATGCAGACACTCCCTGCTGGAGGAGGGTAGGAGATGCTTCCTGGCAGGAGCCAGGAAGTTCTCCCAACATGCCGCAGTTTGTAGTCCAGAACTTGTAGTTCTCACTGTTGCTGCTGAAGCACTCTGGACCTTGGGCTACACCCTTCCCCCGCTTATTGAAAGGGCGACCTCGTCCCTTTCCTTAGTTAACAACTTCTTGAGTTGAACATCATTGCCAATTATTTCAAGTGTTTACAAGTTTGTTCTGCTGCATGCCCCTACAACAGGACTATAACAAAACACTCAGTCTCGGTCTCTATCAGTAAACAGCCCACTGTTCCAGATCAAGCCGGACCGGTGCCCTTCGCTGTCTAGTTGAGCGCCGAGGAGCTGGGCAAATGTCTCTGGGCACCTCTCCCACATCATCCCATTCTGTTTGCCATTCTTCAATATCATTAGGTTCATGCGGACTCTCTTCCATCTGGTCAGTCCAATCTGTGGTCCCTATGGTCTGGTCTGGCTCTTCCAGGTCTGAGTGGTGAGGTTCTGAGTCAAAGTGATCTGGGTTTGGGTCTGAGTCTGGTAACTCTATACACTGGGGCCCAGGCTCCCCTTCACTGCACTGCCCATCCCTCATGTTCCATGTATGTCCCCCTGTGTGTGTCTTCCCCCTACTTGTTTGTTTTCCCTCATGGCAGTCTGGTCTATCTATAGAGCCCCCGGTAATTTCCTTTCCTGCCTCTGACCCCAATGGGGAAGGTCCATCAAGTTCTGATTTTCCCCCAATAGGTAGGAACATACATGGTGTCAATCGGTTACGATGTATCACTCGTTCCCCCCCTCCTATTTCTGACTGTACAGCATAGACAGGGAGGTCCCCATGTCTTCTAATTACAATATAGGGAATGGGTTCCCATCTGTCTCCCAATTTCTGTCTCCCTTTTTTTTCCTTAGCCACAAGCACCCTATCTCCAGGAGCCAGTGGGGCTTCCCGTGTTTTGCGGTCATAGTACTGTTTCTGGTGAAGTTTGGCAGCTTTGGATGTTCGTGCAGCCTCGTGATAAGCTCTCTCTAGGCATTCCCTCAGTCGGGATACATACTCCTCCTCCTCTTCCCCCTCATCTCCTCAGTGGGGAAAACCCAGGGCCAGGTCTACTTTCAGCCTGGGGTGCCGGCCAAACATTAGGAAGAATGGGGAAAACCCAGTGGATTCATGCCGGGTGCAGTTATAAGCATGAGTCATGGGCTCAACATAGTCCTTCCAGTTTATCTTTTGGTCTGGACGCAGAGTTCCCAGCATGTTCATGAGTGTTCGATTGAACCGCTCCGAGGTCCCATTCCCTTGAGGGTGATAGGGTGTAGTTCTGCTCTTTGAAATACCCAACAGTTTCCAGAGCTGGGCCAGAAGATTACTTTCAAAATTTCTCCCCTGGTCCGTGTGTATCCTTTCAGGGATTCCATAGTGACAAATAAACTGTTTCCACATCACTTTGGCTACAGTAGATGCCCTTTGGTCACGAGTAGGGTATGCCTGAGCATACCGGGTGAAGTGGTCAGTAACTACAAGAATATTCTCGATGCCCCCACGAGATGGTTCCAGGGTGAGAAAGTCAATGCATACTAATTCCAAGGGCCTAGTAGTATGGATCGAGGTAAGTGGAGCTCGGGCTTCAGGAATGCCTCTCTTTCTTAGGCAGCACCTTTCACAAGAGAGGCACCACCCCTGGATGGTGGACTGCATACCAGCCCAATAACAGCGAGTGCGGATGAGATCCACAGTACGGTCAATGCCCATGTGTCCCATATCTGTGTGCAGGGCTTCGAATACTTCTCGCTGGAGTTTCTCTGGCAGCACTACCTGCAGGGCTTGTCCTTCTCCCAGGATTGTTGTTCTCCTGTAGAGAATCCCCCCTACCAGCTGCAGTCGCTTCCACTGTTTCAGTAATATCTGCACTGGCGTCTCCTCCTTCTGCCTCTCCCTGGGACTGGGTGCCCTTTGCCTGGGTAGGTAGGTCCTTACACGGGAGATGACTGCATCCTTTTCCTGAAATCTCCGCAGTTCTTCTTTGGGAAGGCCTGGAATTAATTCTACTCCTGGCCTGTCAAGAGGCCCAGCTCTTCCCATTGCAGTGCTTTGACATCCACCCTGCGCTGCTACAGAGGACACGTTGCATCCAGCATTCAGAACTATATTTACCTCCTCCCGAGGTAACTGAGACAAGCCATCAGCATTAGCATTACTCCTTCCAGGCCGGTACTTTATATCAAAGTCAAATTCTGCCAACTTTGCTATCCACCTTTGACTGGTTGCATCCAGTTTGGCTGTAGTGGTAACGTAGGTCAGTGGATTGTTGTCAGTTAGCACTGTAAATTGGTGTCCTAGTAGATGATCTCTAAATTTATCTGCAGCTGCCCATTTTAATGCCAAGAACTCCAGTTTATGAGCAGAATAATTCTTCTCTGAGAGGCTTAAGCCCCTGCTGGCATAGGCTATGACTCTCTCTTTCCCTGACTGAATCTGTGCCAACACAACCCCTAACCCATCTGTGGATGCATCTATCTGGAGTATGAATGGAAAGTTATAATCAACATATCCCAATATTGGTGCAGTAGTCAGCTTTGTCTTCAGCTCTGTGAAAGCCTGGTCACATTCCTCTGTCCAGACAAAACTGGGTATCTTAGTGGAAACCCTCTGACTTCTTCTTTTGGTCCAGGCTTCACCTGCAGTTAATCTGAACAATGGGGCTGTCAATTTGGAATAACCCTTGATGTATCTCCTGTAATAACCTGTGAATCCAAGAAACTGCAACACTTCCTTCCTGTTAGAAGGGGTCTTCCAATCCCTTACCTGCTGTATCTTATGTGGGTCTGTTGCAGGTGACACTTTCTGGGCTTCAGCTTGAGATTGTGTTGACGGAGTCTATCAAAAACCATCTCCAAGCATTGCAGATGCTCCTCAAAAGTGCGGGAGAACACTATAACATCATCGAGGTAAATTAGTACTGCTGAAAAGTTCAAATCCCCCAAGACATGTGTCATCAGCCTCTGGAAAGTAGCTGGGGCATTCTGCAATCCGAAAGGCATCCGATTACATTCAAATAACCCCATAGGAGTGGTGAATGCAGTCTTGGGCCTGTCCTGCTCTGCCATTTCTACCTGCCAGTACCCTGAGGTAAGGTCCAATGTAGAATAGTATCTGGCCTCTCCTAGGGCATCCAGAGCTTCCTCAATACGTGGCAAAGGAAATGCATCTCGAGTGGTCTTAGCATTCAGTTGTCTGTAGTCAATGCACACTCGCATTGAACCATCTTTCTTCCTTGCCACCACCATCGGCGAAGCATATGGGCTTTGGCTTGGTCTGATTGCTCCTGACTCCACCATCTCCTGCAAGTGTTTGTGGACCTCCTGGTATTGTGCTGGAGGTATTCTTCGATAGGGTTGCCTCACTGGAATAGTATCAATTAGGGGTATTTCATGCTTGATTGTGGAAGTGCAGCCCAGATCAAAGTCATTTTGAGAGAAAACGTAAGCATTCCGCCTCAGCAATTCTTCCAGCATCTTCAGTTGAGCTGGGTCCTGTACTGCCGCCTCACTCAGGTCCACTTCAGGCATAGCAGCATCAGTCCAGGTCACTTCGTTCTGTTCTTGTCCCGAGGAATACTTTAAGTTGCTGCTTACGCTGGCCATGCTGTAGACTACTGAGGCTGTGGCTAGTGGCTGGTTCCTCTTAATTGCAACTCTTGTTTGCCCTACATTCTGTGGATAGATACAAGTTTTCCCTTGCTCAACATCTGTTATGCCTTCCTCCATCCTCAGACCTCCTGGTAGGTGAGCCTTAGCATCTGGTTCTATCAGAGCAGTATATGGTCCCCACCCTTTACCCCAGGGGGCCTGCACAGATACACATCTTCTTTCTCCAGATCTCAACCAGATGGGACACTTGCCAGCATATCTTAAGGATGGCTTGTCTTTGTCAGAGATTACTTGTTTATAGGCTGCGTACCAGGCTAGTGACTTCCCTTTCAGACAGGCTGGGAATTGGTTTCCCCACTGGTTAGCTAAATTCTCCGAGCTGGAACGGATTACATTTGTCCCTAACAACAAGGGGACCTCCTGGCGATACTTGGTCCCAGGCACCACAAGGACAGGGACTCCTTTGCAGGTTTGGCCAAGAAAAGATAAATCTATTTTGATTGCTCCATGATGAGAGACCCCTTGGCCCCCGGCTCCCTCTATTAGGATATCTACAGACATGGGGTGTAATCTGCCCAGGGTAGGGTGGTTCCTCCAGAAGTCCTCCGTGATGGTTGTGACCTGAGACCCTGAATCAATTAGAGCCTTGCACAGGATACCATTCACCTCCACAATTTCCTCGTTCAAGGGCCCCACAAGTCCAGGAGGCCAGGTTAGGACTGGTGGGGTACACTGAGAGGTCGTGCATGCTGATGCTGCAGGGGGACTTTTAACCAGCTTTACGCCCTTCACCTGCCCCTCAGTGTCAGGCTTTAACAGTTTAAAGAAGAGGAGGGAGACTCAACTTGCGCTGGACCCAGGGGGTGGGACTTGGGAGATTGACGGCAACCCCGCGCTATGTGACCTTCCTGCCCACAACGGTGGCATATGAAATGGCCTCTGGCACCATAGACACTAGCACCAGAAGTATGTTGACCACTTTCCCATCTGGAATTTTGGGGCATCTTCCGTGCTACTGCACCCTGCTGCTGCAGTACCTGTGCCTCCAGTAGTCCCATTCTCTCGTGACTCTGTCTCTGGAGGACACTCAGTTCTTGAACCAGCCCAGCTAAGCCCTTCACTGTTTCTAGCATCACATGATTGGGGGTACTGCTGGGTGGCAGTGCCTCAGGAGTATTTTGCACAGTGCCATCTGACAAGGCAGTTTGTTGCATGGTGTTTATCCCCTGGGCTGGCATTTTGCTTTCTACATTCCTCTCCCGGGCCAGCTGACGCAGTTCTCCTTGCAGCTGTCGGAATGTCATGTAGCGAGGCTGCATAGGTGCCAACCTGTTCCGCACTTCTCGCTCCCAGATACCCCGCATGAACTGCTGTGTCAATTTATAGTCCCGGTCAGGGAAAGGATGGCCTCCCCTGAGCTTCTCCTCAACCATCCACAGTAGGGCCTCCAACTCGATGGCATAGGATGAGGCTGTCTCTCTAGGGCGTTGCCGTCTCTCATAAAAGTCTGCCATGGGATCCAGTGACAAGTGGCAGTCACTATACTCTGCCCTAAGTTCTTCAACCGCTCGGGCTAAACTCTGCTCCTGAGGTGGCAGATTAAGGACTAATTTTCGAGCCCCCCCATTTAGGTATCTCACAACAGTTGGGAACTTCAAAGGCTCAGGAATACCAGTGGCAGCTAGAAGGTACTGTATATCCTTTATCCAGTCCTCTATATCTACTCTGCAATCTGTACTACCACTGAACAGAGGAACCCCACGGATCTGATGCTGTGCAGGGAAATAATTGAATGGCTCTGGTACTGTACGGGGAGGCATTACTGTATTTCTCCCTAAGATTTCCTCCCCAATATTTTCACCCCTAATGGCAGGATTCTTCTGGCTACAACATCTAGTGGGAGTCTCTACTTTCACTGTCTCCAAACCAGGGCCAGGCCAACCCCCCATGGCTCCAAACTGTGAATCCATGCTTTTCCTGGTTCTCTTGAGTGGGAGCTTCTCTTGAGTGTGTGCAAAAAAAATAAATAATTTTCCCCTATCCAAGTCATGGCACGAATTAGTAAAAAATGTAGCCCCTCCTGCCTACTGGCCCAGCATGAGGGTGTTCAAGATAGGGGAAGTCAGCCCTGGTGGCCTTTTACACAGGTTAGGGAAACTAGGCCTGACGCTCCTCTGTGTGCTCTGCGTTGTGTTTGCTCAGACCAGACCCACTCAGACCAAGTCCCCAGGAACACAGTTTTATTCTGCAAGAGATACAACAGCAGCATTACACTCCCATTGGCCTCCTCCCTGCTTGTCTGCCACATGCCCACAGCTTCAGTCCATGCAGACACTCCCTCTGGAGGGGGGGTAGGAGATCCTTTTGTATAATGAAACCCCCCTTACAAACCAATCTTAACTCCCACAACAACTGAACCCCAAAACGAACAAGCCTGCATTGTCCTTTGGCCTCATTTCAGTTCTTCTCAGGGTGCTCTTTAAGCCCCTTTTTGGTCCTACCTGCAAGAGATACAACAGCAGCATTACACTCCATTGGCCTCCTCCCTGCTTGTCTGCCACATGCTCACAGCTTCAGTGCATGCAGACACTCCCTGCTGGAGGAGGGTAGGAGATGCTTCCTGGCAGGAGCCAGGAAGTTCTCCCAACATGCCGCCGTTTGTAGTCCAGAACTTGTAGTTCTCACTGCTGCTGCTGAAGCACTCTGGACCTTGGGCTACACAACCCTAAGATGTTTGGGTGATTTCAGAGACCGCAATTTAAGAGCTTGCAATTCAGTAATCTCTTTTTTGAAACTGACCTAAAATCTTTATTTACACCTGTATTTATACTAACCTTAAAAAAGTTTAGTAAATAAGCATTGGCTTAAAGCATGTATTTGGGTAAGATCAAAGCTATTAATTTAACATCTTTGGTAATGTGTCCAATCCTTTGGGACTGGTAGAACTTTTTTTTACATATGGTGGATAAAGATTGTCAGTAATTAGAATAATGGAATCTTAAGGCTGGAAGGGACCTCATGAGGTCATCTAGTCCAAACCTCCTGCTAAAAGGAGGACTGCTCCCACAAAATCATCCCAGCCAGGGTTTTGACTAACCAGACCTTAAATATATCCAAAGACGAAGATTCCACCACCTCCTTAGGCAACCCATTCCAATGCTTCACCACCCTCCTAGTGAGAAAGTTTTCTCTAATATCCAACCTCGACCTTCCCAGCTGTAACTTGAAACCATTGCTCCTTGTTCTAGCCTCTGTTACAACTGAGAACAGCCTAGCTCCCTCCTCTTTGGAGCAACCCTTCAAGTAGTTGAAGATTGTCAAATCCCCCTCAGTCCTCTCTTCTGTAGCAAGTCTAGTTCCTTCAGTCTCTCCTCATAAGTCATGTACCCTCCGTTGGACTCTTTTTAATTTGTCAACATCCTTTCTAGAGTGGGGAGCCCAAAACTGGACACAGTATTCCAGATGTGGCCTCACCAGTGCCAAATAGAGGGGAATAATCACATCCCTTGATCTGCTGGCAACACTCTTATTGATGCAGCCCAATATGCCATTGGCCTTTTTGGCAACAAGAGCACACTGTTGACTCATACCCAGCTTCCTGTCCACCATAACCCCCAGGTCCTTTTCTATGTGCTGCTACTTAGCCGATCGGTCCCCAGCCTGTAGCAGTGCATGGGATTTTTCTGTCCGAAGTGCAGGACTTTGCACATGTCCTTATTGAACCTCATGAGATTTCTTTTGGCCCGATGTTCCAATTTGTCTAAATCTCCCTGAATCCTGTCCCTGCTCTCCAGCGCGTCCACCATTCTCCCCAGCTTGGTGTCATCCGTGAACTTACAAAGCGTGCAATCTGTCCCATCATCTAGATCATTAATGAAGATGTTGAACAGAACCACCCCTGGACCAACCCATGGGGTAGGGCCGTCCCTGGGAGGGGGGGAGAGGTCGAATAGGGTGATCACCCCGGGCCCTGCGGTTATGTGGGCCCCGCACTGTCTTGCTCGCAGCAGGTCAGTGTGGGTCCTGTGCGCGCTGCAGCCCTTCCTCCCACAGCTGCCCCTCTGCCTTTGGCAGCGAGCCGAAGGCAGCAGGGCGGGGTGGGATGGCTATGCCCGGCCCCTGGTCTAGCCCTCCCCGCCCCCAGGGCAGAGCAGGCAGGCCCAGGGGTGGAGCACGTGGGGTCAGGCCTCTTGGGCTGCCCTACACGGCTGGCTCCCCCCTCCGCCGTAGGCGGCCTTGGCCTCCTGGCCCAGGGCTGGGGCCACTGGGTCCCTTCCACAGGCAGCCTCCAGGGCCGGGGCCGAAGCCGGAGGCAGCTCCCCTCCGCAGGCAGCCTCCTGGCCTGGAGCCAGAGCTGGCTTCCCCCCACAACAGGCGGCCTCGGCCTCCCGGCCCAGGACCGGCTCCCTGGGGGATAGAGCTGGTCGGCCCACCACACACCCCTCCAGCATGGGGGGCGGGGCCCTGCTTTGGCCAATTGGCCCTGGGCCCCGCACCCCCCACGGAACGGCCCTGGCCTGGGGTACGCCACTCGTTACTGGTTGCCAACTAGACATTGAGCTGTTGATTCCTACCCACTGAGCCCACTGATCTAGCCAGTTTTCTATCCACCTTATGGTCCACTCATCCAACCCATACTTCCTTAACTTGCTGACAGGAATGCTGTGGGAAACCATGTCAGAAGCCTTGCTAAAGTCAAGGTCTATCATGTCAATGGCTATTTCCGCATCTACAAATCGAGTCGTCTCATCATAGAAGGCAGTCAGGTTTGTCAGGCATGATTTTCCTTTGGTGAATCCATGTTGACTGTTCCTGATCACTCTATTTTCCTCCAAGTGTTTTAGGATGGATTCTTTGAGGAACTGCTCCATGATTTTTTCAGGGATTGAGGTGAGGCTGAGCAGTCTGCAGTTCCCGGATCCTCCTTTTTCCCTTTCTTGAAGATAGGTACTATATTTGCCTTTTCCAATCCCCTGGGACCTCCTAGCTTCCTATTCCTATCATATATAACTCTGCTGTCTGGGTGATAACCAAAGGGCTGGAAGACATGTTTCAGTCCTTAGCATGGTGGTCAGGGAAACCCAAGGCTGCCACATTATGAGGAACTTTGCAAATCCTGTACTAGAATGTAGCAGTTAAGAGTTTGGACTGTCTCTATGAGATTAGTGCAGCCTCTTAGCAGGAAGAAAAGAAGATTTTTCTCTGTCCTTCTTGACAGTTTTTTGACATGATGGGCAAAAAAAGAGGTTGGGTGGATCTGGGGAGGCATCATGTCCTGTGATCTTAGAAGGCATTCTAAGTATTGAGATAAGGGAAGCAGCCCTGATAGGAATGAGCTGCAAATGGAGATCTATGCATAATACTTCTAATAAACCCATCACCATGATGTGTAGGGGCCATACCCAAAATCAAGATCAGCATAATTTTAGCTCATAAAGGACTATACTGACAGCTAATGTAAGAAGGAAGTCCATCCTTCATTAAGTTAAAAAAAGCAAGCAGCTGCAGAGAGGAGAATGTGGACAGGTTTGTGAAATGTACAAAATATCAAAATCCAAGGTTATATTTACTATATTTCAGAGGCAGGGGGTGCAATTTCTGAATACAGTTGTTCTCCTTTAACCTCTGAAGATAGGAAAAGAAGCAATGGACTTAATTTGTAGCAAGAGAAGTTTAGGTTGGATGTTAAGAAAAAAACTCCATAACTTGCGGGATTAATCACTGTCGCAAATTGCCTAAGGGGCTGTGGAATTTCTGTCATTGGAGGTTTTTAAAAAGAAGTTAGATAAACACCTGTTAAGAATGGGTTAGTTGTTATATAGTCCAGTCTTGGGTGCAGGGGACTTGCCTAGATGACCTGTTGAGGTCTGTTCCTATTCTACACTTCTATGATTGTATGATCCTGTGAAATTTGAGAACAGCAGTTCAACCTTGAATTCTCCTCTGGTTGTATTTGGAGTCAATTTATGCCATTTTTATCGTGATAAAGATTATCATGGACATACAGGTTTTGCACACTATAAAAGATGGTATGCCATCCTGTTCAAAATAGTCCCTCTCCTTCCTAATCCAGGGACTCACTATCCTGAGTCTGTTTTAAGAATGGAAATCAGTTCTCTGCAAAGAGAGGGAACAATAGAGGAGGTACAAGTAGGTCTTAGGTATTAAGTTTCTACTACTGCTATTTCCTGCTTACAAAGAAAGTTGGAGGTCTTTATACAATCCTCGCTCTGAGGGACTGAACGGATATATGTGAAAGTTTTGCTTCAAAATAACACTAGGATCCATACCCCCTACTTCATCCACTCCAACACTCTTTGAAATTGAGAGTAGTAAACTAAAGACATGTACTTTCATATTTTGACAAAATCACCACATAGGAAGGTTTGGTTGTGTCTCCACCCTTCCCCCCTCCCCCCCGGGTGCATTTCCAGTTCAGGAACCTTATCTTTAGCCTTTCTGCTGCACCTCAAGTGTTTGCAAAATACAGATCTGTGGTGGCTTTCAGACCCCAAAGTTGTTGGTGTTGTGGGGGTTTTTGTTGATAAACAGAAATACCTTTTGATTCGATCATAAAATATTCTTTTTACAGGAACACTTCTAGGCTACAGAATAGCAAGAGCTTATCTCCTGGAAAAGAAATTCCTAAAACTGAATATACCATTCAGTCTCTGCTTTAGAATCTGTCTCAGAGAATAAGTTTTTTTCATCTCCCTATTGGGTCTTATGGCATCATATACTGGTGCCACACCTTATGCACGTCTAAGAATGTGACTTCCACACTGCTTGGCAAAAAGCTTTAGACCTTCAGTAGATAACGTGAATCTGATTCTTAGAATTCCAAAGAAAATCCAGAAAACTCTGTTTTGGTGGATGCACCAGGAACATATCAAGGGAGATGATGCTTCCTCTTCTTCCATGATAATTATAAATTATACCTCATAACAGGCTGGGGGGCACATTACAACAGTTTCTTAACAAACCTGTGGAAACAGCAAGAGCATTACCTTCATTTCTTCCTCAGGTGCAAGGATCTAGATTCAAGTGACCACAGACAATGTGATGGCATGTACTATGTGAACAAACAGGGAAGACTCAGTCATAACAGTTTTGCAAAGAAGCAATAAATCACTAGGACATGTATAATGCAAAAGATTTATACAGTAGTTCTGTAAGTTGAAGGTTTTGAAGATCAGACAAAGCTCTGCTAAGCTAGGCTGATGCTTATCACCCCAGCTTGGCCAAGACACTAATAAACTAACTTATTCCTTCTTTCTAAAGGGAAATACAAACATTTGCATGTGTCACTAGATCTCCTGTGACAGCAGCAAGGGAAAATATGATCCACTTTAGTTGTATATGAGAATAGGATAGGATTTAGATATGCAATGTTTTAGTTAATGCTAGAAGACAATCAACATGGAAAAGTTGTGATTTAAAATGGAAAAGATTTGCACTGTGGTTATGTGATAATGCTATTGATTGTGTCAGTTTTTATTCAAACCATGTGAGCATATTTGTTGTTTCTAAAGAATAAGGGTTCTTCCGTTGCATCACACAAGGTACATCTAGTTGCAATAGCAGCTTTTCATATACCAATAGTTGGTAAATTTATATTCTCTCAGGATTTTCAAGCATTTTCCAAAAGGTTTGATGAATCTTTATCTCTCTGTGAAAAAGCCTATCCCTCCAAGGAATTTAAATCTTGTGCAAACAAAACTTGTGTCTCCACCCTTCAAAACTTTTTTTTCTTTATTTCATCTTTCAATTAAAACTCAGACTATATTTACATAAGGCTGAGTAAAAATCACATTGTTTGGATGAAAAAAGAGTGTTAACTTTTCATTAACAGAGGGCCAAAAAAAAGTTTTTTTCACATAGACTGACTGTTTCCTAAGCAGAGAAACTGTAAAGGAAATCCCATTTCCACTGAAATATTATCTAGATGGATCAGACTGGCTATGGCTACACTGGCAAGTTAGTTCGAATTAAGGAGGCTTAATTCGAACTAACTAAAGCCATGGCTACACTAGGCTTTAGTTAGTTTGAATTAAGGGCTTCCTTAATTTGAACTAATAAGTTTGAATAGGGTATTCAAACTAAGGGGTTAATTCGAACTAACTAGTTGAATTAACCAATGTGGCCATGTTAATTCAAACTAATTTCTTAGTTCGAATTAACTGGCCATTGAAATGAATGGGGATCGCTAATTCGAGCTAAGCAAGTGCTTGCTTAGTTTGAACTAAAATTCCAGTGTGACCATGCTAGTTCGAATTAAGCTAATTCGAACTAACAAATTAGTTTGAATTAGTTAGTTCGAACTAACTCATTCAAACTAATTTTAGCAAGTGTAGACATAGCCACTGTGTGTAGTAGAAAGTTATAAAGATGCCTCATGGTCGTCTTCTGTCCCAGATTCCACTAGTGAGCAATGGCTTCTTTTATAGCATATTCAAACATGTTCCATCCACTGATTTGAAATTTGTAAAAGGATATAGAGTTCAATACATATATTTACTAAGCATTATCCTTTCAGTAATGTAGCTAGATCAGATGTCCAATTTGGTAGATCAGTTCTGCAGTCCTCATCTAATTAAGATTTCTTGCCCACCATCCCTTTTTTTCTATATACTAAAATTATCTCAAGAACAGGAATATTCATAGAGCACAAAGAAGAAACTAAGGTTACATACTTTTCATTTAGGGTTCTTTGAGATGGACTCTTCTATCCATGCTAATCATGATTCTGCATTAGCAATGGAAGGAACTGTGGCGATAACATCTGCCTAACCCTTTTTATAGCTCCTCCCTCAGCATGTGCGTGACTGCTGAGAGGAGGAGTAGGGAGGGGACAGGTGAGCACTCTTAACAGGCACTGCTAATCAAAGGCTGAACTATTCAACAGCACTGATTGGCATGTATCTCAAAAGTGGGAAGGTGCAAAGGTAATGTCAAAAATCCTCTTTTACAAGAAAGTAACCTTCATTTTCAAGGCTATTCATGTTTTGGTCCTTGAGAGGGCTTATTTGTTCATTGGAGGTGCCAGAAAGCCAAATAAAAAAAGCCCCCAGCCATTATGAGCTATATACAATATTTTCATGCCAAGTTATTTTGGGTAAAGATGGTAGAGCCACAACATAGAGAACCAATTAGGTGAGAATTTGGGCGGAAATTGGCTTTGCAGAACTAAAGGATGCTGTCAGTAAAGTTTTGGAACTGGAGCACATCAAGAGGATGATGGACATAATTAAATGAACGCAGCAGAGAATAAAAGTGGAAGTCTTATCTGTACAGATGCAGGCAGTGGAGATCTGGGTAGCTGAATTAGAAAACAGTGTATTAAGGTCATGGCACATCTTTGACTTCTTGATTTATGAACAAGTCCCTAATAATAAAATGGATATAATCAAAAAGAAGATTAAAGTTTGTCTTGTATTTTGTTAGCATATCTGAAAGAATAAAAAGCAGGGACTTGGAGGTTTCATTTTTTAAATAGATGAGTGAGTTACTGGCTTTGAACATTTTACCTGGTTATATTTATCGCTAAGTTGCTAGGAAGTTATATGTAAAGGAATTTATCCTTACTGAAAGTGCCAAATCTCTACAGATCACCTGTAACATAATTTAAGCCAGAAACACAATTCTAAACCAGCCAGAATTGAAAACAAGTTGGAGTGTAAGGGGAGATATATTACTCAGCCTATACTCTATCACTACTTAGGAGGAGAAAATCTTTTCGGTGTTGAAAAGAGATGGACTTTGAATGCTGTTTTATCCCTTCCTGCTATAATAAAAAAATTTGGCAGACATTCACATTGTTCTGCTATGCCAGAAAGAGGACCAGATATATTGGCTGTTGTTTAATAAGGCTTCAATTTTCTTGCGAAATGTCAATGACAGATAAAAGTGTACAGTGTAAGTAATTCCATAATCATTTACATATCATTGGGGAAGGGTAGGAGGCTTTACTTTCCTAGATACTTATGTAGCAACCATAACTGAGTCCCTCACAAAGATGAATAAATTTATCCACACACCAAGGCTTGACAAAATTGGCTCCCAGCTAGACACCAACAATTTTATTTTTCATCACCAGAGAGTGCTTTTCTGCTGCATTTCCACAGTAGAGCTAGGAGCCAGACTACAAACCCCAATCACCATGGCGACCTGGCTCCTGGGTTTTGTCAAGCTCTGCCACATAGCACCATGGAGATGATGGGAAGAATGAATATTCCCATTTTACTGTTGAGGAATTGAGGCACAAATAGTGTAAGTAGATTCATACCACTAGAGCTTTGAATTCCATTAAATTGAGAGAAAGCATTTCCCCCCTAAATATTTTGTTTTAAAATGAAAATATATTTTGTTTTTTTCCAATCTACAAAAAAAAAAGTAGATTCTTGATGTCTTTGTATCTTTTATTCCTTCTCTCACTAAAGCTTTCTGTTCAAGTTTAAGGAAAAACTTCCTATCTTGCTTCTAAATCTGCCTTGCTTTAGGGTCTTGTTTAACGAAGTGTCTGACATTTCTACCCATCAAACACCAGTTTTTTTATATATTTAGAGACTGACAGAATCAGGTGTAGACAGCTGCAGGTTTATATTATTAAATATCACCTTGAGCACAAAAAAATCATAATCTAGACAAAAAAGGTTGAGGCACTATTATCTGACAGTTATTTGTAAGAATGCTGTCACCAGATTATAAATAAATTCTTGTTTTGGCAATGTATTTATGTATATACCATGCAAAAAAAATAATTTGTTTTAGTGTTAACTTCTGGGAAACAGGAGCCTGAAATACTGAAGCGATGCGTTTTGACTATGCATATATAATTTAGAAACTGCATCTGATGTATTACTACATAATTTGCAACACTGAAAAATAGCTATCAAAATTCAAAACCCTGGTCTTTTTCATACTCTTACTATTTATAGGAAGAATTAGATTTCTTCCAGCACAGAGAAAAGGAAATTTGTAAAAATCAGTTATGATCAGATCAATGGTATGGTAAAGTTTGACTGACACAGCCCACCTTTCTCCTATTGATCCTGCTGTGAAAGGATTAAGCTCTTCAATCAGAAGAAAGACATGATCTCAGAATGCTAACTGGCTCTAGTTTTATTGTGACAGGTCTGTACATTATTTTTGGTCCCCCCCCCCCCCAGAATGTAAATGACTACTGTATGTCATGGAGTGCACCTATGTACTCAGGACTTGTTCAGGTATTTTCAGGTGGGTTTCTTTGGGAACATGTGTAGAGAGCAGCTTTCACAGTGGTTCTCAAGCAGTCACATCTGCTGCTTTAGGAAATGCCACAAATGGCCACTGGTTTGTAATCTATTATGCTGTTTTTGAGATTTCAAAAATATTTTCCAAAGAATACTTTGGATTTACTTACTTATACAGGAATTTAGATTTAGAAAGGAATGGGGGGTGCGGGGCAGAGACAAATCTTCTGGGAATTGTATGACTAATATTGTCTTATAGGTTTTTTTTCCCCTTAAATTCTAGAAGTTCATTCTCATCAAAAATCTTTTTATTTTTAAACCAGTGTACCAACTTCTGAAGCATTATATTAAAGAGAAAAGTGGGTTAAACATATATTTTATATGAGACAGAGGGTATATGGTTTTAGTGGACTTCTGGAAAAAAAAATGTAAGCATAATGTATTTTTCTTTGTCCGGTAAGATGTCAAGGAGAATACTCTGTTAAAAAAAGATTTAAATTGATGAAAACCATATATTTCAAGGTTCCTTACAAAAAAGGTATAATTTGCCAATTCAGGTGCTTTTCTTTGAAGAAAACATTCTCTTTCATCAGGGCACATTTAAAAAAAAAAAAAAAGAGTCTATCCTTAAGAAAGTGCTTCTAATTTCCTAAGTAGTCTATTGTACTCTGTTTCCAAATGAAAACAGAGGCCAGAAAGGGTGGCATATCCACAAGATGTATCAGGAAAAAAAGGACTAGAATGCAGAATGTATGGCACAAACATTTTCTTTGAGGAGAAAAATTAATTTAAAAAGAAAAAGAGAAGAAATCCACTAGCAATGGAACTTCTCAGGCTTTAGTAGAAGGGAAAGGGCTTACAATATTTCTTTTCCCTGTTGTCATTGCTTTAAATCAAGGCCCCATTGACACTTAAAATTCCAAGAACTTTACTATTTAGAATTCTCACAGAAGGCCCAAGAAAACAAAGCTGTGTTTCTGTGTGTAGATCCAATGACATATTTTCAATGTGTTGGTATAGCATCATACATAATTGTAGACAACTGTTTTTAATTGGGAGTCTAGAGAAGGAAAGAAGTAAGGAAACTGCAGAATATCACATTATTGATTACTTTTGTAGTATAGCTAAAATTGTCCATTTTTAATAAAGTGAGAAACAAATTTGTTGCAAATTCAGTTGGTTTCTTTAATTATTAAAGCAATGCCTGATTTTTTTTTTTCTTTTGTGGAAGGCTGAAGCCCGCCTCTAAGCTCTTAGTTGTCCATCCCTCATATGAAATTTCCCCTCCTCATTTTGGGCAGCATCCTGTATACAGTTTGCTGCCTTTTTCTCCTTCCCAAAACCTGCTGTATTTCTGTGGGACTGTTTGCTTCCTTTTAAAAAAAGTGGCCACTGATTTAGGAGACACCTAGGGTCTGATTATGAGATCGACCCAGAACCCTTCCTACAGACTTCATTTCCTTTCTGAGCAGTTAGCACATCTGAAAATCAAGACCAATATCTGAAGTTGGACAAGACTCAAAATTAAAGGCATCTTTTGAATGTTTGGTTCTATGTATAGCATGTGTAAAATGGTAAAGTGGATAAAAGTGCTATATAATATTTCAACATTATGACAGTCTGTTCCTACTTTGTTGGGGTGCAGTATACCAGGACATCTACATTAGGACATACTATAGTAAGCTACTTTAACAGTATGGCATTGAATTATAGTAATTACTACTGAATTGGAGCAGTGTTATTTGAATCAGGGAAGATATTAGCTGGGGCAAAGTAGTTTAACAGTGATTACATGCAAGAAACAAAACCCAATAAAATAATCTGAGAATCAGAGAAGCACTAAGAAAAGTTAATTAAGCTAGTATTAAGGTTGCATTATTAAGCTCTCGGAAGTCAAGGAATACAAAAGTTAAAGTAACAATTGCAGTTTGATTTCTAACACTTATGTACTTATAGTACAATCTTTAGTTATATAAGCAGAAAAACATCCCATAAAAAACAAATAGAGAAGACCTAGGTTTGCTGCCTACTCTGTAGAAGTCAGGAATGCTATCAGGAAAATGAAGAACAATAAGGCAGTTGGTGTTGATGAAGCTAGATGAATGGGCAACAAAATGGCAAAAGTTAAATGTTGATCAATACAAAGTAACATACTGGGCTGGTGAAAAAAATCAATTAATTAGAAACTTACGGTGGTCTCAATTAACGTTATCAGCTTAGGAAAGGGACTTAGGCTTCACTCTGGGCAGCTCTGGGAAAACCTCTGTCCAATTACTTGTGGCAGTCAAAAAAGTAATCAAGGTATTAGGATGAATGAAGAATGGGATAGAGAATAGTATGGGAAATATTAAAATGCCTTTAGGTAAATCAAGGCATGGCTTCATTTGGAATACTAAGTGAAGTGCTATCTTTAAAAAATTGCAGACTTGGAGGTGGCTCAGAGAAGGCAACAAGAAAAATTACAGAGAATAAAACTTTCCTATGAAGAAAGATTGAAAAGATTGGGGTTATTTAGTTTAGAGATGAAACTAAAAAGAGGAACATGGTAAAGTAACAAAATAATGCATGGAATGTGGAAAGCAGATCAGGAGTTTTTGTTCCTGTTGGCTTATAACACAAGGCAAGTGGGACAAAAACACACATTCCATGATTTAAGGTAAAGTAGCAAATTAAAGAATTCATAAGGAACCATCTTTTTTTGTAAAAGATTATTAAACTATGGAATTCACTGCCAAATGAGCTAATTGAAGGCTATAGCCTAACAAGATTAAAAATGAGATCTAACATACATAGTTGCAGTACTTAACTATTTAAAAAAATAATAAAAGGAATATAAAATTTTCTGCATCATAGTTTAAAACAATCTCAACTATTAGAAATCAGTATGAGACTTTCCTGGGGACAAATTTATCTCACATGTACCTACTGAGAGTTTTCTTGTACTTCTTCTCAAGTATTTGCTGCTAGCCAGTCAGAAGGAGGATACTGGATGACCACTGGTCTGATCCAATATGGAAATTCCTATGTTACTATGTCAGATTCAATTTAAAAAAAAATCCTAAAATGGTTTTATTTTTCATTAAAAGCCACAGAGGATAGTGATGGAAATCTGCATCTCTGCCACCTGAATCACAAGACTCAAATATTTCCCCAATCCTACCCAATATCTACTGTTAGTAGAAATAGGCTGAAAGATCAATATTGTAAAGACGACACACAATTCTATCAGTCCTTCACAGCATTTCATTACACCACCTATCCTCATGTAGCCATTGTTTGGACAAAAAGAGTACCTTGAATAAAGAAGAGCTAGTTAAAGGTAAACCAACTCAAAATGAAAGTTATGTTTTAAGCAGAGAAAAATGTTTTGAAGAACTTGCTGTCACTGCACATTCCCCATTGACAGGGTATGCATACTCACAAACTGACAGAACAGTCTGCAGGTTACTGTTTTTCTGGGCTGGTTGCTATCTCTCTTTTTTGTTTATGAGCTCTCCACAAAAATGCCTGTACCTGTTTGGACTGTGCGAATCCAATTTACTTGGGACAGAAAGTATCAGCTTTTAAAAAGTTTCAGTTAGTGTGAAAGCATATACCCACAGCATTATGGGTTCATTCATCTGTTTTGTAAAAAAAATATATTAAGTATAAAGTCCAAGTCATCTCTTTGAAAGGAAAGAATGGCCTAGACCAATGGTTCCTAACCTGTGGTCCGTGGCCCTCTGGTGGTCTGTGAAGGTACTGCAGGTGGCCTGTAGTGGGGTGGGGGAGATAATGACTGCAGGTAAATGTAGTGTGATGAGTACAATATGTTTATGAGTGAGCATAATAAATTATTAGAAATAGCTAATTTAATACACTTTGAAACATAAGTTTGACACCTGTCAGCCATAGGCTACATCAAAAATGTTTAAAATGGCTTGCTTATGTGGTGGTCCAAAAAAGCTTTTGATGATAATGTAGTGGTCCGTATAAAGTAAAAGATTGAGAACCTCTGATCTAGGCTGAAGATTCCTAAAAGAGAATCCTTCATGGCTTTGACTACACTCACCATGGAGCAGGCCCTCAATGAATCCATTCTGAAACCCTTGGAGGAAAATAGAGTGATCAGGAACAGTTAGCATGGATTCACCAAGGGCAAATCATGCCCGACCAACCTGATTGCCTTCTATGATGAGATGACTGGATTTGTTGATGCAGGAATAGCCATGAATGTGATATACCTTAACTTTAGCAAAGCTTTTGAAATGGTTTCCCACAGCATTCTTGTCAGCAATTTAAAGAAGTATGGGTTAAATGCATTGACCATAAGGTGGATATAAAACTGGCTAGATCATCGGGCTCAGCAGGTAGAAATCAATGGCTCAATGTCTTGTTGGCAACCAGTAATGAGTGGAGTGCCATAGGGGTCGGTCCTGGGACTGGTTCTGTTCAACATCTTCATTAATGATCTGGATGATGGGATGATTGCACGCTCAGTAAATTAACAGATGACACTAAGCTGCAGGGAATGTTAGACACTCTGGAAGTCAGGGATAGGATTCAGGAAAATCGAGACGCATTGGGCCAAAAGAAATTTTATAAGGTTCAACAAGGGCAAATGCAAAGTCCTGCACTTAGGATGGAAAATTCCCATGTATTGTTACAAACTGCTGAGTAGCAGCACTGTAGAAAAGGACCTGGGGGTTATGCTGGACAGGAAGCTGGATATGAGCCAATAGTGTGCTCTTGTTGCCAAAAAGGCCAATGGCATACTGGGCTGCATCAGTAAGAGTGTTGCCAGCAGATCGAGGGGTGTAACTATTCTCCTCTATTTGGCACTGGTGAGGACGCATCTGGAATACTGTGTCCAATTTTGGGCTCCCCACTACAGAAAGGATGTTGACAAATTAGAAAGAGTCCAGTGGAGGGCTACGAAAATGATTAGGAGGCTAGGGCACATGACTTACCAGCAGAGACTGAAGGAGCTAGGCTTATTTAGCCTGCAGAAGAGAATACTGAGGGGGGGATTTGATAGCAACCTTCAGCTACTTGAAGGGGAGCTCTAAAGAGGAGGGAGCTATGTTGTTCTCAGTAGTAACAGAGGACAGAACAGAGAGCAATGGTTTCAAGTTGTGATAGGGGAGGTCAAAGTTGGATATTAGGAAAAACTTTCTCACTAGGCAGGTGGTAAAGCATTGTAGTGGGTGACCTAGGGAGGTGGTGGAATCTCTGTCTTTGGAGATATTTAAGGTCTGGTTAGACAATACCCCGGCTGGGATGATTTAGTGGGAGTGGTCCTGCTTTTAGCAGGGGGTTGGACTATATGACCTCATGAGGTCCCTTCCAACCCTAAGATTCTATGACTTCTATGACCAGCTCTGCTATGCAAGAACATCAAAATTGGCTATTATGGTTGTATGTTCAAGAGACAAGATTTTCTTGGGGGCTGGTCCTAGAACATGGAACTCACTTTTGCAGGGACTAAGCACTAACACAAAACTCATCACATTCCACTTCAAATCCAAACAGCTCTTCAATCTTGTCTTGGCAGGTAACAGTAAAGAAACGCCTGATTTTTCTTATCTGAATAAAAATCATGTATTTTTTTCCCCTGTTAAGGCACAGAATAAAGAAGAAACCCATTTGAGAGACTTTAGTCTGCTTGGCAAGGGTGTGTTCAGGGGTATTATATTTTAAAACTCTGGATATAGCTAAGATGTGATGGTGATGAGTGTGGCATAAGAACCTGAATAAAAAAGGCTGTCCTCAAGGCTGACATTCAACCCTGAAGAAAAGGCATTTATTAATTTGTTTGCTTCATAGAGATCAAATATAACTAAAGAAAGACCAACAAGGTCTTTTAAAAAGACCTATAAGGTCTGTTCCATCCTCTGTAAATGCAGGATATATAAATATGTGTGTGCGCGTGATTTGTTTCTTATCATTTAATCAGTTTATGTTCCATAAAAGGCAGGGGGCAAAGGGGGTGGAGTAGCTAACTCTGATTATTTTTCTACTTCAGTAATCCCATGTGAAGGAACTTCTCAGAAAAAAAATGTAAAAACCTTATATAATGTGGATTTACTATGTCTCTTATGTAGTATTCTGTTAACTTTTCAAATCTGTTTACAAGGACATTCTTTTGTTTGGAAAGTGAATTAGTTTGACCATCTCTGTTTATATTTACCCAGACATTGTAATACCATGCCCTTAATTACCCTTACAAGCACTATCCCTGGTACTGAGATGAAGTTCATTGGCATATAATTCTTCAAGTCGTATTCAGATTCTATCCCAAAGATGGGTACCATTATTTATTTATTTATTTGTGAAATTGCTGTTTTAAGCTATATTATATATCTTTGTCAATAGTTTTTTTTTGTTTTCCTTTTCACACTCCCAGATGAATATCATCAAAGCCAGTGATGTACTGCATTTGAGTATCTCAAGTTACAATATTATTTTTGCCTTTGTGATGCCTCTGTTAATGCCCCATCATGATTGCATTAATTAAAAGTGGCCTGAGAACAGGATTTTTCCTATCTTTTTCATCCATAATGAATTATACAAAAAAATAGTTTAACTTCTCAAAACTTGCAATTCAGTCATCTTTTTTTAATGTGCATAATTTCCTTTTATTTTTCCAGTCTAAAAGCCTGTAGCATACAAATACTATATTTGCAATATCTGGGATTTGTATACAGAAGGTATGGTCACATGTATGAATGTAAGGACTCTTTTATCCAGGACTCCATTCCTTCAACTGAGCCAATACCTGTACTCTCTTTTCAGTTTTAAGCGAGGAATAAGCAGCAACAACTGATTTTTAATTGTTCCACTTTCACCATATAATGCTATCTAGTTTCTAGGATTTTTCTTTCAATTCTTATATCACACAGATCTGAGCAGATCCTGGATTGTTAATCCTAGGCAAAAGACATCCCAGAATAAGCCCCTTTCTACTGCACTGCCACTTGGCTTCCTTATCACTGTCTGTAACAGAGCTGAAACACCAGAAGATGAGGTAACAAAGGGTACATCTACACTGGAGCCTTAGATTGATTTAAGGAAGGTTAAGTAGACCTACAGACTCCTGCGTCCACATTGGGCTTTTATTAAGTTGACTTAAGTGCTTCCTTAAGTTGACTTAATAACTCCACCTCTTACGGTTGATTTAATGCTTAAGTCAAACTTATTAAGTCGACTTAAGCCACTGTAGAGAGGGAAAGCCCTTCAGTCAACCTAATTAGCCTCCAGGCCCCTCCCACCTACCCACAATGCACTACTCCTCTGTCATCCTGCAGTCAACAGGAATTTTCAATGTGGACTATCTAAATTGACTTAACAAGGTCGACTTTAGGTTGACTTAACAGAGTCTCCAGTCTAGACATACCCAAAGAGACTACACTGGATTCAAAACCTCTTAAAGGTGATTGCTTGGGGTTGAGGGGTGCAATAACAGCTTTGTACAATCATAATCACTAGGTGCAATTCTTTTATTAGCTAAGACTGAATATATAACTTAGATCCTCCCACTGAAAACAAATGAAAATTGAATATAATTGAGACATAAATATAACATTTTTAACATTTGTTTATTTTCATGGGTTTCAGGGAAATTTCCTTCCTTTCTCAAAATATGTTTAGCATAGCTTATTTTCAGCACTGCCCATCTTTTAATTTTCAGGTTTTTACTCTAAATCTTTTCTTTTCAACATTTAATATTTAGTACATAAATTATTTAAAGTTAAAGATAGAGGAAGTGTTGGGGAGTGAAATGCTTATGAAAACTGCAGTGAGACTACAAAATTCAATAGGCATTAAACTGGAAATATTGGGATATCTGTGACCGTTAGTAATACTAGTAACAATAGTAATAGTAATAATAGTAACATACTGCAATGCTATTTTAGGTTTATTATTTAGTAAATAAGCTAAAGATGCCTACCTCTCCTAGATGCATGTGGATGTCTTTTACTCTTATCACCATTAACTGAATTCAACATTTGAGTCAATAATTCAACATTTGAGTCAATAACTCAATATTTGAGTCTTGTGATTCAGGTGGCAGAGATGGAGATTTCCATCACTATCCTTTGTGGCTTTTAATGAAAAATAAAACCACTTTAGGATTTTTTTTTAAATTGAATCTGACATAGTAACATAGGAATTTCCATATTGGATCAGACCAGTGGTCATCCAGTATCCTCCTTCTGACTGGCTAGCAGCAAATACTTGAGAAGATGCACAAGAAAATTCTCAGTAGGTACATGTGAGATAAATTTGTCCCCAGGAAAGTCTCATGCTGATTTCTAATAGTTGAGATTGTTTTAAACTATGATGCAGAAAATATTATATTCTTTTTATTATTTTTTTAAATAGTTAAGTACTGCAACTATGTATGTTAGATCTCATTTTTAATCTTGTTAGGCTATAGCCTTCAATTAGCTCATTTGGCAGTGAATTCCATAGTTTAATAATCTTTTACAAAAAAAGATGGTTCCTTATGAATTCTTTAATTTGCTACTTTACCTTAAATCATGGAATGTGTGTTTTTGTCCCACTTGCCTTGTGTTATAAGCCAACAGAAACAAAAACTCCTGATCTGCTTTCCACATTCCATGCATTATTTTGTTACTTTACCATGTTCCTCTTATTAGTTTCATCTCTAAACTAAATAACCCCAATCTTTTCAATCTTTCTTCATAGGAAAGTTTTATTCTCTGTAATTTTTCTTGTTGCCTTCTCTGAGCCACCTCCAAGTCTGCAATTTTTTAAAGATAGCACTTCACTTAGTATTTCAAATGAAGCCATGCCTTGATTTACCTAAAGGCATTTTAATATTTCCCATACTATTCTCTATCCCATTCTTCATTCATCCTAATACCTTGATTACTTTTTTGACTGCCACAAGTAATTGGACAGAGGTTTTCCCAGAGCTGCCCAGAGTGAAGCCTAAGTCCCTTTCCTGAGCTGATATCGTTAATTGTGACCACCATAAGTTTCTAATTAATTGAATTTTTTCACCAGCCAAGTATGTTACTTTGTATTGATCAACATTTAACTTTTGCCATTTTGTTGCCCATTCATCTAGCTTGGTGAGTTCCCATGGAAGTTCCTCAAACTTCTCTGCACTTTGATGAAGCTAAATAAACTTGTGTTCTCTGCAGATGTTGCTGACACAGCTCAAACCCCATCTCTCTTTTCCAGATTTCATTGAGTTTTATTTATTTCCATGGGAGTTAGGTGCCTAAACACCTTTAAATATCTATCCCAAAGGTCATTTACAAAGTTAAATAAATCATGTAAACTGTTCTTCTTTTACCCACTACTATATTAACATGTTTGAAGAATTTTAATAAGTTGGTGAAACATGATATTTCTTTGCAGAAACCCACTTTAGACTCTAAAATATATTGAACTTCCAGATACATCAGTTTTTGTTTTTCAGTTATCTTTTAAACCAATACAAATATAAGGTTTGTTGTTTGTAAGTGCCCTGATCACCTGTAGAACTATAGGTGAAACATTTGCAACCCTCCAATTCTCTGCTTTTAAGGATATAGATATAGAGATAGCTAGAAGCTCAGCTTCTTCAGAAATCCTGCATGTGTACTGATGGCTATGGTGACTTACTGCTTTTTTAAATTAAACCATCAATTTGTTCCAAGACCTCTTCTGACACCTCCATCTCTGATACTATCTCATCTTTATTACCAGAAAAGATCATATGTCCCTCATATTGCCTGGAGACAGGGAGTGCTGTAGACCCTGCCTGAATAAAATGATGATCTGTCCAAAGCTGGCAGGATTGTAATATCCTCTATATCAACATCTAGCCCAAAGATCACACCTAAGGAACAGCCTGCAATGTGAGCTGACTGGGAATAGACTATGAAAGTTCTAGGAAGAGAGGAAATTTATTTGGGGGTTTCTCATCTGAGGCCTTACTGACATGCGAACTAAATGCCGCCAGCAGGATCAATGTAGAAAAGTGCAAAACCACCATAGAAAATGTCTATTAACTCCTTTAAAAATCTTTAATGTTTGAGAATATGTGGATGAGCAACAACAACAAGAAGAAAAAGCCCTACACTTAATTTTGCCTGGGTGAACAAGTTAAATGGAAGAAAGAAAATAGTATTGTATAAAAATACCAGCCTTTCCTCTTCTGATCTGGAATGCAAGACTTTTTAAAAAAAATTCTAAATTGAAGCTAAATTTTACTTGATTTGTTGGGGGGGGGGGGGGGGAACTCTTGCCGAAAAATAGAGAGTATGTAAAATCAATTTAAAAGTTAAGTATTTGATTTTCAGAGGATGGGAGAATAATTCCAGTTGAAGTCAATGGGAACTTTCAGTTCACAGGACCTCTGAAAATATCTATAATAAACTATTAGGGATGTGGAAAAGAAATGAGGAACTTCAGATGGCTACTGATGTTTTAATTACTACTTGTAACCAATTTTGTTCTTTCACATCAGACGTACTATATTTTGGCCAAGTATTCAGGCCATGTGACAGCTAATAACGAGAGGAAGCCCCCAACACTAGCAGGAAACTATGTTTCTAGGAGAACTTTGGTAATTTGTTTCTTTACCTTTGGAGTGTGGGATAGAGCCCATATGAAAATGAATGAGAATTAGGGAATGTGCAATTTATATGGATAAACATATTCTTGTCTTCCTAGATTCGATTTTGCTAAATCTATGCCAATGCACAATAGCAAAGCAGATATGCTTTAATAATAGAAATGTGCCCCCATTAGAGCTAGAACAACAGTATTTTACCTTGTTAAATTTTATATAATACTGTTGATCTGTCAGTCATATCATTTTTAAATAAAGAAAACGTAAGAGTGAAAAAAACACTTGTGGTCTAAAATGACATTGGTTAGGAAAGAAGAAGGCCCCATTTTATCCTTTCATTTCTGCAGGAAGTTGCACTAGAATTTACTTTCCCCCCCCCCCCCACTATTGCTTATTGAGATTTAATATTGATTTATCTCTGTGTTAAATCTTCCTTGAGATTATATTCCCGGTGCTCAGGTATAATAGAATTTAATATTTATCGTGGGTAATTCTTGATTGAATATTCATATTCTAAAATGGATGTGTTCAGCTGTATGTTAATTATTTCAATGAAATAATATTTCTGATATCTTACACTTCAGTTCCGTGGAGAGCTGAGCAGAGCAATTTGTAATATTGGTGATTTGTTTGGGGCATATTTTTCCTGTACTACTTACTTTCGCTCAAGAAGAAACTATATGTGATGTTTTCTATTCAATAAACATTCATTAAAAAACATTTACCATGTCACAGGCTGATCACCCATGGCATTGAGAAGGAATTTTCCCATGACATATCACTGCATTGCTAGAGCCAAAGTTACCATGCTAAATAGGTCATTAGTGCGACTGATATCATTTTGTAACTTCACTGTATACTCAAGTACAATATTTAAAGGTACAGTCACCTATAGGGAAAATAAAAATGATCATTTGATCCTAGAGTAAAAATGCTCTATTCCTTATTGTAAAAATGTCCGGTTCATGTCTCCAATGGTCTTGTGCCACTTCCCCATGATTGCTAGGGGAACCAGGGCCAACCTGCTACTCCAGCTTTTACTCCGGAGACCTTTGAATCAGCAGCAAAGGTCAGCAGAATATATACCTTCTGGCTGTGCTGCTCGTTCCCTGGGCTGCTTCCTATTCATGTCTCACAGACACCCTTCTCCATCATTCTTGATAAACCCCCTTCCATTGTGACCAGGATCCAAGGGTTCTTTGTCTCCCTGGATTTCCTCCTTTTTTCTTCTCTAAGCCCAAAGGGTAACCTTAGGGCCATCCTTAGGGAGGAAGAGCCAGGGTGACAGTCCCAGGCCCTGCATTTCCCTGGGCCTGGTGGGACTGGTTGGTGCACGGTGTGATTTCCAGTATGGCCCTGGAAGGCCACATCAGAGGCCATACAACACGCCAACCAGCCCCAGCCCGCCCCGCCACCGGGGGCAGACCAGCCGGCCCAGGGCTGTGGAGGAAGAAGGAAGCCTGTCCTCTGGGGCAGCCCGCTCTGCCTGCCTTCCCCAACACCAGGATGGGGGCGGGTGCCCCCATGAGCCTATTGGCCCTGACCCCCCACCCCCAGGGACAGGTCTGATGACTGCTGGCTTCCATACTGCAGCCCCTTTCTGCTGCACACTTCTTGGCTTTATACCTTAGCCACTTTCTCCTCCATCTGTGCTTTATCAGCCATTAGATATTTTCAGTTAAGCCAGACTCTCCACCACATTGAGCCTCTAAGTTTAATTGGTCATATCTGTGCCACCTTAATTCTTCATGGCTGGGGTGAGGGAACACGCAATCACAATGGCATTGTGTGATTCTATATTCACTGTGTCTTACTGATCTTCATATACATTTTGATTAATTTTCAATATTTTTTGTCATCTCTATAAATTTACCCTCAACTTTTTCAGATATATTCTTTCAGTTTCTCCTTTCACCAATAGAAGAGCTTCAGTAGGCCTGATTATATTTATTTATATTTATTATTTATATATTTAAATTTTTGTTACCCCATTAAAATGGAGTGGTCTTGCAGAAGTTACACACAGGGCTACAGTCAGACACAATGTGCTGAGGTAGGCATATTATCTGAGTAGTGGGACCTATACAGATCAGTCTGCACTCCTACCCCATTTTACAGGTAATAGGTACATTTCCTGCCATACCAGCCTTTGCTTTCACCCTCCCTGTCCATTTGGGTAGTTTATTGCTATAGTCTTGGCTTTACTACTTGTAAGCCACAAGTATAGGAAAAGAAATGTACTTAATATTTGCATACATGAGTATTGGAGCAGTCTACTTTCTCATTTACTTTTTTTTTTTAATTGAAAGCAGTGCAAGTATACGTGTAATAAATATTCAATAGCATCTAAAGCTAAGCAAAGATGATACTTTATCTATATTAGGGCAGGTCAACACAGCCTATCCTTTTCAGTGGCAGTCAAACTGAGATACTCAAGTTACTTAAAATAACTTGTATACTGTAGTTTGAATGCCTAACTCCTGGCTTGTCCACTGTGCTGAATTGAAGAGAGGGGGCTTCCCTTCGACTTAGCACTACCCAGTTGCTGGGGTGCTGTTCTGGGATCGAACTTCCTGATCAGCTAAGCGGGTCTTCAGAGACCCAAGCAGTAGGTCAGGAAGTTCAAATTGATGGTGGCACATTTGTCACAGTCAGTGAAGACTTCCCCTTAGTCACTCAGATTACATAGGAAAAATGACACCCTTGCTTACATTTAGATATAATTGAATATTGCTCCTTTTCAACCCAAGCAGTTAGACAAGGTTTGGGTCCTGGGAATGTTCCAGTTGTGAGTAGAAATTGGTGATGATCATGTATTTCTTTCATATGTTTTGTTTATTTACAAAGAACCTACAAAGTCCTGTGTCAAAGACGCAAATAGCTGTAATCTGTTCTTTTGCTCACAGCACCATGAACTTTCAGTTTAGCCTGCACTCTGAGGCAAAAATCTCTCCCTTTCTTTCAGTGTCAGACCATGACTTTTAGCTGCTCCTTCCAACTGTTAGTCTGTCTCTAAAGGCATGTCTACACTATAAAATTATGTTAACCTAACTTAAGTCCCAAAGAGGTAGCCGTGTTAGTCGGTTGCAGAAAAACAACAGAGTCCTGTGGCACTTTTAAAGACTAACAGATTTATTTATCACATGAGCTTTTGTGGGAGAAAATCCAACTTCGTCAGACGCTTTGAAGATGGGAAACTTACAGAATGGGAGGAAATTAACGTAACTTAAGTCGACATACAACAGCTGCAGTAATGACATTGCAGATGCGTGTCTACACTTTACTCCTTGTGTCAGCTATACATATCCTCACCAGAAGTGCTTGTACCAATTGTGCTGTCAGTGTGGGGCCTGTGGGATGGTTTTTGAAAGCCAGGAACAGTCAATGAAAGCAGCCACTGTCTACACTAATGCTGTGTTGTCCTAACTATCATACTAAATGATGTATTGCACATAGGTGGAGTTAAGTTGGCATAGTCCAGCAGATACATTGATGGGAGAAAAAAAATAGTGTAGACACTTACATAATTAGGTTGACATAAGCTGCCTTGCATTGATTGATGTGACTGTATTGTAAACCAGGCATCAGTCTCTCACAGTTTTTGTCTGTTCTGCTTCCCACATGTACATTTCTATCCAAAACAGTACTCAGCTAGAGCTCCTCTGTTTGCACAATCCAAAATGCCTGGATGGAGACTATTAGCCTGTCTTAGGTGTGGCTCCTTAACTCTCTGAAAGCTATCTTAAGTGAAGGAGGCACATTCAAACATCAGTTTTAATGAGGTTTTAATTCAATATACAACACAGTTTAAGCCTGTTCATAAATATATGTATGTATTTTATTGGCATGCTTTCAATAAAAAAAGGTTTGAAAAATTGTTTTCCCTTTGAACTGTTCCAAAGTCTATGTTTTCTCTTGCTGAAACTTGTTCTGCTATGAGGTCTGCTGAGATCAAGTAGCTATTGTAGATTTATCCATGCTGTTAAGTTTGCTTCTTTGTCAGCATCAACAGAGCTTTTATAACCATTTCATTAAGTGTTGGTATGCTGATATAACTAAGGATATGTAACAACAGTATTTTAGAAACAACACTTACCAACATGTCCTTTACTCTGTGTGTTATGTTAGTTGACATTAGCATGTTACAATAAAATAGGAAGATCATTGTAACTCACATATATTGAAAATGTTGGGAGACTATTTTGGTTTTGAACATTATCAGTTTTATTAGGAGAAATAAAGCTGTTGCGGAGTATAAAGCTCTAGGTCTGTTCAAATGTATTTTTTTCTGGAAATAATTCTTATTTTATAACTTCAGACTCCTTCTTTAGACTAATTTCCATCTTTAAATATTTATTCCAAAGGGTGATGGTGCCCACAACATTTCCTTGCATTATATTTATGAATATTGTATACGCTGCTGATATAAACCTTTACCCTTAATTGTCTTAGTATAAGATTTTCAGTAGGATCATATTCCTATAGATCTTTGTTAGTATTTTTCTTTTGCATCTCAAATGTACCTTTTATTTGCAAAATAACTCATATTTAGATTGAGATTTAAAAAATAATAATTTCAGTATCCCCTTGTCACTCTTATAACTTTGATATGAATATGCTTCTACAAGATTGTGGGAATGCATTATTAATAAAACATATAAATGGAAGTTTTATCTACTTTTTCTCCGCATAACCATTTAAAAGTTCACATGGTAAGACTAAGTAAATAAATCTCTTTTTTCATATGCCTTTTTGAGCCATATTATTACCGAAGTATCCATAGCTGCACAAGAACATGAGGCTGCAAAGGGCTTCTTACTGTCACCTTTTATCCCTGATCAAGTGCCCTGCAAAACTACAGTCCTTGCACTCTCCTGAGCATAAAGGATTGTGTGAAGCAATTCCCAAAGGTTCACTCACCAGCTTAAACAAGGCAGGAAAGGTGTTTGGGGGGGAAACACATGTTGGTTTCACTGAAAAGATGATTTGGTAGCTGCACAACCTGGGAGTTTCCAGACAAGCATAATGGGACCTTGAAGTCCGTTGGAGCAATATGACTGCATTGCCCCAGCATAGGACTCTGCCAAAAAGATTCTATTGAGTCCTTTTACATTTGTTGTATAGAACTGACATTTCTGAGTCTACTACAGATGCTTGTAAGCTGGCTGGAAAGTGGTGTGCTTTGTGAGTGTAGTTGTAGAGATGCCTTAAGTAAGATATTGTAAATCTATTTTCATCATGCTTTTATTGCAAAGTAGTGTCTGTTCTTCAATAAAGGTCACTGACAGATAAGTGCTGAGGTGAAGCAAAAACATTTGTCTATAACGAACACTGAGAGAAATGGATATTGGCGTGGAGGGTCATGTTCCATTAGTGTTATTGCTGTTGCACCAAATTTAAAAGAAAAATGACACTTTTTTAAAGCTTTTGAATTGCTGTCGGTTTCTCTCTTCTCAAATGACTCAATCTGTTGTTGTGTGCAGCGTTGTTCGACTTATATGGGTCCCAGGACATTAGAGAGACAGGGTGGATGAGATAATATCTTTTATTGGACCAACTTCTGTTGGTGAGAGAGAGAGAGCTTTTGAGCTTATACAAAGCTCTTCTTCAGGTCTGGGAAACATACACAGACTATCAGAGCTAAACAATCACTCTATATCTAATCTCTCAGTCCTTATTCTCAAAGGAAATCTGTGCAGCACCTTGAAAAGATGAGTCTGGGATTTATAAATTTATAACTTTACTAGACACTAAAAATCATGGACTAAACAGAGACACTGCATTTATGTCTTATTACAACAGTATGTAATCCACTAACAATCCCTCCTTCCCAATCCTTTCCTTTCCTCCCTTCATTCTCTCCTGTGATTGGAGAGGTTAACTGGCCATTTCACCTGGAATGGTCCCTTGAAATATGTGTTAACTACCTGTGCTAAACAATCTGTTTCACCTTGTATTTAGCCGTGACACTGAAGACAAGTCTATAGTAGACACGCTCCAGCTGCTGCACGTGTAGTGAAGATGGTATGTGCTGATGTGAGAGTGTCTCATACTGATATAGCCTTGGTGTGGACAGCACTTAGGTTGCAATACTTGCATCACTCAGGGTGTGGGTGTGTGTGTGTGGGGGGCTTTTTCACATCCATGAGCAAAATGAGTTAGGTAGTGATGTAGACTGATTACAGTATAAATTAATATTGTCATAGTATATGCAGAATTTGTTTCCATTGTATGTCATGGATATGTGGGCTCAGTTTTTCCAGTAACAAGAAGAACTAAATATTCAAAATAGAAACTATTTTCTTAGATGTGTCACGTTCAAGTCCTAGCTTCTAGATTGGGCTTAGGGAATGACACTAATATATTGAGAAAATTATGTATTCGTATTGCAAGTCTGACATTCTCTACCAAAATTATTTTGGATGAAGAATAATTTCATATCTATTATTACACTTCCTAAAATTAGAGAATTTTCTATTAATCTACCCACATTTAGGCAATTGGAGCAGTAGAAGGAATCGTGATTTTTCACTTTCCTTGTTTTTTCAATTGTATTTCACTTTCAATAATAAGTTACAGATGTTGCATACTTATTTTAACTAGATCTAAGTTTGAGAGGACTGTGTTTACATAAATTAGGTGCCCTTTAGTTTGCACCAGCAGCATTCTTATGTATCAGTTACATTATATTTCGGTGTGTGCTGCATTATACACCCCCGTAGTCCAAATTATGGGGCCATGTAGATAATCCTTAGAAGTCTGCACATTTCCAATAGTTGTTTTATCATTTCTTCCCTCATATAGAGTTCATTACTATCAATTTCATTCAGTTCTGTATAGGTCCGTATACTCCTCTCATCACCATAACATCTGATTAGTGAAGTATTTTTTTTTTATAAGGCCTGAACCAGTGCTTGTTGAAGTCAATGGGAGTCTTTATGTTGGCTTCATTTTGAGTAGAGTGAGCCCTTAACAAGGAATGTGGTCTTTTTCTGCATTCCACCATGCTTTGATATGAGAACTGTAGTGTTTGAGCACCTTCCAAACTTAAAAGAAACACGTGACTGGCATCTTTCAGTTGTTTCCTTTTGTTCTTCCCCAGATGAAGAATTGCATGTGTGTTCATGTTTTAAGTGTTCTTTGTTTTGTTATTTGCACAAAGTTCTAAAGGTTATATTGTAGGATAGAGACAGGGTTATATACTCAATGACCTGCCACTAATAGGTGCTGTTAGCTTGATTATCTCCAGGAACCGCCTTGTAAATTCCTACCAAAAAGTATTTATTTTGTTGATACTTCAGAAAATCACGTTGCCCATGTACAAACCATTCCCAGTAGAAATCTTTTGGGGTAGAATATCGCATTACACATCTTGCATGTGGTGAAGCAAATTAGGGTGATCTTTAAAAACAGGGAGGTTGTCCTAAATGTCCAAGCATTTATTTATGTTATGTTTCAGAGTGTTGATTCCTTTATAGTCTCTCTGGCTATGTCTACACTTGTAAAGTTAAGTCGACACTGTTAAGTCAACTTAATACGGTCACTTTAGTACTATTTCCTGTCCACACTGGCTTTAAGTCAGCTTAAGAAGTCAACTTAAGGCTTAAGTCGACCTTCAGAGGTGGTGTTATGAAGTCGCGTTAAGCTGTTAATAAGTCGACTTAAAGAAGCACTTAAGTCAATTTAATAAAAGCCCAGTGTGGATGCGGCTTTGTGTAGGTCAACTTAAGTGACCTAAGTTGCCAGTGTAGATGCACCCACTGAGTGTGCTCTTTCAGATGACAGCCCTGTACCTTTACCTCTCCCAGGTGGAGCCCTGCCATTCTTCCTGCCTCAGCCCATGGCTGCAGTACCTAGTGTAACAGCTGTGATTTTTCGGCAGCTTTGACTGGGTTTGGTCTCCTGCAAGTCTTCCTTTTGGGACTCATGACGAGTAGTGAATATAATGACATCAAACCAGCCTTTTGAGATCCAAATATTGTTTAATCTTAACACCATAACAAGACAAAAGGGTTTTTAACAGAATCAAACATCTACTTGCATATCTCTCTTACCTAAAAGCTTAGATAAGCCTAGTTTATCCCTGTAATCCGCATGTCTAGGGAGTAGGGTTCTGTCTGCAGCCCAACAGTCTCTCCCTCACCCTGCCCTATTAGTCAGGGGCTATTTTTTTAATCATCCAAAATTTCTTTGTTTTAGGCCATGTCTACATGAGAGAGTTTACAATCACAGAGCTGTAGTAATACAGCTTATAAAGATGTCCCCAAATGTTAGATTGTAACTACTGTTAATAGATATGGAATGGAAGCTCCATTCTTCTGATATATTAGTTTCCAAATACAATTTAAAATAAAAAGGAGAAAAAAAGTAATGAGTCTACTGATTAAATCAATAGTAAACATTTTGATATTTTCTTTCATTTTAAGTTTGGGGTTTTCTTTTTTGTTTCCCTCTACCATTTGGATTATTTTAAACCAGTAAACCCCCGATTCTCTAAAGAATCGCAAATTGAAAAATGGTAATCACCGCTGGGTGGGAGGGAGGGTGGGCAGCCGTGCACTCCCTGACCCCATTACC
>ML685784.1:6602398-6687034 GCA_007922175.1 Pelusios castaneus | reverse complement strand
CCCCCCCCCACACCCCTCTAACCCGGCCTCTCTCCTTGTCCCCCCCACCCCTCTCCAGGCCTCCCTCCAGCCCCTTCCCAGCCCCCTTACCTGGCCGGAGGCTTGGAGCTGCAGGGACGGCCGGCAGAGCTGCTTCTCGGCCAGGCTGCTCCCACCCTGAGCAAGCTCTGTCTGAGCATGCTCAGGGCGGGAGATTTGAATCTCCCCAGCCTGGCCTCAGCAAGACGGAGATTCAGCTGCTGTGCGCGCAGCTGCATCCCCGCTGTGCATATATACATCTCTCGTTTAGGTATATAGATGGTTTTCTTCTCATAATTGGGAGATTCTTTAAATTCAGAGACTTCTTAATTGAGAAAATGACACATTTACTATGATGTCTTATAAAGAATAAACAGTGCTCTTGCATTGCTATTTATTAGTTTATTTATGTACTCATATAACATATTATCCTAAATTTATATGATGCATTATAACCATAGATAAAATAGAATCCCTACTCCAAATCACATCATCACACCTACTTTCATGGATCCAAAAACCACCCTAAACATACCAAGTAATTTATTATCTATAGCCAAGCACTCAGATACCACAGAATATATTCCAAGAAGAAAGTCTAAGTTTAACATGTTTAACACTTAACCACACTTAAAACTGACTTCACCAAACAAAAATATCCCGTCAGAGAAGTAGATCACATTATGGAATAGGCCTGTTTCAATACAAAAATAACACTCCTCTGACCACACATCCCCCACCTACCATGCCATACTGGAATCCATAAGGAGTATCATCAAATAACTACAACCAGGACTTTTTTTTTTTTTTTTTTTGGTGATAGTACTCGGGTATATTCAGGTACTCGGGTATGTTCAGGTACTCGGGTATATTCAGGTATATTCAAAGTTACAAATTCAGGGATACTGAGTACCGGCACATTGTTTTGGTGATGGTACTCAGGGGTACTGAGAACTGGCCCTTTTTTTCACAGAGGTGTGTCCCTGGTTCCTGCCATTGCCAGTGGCAGCCCCTGGTCCCTGACTGAAGACCAGCACTTTTTTTTTTTTAAAAAACAAAAAAAGCACCGATTACAACCAATACTCAATGGGGACCATTGCCTGAAGAAATCTTTCCTGAACCTCCACTTCTGGTCTTCAAACAACCTCCCATCCTCTCCAAATTCACACAAAGAAACAAAGCAAAGCAAGCTACTCAGAGATAAGGACACACTGAGTCAAAGTGGAAACAGACAATAGCAGAACGGATGCAAAACTTGCAGTCGTATATCTCCCGGTACAGTAATAAATACCCTGCACAATACACCTTTCAAGATCCATGCATCCTATTCATGCTTATCTCAGCATGTGGTATACCTCAATCTGTAAATTAAATGCTCCAGTAATGGTTATTTGGCTGAAACCACTACATTGGTCAATGAACTCACACACGAAAATGATAAAAGACAAAAACATTTTGTCACCTTCAGTTGAACACTTTTCACAATGTGATCGTTTTATATCTGACCTATTGGTCCTCTCCACAGTGGAAGCCTATACAGCACTTTCAAAGGACAACCCTGGGAGTTTAAACTCATCATTCTGTTAGACCAGCGATTCTCATTCTATTTATTGTTGTGGACTGCATCAAATACAACCTGTATGGCCCTGAGGATGTCATATGGGCTGCAGGAGTATGGTGATTGGGCTGCGAGCAGCCCACAGGCTACAGTTGACAATTAGTTACTAAAAACCAAGGACTAAAAAGAGACACTAGATTTATGGCTTATTACAACAATCTGTATCCCACAAACCTGCTCTTTTTGTCCTATCACTGCAGAGGTGTTAACAGACAATTCTATCTTGCGTGGTACTTTATAGTATGTGTTAACAGACAATTGCTAAACAATCTGTTTCACCTTGCATTTTGCTGTGGTGCTGAAAGTTCTTTTCCCAGCCCTGAAGAAGAGCTCTGTGTGGGTTGAAAGCTTATCTTCCTCACCAACAGAAGTTGCTCTAATAAAAGATATTACCTCACCCAACTCTAATCAAGGTATAGTCATAGTAATATTTAGAAGTGGTATAAGAGAGAGGATCTTCTCAACCATGAATTTTTCGGCTACACATGCTATTCTTCCCACTTGAGGGTAAAATAACATGCACACCTATTCTCTGTAACATACGGCGCTGTGGCTACTCCCCTTGCTGGCCCCACCTCCCAGTGGGACGTGGGGCCACAAGAGCCGTGCATGCATTGTGGCTCCTCTGCCTGCGAGTGGGGAGTGGGGTTTGCAGGGGGACAGGAAACGCATGTGGGGTGGGGCCAGAAAGGAAAAGGAGCTGCTCTCCCCTCTTGGCCCCACCCTCAGCACCTGCTGGCCCTGCCCATGGCACCTGCTGAGAGTCCAGAGACTGGGCTGGCACAGGGCTGGCAAAGATTAACGACCCCGGTATAATCAAATACAAATGTTCAGTTGCTGAACAACACAATCAATCATTTCTTCAAAATCAAGCTTTTCACTCCCCTCTCTAAACTATAGCTGAATAATAATTAGAAAACAATCAAATTTGGAGGAAACTTGACTGAGCAATTTTAAAAATGAATTTGCCTAGGCAAATCAGGTGTTTGTACACACAAATTGGTTTAGTAGTGTTCAGGTATCCAATTTGCTCATGAAATTTAGAGGACTCCTTAAAATTTAGCTCTACATATTGAAATAGCTAGAAGATAATGTACATAATTGAAATGTTAATAATTTTTAAAGATATTTTATAAAATCCACCTAATTTTAACAAGGAAATTAAGATCAGATGTAAGCATTTTCAAGATATTACGGTTTGTAACTCTATTGTATATGCTATGCTACCTTTGCAGAGATTCTCTGTTAGAAGCATTCAGTTGTTCATATTTATTTGCTGAAAATGCCAGTCCTACATTTTGCATTTTACTTTGGATTATGGACTGCTGCCATCTGTTGAGAAAAAGAGGTGTTGTGAATTTCTGGTGGCTGTTTTTGAGACAGTATTTTATGAGTTATTATAGCGTAATACTATTTTGGGGGCTGGAGGAGAGAAAGTGTTCCTTTCAATCAGCATGATAGACCTATACAGAAATTATAATGACTTGTAAGTAAATCATTAGCAGATTGATGAAATAGCACATTCCACAATATTAATGAAAATAAATCATGAACACTTACAAACCGAAGTTATAAATTCAATAAAATATGAATTTCACAAGTCAGACATTTGTAAGGATATTTTTTTTAGAGATAGCATCTCTCTCAGAGATGTATGCATGCTCTTCTTTTGATGTTTATATGGTTTAGCGAGAGAAAAGAGACATTCTAGCAATATTTCCCATTGTACATGAGAGGAGCTCTTTTAAAGTGGTAATTTTTCAATATGTGAGAAACTTTTTAACTGCTATATTTCATATTGCAACACAGCAAATGATTCCCAATAATGTATCTCTCAGTGACTTAAAATGTATATTAAAATATTTTTTTTAGGGTTACCCACACGGTCATACAAATTTTGCAAACCAGTTTATAGTCATACAGGCATACTATACCAAGAGGAATGATAGAAATTTAGTGTAAAACATATTTTAAAGATAATTATTTTTTCAACCACTAAAGCATGAGGTTGCGTGCAATCTATGGACTAAAGTTACATCCAGCAACAATTTTGTGGATTAAATGTATGCCCTATCTTTCATTACAGTTTGTATTCAAATATGAGGGTCACAAGTGTTTACATGATTGCTGTGGTACCATACCGTGTTTCCCCGAAAATAAGACAGGGTCTTACATTAATTTTTCCTCAAGAAGACACCCTAGGGCTTATTTTCAGGGGATGTCTTATTTTCGGGGTGCATGGGTTCTGCAGATACTCTGCATAGCCACGCCCATCACTAGGTCTTATTTTCGGGGTAGGGCTTATATTGCGCAAATGCTTAGAAATCCTGCTAGGGCTTATTTTATGGGTAGGTCTTATTTTCGGGGAAACACGGTAGTTACTGCTTGCATGTCAGATTAGTTTGTTCATCTGTTATCTTTAAGCCAAATTCTTTATTTCTTATACAGGCAAAAATGCCTTTACAGTCAATCAGAGTTTTGACTAAGAAAGATTGACCCTTAGATTTGAAAGTCTAGTTAAGATATTCAATAATGTGTTTGTCAGTTATTTTATTTTCTGCTTTAATAGTGCATAGGCTGTTATATAATGTTTCTTCTGGTTTTAAGACATGCTGTTTATAAAGTCACTTCAAATTAGTACTCTGTTTTAAATTTTAAAGAGTCATCACAAAACCAAAAAAGAGGACAAGAGAGTCATATTTCTTTGCTAGTGCTATGACAAGAGAAATTGAATCAAGTAGCAAAAGTCTTATCTATAGAAAAAAGAAAGCTTGAATGATCTTTCAAGCCAACCAATTCAGCTCCCTAGAATTATAATGACAATCAGGACTGATATTTTATACTTCAGTTGTTGCCTCATTCAAGACTTATTTTGGATTCTAATTTCTCTGTTTGTCAGGCTGCATATTATTATTAAGTTGCACATGGTCTCATCAGGACTAAATGGTATAAATCATGAGTAAGTTAAAGGAAATTGGTGGAATAACATTTGGTATAAAAACCAGTATTAATTATTGGACTAACTGACCTACTGACTATCCTGCATTAGCTTCTTTTCATTCTTCTTTTGTAATTATTCAGTTTTAATATGATGGCAGTACACACAGTGATGAAAATTTAGGAGAGCTTTCATGGGCTTTAAGACATATCTTAAGATTCATTGAGTGTTATTGAACATTTTGATCTATTTTGCTGCTGCTGTTGATTTTTGTCTCATTTCGGTGTAAGAATCCTAAATTAGCTAACTGATTGTACATCTGACCTAAGGATTTAACCAATGATTATTTTATGTGATTGCATATGCTAGTCAATTCTTTGTCTCACAGCCTAAAAATATTTTAAACTGTGAGCAACTGGATAGCTTAACAGTATAAGAACACTCATTTAAAGTGAAATAGAGAGTATTGTAAAGATACTATCTTAGCATCATCTTTATTGAACTGTGAGAGGTACTCAGACCTAGCTCCTCCACTTCTTCTTAAGTCCCTCACATCCATCCCCATCCTCTCCTTGGTGAGTCATACACACAAAGGCTATGTCTACACTGGCAAATTAGTTCGAATTAAGGAGGCTTAATTCGAACTAACTAAAGTCATGGCTACACTAGGCTTTAGTTAGTTCAAATTAAGGGCTTCCTTAATTCGAACTAATAAATTTGAATAGGGCTTCAGAAGTGAGGCTTTAATTCAAACTAACTAGTTCGAATTAGCCAATGTGGCCATGTTAATTCGAACTAATTTCTTAGTTCGAACTAACCGGCTATTGAAATGAATGGGGATCGCTAATTCAAACTAAGCAAGTGCCATGAATGTTCGAACTAACTTTTTCTAGTTCGAATTAAGCTAATTCGAACTAACTAAAATGAGTTTGAATTAATTAGTTCCAACTAACTAATTTGAACTAATTTTAGCAAGTGTAGACAGAGTCAAAGATGCTTCTAAGTTCCTTTCTGAGTCTGAGCCTTTGTCTTTAAGGATGTTAGAAGAAATGGAGTGACATGAAGGAAAATAATGAAAAAAATATATTAACATAATTGCTCATAAACAAGAAATAAAAAGATACAGTGGGGCAGTTATAATATATTATAACATTTCCATCTCTATAGCAATCTCTGAACATCCTCCTAAAGGGCACCTGCAATGTATGGGTCCTCCCCCAGGCTTCTCAAGTGAAGCTATGGAAACAGTATAATACATAATAAACAACATTTGGTATACCAATATGGTCCATTATTGCCTATTCAAGCAATGTGCTGAAAACATTGAAAGCTGCACATGGAAGACTTCAACCCCTGGGCATAATTTTGTCAAAGTACAAAATGTTTCTAAAATGAAAACACCAAGAAATAAGAGGCATCAAAAAGCTGCAAGGCACCTTTTCCACAACTTTGTACAAGCTCAATCGCTTGATCTAATGTAGCATATGTACAGCACTGTACAGGGTGCCAAGTCAATTAAATCACTAATTGACTGTTTTCAAGAAAGACAGATGGTGGATCAAATTGTATTCATTGGGAACTTTTTTAGGATTCACACCTATGGGTGATATGCTCAGATTATCCAATAGGGAGTTCAAAAAGGGTTATCAATGTCCTTTTCACACAGTAGTTCCTTTCATTTTTCCCCTCAGTCACTTTTGATGGAGATAAAGCTGAATTTTGGCTGTCTATCATTTTCAAAAGTTATAGTGGATAGACATAATTCTATAAAAATATATAAAAAATTGGAACTTTGCCAATTTTGATACATCTTCTACAAGTTATCAAGGAGCACAATCTGAATTGACTTTCATGTGGCCTTATTGCTTTGACTTTTTCCTGGTCTTTGTCCTAGTTCCTCTGAGTGCACATTGCAACAATCTAGCAAAAGCCATAGCTGGAACATTTCTTCTGGACATGTGAACTCTATACTAAAAAAAGAAAAAAAAATCTTAGTGTTGTTCTTTACAAATGACTAAGAGGTTAAGTTCTCTCTGCTTCCATATACAGAGCAGTGCTAGATGCTAGTACCACTGATGTGAAGGCATAGCTTGTTGTCTTTTCATGGGAGGGACTCCATGAAATCTTCTCTGAAATACTTAGGTAGATAGATCTGACAGGATCAAATTCTGCATGCTCATGAGTACAGTGAGGGGGGCTGAAAAAGCGTTTGTATATGTATGGGGGTAGGGTGAACACTGGGTTCTAGAGCAGGTTTCTCAGAGATGCATACCTACATCCTATTATTTGTAGAAGTAGCACTAATTTAAGTGCTACACCTACAATCCAATAAGTGTAGGATTTAGCACATAGTTCCTATAGCAACTCTGCTGTCTGGGGCAAGGAAGCCAGAGCAACAGAACAGAGGGATCAGCCCTCCACACAGGCACATCAATAACCATAAGATTGTAGTTTCCATTTCCAGTGAATTCTCACAGGACAGAGTAATAGGAGAATCAGTACAATATCCATCTCCTCATTCACCAGTCCCTCTGCCATGATGGGAGAATTAAACAGACACATTGGGTGGGGAATCTCAGTGTTTCACCGGTGCTCCAATGTTTTTATTTTTTGCATTGGCTCTCAAAAGCCCTGAAATGCCAGCAGCTGTATGTGTGTGCGAGTTGTACATAGGTGAACTTTGGGACCCAGTATTTCTAGAGATGCATGTTAAATTACACTTGTAACTTTTTTCAGTCTAGTAAGATGACACAACTATTAGATTATTTGCTCTGTTGTAATATTGAGAGGTATTGTTTTACCATTTTAAGTTTGGTTACAGATTGCATTGTCTGCAACTTGTAGAGGACAATCCATAAAAAATAATGGCTATATCTTTCACTTAGTGTAAATCTATGCTGTGCTATTCCAATTTACTGTATAGAACCCAATGAACCCAATATAGATGCTTCTAGTTTTCAATATAGATGTTCCTAGTTTTCAGTCTTCATTTCAGTCAAGATAAAGCTTTTGGGATCTGCAATCTCTGCACTTAGCTATATACATATTATAATTTCTGATCTAATTAGGCTCATCTATTTTCAAGACTCTGTTCCTTTTCCCATAGCTTTGTTACTCATGATACCAATGGGAATTGTTGTTTACTGATGGGGGAGGTGGGGAGGGCTGTATGTGGATGCAGTTAGTTGTTTTGTTTTATTTTTTTTTTTAATACTCCAAACAAAATTAAGACTACCAAATTTACAACACACTTTCTGACTGCTTTCACTGTAAAATTAAATTAAATTAAACCTAAACATGTCCATACCCAGGGCTGTCTTTAGAAGTCTGACTTAGTAAACAGATTACTTAGTGTGTTTAAATTAACATTATACTCTTCATTCTTTTGATTATTTTGTTTATCTAAGTGAAGGTTGAGGTAACTTTCATCATTAGGTTGAAGTAACTCTCTTTTAAAACCTCAGCCATTTACCTGTATTACAGGAGAAAATAATAGCTTTAAAGAGTTTCATGTGGGATGAAATGAACACTACCAGATTTACATTTTATAGAAAATGTCTACTATATTTACACACAATACCTTACTCAAATCTGTAACTGAAGTTGTATGCTAGTGTAATTAAAATCATGAGCATAAAACTGACACAGTCCTGTTGTGAATCACGTATATGCACATTACATAACTCTGTACATTTGCTCAGTGCTTTTTTTGTTTAAGAAAAAGTGTCAGTATTCATATCTTGAGAGTAAATTTGAAAAATGCCTCTTCCACGCCTCTTCTTCCTGTGCCACCCCTCTTCCTTCAGCAGTGTGCTCCTTTCCCCCGTTGGGCCCACCCCCAGCTGGGCAGTGGGACAGGCAAGGTACAGAAGCAGCATGCTCCTTTCCCCTGCTGGCCCCGCCCCTCAGCTTGGCACCAGAGGCTGGCAAGGGACAGGAGCCCCACGTTCCTTTTCCTTGCTGACCCTGACCCACCACCCCAGCTGGGCAGCGGGGCCTGCAAAAAAGGTGCCAGTACTCCATACCTCTGCGTACCATCACCAAAAAAGCACTACATTCGCTATACAACCTTAGAATTTATTCAAACTTTGAACAAATTTATTTATGACTGGTCTGTTTTAATATCTGTTCCAGCCAAGTATACAATTTTAAGGCAAATCACATTCATAACATTTTTGCCCCATTAGTTCTCCAATCAGTATCTCTAGTGGAATAGTCATGCTATCGATGGGTTCCTTTCATCCTCTTACTCTGTTTTGATAACTCTGGATAATCCAGTATATCCAAGGTGTCTTTGCCCTTCTTCCACAATGTAGATTTTTTTTTTAATTGAATTTGAGATACTGTAGATGAGTCCCCTACCAATCCTTACTGAATCTTTTATTGGGACTCTGGGTGACACATCCCTTTTAAATGTCATTTCATCTCTAGATCTGGAATGTTTTTAGGTCTTGCATCAACACTGTTTCACCCTATCTACTTTTCATTCTCTTTTGGTGGAGGTAGTGGGGGGAGAGGTGGGCAAGAGCTGACTGGCAAAGAAGTGAATCTGCTCTTGTGCACTGTGAAGATTTAGTCTAACAATTCTGGGTCCGGATCATCATGTCATTTCTCTGTTTGGTGCCACTCTGCTGATCTCTGTGACAAAACAGCAAGCTTTACAATGTTGCCAAAAAGATAGAGAGCTTGTAATTAGAGACTAGCAGTAAATTGAGGTCAGCATTTTGTGTGCTTATTTTCTTTATTAGGATTTGTTCAGCAGACTTTTGAATAGCTGAAAGGTGGGGGTAGTAACCAGTTGGAAAAGAGGAGTTGCCAGGGAGTGCTCTGATTTTATACCTCCCACCTCTGGATCTTCAGGTACTATAACTACTCCCACCAGCTACAAACCTCTGCTCCACAAAATGGTATCTCCTTAGGTCACCAATGCACTTCGAGGGCACAGATAACGTGTACCTTTTTATGCCAACTACACTGAATTTGGTCCATTGTATAAAATGTATCTTACTACTCTGATGATTTTTTTTCATGTACAGGCCCTCGCAGTATCTCTGGGTAAACTCAGAAGTGAGACTAAAAGTAGTCAAGCTGACAAGCTTGCCTTTTCTTCCCCTTATCCGCTGTGCATATTGCACCATCTTAGAATTCTTTTAGGTTTTCTGTAGACTTCCATACACTTATTTACTAAGTCTTATGTATTTACTGAGACTAGCAACCACTTCACAGCATATATCTTGCACACAGCCAGCCATTTTGATTCACTCAGTCTAAGGAAACCTAAACTGATGTAACTGAAATTTCAAGGAGCTGGGAGATGCTTGGATAGCAAGAAGTGTAACAGGAAGTGTAATTTAAAGCAGTAAAAGTAGAGAACAGCCTCATTATACATCTTACATTGTAAGACTTCCTTTCAGTTTCTTTGTATGTAATGACTTGTCTGAATAGAGAATGTGTCCTACAGGAGTGTGATTTTTTTTTTTTAAGTGCCTTATATATTGCACATTAAAATGTCCATGTAGACCCTTCTGGTGTGCACTAAATGTTCCTGAGTACACTTTAACATACTGATGTTTGAAACAGTACTGTGGAAAAGTGCTTTAGGGAACTTTTAGTTCATACCAGCAGGGCCTATGTGGACCAATTAATGCACAGTGTGTTAGTGCTTTTTAGAAATCACACTCCCATAGTGTGCATTTCCTCACCAGGTAGACAAGCACTAAATTACCTGGTGTAAGTTCATGTATAAGATGGTCCTTGTGAGTCTAAATTAATAGACCTGCACACCTTCTCTGAATTTGAACCTCATTCTTTAGGGACTTTTGTTTGAAGCTCAGAGCACTGTATGATTTAGAGCTTTTGGACTATTGTCATTTAGACAATGCTCGGCTTCTATTAACTTTACTATGAATGTAATAAATGCAATGGACTGAACTTGACATTGCAAAAAATGATTTAAAGCTGCCTCACTGTTGCCTTTGCAGCAGTCAGGGAACATTAAAGTTCCAGCCCACAAAGAAGTAGACTGCTGCTCTCTTCTTTTAATTGCACAACGTGCAGGTTTAGCTAATGGAAAAACTGTCTGCAATGTGGTTTAACAATCAGGTAAATTACACACAGCCTCTTTTGTCTATGAGTGCATAAACTGACTCTGTCAATACTGAGCATTTCTGAACAGTAGAGACTAAGAAATGATGGGGACAGCACAGTCTCCATCTTCTACCATTTCCATCTGTCCCCAGGGGAAGCTCACCATATCATGCCTCTGGTGCAATAATAAGTATCTTTCTATAATATACCACTAAATATCCATTACAGATAGATAGTTATGTGACCTTTGGCAAGGAGCAAAAATTGCATTTTCCCGAAACTTAGACACACAGAGTTATTGTGATATTGAATGCATTTTAAAGAAACTTGAAAGTCTCCTCTAAAAGGTATTATTTAGGCACAAAATGCAATCATAATGATTTTTTAAATTCTAAAGACAGTTAGCAAAGTCCCTAAGGGCTGTTCTTGGTTTTTCTGACGCACAGTTGGATGGTCAGATTACCATATCTGTAACAAATATTTTTTTTTTTCATTTTTACTGTTTTTAAAAAAAAAAATGTCCTCTGTTATACCATCTTCTATCAGCTAAGGAAGTTCTGCAGGCTTCTTGATAGCCTAACTATCTCCCACTGATACTGTTCTTTGTCCATGTTTAAACCGGATCATGTAATCAAAGTTTTAGAATGTCTTAGAATTCTTGACAGAGCCTGTGCTCAGATAATTCTATTTGGATGAGCACATTATTTTGTTTGCTATACTAAAGTGCATATTACCATTTATTTTATAACATGTTTGTGATCACATGTAATGTCAAATCTAGCACCCAACTGATACAAATTTTATATAATTGAATTTTTAAAAATATTCCTTAATCTGTCATTCTGAAACAGGACTAATGTAGATCTTTCAGGGACACTTTCACTGGTGGAAACACATAGATTTGTCCTCAAGTGGATATAATCGCAAAATGGAAAATATATATTTAATTACAAATATATTGGCCATCTAACATTGTAGATGGAAAAAATGTTTACTCTGTATCACTTCAGATAGCCTAACATCTGTTGTATCACATAGGGATTCTAGGATATAGCCATACATTTGGATATATTCTTGAGTGTTTAGTGCTGTTCAAAATACTTTAAAAATCTGAAATTAATTTTTAAAATAAATCATCAATTTTGCTATGTGCAATTCAAGAATTGCACTAACCTATTAACACAGTGGTAAAAACAAACTCAAATATTAAAAGTATTGGATATTAAAAAAAAATCATGTTACAAACCTTAACATTTGCTTCACCAACACAACAAAAAAGGAGTCCTGTGGCACTTCTAAAGACTAACAAATTTATTAATCGCATGAGCTCTCGTGGGAGAAAATCCCACTTAGAAGTCTGTATAGCACTCATCGTGTTAGTGTAAATATACATAAACATACAAAAGAAGCAATCCTTTTCAAGTGGACAAAATAATTTTCTAAATGAAACAAATGTCACTAAGGAGAAAAGCTACATTTTGAACATAGAGAGGGGTCAGCTTACACAGAAACCTGCTGATACATCTTACTAGCACATCTCCAAAGCAATGGTCTTATATTGCAAAAGATCAGCTTTCTTTTTAGAATAAAAAGTAAGTTTCTAACTTTATTGTTCTGAAAGAAACCTCAAAAATGCAAAGAGTATAACTAATACAGCAACAACTGCTTGAGTCTGTTAACAATGACTCTGAATATGTGAACTGTTCTGTTCATCCTAGTGAGGTATTAACTAAAGTACACAATGATAATTACCAATGTTAATATTTAAATTAGTTCACACCTCATGTAAGAAAGTAGAGAGAGGATCACAAGAGATTGGGTAGTTTTGAGAGAGACAATAAATTTTGGTTCCAGAAACAGGTGACATTTGGGGGAGAAATCACCAATTCTGTTTTCATTAATTATCAAGGAGACTTAGCCTGGCTTCTAATAGTGTATGTTTACTTCATTATAAAGAGAAGGTTGAATGTTGGCCACTGAGAATTTTCTGTTTAATGATCTATGTGAAAAATGAGTTAAGTTTCGTGTCAAGATGGTTTATAAAACATTTGCTTGTGATGTCTATATTTTAAACTTTGACATTTTCCCAGGATATATTTCAAGGAATTTGTGTTTGTTGTACTGAAATCACCAACTTCAGCTGTAACTTAAAGATTTCTTTGTCCTTGATAAGGCAATATGTGTAATGATTAGAGTGTGATTGTGCCTCCATTGGCCCCAGGATATTAGAGAGACAAGGTGGTAAAGTAATATCCTATATTTGACTAACTTCAGCTTGTGAAAGAGTCAAGCTTTCTATAATTCCCTTGGGAATTATTCATCATATAAATTGTTAAAAATTTCCATTTCTTTTTTCTTGTTTGCATTATTGGTAGCAGACCAAAGAAATCAAACATGAACATTCTAATCTATGGCCCCATACCACTGCAAAATCAGTAGCATGAACGGCACTGTGACCCTGTGAACAGACAGCCTTTGCAGAAGATGGGGAGGAGAGTGGACTGAGACTCTTTTTGATAATGCCAATTCACATGGTTCATCCTCCCTCTGGACTGGAGCACATAAGGAAGGAACTCTGCCTCCTTCTAGGAGGAAAGCCAGGTTGGTTTTCCTCCAAATAATCATGGACCCAACACATGGCCTTGGCATCCCATTTCACCACTTCTGGGATAAAATACTTCTCCTGCTGCTAACTAATGTAGGTAGTCATGCCATGAGTGAAAGGGACTGGATTCGATGACCTTTTATGGTCCCTTCCAGTTTCTATGCTTCTATGATTCTAGTCCTATAGCTTAAGCTGTGCTGCAGTGCTGAAAAGCCTTTTGACATCTAATCCTGTATTCATTTTCCCAGACCCCTCTGCCTTGTTTTCACAAGTGCTAAGGTATTGACATTATCTTCACTTGCAGTTGAGAGTGCTCAGCATTACTGTATGGTGTGGACTGTACCCTAGGACTAGAATCTCGAGATAAGCACCCAGAAAATGAGGCCCACACAAATAGTGGCCACCTGCCAGAGATTTAGTTTAAGGGACGTCACATAGAGGCACGGTGGCAGAGAAAAACAGAGCTGTCCTGCATGGGTCTCTCAGAGTTCAGGACCACCGAACCTTTATTCCTCCTTTGTGGCCCAGCATGGGCACCACTCTTAGGCTATGTCTACACTTGCAAGTTAGTTCGAATTAAGGAAGCTTAATTCAAACTAACTTAAGCCTTGGCCGTACTAGGCTTTCATTAGTTCGAATTAAGGGCTTCCTTAATTCGAACTAATAAATTTGATTATACCTTTCAAACTAACCCTTAATTCGTACTAGTTAGTTCGAATTAAGTCAATGTGGTCACGTTAGTTCAAACTAACTGCTTAGTTTGAGCTAACCGGCACATTGAGCTTAATGCAACTGACTAATTCAAACTTCTTAGTTCGAACTAAAATTCCAGTGGGGCCATGCTAGTTCGAATAATTCGAACTATCTAAAATTAGTTTGAATTAGTTAGTTCGAATTAAGTAATTCGAACTAACTTTGGTAAGTGTAAACATAGCCTTAGACTCCTGACTCCTCAGCCATCACTTTCTTGTGTGGAGATCTATGTCTTTCCCTCCTGACCAAGATTTTCCATGGTATACAGTTCCCTGCCTACACTTGATAATGCTCAGCAAACCAGTCTGCTTAAACAGGCCAGAATCTGCACTTTTCTCTCTCCAAAAGTTAAAACAGCATACATGCTTGTCCCCTTGCACGGCCATTTCCCTTATCTTCACCTCGTGCAAAATGGCTCTCTGCCCCATTCCATCCTGAGTCTTTTATAGATTCCTTCTGGGATCACCTGCTTCTGTTGTTCTGCCTTTTTGTAATTTTCCATTATTCCCAAACAACGCTATGTTCAGACAGCAGAAGGAAATGTGTTCTCCCAGGTGGAGGAACCCTATTGTTCCAAGATGTTTTATTTTGAATAGACAATAGTTGAGTGCTGATCCTCCTTTGTCTTTGGGCCCAGCAGAGACATAAAATAATCCTGCTAACTCAGGGCAGGGGGTCAACACACACATAGGCTTTCCATGCTACAGTAATTGCATGGTATAATTTTAAAATTATAAATCATACAAAATTCAGCAATGGTAGAGACAGAACCCCTAATTCATTACAGTATTCACCTTGCTTAACCACAAGCCCACCCTTTCTCTTTCTACAGTCCTCTGTCTTTTTCCTATATATACCTTCTAACCTCTAGAGAAAATAGGGAAGAGAAATCCTACAAACAGCCTCATTCTCTACGCAATCTGGATTCAATCTCTGAGCATCAAGCAACATGTACACTAAATGAGCAGGGATCCTTTGTGTTGTGGGGGAGGAGGGGAGGAGCACTATGTGATCACATAAAGACTACATCATAGAGCATGTTCACAAGGAGGCATAATTCAGCTTGCATGTCAACATTTCCTAATGTTTTAATAAAAGTTTGCAACCTACATACTACTGTTAATTTAATATGTTGGTATATAGTATTACTGTCCACTGGTTTTAAACTGATAACCATCATCACAGTACCTGAGCAGCTTCCACATAAAATGAATCATGGTAGTGAAGTCCTTAGAGGACTTTAATAGTCCAGATTTTTATACTTTAAATATTTTAATAGTAATTGTGATACAGCAATGTTAGTGTAACACATATATGCCCGTAGAGGATAAAGTTCTGTTATTGCTATTGAAGATGTGTCCGTGTTGAAAATGGCATCTTTTGACTAAGTTGAAGAAGTGTACACAATAGTAATAAATATTCTTCCCATGCACAAATGAGTTGGGCTGTGTGCATAGATATATGGAAGCACAAGAGAAGTATAACTGGGAAGACAGAGGGGGAGATTTGCTACCATTCATTATACTAGAAGAGTTGAAGGAAACACTAAAATTTGGAATACATTACTGTCAATGTGTGCTGAAGAGATTTGGCTGGTGCAGTACAGCATTGATCTGGACACAATGCCAAAATGAGTGCAGACACATGGATGGATTTCAAGTGGCAGGCTGCACTTTTATTAAACTTAAACTCAGGGGAGGGGTGCTATCCAGATCACGGGTTACAGGTTTCCTACTATTTCCAAAGGGGTAGCTGTGTTAGCTTAGTTCAGCAAAACAAGCAAGGAGTCCTGTGGCTCTATTAAAGACTAACAAATTTATTTATCACATGAGCTTTCGTGGGAGAAAATCCAATTTTGTCAGACGTATTGAAGACGGGGAACTTACAGAATAGGAGGAAAATAAATGCAGGGAAATGTAAGACATAGGATCAGGTATATGGAGTAGGTTCTCTTCAGTCTACCCTCCAGGACTCAAAGATGGAGGGTGCAGATGGGTAGGACCTTGGCTCATGAAGGTTACAAGGTCTCACTCTATTGCAAAAACCCAAGAGCCATCAACAAAATCCCAGGTGTCTTACATCTGGGAACCATTCATCTTATCCTTTTTTTTAACTGCACTGGAAACTGGCTGCAAGTTTGGATGAATTAATTGAATCATATGCCTCAGTTAGGTCCTAACCTCATTCCTGTGTAACCTACTGAGCTCAAAGGCTATGTCTACACTGGCAAGTTAGTTCAAATTAAGGAGGCTTAATTTGAACTAACTAAAGCCATGGCTACACTAGGCTTTAGTTAGTTCGAATTAAGGGCTTCCTTGGATTTGGTCAGGGAAGTGAATTTCATCACATGTCTTTTGAGTCCAAATAAACCTTGAACTGTGTAAGTAGGAGGTCTCTCTTTTATTGAACACGGTTGCATATGTAATACAAGTTTATATTAGGAAGTGTAAATAGAGGCAGCCAGTTTTATATAATTGGTATGAAAAAGCTATACTAGAGTACAAGGACATATCCAGATGAATTTGTTGGGTATATGAAGGGTTTCTTAGAGCCTAAACTATTCTGACACTAGCCTTCACTGCAGTGATTCAAAATAACTTTTTTTGTGTGTGTGCGCTAAACTGATTTGGGGGAATAAAAGTATAAAATGACAGTCTAGTCATTAAATATGGAAAATATCTAAATTTTACACAAGGAATAGGATAGGATTTAATTAATGTACTTTTGCCCTTTTATGTGCTTCAACAAAAGAATAATCTGAACAGTGGTGGGGAAAAATTGCCATTGCTCTGCTGGAAATGTACTAAAGCTGACATTAAGTATTATCTATCATACTAGCAATGACATGAAAATTATATTTTGAATAGTGGGGAAGACTCTGCAAGCCCTGGTGGCACACAAACGTCCTCCTCATTTAGCTCTCCTTAGAATGAGTTTTTGGCTGCCAGTAATTATCCCTCAACACTAACAGCATAAAACAAGAAAATCCTTTGCAATATACATGAAATGATAGATATGCATTCCAATTATGTTTAACACGCACAAGCTGAGAATATAACACATTCTGGCCCAATATTTATTCCTCTTTCATACTTCAGTTTCCTAGAGATGTTTCTTTTCTTTTCAAAGACTAAGTTTGATATTATTGCCGCAAAAATTTAACCTGATATATTTATTGTTCTCTGCATCCAGATATTCTATCTTGCATCTATTCTGAATGTTTTACTTAATATTCAATTTTATTCTGTCGGCAATGTGCTTAACATAATACTAAGGAAAGTAAATGTTTTTTTTTTTACATACCCTTTATAATACAGAAAAATACACTTGTATGCAATTACCATTATCCAGTACCATTTTCTGTCTATCTTAGGTATTTGTAAGTGTGAAAGATGACCTTGACGGGCAGTGCTGCCGGACCGGATCAAGGCCCGAGGAGAGTGGGGGTGGGGATGGGGCTGCCCACCCTTGCGTGTCCCCCCATTGTGGTGATGCCTGCCTGGGGGGGCAGAGTGCTCAGCTCCATCAGTGGGAGGGGCAGAGGCACGGGAGCCCTGGTTAGCACTGCTGCAGGGGACCTGCAGACCAGTGCTGTTGCAGGGGTTGGGTGGGGGGCAGCTTGGGTGGGGGGGGACCATGGCTGGTGCTGGTGTAGGGGCTCTCTGGAGGGGTCACAATCCAGAGGCTGTGGTCCGTGGTACTCCTGCCCTGTCCCTGGGCTGGCTGGAGAAGAGCAGACCACCCAGCCAAGGACTGGGGAGGCAGGTCGAAGGTGAGTGGTGCAGCAGAAACAAGCCAGTGCTGGATTTTTGAGGGACTGCAGGGCCCCCCTTTAGGCTGCAGCACCTATAGCCCCTACCTTAATCCAGCCCTGAGTGCTGCCTAGAGGTATAGTGAGTTGTTCACCTTTTTTCCATAACTCTATCCTCTGGGGTTAATCCCATCTTTTCTGGTTCACTCTTCCAGATAGGCAATAACGTTCTAGTCTACTCTTTTTTTGGTATATAAGGAAAGAAAAATCCAATAATGGAAAGGTCTTTTGGTTCCCTGAGAGCTTTGGGACTTTCTCCTTAGCTCCAGGACTTTGGGTCTGGACCCTTGAGTATTTCTGCCTGCTTCTGTTTCCTGCTTCTCTGCCAACTCCTGATTCCTGACCTTATATCCCTCACTCCTACCTACTCCCAATTACTGCTGTCCTGCCCGACTCCTGGTCCTCTCTCCTATATCTTTCCCTGGACTTAGTATCTGGCTCTGACCCTTTGCTTGGTGCCTGACACTGTGTTTGTCTCTGAACACTAGCCCTGACTCCTGCTCTGTTCACTAAACTTAATAGTCCACATCCCAGTCATTGTACTGAGCTGGATCAGAAAGAGCAAAACCTGGTCCAGTAGAAAGAGGACAATATAGGATAGGTCCCAATCCTTTACAGTGTCCAATGAATGTTTCTGTTGATTTAAATTGTATGTATAAATCTCTTTATATTTGCACGTCATATACCATATGTGATATAATAAAATTGAATTGAATAGTTATAAATTATTAAGAGCATGTCAGTGACCTGAAAATCAAAAAGAAATACTACAAAAACATGGAAACATGGACAAATTCCTAATGAGAAATAGAAAAAGAATAGTCAAAGCATGTAGGGACAAGTTTAGAAATACTAAAACAAAAAATTAGGTATACAAGTAAGGGACATAAAAGGCAATAAGAGGAGACTTTTGAAATACATAAGGAACAAAAGAAAGATGGAGTATTTATGTCCCTTATCTAGTGGGGAAGGAGAGCTAATAACTGATGATGTCAAGAAGGCTGAGGGGCTTAATGCTTATTTTGTCTTCACTAGGAAGGTGCATGGTGACCAGATACTCAACACAATTATTATTAACTGCTAGGATGAAGGAACACCAGGAAGGAACTTGTTAAAAAAAGCTAGATGTATGCACGTTGGCAGGGCCTAATGAAATTCATTGTAAGGTACTTAAGGAAGTAGTTGAAGCAATCTTGCAACTGTTAGCAACTATCATTGTACTCATGGAAGATGGGTGAGGTCCAAGCATATTGGCGAAGGGCAAACAGAGAACCTATCTTTAAAGGGGGGAAAAAAGAAAACCCAGAGAATAATAAATCAGTCAGCCAAACTTCAATGAAAATGGAAAGATACTGGAACAAATTATTAAACAAGGATGACAGGAACAGGTAAAGGATTGGAGAAGGAGGGTTCCTGGAATCTCAAATAGATAATAAAGGAACAAGCTTTATTGGTGTATTTCCCAATTACAAGACAGAGCGGACGCCCAAGCTGCTAGCTTGGGAAATTGGTTTCAGACAGGACACAGGAAACCACAAGTGATGGTTTCTGCAGTGGAGAGCTGACAGCCTGAACTCACATTAAGCTACACAGAACCTAACATTTAAAATTATCTATCTTCTTGAATCCTCTTAATGGCTCACAAACAAAATATAAACAGACAAAATCCAATACACAATACAATAATAGTAACAGCAATACCTAAGACTATTCTAATGGTTATTCCCTGAGTTAAACAGAGGTAAGGCTAGACTCATTATACATTACAACTTATCTCTAAAGGGAAGTTAACTGATAGAGGGAACACGAGTTTGCATACATACCAGAACCATCAAGCAGGTGACCAGCAACAGCATGATGAGTTTTGGGACGAAGGGGGGTTAACTCGACACAGGCCGGCACTTTTCGGGAGGGCCTCCTACTGGCAGGTTGATCAGGCCTGGCAGTTGACATGTGGGGACTCTCGTTCATTCCGTGTGGCAAAGGTGGCTTTATTGCCTAGGCCATTTCCTGCAGGAGTCATGTTGATCTGCGATTGGCCCAATTTTGCCTCAGTAGGAAGGGGGTGAAGTGCTGCTCGGTCCGCTTGTCCTTTTTTGGGCATGTGGCAACTTCTACTGCCTCTCCAGGTTCTGGGCTAGATCCCTCTACACACCCTTGCGGGGCAGGGGGGCAAGCATGGGCAGCCATGTGGCACGTACACATACATGCCCTGCTGGTCCACCTACACAGTGGGTGAGAGGATTAACCCACCCCTAGGAAACCCAGGTAGGGAGTAAATTGGGGTTCCAAATTAAGCAGTTGGTGGTCACCAGCCAGTGGGCAATGGACATATGGCTGAACTGAGGGGAAAGTTCCTATTAAACATACATATCAGGGTCTCTACTATGTGGGAGGTGGCAGCCATTTTATGGGGCACAGATTGGGGTAACTAACAAAGGATAATAGAGTTATAAGGAATAACCAGAATGGATTTCTCAAGAACAAATTATGCCAAACCAATCTAATTCCCTTCCTTCACAGGGGTTCAGTGTCAAACTGGCAGAGTGTACCTAATGGGATCCAATGAAGTGAGTTTTTGATCTGATACTATTAATACTTTCATTAAAGACTAGTATAAGGGACTGCAGAGTGTTGCTTATAAAATTTTCGGATGACTTCGTCTGGGATGGATTGCTAGCACTTTGGTGGACAGAATTAGAATTCAAAATGACCTTGTCAAATTGGAGAATTTGTTTGAATTCAGTATAAGAACATAAGAAAGGCCGTACTGGGTCAGACCAGAGGTCCATCTAGCCCAGTATCTGTCTACCGACAGTGGCCAGTGCCAGGTGCCCGAGGGAGTGAACCCAACAGGCAATGATCAAGTGATCACTCTCCTGCCATCCATCTCCATCCTCCGATAAGCAGAGGCTAGGGACACTATTCTTAACCCCTTTCTGGCTAATAGCCATTTATGGACTTAGCCACCATGAACTTATCCAGTTCCCTTTTAAATATTGTTATAGTCCCAGCCTTCACAACCTCCTCAGGTAAGGAGTTCCACAAGTTGACTGTGCGTTGTGTGAAGAAGAACTTCCTTTTATTTGTTTTGAACCTGCTATCAGTTTCATTTGGTGACCCCTGGTTCTTGTATTATGGGAGTATTTAAACAACTTTTCCTTGTCCACTTTTTCCACATCAGTCATAATTTTATATACTTTTATATACATTATATATATGTATATATATATAAATTATATATAATTTTATATACTTCTATCAATGTAAGATGCATTTCAATAAAGATAAGTGGAAAGTATTTAGGAAGAAAAAATCAAATGCACGACTACAAAATGGGAATAGTTGTCTAGGCAGTAGTACTTCTGAAAAGGATCTGAGGTTATAGTGGATCACAAATTGACTATGAAACAGCAACGTGATGCAGTTGAAAAAAAAGGCTAGTGTATTAAAAGGAGTGTTATATGTAAGTCATAGGAGATAATTGTCCCAATCTGCGTCGCACTGGTGAGACCTCAACTTGACTACTGTGTTCAGTTGTGAGTGCTACACTTTAGTAGCAAAGTGGACAAATTAGAAAGAGTCCAGAGGAGAGTAATACACAGTTATAAAAGGTTTACAAAACCTGACCTATGAGGAAAGGTTTAAAAGAAGTGTGTGTGTTTAACCTTGGGAAAAGAAGAGGAGGTAGAAGTGATTTGATAACAGTCTTCAAATATCTTGAGGAGTGTTAAAAAAAGACCTGTGATAAATTGATTTCCATATAGAAGGTAGACTACGTGTCCCTTGGGGTCCCTTCCAACCTTATGATTCTATGAATCTATGTCTATTGAAGATAGAATAAGAATGACCTTTATTTGCTACTGGGGAGACTTAGGTTAGATATTAGGAAAAAACATTATAATTGTAAGGACAGTTTGGAATAGGCTTCCAAAGTAGGATGTGGAATCTCCATCTTTGGAAGGTTCAAAGACTATGTTGGAGAAACACTTGGCAGGAATGATCTAGGTCTATTTGGTCCATTGTCATCTTAGGGTGCTGGACTTGATGACCTCTCAAGGTCCATTCCAATCCTATATTTGTATGATTCTTTGAACCTATAGGTATCTGAAAATGCTTAAAGGTCTCAGAGGAAAACTGAGGGTGAGGAGTGAATATGGAAATTTGCCAGCTGTAGTAGTTTAGTCCAGGCTTGCTGAAGTTATCAAGAAAGTTCCTTCCAGACCAGAGACTTTTCCATCATGGCTTACAGAGGTCTGAGTAATGGTGAGACTAGCTTCGGAGAACTTTGCATCTGTGCCTTATGAAGAAGAAGTCTGAAGTGGAATATGAAATAATACTTTCTTGGACTTGAAAAGGACAGTGAGCACTTCCAGCTGACCAGTACCAAAGTTAATTCAAAGGATTTTTTGAAACTGATACTACCTGATCCTCTGAGCTTAGTGGTGAGACACTTTAAAAAATGGGGACGGTATGCTTTAGACTGAGAGTAGGACATCTTGATCAGCTCTTGAGAATGTTTCCCCTTTCTGACCAGTATCTTGTCATGTATTCCCTGGGTTGCTTTTGATGCAGCTACTCTTCATTCAGGAGCTAGTCAGACATTTTAGCAATGGCAGCAGCTGCATCATCTGAAAATGAGATAGGCACTTGAATGTCATGCTGTTGGCAGCTAAGCCTTAAGCATCACTCTCTTTCCCATGGTGGATATTGTAAAGAAGATAGAATAGCATGGACATCTGTGAGACTTTACAGATGAGGATCTTTGGAGACTGGTTACCTATCATCACTCTAAGTTTTGCTAGAAAAGAAAAACTGATACGTCTGTAGTGCTGGGTCATATACTCCTGCCATATTATGGAGGTGTGTTAGTGGTACCTTGTGGTCCACTGTCTCAAAGACTTCATAGAGGTCTACTAATATGAGCAGTGAATTCTTACATATGACCATGAGAGAGATTTTAGTGTCAGTAGGACAGTCTCAGCTCTGTCCCCTATTCTGAATCTCGATTGAGAGACATCTAGGTTGTTGACTGATGTCACATGTTGATGGAACTTGTTTGTTATTAATGCCTCATTTATTCTTCCCAGGAACTAGAGGTTGCAGAAAACATGGCAATTGGAGAAATCTTCAGCATCAAGTGTTGGCTTCTTGTGAATTACTCAAATTATTACAATTTTGAAAGAGTTTGGTTCTTCTCTAAAGGAGGCATTGACTACTTCCATTAGTAGTGGGCATAGCTGTTCTTTATTGGTTTTTTTGAAATGATCTCATAGTTTATAAAGTGATGTTTATGTTTTTTTAAATACTGTTTAATATGGGTGTCCTGATCAGTAGCATAAATTATGGTTTTGGTTTGTCTGCTGTTTGTTTGGGATATCCTATTGTTAATTTTCCTGATTTTATTTTTTATTTAGTCTTCAATGCCCATTCATTCCATCTGATTAATATTGTATATTTTGAAGTGACAAATTATTTTTTAATTTTTTTTTTAATCTGGAAAATGTTGGCTCCCTTCCTGAGCAATTTGCTATTAAAATCAAATATTGTCTAGGAACATAAAACATTTAATACCTGTTTATGAAGCTACTGTTTCCACGTCTGGATACAGGGCAATTTTTTTGTCTGATACTGCACCCAGGAGTAATAATTAGAGATATGTTAAATCACTAACTGTTGGATTAACCTACTTCTCTAGGCCTGTTCCCTTTGGATATGGAGTTCTATGTGGGGACTGATACACAGCTTTATAAGCCAGTTTATGCCTTATATTGCCATTGATTTGGAACATAATCAGCTGATATACTATTTATCAACAAGCTAATCATCTGAATGCAATATGTGAATAAATAATACTTCAGTCTCAAAGCCTGAAAATAAAACTCTGAATGAATACTAAATTCATCTAAATTTACTTTTCATAAAACATTAAAAAAATCGAATTGTAAAGTAATGTTAGCTGATATTTCTTTTTGTTTTATTTTGGTTTTATTAATTACTGGAAGGAAACTTTTAAGTGAATATAGTTCTATTTGTGAAGTTTCTCTTGCAGAAGACAAAACTTTGCAAAATTTTATCTGGCTATTTTATTGGAAGCAAAACAGTGAATTTTAGGAAATATGTCCCAAAAGTGTATTCTGTTATTCTCAAAAAATCTTCCCAGAAAAGTGGTGGACAATGCATGGCTTAAAATCTAGGCTGTAAAAAGTGCTGTGAAGCAGAGTGTTGCTTTTCTGGCAGACAGTTAATGGTAATTGTGGCACATAATATAGCAAGATAGAGGGACTGGTATTGTAAAAATTACTACTCTACATGTCTATTACTGTACTGTAAATGCAACACACTGTAAACACAACAGTCATACCAATGGGAAACCTTTTTATTGTTATAAAAAATCTTACATTCTTTCACTGCAGGCAGATAAAATAACATGACTGTATACAAGCTTTTTTCTTAAAGTATTTCAAAAAATTTTGTTGGGGGTTGCTCTCTTCAAGAATGCACAGGGCTGTAGGAGAAAGTACAAAGTTAAAATAAAAGACAAATAGAAATGGTCAGATGGAGGCCAAAGGCTTAGTGAACCAAACCAAAAACAGTAGGCCTGAGTTGGATAACTATCTAAATTGACAGGAGTCAAGCTAAGGCAGTCTGACCTCACAAAAATTTTCGAGAAGTAAGCTGCAACCGTAGTAAGAGTGGAAAATGAACTTGAAGATATGACATGTCCAGCCAGCCTAGCACCAAGGAGAAGTGATGTTTTGGGCAAACCATGACACTTTGATGGATGGAGATGTTCAGGGAACCATGAACCTATCAAATTAATGAGTGGCATTAAAAAAAAGGGGACGTGGACCAATCAAGGTAAATTCAGACCCCAAATAGGACTGAGCCAAGAGTTCCAAACAGGATATAAAAGTACGAGCCCCAAAGCCAAGATTCCTTGCAGCCAAAGGGGGTGGCCAAGAGTCTTTCCATCAGTTGATCTGTTCGTTGCATTGAGAGCACCAATGCTGCCAGCATATCTGTTGAAATAGGTTGCTTGCTATTGTGCTACATTGCAATAAAGCCTAGCCTAGCACCTTCATTTCTATAAAGATCCGTGGTTGTGTTGGTTTCTTTGATCAGGAGTGTTACCTCAGTTTACCTCGTGCACACAGGATACACCTAGGCTCCAGACCACTGGGCTCACAAAGCTCGCACTGAGGGCCTCAGCCAGAGGTAACCCAAAGCATGAACCAAAGGAACACCTGGGCTTAGGTTCACCAGGCTAACTCAGTCCTGGCTTAGAGATCCAAGCCAGGCTCTAGATCGTTGGGCTGACGAAGTACCCACTGAAAGATCTGAGCCAGGGGTGATCCTGAAGGAACACACATACAGAAACATCCACATGCAGCCAAACAAACATCCGTGCCGGACACAGAACAACACAAATAAGAACATCTCCTGCCCAGCATACCACAAGGGTTAGAGAGCAATACAACTTCTACATTGAGCGTGGTCTGCTAACCTTCCATTTCACTGAACTAAATCCTAAATATAGTGTAATTTATTGTCTGTGCCTCTGGAATCTATACTTTAGATTCTGATGTATCACAAAATCCTGATGTTTGGTCTTGGGTAAGAAATCCTGATAAACAGTCTGTCTTTACTTCCTGCCTCCGCCTTCTTTTTCTTCATTACTTCTCAAGGTGAGATATCTTTCCTCTGTCACCCTAATTAAAAAGCAGGATCTACTTCTGAAATTGTCTATTAACTGCCTGAACAACTCTGATGTCATTCGTTCAAGGATTTGGGACTTCCTTGTTTACCATGCCAAGTGTGTTCCTTTTCTTTTCTTTGTCCCTATTGCTTTGTTTGTTTCTCTGAACTATATATGTTCTTGTGTTGTTTTCTTCTCTCCCCTTCTTGAGAAAGCCAAAAACACTCTGTCTAATCAAGAAGTGGTTTATATATTGCTGCAGTTAAACATAGCAGCTGTTCCTATGTTATGCTCTTAAACAGTACTACTTAGTCGTGGAGTCACCATAAAAGTGACAGTTAAGATCTTCCCATGTGGATAAATGCTTTGGCAGCAGTATTATCACTCTGTAGACTACAAACTCATGGGTGAAGCATATCTTTTTCTGATAGTTATTCTGAAGAAAGGGAGAAACAAAATATGCTGCTGCCAGCTTGCTTTTCTGCTAGTTAGCAATCTCTTACAGGCAAGTCTTCTAGCACATACTTAGTTTAGGAAGGGGTCTCTACCTCATTAGATCCCTGGTAGTAAAGGAGCTTCACTGGTGCACCACAAAATGGATTGGGGGTCCATATGTTTTTAATTTTGTTTTGTTATAATAGTTGTTGTTTATGGGTGTTTCATCTATGTCCACACTCATCTGAATCTTTCCAAGTTTATTTTATTCTGTATTTTTTAATTGTTGTTGATATTGTGTCTCTGACCCTCACCCAGAGAGATGTGATTGATCCAGATGCCATTGTCAGTATTATTTTCCATAGGGCTTTTATCTTTCAAATGTCATTCTAACAGACAAATTGTGGGTATTTCACAACATATTTTATGGCCCAGATTTATTACCCTAAATAAAAGATTGATGATACATGGCCCCTCATCATGTGTGAAAAGTTGTTCAAAGTGGCAATCAGGTCAGGTTGGCAATTAACAGGTACTTAGTTTCTTCTAGACCTTTTCTGCAGAATTTGGCTACATAAGGCTAGTTCTAAATATAATATTTAAGGTGTATATATTATCATTTAAAGATGGACCAGCAGAGGATGCTCCAGGAATTGAAAGCTTTCTTCCCCCCCCCCCCTCCTGTATTAGTAATTATCAATATGTCATATCTATATACTTATATATCTGTGTCTATATATCTATCCTCCTATGTCATAATACAAATACTAGAGCAAATTTCACAAGTGCTCAACTTTCTTTCTTTCTTTCTTTCTTTCTTTCTTTCTTTCTTTCTTTCTTTCTTTCTTTCGAAATTAGAAGACTGAATACTAAAAATATGTCTCTGTATGTGTACATTCACACATGGGGAAGTATGTATGTATAACGTAATCTAGAATAAGAATAGTAATTTATCAACTAGAATGCTATATTGAATTCTGAACTAATAATGCCATAGAAATCACTATTAGTCCAATATTTCCTTCTAAATCTTGTACTTCAGTACTTGTACTTCTTGTATTTCAGTTTCATACTTTTTGTGCTTTTGTTTATGTTGGTAGCTAGTCTACAGTACTATAATTTGTCATAATAACATTTAATTTGCCACATGTCAGCCCTGTGAAATGGTACGGCAATATTTGAAAGGCACTTTTGGTTTCCTTTTGGTTCCTTTTCCCCTCAATTTTATATCAACAGTGTGGATGCCCAGACCTGGACACACCGCTCTGAGTAGTGGTTATGTCCCATATATGCAAGTGCCACGTAGAGAAGTAATATAACTTCCCTATTTCTCTTTGATGTTCTTTTCTTTATATATCCACGTATCCACATTGTGTCCATAATCTCTTTTATAGTTTTCCCCTGATTTTTGTGTGTATTTTTTTTCCATACAAAACCGGGATAAAGGAAAACACTTTTAGTTGGAGGTGTGGGGGGACTGGTAGCATTGCCTATTATTAAGGTTGTCTGACACTTCCCATTGCAGACCCTGTTTTCAGTTTAATATGACTTTGCCAAAATTGGGCCATTTGTACTAAAATATTCTATATCAGATATCTGCATCAGGATTTTTTTTTTAATATTATAGCCAGAATGGGTCAGCTGTTTTTGAGAACAGATTTCGTGTTGTCCTTATATCTGATAATTGTTGCACAAGAAAACATTTGTCACTACAAATACTGGGTTTTTGTATATAGGTGTATATGCTAGTGTCTTCAGTTTTTATCTTTCTGGTTTGTTTTAAAATTTAATCATATATATGAACAATTACTGAGCTTCGTTTGTTATTATAGTATTTAATTTGCAACATGATAACCCTGGAAAACACAGAGAAACATTCTTTGATTTGTATTTAAAGGCTTCTGTGTATTTGAAAGTTGAGTCCGATTAAGAAATGGTTTTAATTTAATGTGTATTAACAAAATCTGTATAAACAAAATCTGAATAACTTTGAGTGGATATTTGCATTCCAGAATAATTCTATTTGTAGGCAACCCCTAAATTTGTTCTATTTGTATAATTTTCTTCCATAATTTTATATCTACAACAATTTTAACGGCTTAGGCTTGTTTTGCTGGTGTGATTTAGGGCTGAGCTTGGTTTTGATGTTGAGGAGGCACTTTCTTTTCCAGATATCAGCCTAACAGTGGAGTACCCAAAGCATGCGGTCCTCAGATGGCAGGGAGAGCGCAGCTTGCAGTTATGCTGATTTCCCTATTCATCCTCTACTTGGTGAACTTGTATGACACTATGGCTATGTCTACACTAGCAATTTAGGACCCTTAAGTCGACCTAAATTACTCCCTGTCTACACCAGACTTTCATTAAGTTGACTTAAGAAATTCCTTAAGTCGACTTAATAAGAACCACCCATTAGGTCAACTTAAGCTTTAAGTCGACTCAAGGATGGTGTGTACGTGGAGTAACCCTTAACTCGACTTTACTACTTACTTTACTAAGTCGACTTAAGGGTGGTTTGCTCGACTTAACAAAGAGGACTAAGTCGACTTAAAGTTAAGTCCACTTAGTCCACTGTGTTAAGTTGACTTAATAAGGTTGACTTTAAGTCGACTTGAAGTCAACATTATTAAGCTGACTTAACAAAGTCGACCTAACTTTTTCTAGTGTAGACATAGCCTATAAGCACAAATTAAAGCTGCTCTCCTTTGGTAGACCAGCACCTGGGTAGATTTATCCATATACAGTGAAATTATGCTAAGTACTTAACTGTACTCATGCAAATACAAAGCCCATGCAAATAAGGTACCCCCTTTCAGCTGACTAAGCAGGGGGAATACACTGGTTGCATGACACTCAGTCCTTGCTATATGTATATATATATCTGTGTAAAGAGAGGAGGGATATCCAGTGGTTAGGGTGCTAGCCTAGGTCCTAGAAGACCTTGGTTCAATTTCCTACTTAGTCACAGACATCCTGTGTGACCATGGGCAAATCATTTAGCCTCTCTGTGTTGCAGTTTCTCACCCTTAACTCAAAAGGGTGTTGTGAGGCTACTCTGGGGGCCATATAAATATTTAAGATATATATATAGATATTGATAGGACTTTGCTGGAAACAAAATATCACTTCATGCTACTGGCAAATAGTTGAGCGCTGACTGGAATCAGAATAAAAGAGGGATTTTAATTTTCTTTTATTTCACACAAAGTATCATTTCAGAATTATGTTTAGACATGATGGAGGTGTGTAACACCCTAATTTCTATAATTTCCTATAATCTGCCTTGCGTTGATTGGTTGTTTGCTTCAGCCGTCTCCTTGCCACGCCCTCACAGTCTCGTCTTCTCACCTTCATTCTACACTTGCCCTCTGACTTGTCCTCACTTGTTTTCTGCCTTTCCTTTCTGTTTAGTTTATTTAATTCTAAGTTAACTAACTTGGGAGAAAAAATTGTTCAGTGAACATGACATTTACGGCTATCACATTGTTCACATTACTTTTGTATTCTACCCCTTTCATGTTTGCCCTGTGTCTGTCTTGTCTATTCAGATTCTAAGCTCATTGAGGCAGTGACTGTCTGCTGTTCTGTATTTGTGCAGTACCTAGTACAAAGGGGACCCATTCTTTGTTGGCCCTTGGATACTACTGTTATTATTGGCTACTGCTCTTATAATTATTAAAATCATATTGTTTGAAATAATTGGATTCTTCTCTAATGCATACCATGATTAAAGCAATCTAGGACTGTATGCACATCTGAAATAAGCCCATGGTGCTCTGCCACCACACTCTGTCTTTTCTGTTCTGTGCAGGATTGTATCATATCTGCAGTGAAATAATTAAGCCATCATTGTTTTATATTAAATAAAGTCATCAGTATATTCTAATCACTCCACTGAGATGAACTGGCATTGCTTCTACTTCTCAGGACTATTGATTTAGTTGCTCTGCAGATTCAGGAACACATCACCACATCAGATATGTTTGGTTCACGTTTTCATAATTTTCTTCATAACCAGATAGCTAGACCAGGCTTTCTTGAACTGTGGGTAGGCCGTCACTACAAAAATAAAGTCTGTTTTTAACAGAAATAAGCTAACTCAGGTTAAAATAGCAGTGAAGACATAGCAACTCAGCTTTTAACTTACGTTATTAGCATATGATAAATCCTACAGGGTTGAGCTCAAGCTGCTAACTACGGTAAAATTCTGAGTGGGCTAACTTACTGTTGTTTTAACCCAAGTAGGGAACTCAGTTTATAATTGCAAATCATTTCCTGGGATTTTTTCTAAATTACTTTTTTCCCTGTTTTAGATCTAACTAAACTCCTATGCAGTCACCAGGCTGCAGGAACTAAATGGGGTTTGCCTTTCAGTGACTGTTCCTGGCCAATGGGGGGCTGCTGTGGTGCTGCCACTGGGAGTAGGAAAACTATTTCATCTCCACTATCAGTGCTGTCTTTTCTACTAACCTGCCGGTAATGCATCAACAGGAGAATGCGTAGGCGAAGGCAGCAGTTGACTGCTTCAGAGCTTTGCTGCACATGAAAGGATGAGGCTGGGAGAACAGACATACAAAGGGTTACAGTCTGGCCAGCCTAGAGCCCCTGTACACTCTTGAACCCTTGTTCCTCCAATTCTCTCCCTACAGAGAAGATGACAGGGTAAAACAGAGCAGGGATAGAGAGAGGAAAGAAGGAGGGAGGGCAGACTGATCTGTTTGTTGGGGATTGTGTGGTGCAAGATGGAGGAGGAAACTGAGGTGGGTGGGTGTATATGCACAGGGCAATATAGTGTAAGTAGTATTCCCATTGCCCAGTCTCTCAATTTTATTATAAGTCTTGTGATAACTGGGATTTTTTCGTAAAGTTGCAACTGCTGGCATCAGTTCATGCGAATCCCAACTCTTGATTTAAGCAAAACTAGTTTCTAGTTCTTATGTCTGCAGGGAAAAGTTAAAACTTGAATCGAAAGGATCAAAAGTCTCCCTCCTCTTGCCTTTAACAGACCAAACATACAAAAGGGTTTTTTTTTCTTTTTAAAAAAAGCCTTCAAGATGTTTGTTAATCTCATGATTTTTTGATAGCTGACTCTTGATTTTTTTTTTGAATGCTTCGAGACAGAGTGTGGCAAACTGGGTGGAATGTAAATAGAAAATGTGGAATTAAGAAGGGAGGAGAGAACTGGGATTTCTGCAGGAAATCTAGGAAGGTAAAAAAAGGAAGAATTTGGAAGACAAACATAAAATAGACAGAACGTACCGGTGAATGTGAACATCAACAGTAAAATTTAAAAAAAAAGAATGATACTTCATACCTTCAGTTAAAATCATCACATGGTAACATTGTATTTGGGTTTCTGATTCACTGTACAATTGAAATGTATTTTTAAATAATAAATCAGATTTTAAAAATTTAAGGTAAGGTTGAGAGTACAAATCAATAATTCAGGCTAAATATTTCACTGTTTAGCTCCAGTTATCTCAAAGCAAAGAATTATAAGGGAATTCAGAAAGACAACAGAGTCCTGTGGAACTTTTAAAGACTAACAGATTTATTTATCGCAAAGGGTAAACTTAAAAGAAACCAGGGCATGTTTAAGAATGGAAATGCACAGTGAGGGTTCATATACAATCTTTCTTGTCTCCTTCCCCAGGTGAAGAAGGACCTAAAAAAAATTATTTGGTGTGCCATGCTATTTTGTGTGCCAGATTTAATAATTTCTCTCCATAGTTAAACTTCAAAAATTTTACCATAACTAGTAATCTCTCTTGTTTTCATATGATGTCTCCTTCTTGTTTTGAGGTTACTATGCAAACTTTTTGTTCTCCCTACTTAATACAATAGTGTAGTGTCTTCTATTGTAATTATGACATATATCAAAAAAGCAATGGCTGAAACCCTGACTCCATTTAAATCAATGGCAGATTTACCATTTACTTCAGTGGAGAAAGGCTTTTGTTTTAATTTATTTTTCCCTTTTTCTATTTTACATTACATTTAATTTTCTCTTCTTTCAAGTGGTCCTCACAAATGTACAGTGAAATTCAAAACATCTGGGTTTTTACTCCAGCTAATTCGTTCATTTCACTCATTTTCAGCTACTTCATTCCTTTTTCTCATTTTTAAGGCAGTTGTGGTCTCATAGTATTTTAGCTAATCGGATTTCAGCTTCTGTTAAACTTTTTGGAAAAATAGTGATGCTTGCTTTGACAATAGTTGACATTCCTTGAAATTGCTTCAGCACTTGTGTCTATATTTTGGAATCCCTGAAGTATTTGTTGTTTTAGCCTCTTCTTGTAATGTGATTGTAAAAAGCTCTTGCTCATCTTGCTCATCCTGACTGTTTTTCTATCCATTTCCTTCCTTATAATTTTCAGTTGAGCCATGTCCATTTTTGTTATTGCAGGAACCACTTAATGTATATGGGGATGGAAGGATTTAGATCTTCAATTAACCATCCTGTACTAGTTTTAACTTAACCCAGCACGAGCTAAATGACTACTCATCTATAACAGACAACAGAGTCTTGTGGCACTTTTAAAGACTAACAGATTTATTAATCGCATGAGCTTTCGTGGGAGAAAATCCCACTTCGTCAGACGCTTTGAAGATAGGAAAGTTACATCTATAGCAGGACATACTTTTTCTCTTATCTTCTTGCCCTCCATAAACTATGCAAACTCTGCTAGTTGTGCATTCACTATGCCGTTTGTTTTTGAGTTCCATGCAACAATCTACTTATCATATCTAGGTGCCTACTTAAATGGAGAAATCACACATTTTGTATGTGTTGGTTATGAGGTAAATAGCAAATTTTGTGGATGTGTTCGTACCATGGCACTTTTACTTCGGCTGTTGCTGGCGGTTGGGTGCTGCCTTCCAAGTTGGGAGCCTGGCCAGCTACTTCTCTCTGGCCACTCAGCTCTGAAGATAGTGCTGAAGTTGGCACTAACATCAGAGGTGTTTACAGCATGAACAATGTGATAAATCTATGTGTTGAAATTAAAATGACTTAAATATCTTGCTTTTTAAAATTGCTCTGTCCTTTCCTAGTAAATAGAACAGCTTATTGAAAAGTTGCCTCTCTGTTTATTGAAACTACATTTAATATTTTAGTTGGTTTGGAATGAAGAGAATATATGTTAATCCATATAATCTATAATTATGATATGGAGAAATGGCCAGATAAAGTGCAATTAGTGTAAACAACATGCTTAAATAGTGTGTCCAATCAATGGTAAGAAATTACACACCATATTTATATTTAGCATTGTGATGAGTTATTTTAACATAGCCAAATGCCCTACAAGCTAAATATTTTCAAGAAATGGAGAAGCAATTAATGTCTCATATATCATTATATTTTTTAATGAAGAACTTAAAATTACACCTAAAAAGACCAAAAATTATGCAACTTTCCATGTTGTGCAAGATAGTGGGAGCCACAAATGAATCATACATGTATTAATTAAATTTCTGTATTTTTATTTTTTACCCTCTGAGCATCCAGCACTATATTGTCTGGCTAACTTATGCTCTGATTCAAAAAATTATCCCTATTCAGGAGAACACTTAAGCATGTACTCAAGTCCCAAAGCACATGCCCTTATGGGAACAGATCCACAGATAGTGTATATTATTATAGTTCTATTGCTCTCAGAATTTTAGAGTATAATAAAGAATAATGTCCTGAGAATATTTTTTTAAATCATGCTAAGAAATTACCTTGATAGAATTCTATACTGTTTTTAAAATATAATAGAAAGTATGAGGATATAATTCTTTTTTAAATTCTATATATGTTACTGTTAAGACTGTTTAAATAATATCTAAACTAAATTTTTTTTGTAGTTTCAGACCATTGTTCCTTATGGATGATATTCTCAACCCCTGTAAATAATCTCTTATCTCTTTTATACAATTATTTTTCAAGTATTTATGGACAGTGTTGTTCTACTTTTTCTCAAAAATATGCTGACTGAGACTCAAGTCCTGCAAAGGTATACAGGAGATGTATCATTGAGTTCTGTGTACCCACATGGGACTCATGTATTACTTTGTGTTATAGAGCAAATTGACAAGTAAATTAGTTCAAAGACTGAACATACTATTAAATAAGAGAAAAGGAAGAAATGTGTTATACACCAGAGACACACACACACACACAGAGAGAGAGAGAGAGAGAGAGAGAGGTGTGGGGGGGTGAGGGATACTATTTCAATGGGTTACTTGTTGTCCATAGTAAGAAAAGTCCCTCAGATACAGTCATGGTGTCTGGAAATAGTTGTCGTCCTTCTACTAGATAGATTCTTGATTTCTCTTTCTTGCTCTCCACTTGCATATGTATATGTAGCTAACAATCTCTTCCAGGCACAGTGGACAGTAAATAATGTGGTTGTTAAACAACAAGGAGTCCTGTGGCACTTTTAAAGGCTAACAAATTTATTTATCGCATGAGCTTTCTGTAAGTTCCCCATCTTCAAAGAGTCTGACAAAGTGGGGATTTTTCTCCCACAAAAACTCATGTGATAAATAAACGTTAGTCTTTAAAAGTGGCGCAGGATTTCTTGTTGTTTTGCTGACCTAGACTAAAACAGCTACCCCTTTGGAATTTGTCAATGTGGATGCTGTCCCTCTTAGTATGCTCAATAGAAGTTCATCTGATTTTCTCCAAATAACCATGACATATTGCCCTTATTCAATTGAATGTGTTCATCCCTGAGTGAAATGACCAAGTTCTTGCCTATCAGACTACCCTACATGGAAACAGATTAGAAACAGATCTGGCCCAACTTGATCCCATATAACAGCAGCTGTTCAGAAAGGTCCCTTCCCAAGCAACACAGCAGGCAGGATGGACTTATGTTACTACTTCTGCTATTGCATTTTATTGCTCTGGGTAGTGCCAGTGTGTACTATCCATCAATAGAAGATTCATTCCCTCATACTAGAATTGCTAGCTGCTAACCTGAGTAATATAGTCATACCTTTAAACAATGTTAGAGAAAATCTTTTTCCATCTCTGTGAACAAGTTGTTAAAAGCCCTCTGTGGGCATAAAAGTGGCTAAATGAATTACAACAATTGTTTTACGTTTGAAGGAAGATACACTGTTTGAGCCACAGTTTAAAAAAAAAAAAAAAACCTAAAAAACACAAAGTGGCAATGTACTGTTGTTTCTTCTGAAAGATGATTTTTGAAAAATTATTGTGGTTTTTCATTGACACTTGATGGATAAAGCTTTTTCCCTTCCTCGTGAAATGAGGTATATGCACTGAATTGTTTGGGACAAAGTTAGGTGCATATAAATACATGCTTGCAGTTTTGGACTCCTATTTTTAAAAATCTAAACTTTACTGTGTATGTGTCTGAGACATGGCTAATCTGGTTTGAGATCTTGCTGAAATGATTATATAACTGTTTGCCTACTATTGCTGAGACATAACATCAAGACATGTTTTGTACCCGTTGCTTGTATTAGGGTAAGTTGGAAGTTTGAACCACTAAGAACATATGTTCATGGTTCAGAATTCAAATTCCTGATCCTTATTTGTTTTATTCTTTAGAATTTTGGGCGGAATTTCAAGATTTGATGTATACCATATGCTTAAGTAACACATGTTAAAATTGGGCAAATGATTGTACAGACAACTAATTACTAATCATACTGGCTATTTGAGGAGGTATAGATATGCAAGTATAGATGATGATAGATGCAATTATAGATGATAGCTATGCAAGTATGGTAACTACATGTGCAAATTAGATATGCAGATGTGCTCTCAGTTTTGTGTGTGTAATTATATGCATCTAAATTTGAAAATCAAAATCATAGTGTCCTTTTTTTTTTGAAAGTCGATAGGTCAATATGTGGTTCAAAATCAGGCACAAAAAATGAAGAACCAAATGAGCCATTTCATATTTTTTTAGGTTCAAGAAGGGAAAGGTTACTGAATTGCGTGTGATTTCTCCCCCCCCACACCCCCTTCTTCCTACCTATTATGAATCATTAAACCCAGTCTATCAGGTATTGACAAATGATATGTTTGATCATATCCCCTGTTTTAGTAATGGCAAAATATACTTCGGTTATCTTCCATATTTCCCTTTGGTTTAGCCATTGAAGAAAATCAAATATATCACTGAATATTTCTTAAGTTTTATACCTGTATTGGAATAATATTTCTCTGAAACACTATAGGTTCTTTGCATTTGGGCTAAATGAAAGTGATGTAAGTCTGCAGTAAGAGTCTTATGCCTTTCTATTCTTCAGCACCCATATTGTTTTCCAAAAATTTTTTCTCTTATGAGAATCATAATCTCTTCTCTTTTCCTCCAGTGAAAACAATAGGACGAGTTGCCACTTGAAGGGCTGATTCAAGTCCCAATCTGTCAGGAGGTATTTATATAGCAAGTGACCATCTCCTTTCCCTAAAGGCCCAATTTGTCACCCATTCAATATGCCTGACATTCACCAAGGCAGGGAATAAGAGAAGCAACAACATTCTTAAGCTGATTTGTTTGATTCCTGCCCATCACAGCTACTATGGTATTGGTCTTTCCTTAAGTATATCACTGATAGATTAGAGATCTATGGAATGCTTCAGAGAGGATGCGTATATCAAAGGGATAATTCTGAAAATATTAAAAGAAATCAATTATTTTTTTCCAATTTTTATCTGTTTCTCTGTTTAATTAAGAAAGAATAGATTAATCACACATTACTCCCTTTGTAGTGCATAGAAAGTTACTGCTATACATAATTATAGATCTGATTACCAATGGTCAAGTATAATAATGCCAACATTATCAAGAGTTTGGCTGCTATTAAATAGATGCATTTGTGATGTGTTCTGGAAAAATAAACTCTGAATAGATATTTACTTTGACAGCTGTTCTATCATAACAAAATGTTAAATCATGGTCTTAGTCAATACATATTACTTTCAACTAGTATTATTTAAGATTCAAGTAGATATGTCAGGTTGTTTACAGGTTTTAGATACTTTGATGAAAAATAACATTAGATAAAACTGAATTAAGTATCTTTCTGAGGACTACTGAATTTTAAAGATAGCTTACACAAGTTACTGCTCAGTAACATAGGTGCAGTCTTATCAAGAAGATGAAGCCTTTAAAGCATAACAGCATAGCATAGCATAATTGAATATTCTTCAATTAACTCTTTCAATTTTCTTGAAGCTCAAAAAACCAATGCTTGACTTGATTGCTAGAGTCCAAATTTCTCTTATTAAAAAAGGCTTGCAGTTGTACATTTGGTCCCATGCAGTGGGACCACGTTTCTCAGTTTCAGACAAACCCAGCTCCAAACTGAAGTCAAGCAATTTCAGCAACGTTCAGTAGACCTATGATTACTTTTCCATGTAAGTATCTTTCAACTACACATGAATGTTCCCATGATACAGAAGAATTTGAAGGGCAGTGTTAATGATTGTCACATAATATTTTGACCAGTGATGAATTTTCACTACATCTAGGGCAAGATGTTGCCCTTTGAAAGGAGGAGGGGGGAGAAGGCCTAATCTGAAAATGTTGGCATATTTACATGATATAATGTCAACACAATTTCTAATAGCTTATTCTCTTTGAATTTTATGGTTCCTCTGGAGTTGTGAAAGAATTTTTAAAACAAAAACTGTTGTTTTCTCATCACAGAGGCCTTAGGTTTCAAAAGATCATGCCAAATTTATTGCGGTCTGAATTATTGGTTTGTTTATGCTTAAAGGTGCTTCATTTTCCTTGATATTTTAGTATCCTATTCTATCCCATGAATCCAGCATGTGAGGAGATGGGTTGGAGAGGGGTAAAGATTGATTAATGAATAATCATTGTTTATCCAAGATGAAAGTGAAGGACAAGTTCCGTACAGAACTTATTCAGAAGTGTAGGCTACAACCTGCTTAGAATTATAATGATCTTCATTATAGGAAAGCTTGAAGAAACATTAAAGAATTTCTCGTGCCTGTATATTAGTCACATAGATTCAGTAATCAATCACCTTTTTTTTTCTTCTGAGGTATGAAATAATCTCAATCCACACACTATATTCATTGGATTATTGTCCAGTTATGCTGGAAGAAGAACAGGAGTCACTGGATATAGTGTTAATCAGGCCACAACTTTATTTTTAAATATCAAGTAATACTTGACAAGTAAAATTCTACAGTCCGGATAATTCCATATATATATTTTACATACTCAGTGACTGCAGTCCACCATCCTTGATTCCAGGCCTGGTCCCTACCTTCCCACCACCCTCCTTATTCTGAAGGTTTAGAAGGGGATTTAAAGTGAGGATTGACTCACTGCTATATCGACCTTAGCATCCCTTAACCCCTTCTTCCTTCCTCTAAAGCATGACTCCTTTACCAGTTCATGTTAACTGATCAAAAATTTCATTCCATATGGAGTATCTGCAGTGGACATCCACCACAAGAAATTATGGGGTAATTTCAATACTCACTATATGGTGCATGGGATTATTTTTAAGCACAGAGGTTGTACCAAATAGAGAACTTTTCAAAATGTGTATTTTTAATATAGTATATAATCAATAAACAAATTCCTGTGTCACACTCAGCAACATTGTTCTCATAAAAGGAAATGGCATATTAATAAATAAAGTCTCCTTGATTATAGATATCGGCATTATCCTACAATGTGATCAGATATGTATCTTATCTTATCTTATCTTATCTTATCTTAAGTGTGTTACAGTAACATATAATAAAAGCAGAACTACAAGAATACAAGAAACTACAATGAGATTATTAAACAACAGGGCAAAAACAGATAGGATTAGTTCTGCTTTTTTTGGTGTAACTATGATAGGCTAATTTGGGAAATGATGAAAGATAGTAATGCAGTTTAAGCATGAAATATATAAGATTACAGTTTGAATTCTAGACAAGTAAAAAGGTTAGAAAAGTTGTTATTTATAAGGGAAGTGCTTTTTTCTTTCAGTTAATTTTATGAGAGAGACTTTTTGGATACAGATGATCACAGACGAAGTACATGTGTACATGTAAAATATATAAACACTACTATATTAATACAAATTAAAAAATGAAAGAGCACAATGCTCTTAGTAAGTGGAATAAACAAAGGGAAACCAGTAACTGAAGATATTACATGCCAAAAAAAAAAAAAAAATGGAATTAAGGATGTTTTGGAGTGTAAAGTGTTAACTCTAGACAGAACACAAGACACAATTAAAGCCATTGTAATAGTGTTTTAAAGTCTCTCACACACAAGTGAAGATTGAGGTGATGTATTAAAGTTAGAAGTTATTCATACACGCAAAGGCAGCAGGACAGGAGGGCTTGAGAGTATAAGATAAAGGGCCGAGGAGAACGAAACAGTGATTTAACAAAGTTGCTAGTTCTCTGTAGCAATGAAAGTTACAAATTGAGTTGACATAAGACAACAACAAAAAATCAAACAAATTTGCACAAGGATAACAAGAAGTACATACTCATCAAACTAAAATTTGAAATTTAGGGATTTTGAGCAGAAAGAGAGATGATTTAGCAAGCCAAGAGAAGTTTAAGCCCAACTCCACATAAAGGTCATATAAACAACATGCTGACAGGTAAAGGCATGCAGTTGAAAACTGCATCCAATCCGTTTCAGTTAGTGTTGTCAAATTCAAATCCTGTAATTTAGGAGGATTTTCCACAACTTTAAGACAGTTAAAGGTTCTAGTTCTTTCTGACTTCTAGTATAATCTTTCTTGGTAATTATTTGGAGTCAGGATATCTATGGAAATTGTTAAATTTATTAATTTGGTATTTTTTAATTAAGAGGTCCGACCAGGTCAGGAGCCTGGTTTTATGGAATAGTTCTGAACTCCAGTGGTCTCAGTGTTCTAGGAAAACAATAAATATGCCCTCCAAGGCTAAATTCTAACTTCCTTAGAGGAATAGAAATTCCCTAGTTAATTTTTAGCAATAAGTATTGATTTCCTAAATCTTCTGCACATTTATGAAAGAAGATTTTATCACCCTGCCTTCTGTTGTTTGGTGTGCAGTCATCTTCTTTATGGTGGGACTTAAGATTTTCTCTTCAGGGAAATAAATGTCTTTTCTCCTCAATCTGTTTATAATTGGGATTATTAGCATCCTAGGATTCAAGATCCTTGTCTGTAAAGGACTCTCAGTTAAGAAAAATTACTCTTTCTTCAGTAGAGTTAAAAAAACACTTCTTATGTTGAATGGATCTGCATTCTTTGAACCAGACATTGATCTGCTGAACATGATCTTCCAGATTTGTTTTGCTATATGCTAAGGTTTTTTTCTGAACATTTTTCTTTTACAATGTATTATTACTCCATTTAGTTCAATGGGCCATGAGGTGGAAGGCAGGTTGTCTACTCCAAAAGTACACATTTTACAATTTTCCATGGCCCTTTTTAATTTTGGAGAAATATTTCATTTTGTTGTGGATGGGTTATTCATGAACTGAATGAATCAAAGTGTTGTTCATTTCCTACTCATCTGGAGGTATGGAATGTTGTTGTGCATTTGAGATTAATAAAAGTTCATCTTCCTCAAGATCTCCAGCCTCTTTTAGAATTCTTTAATTCTTTTTTTGCTTAAAAACAAAAAGGAAGCTTTGACAGATGACAGAGAGGAGTATAAAATAGTTGCTGGAACATGCAGCAGGGAATTCAAGAAGGCTAAAGCACAATTGGAGTTGCAGCTAGCAAGAGATGTGAAGGGTAACAAGAAGGGTTTCTACAGGTATGTTAGCAACAAGAATATCAGCAAAAGTGTGTAACCCTTATTGAATAGGAGAGGAAACCTAGTGACAGATTATGTGGAAAAAGCTGAAGTGCTCAATGCTTTTTTGTTTCTGTCTTCAAAAACAAGGTTAGCTCCCAGACTATTGCACTGAGCAGTACAGATGGAAGGCGTGAGCAGCCCTGAGTAGTGAAAGAAGATTCAGGAATACTTAGAAAAGCTGGAAATGCACAAGTCCATGGGACTGAATGCAATGCATCTGAGAAAGTTGACTAATGTGATTGCAGAGCCATTGGCCAGTATCTTTGAAATCTTATGGTGATTAGGGGAGGTCCTGGATAAATGTAAAAAAACAAATATAGTGTCTATTTTCAGAAAAAAAATGAAAGAAAGGTTATCCGGGGAACATCAGACGAATAAGTGTCATCTCAGTCCCTGGAAAAATCAGGGATCATTTTCTCAAGGAATCCATTTTGAAGCATTTGGAGTAGAGGAAGGTGATCAGGAACAGTCAGTATAGATTCAGCAATGGCAAGTCATGCCTTACCAACTTGAGTGCCTTCTATGATGAGAAGATTGGCTCTCTTGAGGTGGGGAAAGCAGTGGACATTATATACCTTGACTTTAGCAAAGTTTTTGAGAAGGTCTCCCACAAATTCTTGCCAGCTGTTAAAGAAATATGAGTTGGTAAAATGGACTGTACGATTACTAGACGGCTGGCTAGATCATTGGGCTAAGTGGATACTGACCAACAGCTCGATGTCTAGTTAGCAGCTGACATAATGCAAAATGCTCCCAGGATTGGTTCTGGTGCCAATTTTGTCCAACATATTTCATTAATTATCTTGAAGATGAGGAGATTTAAACACTCAGTAAGTTTGTGACTAACACTAAGCTGTGAGGAGTGGTAGATACTCTAAAAGGTAGGGAATAGAATACAGTATGAGCTAGACAAATTGGAGGATTGGACCAAAATAAATCTTAGTAGGTTGAATATGGGGAAGTGCAGAGTCCTGCACTTAGGATGGAAGAATCCCATGCACTGCTACAGACTGGGGACCAACTGGTTGGGTAGGAGTTTTGCAGAAAAGTACCTGAGCTTTACAGTATACAAAAAACTGGATATGAGTCAACAGATGCCAGGAAGACTAATTACATATTGGGCTGCATTAGCATCAGCATTGCCAACAGATTGAGAGATGTAATTATTTCCCTCTATTTGGCACTTAATGCTGAGAGAACTTTGCTTATTTAGTCTGCAGAAGAGAAGAATGATGACTGATTTGTTAACCGACTTTAACGACCTGAAAATGGGGGGCTCCAAAGAAAATAGAGTCAGGCTGTTTTCAGTGGTGACAGATGACAGAACAAGGAAGAAGGTCTAAGTTGGATATTTGAAAACAAAACAACGCTTTCCCCCTCCCCTCATTTTAAAAGGGGGTTGTGAAGCACTGGAATGGATTATTTAGGGAGGTGGAGGAATCATGATCCTTAGAGTTTTTTAAGGCCCAGCTTGACATAGCCCTGCCTGGGATAATTTAGTTAGGGCTGATCTTGCTTTGAACAGGGGTTGGAGTAGAAGACCTCCTGAGAGTCCATCCAACCCTAATCTTCTATATTTTATGATTGTTAATTAAAATATTTACTTAATAGAATTGCTTAAAAGTCTTTGTGCTCAGTTTTCTGTTGCTAATACTTTTTAAACTGTTTAACAATAGGATAAGGTTTTCTCATGTTGTAACTTGTTAATCATTTTCTGAAAGCTTTCTTTCCTTTTCTTCTTACTCTTAAGGTTACCACATTTTTCTTTTAACAGCAAAAGGAGTATTATTCTACTTCACTTCCAAAAGCAGAAATAAATCACTCGCAATTTGATTCTAATATGAAGACAACTTCCAAGTTTTTATAAAATCCCATATGTTAACTCCAAATGATTGAATATTCTACTTTAAATTAAGTACTGTCCTAGATACTTCGAAACATTAGCAAAACAGTCATATTGCTAATTCTTAATAATAATTTCTTCCATTATAACTTCACAACTGCTACATTTAGTCATGGTATAACATTTCTAACTATACTTAATACAGTGGCATACACAAGATTTTTGGTGTATAAAATTTTGTTATTAAAAGTATCTTTTTTTATATATCCATATATATTAACTAATTCAACTTTACAGAAACCTATATTATTACGAAAGCCTTAGTTTGAACACTTTGAAACTTGACAGAAATGTCATAAAATGTGAGTTGGTCAAAGAATTGAATTGTTCCTCAGGTGGCTAAAATATTGTTTACTTTTCTTCATTTTAAGAATTAGAGAATGTTGAGACATTAATTATTAAACTAATGTATTTCTTTGCATACTGCTAAGAGATGCATTAATGATTGTGACAGAACTATCTATTTTTCTCAAAGATAAGAAATAAGCATTTTCAAAACAATTTTGGAGTTGTTGCTTTTAGAGACATTCAGGTTTATAGTCTCGCTTTTATTGGAGCTTTGACTCTTGACAAGGAAGTCTTGCCTGAGAGGACAAAGAGAAAATGAATTGTCACATCCTTTGTCTATGTTTCTGTATTACTTATTAGAAGATTAATTGAAATATCTGTTCTGCTATGAAGTATATTATGTGACCTGTAGTTGTATTACATCTTATCTCTGACTTCATTAGTGTTTTAGTTTACTATAGGCTAATTCAAAGTGATAAAGAGAAATCTAGAAAAAAGGACATGGGGGAAGAACAGTTTGTTCTTTAGGGTCTGGAATGTGAGAAGACATTGGAAGACATTATTTATTTCTTCCCTCACAACCAATATTCCTCTTTAATTACATAAGAAAACGTTTATATAGTTAAAAAAGTCTAAAAACCCAGAATGCAGAAAAATGATAATTATACAATTTAAAGGTTCTCATATTCAGTTGTAGTTAAGTTTGCCTAAAAAACAGGCCACTGTTAAGTTTTAATACGATTCAATTGTGAGTTACTTCACTGTATCATTATCTTATGACTTCTAAATAAAAGAGAACATCACAATTGCATATTCATGATTCAAAATCATAACCTTTAGGAACCACTACTGATATAGCATGTGCAGAATACCTTTTAATTTTGGATCAATCAACATTATTTGAGTAATATAGAATATTCCCCCCTCCCCCGTTATTAAATAATATCTTGAGTAATCTCTGAAAATACCATAATCTTATATCCTTGGAAGAAAGAATCACTTTGCTGTGGGAGATTCTGTATCAGACATTTTTAATTATTAAATATAAATGATTAAAGTATTCTTAAAATTGAATTAGCTTTGTGATCTTGAATAACAGTAGATGAAGCAGAAGCTGAATCACCAGCTTCCCCCCCTGTAATTGGAAATTAATAGATTATTGGTCCTGGGACAACATTGTGATAACATTTTTATAAATACTTGAGATGTGGGACATGGATTCATTGTCTAGCTATAAAAGAAAGGCAGGAGACACTTGATGTGGCCTGATTAAATCCACAGCTTTATTATTACATATCTGGGGAAATACCTGGTAGATAAAGAAATATGATGTAATTAACTGCATATGGTAATTGCCTGGGGGAGTATCCAGCAGCCCTTCATTTCCCATCCAAGTTCCCCCAACCAACCCATTGCTTGAACTTTACCGTGTACTCCCTCCCTTCCCTGTAGGACAAAAAGAAGGGGAGGGGAGTTGGCTTCTTTTTGTACCGACCATATCAGCCCCAATTCCTTCCCCCCCACCCCCGTTCCGTTCCTGTAACCAATATCTCCTTTGTATGTCTTTTACCAAGCCATTTATCTGATCACTGGATGCCTTCCCTATAGAGTCTCTGCACTAGACATCTGCCAATTAGCTTGAGTGACTTCCCCCTCCCTCCTGCCAAACCCAGTCAGATTCCCAGACATTTCTAATGCCCTCTTTTATAGTGGCAAAAAACTTGTCAGCACCCAAGTTTCACAGGTGAACCTCCTCCTCCCAAAATAATTCTAGTGCCACATGCCCTATGGCAGGATTCCAAATTACTGACCATCCTATGACCCCATGGAATTTGGCCACCCATTCTATTTAGAATAATTTTCAGCATCATATTGCTTTCTACAGTTAAAAAAAACAATGATTTAATCCAAATAATGGTTGTTGCTTTAAGTTCATACAGATGTAATGTTACCAAGATTTGCATGGTGTAAGTATTTGGGGGTTGGGGGGGAGAGAGAGACCCTCCCCCAAACACTATCTAGCCTTTGCAAATCCCCTACCCTGTATTGAGCTCCCCATGAGATCTTGGAGATGGCAGCATCACAGAAGGGAGTTGAATACTGACCCCATGTGTTTGGTATAGATCAGAGGATTTCTTCCTTGCTGATAACTTTGGAAAAAAAAGATCAAGGCAGTTTCCTGAAATATTACATCTAGAATTACTGTGGGGCCCAATCTTGCAAATTCTTTAATTTTGCTACTAGTCGTAAATAATCTCAACTGGTTCAGTGACTTCAGTGAATATTCAGTTGGATATAGGTTAAGGCACTAGCATGGAACTCAGGAGTTCTGCCAGTGCTGTATGTTTCCTGTGTGATTTTGGACAGTTTACTTCATCTGAGTGCCTTGGTTCCCTATGTATTAAACAAGGGATAAGAATACTTGATTTCTTTCTACCTGTCTGTTTAAACTGTGTTTGGACATAGATGATGTTCCAGTTTGTATAATGATTGGCACAATGAAGCCCTGAACTCTGTGAGGACTTTTGGCACTATTCTAAAACAAATAATACTTTCCATGTGAGCAGGACTTGCAAGACTGGGTCTATAATGATTACAATAATTATATCATAATATATAACATATTATAACAAATAATTGCAAGGAGGGAAGTAGATAGGCCTTCCCACCTTCTTTATTTTTGAACACCAGTTTTGTGAAATAATACTTCGTTATCTGATCCCTCCATGATTCATGTTCAATGTTCACATCTTGATATGGGAGTTTTGTGTATGGAAAGCGACTCAGGTTCACTCTGCCTCCCATGTTATTAATGTTTTTTATCAATAAACAATATACTGTGATATTAATTTGCTCAAAATAAGTAAATTGGTTCCAGATGTGAGTGCATGGCTATGGAGAAAACATGTGATTCCTCTAAAAATGAAATTAATATTTGTCGTTTTGACAGAAATTGAAAAAGAAAGCTGTGGGGATCCTGGAACACCATTGTATGGTATCAGAGAAGGGGATGGATTTTCCAACCGGGATGTTTTAAGGTTTGAGTGTCAATTCGGATTTGAACTAATTGGAGAGAAATCCATTGTGTGTCAGGAGAATAACCAGTGGTCTGCAAACATACCAATTTGTATTTGTGAGTACCAAATGCCTTTAAAACAAAATATGTTACACTGCCCTTGAATAATGACTTGTGAGATTGATTGCAAAGTTAGTACAATGTAATTATTTTTTCTGGCATGGAAATTTTGCTCCTCGTTTAATGATAGTGTCACAATCTATTTATGCCAACTATAAGTTTTGTGACCACTTAGAATATTTGATTGAATTGCAGTCAGGTATTAAAGTTACTTACAGATATTTTTCATGCATTATGCATAAATATATTTTAGAATTTAGATGTTCATAGAGATGTATATTATGGGAAATAAACTTCACTAATGATATATATTTGTGGTAACGAACATATACTTTTCTTAACATTTACATAAAAATACTATGGGCCAAATATATTAAGAGCATCATTATTCACTGTCACCATTGTTAGTTAATTTAATATTGCTTAAATGGTATGGTTAAATGTAAGATGCCTTCTAAACCTATCTTTTCTTTGTTGCTAGTTTAATTCTTGGGCTTGTGTGTAAGCTACAAATGAGAATGACAGCAATGACCTTCTGACTCTTAGGGTGCATCTACACTTGTAAATTAAGTCAATTTAAGCTTGCTTAGGTCGACTTAATTTACTCTGCGTCTACACTACATTTTCGTTAAGTCGACTTAAGCAAGCTGCTTAAGTCGACTTAAGGAAAATTAAATTGACTTAGTTAAACCTAGCTTAAAGTCGACTTTAGGCTTAAGTCGACTTTAGAAAGTTGACTTAAGCCAGTGTAGACACAGAGTAGCCCTAAGTCGACTCCAAGTCAGACTCCTCGACTCCAAGTCAGCTTAGGGCTCTCCAGGACTCCCCCACTGCCCACCCTGCTGGGGGGGTGGCACAGGGGGAGCCTGGCATGCCACCCCACAGGGCAGAGCAGAGCCCTGCCCACCCTGCCCCTATGCCCATGCCCCTATGCCCTGTGCCCTTTTGCCCCATTGTAACCAGGTACAATGGGGCAAAGGCTGAGCCCCCTGGCACTTGGCAAGAGGTGCCCCCCCTGCCACCGTGGACCTCTCCCAGGTCCACCTAGCCCCTAGAAGTCGACCTAGGCATCCGGTGTGGACGCTCTAGGTCGACTTTGTAAGTTCCCCCCTAAGTCTACTTAAAATTTAGATGTGGACATGCTAAGTCGACTTAACTAAGTCGACTTAAAGTCGACTTTGTTAAGTTGACTTAGCTAAAGTCGACCTAAATTAACAAGTGTAGACATAGCCTTAATGTACTCAGTGAGTGGTTTGTTCATCTCAACCAGTGGTCTTCAACCTGGGCAACACCATCCACTAGTGGGCATTTTTTTTATATTTTTAGTGGGCGCTATAAAAATGAAGGAAGGAGATAATGGCCATGCTCATCCATATGTAATTTATAAAAAGTTTGTATGAATAATGAATGAAAAATGAATAAATGTTGTTTGAATGAAATTTAATATCCTATTTAAAATATCTGAGTTTAAAATTTAAATAAATTGACAATTGTAATTAATGATTAACAGTACAACAATGTAACAATTAATTTAACGACAGTGGCAATTTATAAAAAGTAACAATTTATGTAGGTGGGCAGTAAACTCATTGCAATGTGAAAATATTGAAAAACCGGGCGCTGATCCAAAAAGGGTTCAAGACCACTGATGTAAACAGTTCCTAAAGCAGTCAATAAGTGGTACCAAATGATAAAGGACTGTTGAACATGGATAAATCATGAGGACTGCTGTGGTTTTCAGAATCCTGTTACTGTTTTATGTTGCCTGAGATGTTGCTTTCAGCAGGAAGCCTTTAGAGACAAAGGGACTAAAAAATACCAAAAAAAGAAAAGAAAATCAAATTAATAAATTCCTGTTTAGCTTTTTAGCTGTTCTCAAAGATATTTTAGGAAGAGATGATATGAGACAATTCTCTTGAAAATAGGTTCTATTCAGTTCCCTGGTTTCTTTTTTTCTCTCTCTCTTTTGATAGTTCCTTGCCTTTCTAATTTCACTGCACCAATGGGGACAGTTCTTTCACCTGATTACCCAGAAGGATATGGAAATAATTTAAACTGCATCTGGACAATAATCTCAGACCTAGGGAGCCGAATCCATCTTTCTTTTAATGACTTTGATTTGGAATCTCAGTTTGACTTCCTTGCAATTAAAGATGGTGACTCTCCAGATTCTCCAATACTGGGTACTTTCACTGGTGCTGAGGTTCCTTCTCACCTTACCAGTAACAGTCATATTTTGCGCCTGGAATTTCAAGCTGACCACTCAATGTCAGGACGTGGATTTAACATCACTTATAACAGTGAGTAGTTTTCAATATGGACTTGTAAAATTTATGCAACCAAATGTGCGGCTATCTTCTCCCTGGCTACTTTGCTTGTGTCCTGCTTCCCATCTCTGTCTGTGATTCGTCTTAGTGTATTTCTAGATTTCTGTGATTGCAGCTTGAGTAGATATACCTGGGTTAGATGCAATATACTTAACTCCAGTGCCAGACTAGTGAAGTGGCTTCAGCATAGGCTTGCCCTACAAGTAAGTATCTAGAGTTCTAGGCTTGTACAGCCCATGCTGAAACTCACACAGCTTAATGTTTGCTGCTTTGTTTCAAACTAGATACACCATATAAACCTGCTCAATCTGCAATCACAGCCTGTGGTTGTATTCTAGACATACCCTTAAACTGCAAGTCCATCTGCCAGCTAACTAATAGTAGCTGAGGCCTACTGTGCAAATTATGCTTTTTTTATTATTATCCTTCACTACCTGTCTATCCGTTTCCTCCACATTATGTCTTATCACAAATGTAGAACATGAGCTCTGTGGTGATGACAGTATCTCCTTGGCTATGTCTACACTTAGTAAAATTAGTTTGAATTAGTTAGTTCGAACTAACTAATTCAAACTAATATTAGTTAGCTTGAATTAACTTAATAAGGTAGACTTAACTTTTTCTAGTGTAGACATAGCCTATAACATCTGTACAGCAGATAATGGATCAATATGTATACTATTAACAACTGTGGAATCCTCTTTTACTTTCTCCTGTAATACCCTACATTCAGATGTCAGACTACTGTGTCAGAGAAAAGTTTATGTCCCTGAACTAACAAAATGTAATTGGTGTAATGCAGTATGTTGATCTGTCAGTGAGCATAAAAGTCATGAAAACCAGAGCTACTTTGTATGCTATTTGTTATGTCTGAGCCTTCTCAAAAATATGTTTCTCAGTGTCAGATGCCGAGTTAAGGATATGCATCTGTGTGTTGCATTTTGTTCAATACTGGGGTTATATTAATGATGTCTCTTCTGAAGTTTGTGGAAAAAATGATAGCAGTTGGTCAAGCTATTCTGTACTGACTGCACATTGTTGGAGGAGGAGGGTGTCTATTTTTCACTCCCAGCAATTTCAGTTTATTTTAATGACGTGAAGCCATACAATATATACATATTTTCATCCCCAGGATTTATAATATTTCACAAATCAAAAATTAATTTTATGGCATTTTATGTTGCCTGATTATTATAGTTCTCACTATTTTTGTAAGCATTATATAAAAACCATACAAGAAATGCTCACTTATTTATATCAGAACATTACACTATAAATCAGTATATCATAAATGAATGGGGAAAATGACAGAGAGAGATTTAATTATCTTCTGGTGCTCAATGTGCAAATTATTTTTTGTTTCCTTTTAACAGATAAAATTACAACAATTCTATTCAGTAGATAATATAAAGCATCCTTTAAATGTGCATACGAGATGGTTAAAGGGGACAGGCAGCTGTTGGCTATTTTTTCAAACTATCTTCAGCTGAAAGACACTTGTGCCATAGTTTATGCATAAATCATAAATGCATGAACTTTACATAGACAGCAGATTTGTAAAACCAAATGCTCTCAAGAAACGTGCTGGTATTGTATTAAAACAACAACTATTTTCAAAATATTTTTTTAAAAATATGCATTTAATTTTTAATGTATTTATATTGTTTCCTTTGGGGCTTGTTTTCTGCAGAGAACATTTGGCAAGAATAATTGTGGATAGTTGAGTTCAAAGTTGTTTGTGTAGATATCTGTTCGGGAAGTGTTGAACATTTATGTAATCATGGAAGAGAGAAAAAAAGAAGTTATTTTGGCCAGTCACAATTAAACAACACAGTTTGTACCGTGAATACTGGTAGAGAACTGTCCATGATAAATCTAGGCAGTGTTAAAAATTGACCAAAAAAAGCTATATTTTAGTACCAAATGAATTCAATAAAATTGAGATCGTATTGGTATTTTAGAGGAAAAAATATAGCTAAATTGATGGGGTAAATTTTATGTTGCATGTTATTCTCTCTGTAATCATGTCTATGTATTGTCTTGGTTTTGTACCCACTAACAAATTGTTCTTTCAGACCAATTTTACTATGTTTCCTTATAAATCAGTAATGTTGTTAGATCTTATAGAATCAGACTGTTTAATACTACAAGTATCTTCTCTTCAGCAAAGTATCCTGAGTCTCCCTAAAAATGCATCTTCTTTCAAATACACAAAGGAATAATTTAGAGTTACAGTTATTCAAGATGACAGGCACCATGTCCAGCTATCTAAATTTTCCACAAGAAATTAATATTAAAAGTTGTATGTAATACTTTTCCACATAAAGGAAAGATCATAATAAGCCTTAAATAAATAAATAACCACTATGTTTTTCCTTCTAAGGGAATGGGTTTAAAGGTAGTTATGACCTTCTCTGGAGGGTGGGGGTTGTGTGTGTGTGTGTGTGTTTGTATACACTAAATATACAGTTTATTCCATAATGATAACAGTGAGCCATTCTTACTATCTCATATGGACATATATGGATAAATGACTCCTTTCTGCATTTGCTGTGTAGTTACAGCTTAACCTTTGAATCTAAGGGCTTATCTACATTTGAAAGTTTTGCTGCTTTAATTATTCAGCTATAATTAAGGTGGCAAACTCCATCACAGTCTGGTTCCAGTTACACTGATATAAAAGTGGTTGTACCAGTAGAAGTTATTCTTGGTCCTGAAAGAGGAATAAGCTATACCAAAAATGAGGCACATTTATATTAGTATTATTTTTTCCACGCTAGGTCTTGTACTGTTGTAGCTATTGTAGAACGTCATATCTCTAATCAGCACATTTATACAAGTGTAACTTTTCTAGCGTAGACCAGACCTACATTTTATAGATGCATAGAAACTACTGTCCCCAAATTACTAAAAAATAGCAGTTACTTCACTTAGAAACCGAATAATTAGTCTGTAGAATTTGTCTTTTCTATAGAGCCCTAAAAATGTCAACTTATTTGTAAGGCTTTATCATATTCTCTTCCTTCCCCCCCCCCCCCCCCTTTGCTTCTGTTTTAAAGCATTTGGACATAATGAGTGTCCTGATCCAGGAGTACCAATCAATGCAAGACGTTTTGGTGACAATTTTCAATTAGGGAGTTCAATCTCCATTATTTGTGAAGAAGGATTTATTAAAACACAAGGAACGGAAACCATAAGTTGTATACTAATGGATGGGAAAGTCATGTGGAGTGGACCTATCCCTAGGTGTGGAGGTATGTGAGTTTTTATGTTATTGCTTTTCTATTAAGGGTAATATATCTTAAATTATTTTAGGTATTTGAAGGGTAATATTCATACTTTTTACAAAGACCAGCACAAAGACTATGTATCACTTAAATCTCAATGACCCTCTGCACAGGTGTGAATTTAATCCATTCTGAATATTTTCTAGTTAGTGCAAAAAAATAAAAATGAAATAGTTTTTCTAAGTCAATGTTTTTCTAAAATTTGAGGAATTCTTGAGAGTACAACTTAAGTTTGCTTGTAAACCAAAAGCATAAGAAATAGTCTAATAAACTGCAAATATGCATGATAGTAGCTTGTGCAAATTGTCTTTGACTTTTTTTTTCTACTTGACAAGTTGCTTATTTTTGAAATACTGTTATTTAATTTTCCTTATGGAATTAGTTAACAATTCATATTATTGTTAAAACCAAAACTTATTTAATAGTGACAATAGATATTTGTTGTTGACATTTAATTTGTTTAATAATTTGACTTTGAATTAGATCTGTTGAAACATGATGTTTATATAGAGTCTTAATTTCCTTTTAAAATATGTTCTGAAAGGATTGCATTGGTTCTTTTGGGAGTTAGGGTATCAAACCAAGGTTCTGACTCCTTGAAACCATTAGTGATTTTGGTAAATTATTTGCTAATATAAATGGTTAGAATTCCACTGAACTCAATGTAATTGTACCCATTTACACCATTGGAGAATTTGGACTCTTATTATTTTGATCTGATAGATGTATTAATAACATGGATGGTCACTAATATTTAATCAGTTTTCTATATTATGTCTACTGTCATTTGCTTTAAGATCACAGTTGGGTCCTGTACTTCTTTACTTTCTGTCCTAAATTAGTGGAGGGGTGTTGCTGTGAGTCGTTAAGTACCTGCTAGATTGCACTTCAGAAAGATTTGCATTTCATATGAAGGTGAAATGACTTTAAATCTATTATCTGTCTCACAGGATTATTGACACTTATTTAGAAAATGTTTATAAAGTAATTTGAGATGCTCAGATTAAAAAAAAAACATTAATGAAATATAAACTATTACATGTGGTATCTTGTCCACTTGATGTTGAGATATTTATAATAAAGACATTCCAGTACTTCATGTACTGTATGAAGACTCCTGATCAGATTCTGTATCTCCTTTGAAGTATGGGTTTTGATATTTAAAGCCATCTATAAATTGCTACCCACAGCGATATCTCTGTTTCACAACGTTGAGCTCAATATCTTCATCAGGAAGGAGCTCGATTAATGAGGCTGTCTTACCATCTTTAAATTGCCATGCTATACAAATTTCCTAGTACCAGTCTGTTTCTGGTTTAGCCACAGAAATAGCATAGTGGTTTAGCTATCTTTCTTGGATTGAAGTACAGCCTTGTTATGTATACACACATGCTCACGCCCGCACATGCGTGCACACCCATACATACACACAAACACACAGAATTCAGGAAAGGGCTTAATGTGTTTCACTGACTGAAAAGCAGGCTGTTTATTTAGGTGTCTAAACTGTGACTTATATTTTTAAAAATCTTAGCCCAAACCTTCTAGCCGTCTAACAAATATTAATAGGATATGTATTTTCATATATTAATGCAAGACCCTACATTGTAATCTGCAAGTGTTATCTATACATTTTCAAACAATTTTCCCTTGTCTTAAAGCTTTATACAACCATCATTCCAGTGGTGCAGTCTAAATAAAATTAGCAATCTGATGATGTGTATGGGAACACTTTTTTTCCACTCCCTTAAACTTATTTGTTTTACTGTCATTCTGCAATCAGTTTACATTTTCCATGATAAAATAGTATTCAAGCCAAGAATATCACCTGTATACAAGTAAATTAGTTATATTAGTTAAAAGTAAGCAGGCAGTGATAAATAAAAGACATTATCAAACCTAAGGCTCTCTTCTATTTCTACATCCTCTTTTTAAAATGGAGGAATTTTTTCTTCTCTCCTCTGTCCTCTTGGGTTTGTATTCACTTGCCCTCCCTGCTTCTTCCCCTGGCCTCTCCCCCCTTCTCTATCGTCTCCATTTCTCTTTTTGCCTCCAAATCATGATAAATTTCTTTCTGAAGAGTATACTTCAATGCAGAATACCATATAGTATAATATAATTGAGGTGTTTTTCTCAGCAGCTGGATAACAAAACTACCCTTATAGAAAGCAGTATTTGGAAGAAGTACTATTTCTTCATTTCTATGTCAGTCAGTTTAATATATTAGGTAACTATTTGTAATATGTGCTAACTTTGAAAAGTGTATTAACTTTAGCATTGTAAAGGACCATTGTAATTCTTGGATTATTTTAATCATACATAAATAATAATGCCACAGTGGTAAACTAAATTAATGAACCTCAAAATGTCTAGTCATATGCAAGGCAGACTGATCAAAGGATAATCTGAGGCTCTAATTGGAAATATGTTTGAATTCTTGATGTTAGGATTTCTATTGGTGGGATAAGGATTGATTAATTGGTTGCGGAATTAGATATATTTTTTAAAAGTGAAAATATAGGTTAAAAAAAAAGAAGCTAAAAGAGGAGCTTTATAAAGTAGAATTTTGCAGCCAGTAGTGAAGTTGGAATAGTGATATTTTAATTGTCCAGAGTTTCATATTTTAAAATAATCAGTGTTCATTATTAAACCATTTTATGCAGTTAATATGCCAAATGCATATCTTTATTCCATACAAGATGAAATCCACTCCACTTGCATAAAACTCAAATAAGTCACACTCTATCCTGGTGAAAATGGGGTTGCTTTTATACTACTTCCCTTCGCTGTTTAGCTACCTGTCTACTATTTCAGTTTTTATAATCTAGAAACACAACTACAGCTCAACCAAACCCATTGTGAAGATAGTTGGGATCACTAGATGCATGTAAACATAGACTCCATGCCCCTATCACAGCCATTTCAACCAGTCTAAAGGGGGTTTATGTGGAGACTCTTTCTGTGTCTTGCATGTTGTGCTGGCACACATGGGTGGTCACCCTACCTCTGATCCTCCTCTGTAGCCCATATGAAGGACTTAAGTATTAGAGAAAGGATGTTCTGCCTCTCCATACAATGAATTAATAGTATTTTGAGAAAAAAAATAATCTGATGTTATGAACTATGGAATTTCCATAGAATCACCAGTCAGATCTGGTTCCCTAAAAATTGCAAATGTGAACACCTATTAGCATAAGGCTTTCCTCATGCCCACATGCACAGGGCTCCTGTTCTACAGTATTCCGAGTACATTTAAATTCATGGCACACACAGATAGAGAAGGTAGATAAAATTGTATATTTCTCATACTGGAAGATTGCAACATAACATTTTATATTCTGAGCAATAACAAAAAATCCCAAAAAGAGAGAGACAGAACAAGCTGTTCTCTAAAACAGAGGCACAGCTCAACTCACCTTACTCTAGGCTGGTTGGCTGCAGATTGACTGTTTCCTAATATAGGATCATGGATGATTAGGGTTGGAAGGGACCTTCGGAGGACATCTAGTCCAACCCACACTGCTCAAAGCAGGACCAACTCCAACTAAATCATCCCAGCCAGGGTTTTGTCAAGTTGGGTCTTATAAACCTCTAAGGATGGAGATTATACCACTTCTATAAGTAACCATTCCAGTGCTTCACCACCCTTCTCATGAAAAGATTTTCTTAATATCCAACTTAACCTCCCCCAGTGCAGGTTGAGACCATTGTTCCTTGTTTGGTCATCTGCCATCAGTGAGAACAACTTTAACTCCATTGTCTTTGGAACCTACCTTCAAGTAGTTGAAGACCACTATCAAATCTCTCCGTCTTCTCTTCTGCAGACTAAACATCCCTAGTTCCCTCAGCCTCTCCTCATAAGTCATGTGCTCTAACCCCCAATCATTTTTGTTTTTTTCTGCTGAACTCTCTCCAATTTGTCCACAACCTTTCTGGGGGGATGGGTGCAGGGAGAACTGGCCACAATACTCCAGTGTGGCATCATGAATGCCAAATATAGGGGAATAATCACTTCCCTTGATATACTGGCAATGTTCCTCCAAATGTAACCCAATGTGCAGGGCTTCTCAAACTTTTTTTGCTGTGACCTTTTTGCAAATAATTCAGGTTATGACAACCCCTTCAAAAAGTGATGGCCCTCCCCATACCATACCACCCTTACTTGCATAGCATGGCTCATGACCCCCCAATAATAACCTTGTGACTCCCTGAGAGGTCACATCTACCAATTTGAGAACTCCTTTAGCCTCCTGTCAATAAAGGCATACTGTGGACTCATATCCAGCTTTTTGTCCACTGTAATCTCCATGTCCTTTTCTGCAGAAAGATCCCTTACTTCCTTATAGGCTGCAAGCAAGGTCAGGGAAAAAATAATACCTAAAATTTAAAGTGACAGCCTACAATTTTAAGTTTTTAATACACCACAATTTCCATTTATGGAAATTTCTTGAAATAACATGTGGGAGTCCCTGTTGGTATTTTATAGGGGCTGTCCTTTGACAAAGAGATGTTTGGCTGGTGACAGGCTCCAGTTACATTATTTTTCCAATATTTTAATTTTATGTAGGTGATGACAGATATGGAGGCCAGTCAGTCAGAAATAGAGTTGGAAGAAACAACAAGCCCTAATATTTCGTATAAATGAGAATGGAGAAATGACCCAATTACAGGATGACTAGAATGTTTTATTTTTAAGTTAGACATTTGAAGATAAGCGTATTACCTCTCTGTAGCTGTGAATATGAAGGACTCCTGGGCCTTGGAATTCTGTACACAGTTCACAATAGTGGATTTCAAATAAAAAATTGAATCATAAACTACAGGCTTCAGGAAGAGCCATATGCAAGGGAGAGAGAGAGACAGCAGAATTTTAAAAATGTTTTTATTATTCTCACTTTTAAATGTGAGGATAAATTACTTTTAATGTATGTAATTGTACTATACTAAAAATTATGCCATACTGTATTAACTTTCAAAGGGGTAGCCGTCTTAGTCTAATTCAGCAAAACAAATAAGAAGTCTGGTGGCACTTTTAAAGACTAACATTTATTTATTGCATGAGTTTTCATGGGAGAAATTCCCACTTCAGATTCTTGAAGATTGGGATCTTACATAATAGGAGTAAAATAAATGCAGGGAAATGTAAGTCATAGGATCAGGTCAGGTTATAACAGCAAATCAAAGCAGGTGTTAGGATTCAAACAGTGGAGTACAACAATTAGCAGGGATATGTGTGGGGACAAGGGAAGCAAAATTACCTGTTGTAATGGGAAAAGAACCCATAGATATTCTCTGGGTGTTTTAGTTTAAAGTTAAAACAAAAAAAAACAAACAAACAAAAAAAAAAACAGTTCTTGTAAATGTTTTGAGAAAACACTGATTTACAAAAATGTAACAAAGTTGATTTCTTACTGTGGTAATACATTGGCTCAAGATAGTACCATCTGGTATTCCTATTCTTATTTTTCAGTTTATAAGCTCCATATGTATTATGAATATTTATATATGGTAATATGCGCTAAAATGTAGTAAAAAATAAAATTACAATGTTAACCCTATGATCATTGATGTCCTTGGGCATTTAATTGTCACGCTGTTTGGGCTGATAAAGTAGAAAGAGAAAGGCAGCATAAGGTTTAGTATCTAAATACAAGGAGTCGAGGTTTTAATTTATCTCTAAGTATAAATATTACTGCAATGCAGTAATAACACAATAATTGAAAAATAAAAACTAAAAAATATTTAGGCACTTAAAACAATATTTTCAAAATGTTTTTGCCCATCCAGACATTATTTTATCTTTCTTAGACACATGCATATATTTAATTAAAATACAATATTTTAGGGTTTGTTTCCTGATGCAGTTGGGAGTTTTGTCATTGATACAGGAAGAAGATAGGGTCCTATGTACTTCAAAACTTAAATTATCTTTTTGACTGTGCTTCATCAGTTTGGCATGGGAACTTCCCAATTTCTTTAGGAACATTGGAATATAAACTTATGAATCATGCCGTATAGCCTCCAATTCTTGTGTTGTAAAGAACAGAATGCCCCCTTTATAGTGAAGCAATCAAGAAAGTGTTGGCATCTCTAAAAACTCTTACAAAACAGAGCTGTGTAAATTAATGGGCACTATGTCATCTAATCATGAAAAATGTATAACCTATAAGAAGAATGAGTAAAATAATCACTGATGAGATAAAAATCTATGAGCACCCATGTGGGACAATAAAAAATACAACATTGTTACACATGTGGCAGAATCTTAGGGTATGTCAACACTGCTGTGGCAGCGGGCATTGATACAGCGGCATCAGTTGAGTGTGTCTATGTGGATCCGCTTAGTTTATTGCAGTGTGCTCTTCACTCAACTCAATTGGTCCACCACCTCAAAAGGTGGAAGGAAGCACTGGCAGGAGATCATTTCCCATCGACGCAGACCTATGAAGACACCATGGTATGTCGACATAAATACATCAACAGTCGATATGCAAACTACATTAGATACCTTGTGGGTGTACTGCCAATTGCCATTGCCAGTGTCGATCAACCCTTTGTAGAGAGCCAAGATCAATGAAGTGATGCATCAAAACTTTTTAATCCCTTTGGCAGTATGAAATGAAGTCCAGCACTCTCCATTGTTGTGGATGGCACTGTTCACATATATATGTACTCAGTGCATATTTTGTAAAGAAAAAGGTTCTGGAACTCAGATCTTCATAGTAAATTTGAAAAATGCCTCTGCCAATCTTCTTCCAGCGGTGCGCTCCTTTTCCCTGCTGGCCCTGACCCCCCAAGCTGGACAGCAGGGCTTGTAGAAAAGGTGCCAGTACTCCATATCCCTGAGTACCATCACAAAAAAAAGCACTATATTCACTAAATCAATAATATGTTGTCAAAATGTAGTGTCGTGTTTTTCTGTTAATGTGCTGTTCTGTCTGTTTTATCTAATTAGGTACAAATGTAAACCCCATCACCATATTATGAGAGCTTTCCAATAATTAAAATAGGAGTAAGTGTAACAATATATTTATTTTCTTCCAAGCCTGTGGGAGAAACAGTTTAATTAGTTCATAAGTCATTTGGGTTTTTTTGGTGTATAAGTTAACTAATTATTGCTCACTGCAGCATTAATTAAGTTTTTTTGTAGTGACTTAGGGTCCCTGACCAACTCACATTGTAATCAGTGGAAGTCTTTCCATTGACTTCAGTGTAAATGAGATTGAATCCTTAATTTAAGTCTAGCATATATACAGTAGCATTTTGGCTATGTCCTTTCTCCCCCCAAGTTACCTCAAACCATTTCCTCTCTTTGTTTGGAACTGCCTAGGGAAACATCGTGCTAAGTAGTCAGAAGTTTTTTACTGTATAGAAAAAAAAATTAGTTGCTGCTTTTTTTCAGCAAATCTTGCAAGCTTTGGTGCCTTTAACAACATTGTTTGCTACATTTTACTTGCTTCAATCTTTATTCAGCAAAAAACAAAAGAAGAAAACAACCTGTATGCATGATTGGGCCAGAAAACCTTTTGTTTATAAATGTGTTCTGGGTCAAACAAGAAAAACTGTGGATACTAAACAAAATTCACATTTACAGTGTCAGATTATCCTTTCCTTTAAGCGCAGTATACTGAGACATTATTAATAGTGGATACCATAATATATGTCCATCATAGACCTCAAAAGTAGGCCTGTCAAACCATAAAGAGGATTTTGTATATGTGTGTGTTGACAATTGCTTGGTAGTAACTCACTCCATCTTGCTTAAATATAGGTGGCAAAATCCTCATGAGGTCATTTAAATAGCCGGGTTAGGAAATAACTACAGTCCTGTGGAATCTTAAAGACTAATAAATTTCTTTGGGCATGAGCTTTTGTGGGCTCCAACCCACTTTGTCAGATGCAGGAAGTGGAAACTACTGTTGAAGGGTATATATACACATGGCAGGATGAAGGAGGGCAAGTGTGAGCAAAGGCAATTCAGTTAGGGTAGATGAGTCCATTCACACCAGTTGATTAGAAGGTGATAATGTGTGAACAAGGACAATTATTTTTTGTAAAGTGCTAACCATTCCAAGCCCTTATTCAGACCCAGTCTGATTGTGTCAAGTCTGCAAATCAGGTCCAGCTCTGTAGTTTCATGCTGAAGTCTGTTTTTGAAGATTTTTTGTTGAAGTATGGCAACTTACAAGTGTGCTACATAGTGTCCAGGAAGGCTGAAGTGTTCTCCTACTGATTTATGGATGTTGCCATTTTTTATGTCCGATTTGTGTCCATTTATTCTTTTGCATAAGGAAAGTCCGGTTTGGCCAATGCACATGGCAGCAGGGCATTGCCGGCACATGATGGCATATACCACATTAGTGGATGTGCAGGTGAATGAGCTCCTGATGGTGTGGCTGACGTGGTTGGGACCTGTGATGATATCACTATAGAATTGATGTGAGGGCAGAGGGCAACGGGGTTTGTTGCAAGAATAGGTTCCTGGGTTAGTGTTCTTATTGTATGGTATTTGGTTGCTGGTGAGTAATTGCTTCAGGTTGGGGGGCTGTCTGTAAGCAAGGATTGGCCTGCCTCCTAAGGCTTGAGAGTGTGTGGGGTCATCTTCTAGGATAGGTTGTAGATCTTTGATGATGTGTTGGAGAAATTTAAATGGACACAAATCAGAGATAAAAAATGGCAACATCCATAAATCAGTAGGGGAACATTTCAATCTCCCTGGACACTCAGTAGCAGACTTGAAAGTTGCCATACTTCAACAAAAAAAACCCTTCAAAACAGACTTCAGCATGAAAGTGCAGAGCAGGAACTGATTTGCAAACTTGATACAATCAGAATGGCTCTGAATAGGGACTTGGAATGGTTAGCACATTACAAAAAGTAATTGTCCCTGTCCATTCTCACCTTCTAATCAACTGGTGTGAATGGGCCTCATCTATCCTAATTGAATTGCTTTTGCTCACACTTTGTTTGTGCTATGCACAGACTTACATGGCTACCCCCCTGGAAATAGTTTAGGATATGTATGTAATGAGGTACAAAGTTTAAGAGTAGGGATTCTCTTTCAGAAAGCACGATTACCCCCTAAGGATTCAGATATTAGGAAGCCTTTGAAGTTCATGGAAGCTAATTTTCACAAAATCAAAATCTTAATTAACAACTAAGCAAGATGGTTGCCATAGAACAGTAAATCTATCACTTTTTCATAGTTCCGTTGGCCCCCAAAATATTGCTAATATTATCTAGCAGCAATAAAAAAAATTAACTAGACGTTTACTTAAATAAATTTTATTTACCAAGGATTTTGTAAATCCTCTGAGAGTCTGTGGTTTATGCTATATTTTAACTTTAGTAAAAGTGCAAGCTTTCAACCCATAGCAATCATAAACTAGCTGGGATTATACCCAAATTTCCACAGGAGTATAAGTGTGAGGTTAATTGTTGCTTGACAACCTTTACATTTCTCCCTGTAATATTTCTCTTACATAATCAGCTATCATTTATATAATTCAGCTAGAAGGCCTGGGGTATGCTTATTTTAACCTTTAAATAAACAAATAAAATAAGGCAAATTTGGTGTTTTATTGCTGAAGAGCTTCCTTTCACTTATATTTGTCCTGGGCTCTAAGTGTGCACTGTCACATGGGTACACTGTGCAAGAGGGATACACAGGGAAGGGATTGAGATTGAAGAGTTATCGGTCTTCCCACTGTGCTCTAGGATGACATAATTTACCATAGTTCTGAAAAAGGACACATTTTTCTTCTCTTGGGGCACTCGATGAGCTCTTTTGGCTGATGTGCTCTGGAAGCTTGTGTACTTGCTTCTATAAGGCGCTGGTCAACATGTTTTATATGTCGCCCTCTATGCCTTAGCTACAGAAGATGTGAATAAACCTGGTTGAAAATGTCCATCAAAGCTGTTTTACAATAGCAGATTGGGTTTCTTGCCAAAATGAAGTTAAGCATGGAACATTTTAACTTTTTTAGAAAAAAAAATAGTTTTCAGGTTTTCCAATGACAAGTAGTCATTTTCTTTAAACAAACACAAATATTTCCTGATTAACTCTACCTGTGAGTCTGTTACACACCAACAACTGACACTGGCTCTTTAGTTCATGCTGTAAAGATAGGAGGAGAACTTAGGCATCTAACTGCCACTTCAGGATCTGAAAGTAAACACTTAGGGACCACTGGCATTCACAAAACCACCCCTCAACTGCCACTTAATCCTGCAGGTGACTAAAATCTCTATGCATATAAGATCCATTGGCAAAATCCCTAGGTACCTAATTATTTGGTAGTGGGTGAGCACGAAGCTGCCTAAATCCTGACAATGTTGATAGTTCAGCACCAATCTCAGCTGAGGCCCAATGGGATTAAAAAATTTGGCATTGATGTGAACACAACAGCAAATTGAGGACAAACACATACGTGGAATTAAATGGCAGGATGGAACTCTTATTACCACAGAATAGGGGTGGTACTATCTACGCCTCACCCATACATTTTGTATACCAGATATTGAATTGGCTCTAGTGCAGGAGTTATAGGGCTCTATGGGTTATAACCCATACTCACGGTAGGCTGTCCCAGAATTAAGCTCTCTACCTCAGCACCCGATGTGCAGAAAGAAAAGCACCACGTGGCTCTTGGGGTTAGGAGGCCTTGGTTGCAATACTGACTAAGGTTATGGTGTTTTGGTTCTTGGCAGCCCCAGTGGCCTGCACCTGTGTGGCCCTTACCTTTTCACCCCTTCAAGAGGGAGGGTGGGGGAATCAGCATGGAATCCCTCCATCAGGGGGCCTTCTGCTCAGACAGTAGATCGATGTTAGTGGGGGAGTGGAGGTACAACAACACAGTGGGGCAGAGATGCCCTCACCCTCCACTCTTCAGAAAGAGGCCCCAGATTCCTCACCAGCTTCCCTCAGCATCTTGAGGATTGCTGTTGCTGCTTCTGGAAGCTGGAGGGTAACCCTTTTTCTGCTGGAATAGACCAGAAGGAGGCTCCACATGCCCTTGCCTTGAGCTTAATCCTGGGTGCTGGGAAATGTTGGCCAATCAACAGCTCTCTCCCCATGCTGGACAGTGGGTGTCAGAGACTCCCAGGGAGAGAAGCTACCTATTATCCTAGGTGAGTGTCTCCCTCCCTTGCTACTGCGATTCTTCCCCTTTCACAATTGGCTCCTCCAAGTTCACCACCTGTTGATGATGATGGGTAAATTTCCCTCACCTGTTTACCTTCAGGGCTTGACCTGATAGGCATGCTCAGAGGCAACCTAACAGCATAATTATGTATCTGAGCCTCTCACAAAACACACTAGGACAAGGTAATATTGGTGGTGGCTTCCTTATACCTAATATTCTGACTTAGCTTAGATGTTGTCAAGCTAGAAAGTCCCTGCACTGAATCACGCAGAACATGGATTTTACTCTAGGTCTCCTATGTCCCGGGTATAAGGACAGCATTACCCCTGGCTTTGTTTTGTTTTATGAGAAAGGGCTGGCTTAGGTTAAGCATCCAATTCCAGGAGTGAGCTGATGGCTGCTAGTCCTGAGTAGAGATAGACATCTACCTTAGACTTGGAGTTAGGCACCAAACTTCCTCTGAGGGCTGCAGCTTTGACCATATCCCTCTCCTTGGTAGTTCCTACAGTCTAGTTTACACAAATCTCTGCTCAGTGTGCTGGCTTTTGTGAATCTTCTTTTTAGGTGCCTAATTCCCCCAGTATGTTGTATAGGGAGCCTGGCATGTAGGTCAGGGTTGAGAATAGGCAGCAGGGAGCCTAAAAGAGAGACACTATAAGACATAATTCCTCTTATGAACCATGCCTTCATATTGCTCATCAATGGAGTGGTGGCCATTGCACATGGGGAGAGAGGGACAGGAGTAGGCTACACTCCAGAGGGGACCCACAGTTACATTCCACATTGCTCTAATGTGACTGGATGGCCTTACATGTCTATGCAGCTCTATCAGGGTCAGTGACAATCTACTTCTATGTTGTTATTCCACAGGTCACCCCCATTTTCTCTGCTTAGGCCTTTACCTTTCAAGGTCTGATATTCTATTATGAAGGGCTTAGATGTAACTCCCTTCAAAATTACTGTTCAGCAATACAAGACATGGTCAAGAGCTGCTTACACCATAGAGCTCTCTGTTCCTTGTACAGTATTTTGTCCTCTGGTTATCCATTTTAGTTTAAAATAATGAATAAAATAATATAAAATGGCTTAACCCTGCAGCAAGTTCTAACGAATCAGTGGCAGGCTTCACTCAAGGTACCAAGCTTTTCCGTCAAACAGTAAGAGAATTTTCATCCCTAGATTAAGAAACTAAATAACTTCCTTGAAAACACAACATTGTAATTAAGAAAAAATAAAATCTCAGCCTGTTCCTTTAAGGAGAGAGAGCTACAGAGACCAGTTGCCTCTTTGACCATGTTTTCTTCAGGGAAAGGCATTTTTTACTTCATTAATATTTTTCCAAAAGGTGAAAGATATATAATATATGCATGGTTTACCATACTGTATATGCATTTAATTAATAAACTGTCCTAGCATTAGAGTAGCCATCCTGAAGTGCTGAAATGACATAATTATTTTAAATATATTTTTAGAATGTTAATGCTGCTAACTATAGAATTACTACATATCTAGGCCTATGTCTACACTAGAAAAGTTAACTAAAATAAATTTGAATTAGTTAGTTCGAACTAACTAATTCGAACTAATTTTAGTAAGTGTAGGCATAGGCAGTATATCTAATGTAGAAATAGTACTGTGAAATACTACAGCCATAGTATTTCATAGATTTAAAACCAGAGGGTGGAAAAATAGTTTTCACATCTGTGGAATCAAAGATCATGATGTAATTCAATCATCTATCAGCCTTGAAGGTTCCTTTTTGATGGATTGATCTAATTAATTAATATTGCCATTTTTATATGTGCTACTCATGAACATGTGTTTGGTAAATACAGTGAACTATAATTTAAACTTAATAATTAATAGCTAGATTATTGCCATTATTGAAATGCCATCAAGCCATTGTAAAGCATTAATTATAATTTTAATTAATTACATGAGAAGTAATTCTTCCGCTCTACTCCTCCCTGATTAGGCCTCAACTGGAGTACTGTGTCCAGTTCTGGGTGCCTCATTTCAGGAAAGATGTGGACAAATTAGAGAAAGTCCAGAGAAGAGCAACATGAATGATTAAAAGTCTTGAACACTTGACTTATAAGGAAAGATTGAAAGAGCTGGGCTTGTTTTAGTCTGGAAAAGAGGAGACTGAGAGGGGACATGATACAAGTTTTCAAGTACCTAAAAGGTTGTCACGAGGAGGGAGAAAAATTGTTCTCCTTTACCACTGATGACAGAACAAGAAGCAATGGGCTTAAATTACAGGAAGGAAGGTTTAGGTTGGACATTAGGAAAAAATTCCTAACTGAGAGGGTGATTAACCACTGGAATAAGTTGCCTAGGGAGGATGTGGAATCTCTATCATTGGAAGTTTTTAAGAGTAGGTTAGACAAACACCTCTCAGGGATGGCTTAAGAGGATACTTGGTTCCAGATTCTATGATTCTATAAATTATGAGTCTAAATTATGTTGATTCTAGTGTAGCTTTTACCCCACTCCACCCTCCCCACCTCTCCTCCACCCCCAATATGCTGAATTATATCTGAGAATAACAATACTGGTATTTACATCTACAAAAGGCTTTACAAACTTTTAGCTATTCCTCACAATGTCCCTGTGAAGTTGGTAAGTATCTCCCTTTTACACACGGGGAATTTACTCCACCGAAAAATCAAGTGACTTGCCCATGGTCATACAGCAGATCTGTGCCAGCTGGAGTTGATATTCAACAAGTCCTGCCATGTCCAGATCACATATTTTAAGGACTCAATTCAAACTTCTCCATATCCTTTTCAAAATCTGTAGTTATAAGTTCTAGCTAATCACACCTGTTTAAAAATAGTGCATTCTGATTTTCTGTCCTTACCTGTAAGAGGACATATTTATTTATTGCATTAAAATGTAAGTCAGTGTCAATGCTTATGACACATATGTGATTTTACTATTTTAGGCTTTTATCTGGTATTGAGCTCTGCGTGGGTAGCCCCACACGCCTCACAAAGTTCACTGTGGGATTGAGGCCTAAGATACTTGAAAAATAAAACCTTAAACATCTTGCTATAATAATACATTTTAAAAAAAAGTGTGATTCTATTTTCATAATGGTGATGATGTTAATCTATAACTTGTAAATCTCCATTGTTATATTTTTTCTATCATTTTGTTTTTAGCTCCTTGTGGTGGGCATTTTTCATCTCCCAGTGGAGTAATCCTTTCTCCAGGCTGGCCTGGGTATTATAAAGACTCCTTGAATTGTGAGTGGGTGATTGAAGCTGAACCAGGACACTCTATCAAAATTACATTTGAAAGGTCTTGACAAATGTTTTTCTTATTTGATATATTTTTTCCCAGTTTTTCTCATAACAAGGAGTTTATTTTCTCTGTCATAAAGTAAAATTACAGTTTGTCTGGAGTAGGTGGGGTTTTTCCTTACTGAATGGGCTTTTCAAAAGCAACAAAGGGTCTTTACAGTGTAAAAATTCTATTGGCTTTTAATGGCAATTGTGCTCTAAAGTAACTGCAGAGCTTTTGAAAATCCCTCTCTTTGTTGTTAATTTTAACCTGTATGTCCCGATTTAAATGTCTGTATTTTAAAATGTTAATTTTTGCCAATAAGATGTTACAACATTTGAGTTATGCACATGTGAACTTTTCTTTTATAGAGCTGTTTTATTAATTTTGTTTTATGCATGTAGCAAAATTCCTTATCTTGACATTGTCTATGGGCTAGTTTAAGTCTAGCATGATGCCTTTTGTGAGTCCCACAGGTTTTCTAAGCATTTAAAAATTAGGTGTGGTGATGGTGAGCACACATTATTTCTTTGTGAGTCTAGCCTGTGGTTGGTTAATATCCTAGTACCCTATAATAGCAAACAATTTGCTTTATCTGAATTATGTACATAAGAATATTTTATACTGAACTTTTTAAAAAAAAAAAAAATTATTTGCAGAACTTCCCATTCTAGTTAGTGGAGAATTCTGCTTAAAACTTTAATACTGCCAAATCTTACACACTTCATTAATTTAAACATGAGCAGACCTTTAACTTCACTGAGAATCCACATGCACTTAAGTAAAAAACATGAGTAGGTGGTTGAAAAACTGGAACCTTAGTAATCATATTAAAGTTAGTACTAATTAAAATACAGAAAATAAAGTTATGATGCATGTACCTGGTACTTACCAAATACCCCAATTCTTGTCTGCTGATTTCATTTCATTTGAGTGAGAAGACCTTTAAGATGCTGTAGATAAGATTATCTACTTATTCTTTTCTAAAAAAAAAAAAAAAAATCCTGTTGCTGAAATTTCTCAGGATTGAGCATAGTTCAGAGGTCAATTTTAGGAGAAAAATGTATAATCATTTTCAAATTATAATGGTGAGAAGCACATTACATCCCCTTCACCCACCATTTTTTTTAATTTAGGTCCAATCTTATGTTCTTTTTCATGTGACTATTCAAATAAACCTGAGACCATGTTCATTTAAAACAAAACAATTGGATCATTTGTGTCAGGAAGGACTGCTTATTGGAGCTGGTCAGGAAATGGTTTTCTCATCCTGAGAGAGTTTTGGGGATTTGGAATAAATGTCCTGCCCCAAAGTCAGTCTCATATTTTTTTTTTTTTTTTTTGTGAATCAATGATCCTCTCCTCCCAGAAAAATGGGATTGGGTCATCTGAAGCATTTCATTTTGATTTTGACCTTTCTGATATTTGTTACCTTTTTATTATAAATTAATTAAAATTTTAAAAGGAAAAACTTGTTTTTGACTGAAAAAAGCCCTCTTTGTTAGGTTGCAGAAGAGGACAAAATAGGTAGTAGATTATTTAAAAAAAAAACAACCAAAATGTAATTAATCTGGTGTCTTAATGCGAGAAAATTATTCACTCCATAAATTGTGAACATTGAGGTTTCTCTGATTAAGTAAGTACTTAGTAACATGACAGGTAGCATAAACAAAGGTTTGAAGAAACCTTCCAGTCTGACCTCCTATTATCATTCCCTTACCTATGGTAATGGTTGCATCACTCCTTTCACTGAAGAAATCAAAAAGTACAGCAGAGTTTCTTGAGACCCTTGGCTTAATTTCGTTAATAATAGAACCATCTTACTTTTTCCCTGTTCTGGAACTTTTCCTATGACTTTATATATGTTATCCAAATCTTTGCATTTTGTCTTTGTGTTCAGAAAGGTATGCATGTTGCTCAGAACATTCATCAGTGTAAATATTTTAAAAATTTAGTTTTGTGTACAGTCATTTTCAGAATTCTTATGGCTTTATAAGAGGGAAAAAATGTGCAGTGTTCCATTTATTTTATGGGGATAAAATATTTAAATCCCTCTAGTTTGTGTCTTCTTCATGGGAGATGACTGCTTGGCAATACATATTTCCTTCAAGCATAAGGCAACTTAACCTTTCAGTTTGTCACTTCCACAGTGGTTCCATTGTCACTCAATGCCATTCTGAATTCACTCCTCTTCTGACGGTTTCTCCTTCTCCTGTGACCTTGAAGACCTATAGGATTCAGCAAATCTGATAAACTTTTAGTTTATCCTGAAACACTGCTGTCTCCAAACATCCTTGCACAAATAGCTTGGTAACAGCTAGACTAAAGAGAGATCTTCAGACACAGAAAATCCTTTCATTTTTCTGGTTTTAGGTTTCCCAGCAGACTTCTTTAGATTTTGTTGTATTCTTATGAATTTCTTGTCTCTAAAGGTTCTACTGCTTCTGGTGACAGTGATAGCTGTGACAATGAGATGAGATAAGTTGCCTTTTTTGAGTTCGCACACACAGGCTAGTTTGAAACAATAGCAATGAGAAATGTGAATTGCCTTTTTTCATCTTGTGGCATTAATCTTGAAGCCTAATTATGACAATTTAAATGCCAGTGTGGTTAATCATCTCACTGCTGATCAGCATACCAAAGTCATTTGACTAATGAGATTACTCAGTGTGGCTGGACATACTAGCGAGTCCTGGCCTTGCGTTAAATTGGTAGGCTGTTTCTTAAAAATAGGCTTGCATGTGGTGAATGTACATCGAGTTTGATTTTGATTACTTGATATGATTGGTTTGGGTAACTGAAATGCTTGCTACTTCTGAAAAAAAATTAGATTAGAAATTAGATTAGTTTGGGGTTTTTTGTTGAAATGTGTTGTTGGACTCCCACAGAATGGTTTATGGGATGTTTTGAGTCTTCAATAAAACTAAGACCAGTAGCAACAAAAGCCTTTCAGTTTAACTGTTAGAACACTTGTTAATTCCCTGGAGGTTTAAAGTTTTGGGAAATTTTGTTTTCAATGAATTAGGAAGGAGCAATTAGAGAGGACTCTACAAGGAATACAAAAGGTTTTTGGCTGGCTTGGCTGTTTTTTTGTTTTGTTTTGTTTGTTAGTTTCAAAACTTTCTCTCAAACAAGAAGGTAACGAGCAAGGGACTGTGGGAGTTTAACAGGAGTCAGGATGTTGGTTGAGAAGAAAAATGAATAGAAGTATTACAACATGTGACTGTGTCGTCCAAGCACAATTTCAAAGTAATCCTTTCACCTGCCTGAAGCTTTAAAACAAAAACCCCATAGATATCCACATATTCCCAGTCCACCTCATTCAGGAAACCCTCTCTCTTTCCTCTAGGGAATGCTTATTTCTCCCCACCCATCGTCTCTGTCTTTTTTCACATATTTACCTACACTTTGATGCACCTATTTTAGGGTTTCCTATAGCAGCAATTCACCCTCTTATCTTCCTCTTATTTTTCCTTCTTCTGGAGGTTCAGCTTTACTCTCATGCTTCTCTGGCCTGAAAGTTGCCCTGTACAGTAGAAGAGAAGTTCAGTCAGGTGGCTATATGGTGATTTCCCCTCCCCCCCCTTATATTTTCTGTATGTCTGGAAAAGGAAATGTCTGGAAAAGGAACAAAACTGGCCCCAGGACTGACCCCTGGGGCACTCCGCTTGTTACTGGTTGCCATCTAGACATTGAGCCATTGAGCCATACCTGCTGAGCCCTACAATCTAGCCAGCTTTCGATCCACCTTACGGTCCATTCATACAACCCATACTTCCTTAACTTGCTGACAAGAATGCTGTGGAAAACTGAATCAAAGGCTTTGCTAAAGTTGAGGTATATCATGTCGATGGCTCTTCCCACATCCACAAAGCCAGTCATCTCATCATAGAAGGCAATCAGGTTGGTCAGGCATGACTTGCCCTTGGTGAATCTATGTTGACTGTTCCTGATCACCCTTTTTCCCTCCAAGTGTTTCATAATGGATTCTTTGAGGACCTACTCTATGATTTTTCCAGTGATTGAGGTGAGGCTGTTCGGTCTGTAGTTCCCTGGATCCTCCTTTTTCCCTTTCTTAAAGATAGATACTATATTTGCCTTTTTCCAATCATCTGGGACCTCCACCAATCACTATGAGTTTTCAAAGATAATAGACAGCGGCTCGTGCAATCCCATCAGCCAACTCCTTCAGAACCCTCGGATGCAGTTCATCTGGCGCCATAGACTTGTGCAAATCCAACTTCCCCAAATAAGAAGCTAGTGAGGCTTCTAGAGAACAGGGATTTTATATTAAAAGCAACTGCGCACTAGTTCAATATCCTGACTAGCCTTTTAGGGCAAACCTATGCATAGGGCTACAGGTACTCCATGACAAAGTGGAAACAAATGCCATGCCAATGACTTCTAAATTCTCTAGCAATGCTAATTTTTCTATTTCTATGAAATATGTTTCTTTCCTTCCTGTCTTCACTGCCACACAAATGTACACAGGACCCAGCTTTTAGTTGAAAATATTTATTGCTGTAAAATTCCTCAATAATTACTTTCACCAATGACTGACCCTTGGTCAGTCCTCCAGGAAGCTCACTTCCATTCCTTGGTCCTTGTAAGTGATTATATTTTCCAAGCAGCCTATTATAGGACCTTTTTCTATGACTGTGGGCTAGGGAGGTTGGTAGGAAGCAAGCATGTAGATTGCTTCATTGAATCATCTCCCTGACTTCTTGGACTTTGACTTCTGTACATGTTGGAGTATATTAAAAAGCACAACAATTATTAACAATTACCATTACAATTAGTTGGTCAGATATTTTTCCATCCATAAGGAATACCTACAGAATCTCAGATATAGCGGTATAGCATTTTTTTTATTATTGCTGACCTTTTAATGTCAATCAGTATAAAGTGCATTGCAATACACTTGAGAGTCTGTAAATAGCAAAGTTTACATTGGAGAGATAGTTCTCAATCAACCAGTCAAATGCAGATGTAAAAAGATGCTTTGGGCATTGCTGGCTTATGAGACTCCAAGAGTAATATGGTATTCAGAAGCACTGCTCTTCCTTGACAAAGGTTGCCATACGTTCTTTAAGGATAGAAATAGTTTCTGATTTTTACTCCTGTTCTTGGGGATATATGCTAACATTTGTCAAGTAGGAGCAGTGCTTCTGGATACTACATTACCTTTGAAGTCTTAGGTGCCACACAGACATATGCACTTTCCCTTACTTACCATCACTTCTGTCTTGTCTCAATTAAGCCTTAACTAACACATTGTCATCCAAGCCTAAAAGGGATCTATTTAGCAATCTAGACCTTACTTTCAGGATGCAACAGTAAACATTCAGCTTAGGATTTTATGAAAATAAAAAGCATTTCCATGTTGTTTGAGCTGTATCAATGAAGACATTACACAATAGAAGAAAACATTGACAGATATCTTGTGTTCCTTTTATCAGTAAATTAAATCAAAATTGCTCTAATGAATATGGGAATTCATGTTGTAAACATTGTAAAATATTTCTCAACAAACTGACAGGACTGATTTCTTTCCCTATGATGTTAACTAGGCAAAATTTATAGATTTGTTTGGGTTCCTGATTCCAAATTTAAGGCACCTAAATAAATGTGGCTCTGTTTCAGAAATTTGGGGCACCCACTAGTCCTATGAAAGTCAAGGGGTGCTGCAGCAGCTCAGCACCTTCTCAAATCAGCTAGGTTTATTTAAAACAAACAAGGAGTCCTGTGGCAGTTTTAAAGGCTAACATTTATTTATCGCATGAGATTTGTGGGAGAAATCCCACTTTGTCCTACTTTCTCCCACAAAGGCTAATGTGATAAATAAATTTGTTAGTCTTTAGAAGTGCCACCGGACTCCTTGTATGTTTATTTAAGTACCTACCTTCAATTTTAGGCACCCCGATTTGAAAAGTTAGGCCTTTTGCATAGTATTCTGAAGACACTTAAATTGTGTTAGCAAATTTATATTTTCCTTCTCCTTATTAGAAAACAAATCTGAGTGGTATTGTTAATAGTGTTTTACATTGAGTGTTGCATTGACAAATGTTTCAAATAATCAGTTTGGATAAAGTGTAGGGTTTTAAATCTATAGCGGTCCCCTTTATAAATCACTTCTTCCTGCTTTACTCATAAAAAGAAACTCTTGTACATATATAATTTTGTTTGAATTGTCACTTTATGATGCCAATAAAAATGAGGCACAGATTATCTATGGGAGATTATTGATTGGCTGGAGTTGATGGCTCAATTTTAGCCCATCAAGTCCTACCTTGAATATTGCTATTAAAATAATAATATTCATTTACCATAGGCTTTTTAATCCTCATTGATTAAGGATACAAATAATGTGGATGTGTTGCATTTAATTTGAATAAGATTTAAAATATTAAATGTTGATTTGACTAATACAACTATTTTCTTTATGTATGCTTATATATATATATATATATATTTGTGTGTGTGTTTTCTCAACCCTAGATTTCAGACTGAACTCAATTATGATGTTTTGGAAGTTCATGATGGACCAAATCTCCTGTCTCCACTTCTGGGTTCTTACAATGGTACACAGGTCCCGCAGTTTCTGTTCAGTAGCAGCAATTTCATTTACCTTCTCTTTACAACAGACAACAGTCGTTCGAATAATGGATTCAAGATTCACTATGAAAGTAAGCAACATTGAACTATATTCTTTGATTTCCCCCCTTCCAATACACATATACCTGAGTGTGCGCACACACATTTTTTCCCTTCAGTACTGCTTTGAATCACTACTGCTGTCCATCCAGTCAAAGAGAATTTGGGGGGATTCTGTCCAGACCCTACTACAGCTTTTCTTAATCAGTCAAAATAGTTTCACTGCTCAGCAATATGCAAGAAATTCCCTTAGGGTCTGCTGCTGCTGCTTTTATACTCCCACCACTTATTGCTTTAATAAACAGAAGACTGAGACTGAAGTCAATGGATGATAATTTTATGCCTTGTTGTTCTTTCCTTTTTTTAAAATAGTACAAAGCATTTCTGTGCGGGGGAAGCTATGTTAAACATAGTAACTAGCATAACATTGTGTAAGTATAGTATACAATGTTGAAACTTTGTTGTGCAGTTACATATCTATGCTTTGGCACCTGAATTAGTGACTTGCTTTTCAGAGTGGCTGAGTACCTGCAACGCTCATGGGTGTCTGGCTTGCTCAGACACTCTGAAAATCATGTCATTTATTTACTTAGTGCCTAAATGTAGATGTAGGTGTTTAAGTTTAGACTTACAAATATTAAATTTTAAGTATTTTCAAATTTTGTCTCTATGTAGTTCTAATGATTATCACACTGTAGAAAGCATCTTTAAAACTTAAAATGTATATACAGCACAATTTCAAAAATATTAATGTTTGATCATGTCCTTTACTTTCTATGGCTATGTCTACACTTGTTAATTTAGGTCGACTTAGCTAAGTAGACTAAGTATGTCTACACTTAAATTTTAAGTCGACTTTGGGGGAACCTACAAAGTCGACCTAGAGCGTCCACACTGGACGTCTAGGTCGACTTGTAGGGGCTAGGGGGACCTGGGACTGGTCCACGGTGGCAGAGGGGCACCCGTTGCCAAGTGCCAGGGGGCTCAGCCTTTGCCCCATTGTACCTGGGTACAATGGAGCAAAGGGGGACAGGGACCCTGGCAGGACATAGGAGCAGGGTGGGCAGGGCTCTGCCTTGCCCTTTGGGGGGGCATGCCAGGCTCCCTGTGTCAGCCGCCCCTGGCAGGGAGGGCAGTGGGGGAGTCCTGGGGAGCCCTAAGTCGACTTAGAGTCCACTTAGGGCTACTCCTGGTCTACACTAGCTTAAGTCGACTTTAGAAAGTCAACTTAAAAGGAGGCTTTATAAAGTCGACTTAATTTTTCCTTAAATCGACTTAAGCAGCTGCTTAAGTTGAGTTAAGGAAAGTGTAGTGTAGATGCAGAGTAAATTAAGTTGACTTAAGCAAGCTTAAGTTGACTTAATTTACAAGTGTAGATGCACCCTATATGTAAACTCTATGTTGATTGTTAATTGAAAATTAAGTCCTTCTCCAGCCTTGTGTCATACTTGATGTTGCTTTCAGCCTGACCTACATATTTCAGATTGTTGTATATAGCAATTGAAATGAAAAATGCCATAATAAAACTTTCTTATTTAAATTATTCAGTAATGATGTTCTCTCTCAGAGACAGTGGTTTGCATCTGTCTAGGGAAATTTGCCAGGTACACAGGGAAGGTGATGAGGTTTGTTCCAAGGTGGTGGAAAGGATGGCATTAAAATAGATTAGCATTAACTCAAACATGCAAGATTCATAAAGTCTTTTTTCTAAATCACTTGGCAAAAAAAGTTTTGCAATGAACATCAAGATATTCTGTGTGAACAGCACTTTGTATATCAGGCTACTTTAAAGCTCATTGACCTTGGCAGCATTACATGGGTCATATTTTCACATGAATAAGCTGTTCTTGAATTACTTCTTCAATGTATTTAGCTTCTATTTAATATCAGGCATGCAGATCTTCTGCTTCCAACTTTCTTTTTTCTTTCACATTAATGGTTGAAGGAACCATTACAGGGGAATAATTCCCATATGATCTGATTATGTAAGATCCTTTATGACCATTTTACATTATCCCAGGGCAGTAAAGACAATGGCTTTAAAGTACAATGTATAAGTGAGTAACCTCTATTGCTCAGGCTGCTGCAAGCTCCTGTAGGCACCATATGAATCTTGGTTTCAAAATGTCTGTTGATGTAATAAAATCCTCTAGCTGTTACAAAATATTTTGTATTCCCCTCCTTGGAGTTTTTCTTGTACCTGTTAGAAAATTTAGACTGAATCTCCCCCATTTTTCTCAGCTCTAACCAATCTTTATGTCTTTCAAAGGCCACTGTCCTTTCTTCCAAGAAAGACTGGGTGGTACTTCATTGAAGCCCATCAGTACCTTTCTTTATATACCTGAAGGAATAACTGTTGAGTGACACAAGTCACTGTCTTTGCTCATCATTTGAACATACCATCATTCCAGTGTACTCAGCATCAGCTTGCTGTGAAGTGAATTGTGAATCTCTGCATGATAAAATAGAGAAATATTATTTCTTGTTGGAGACAAATGGAATTAATTGGAAGTGTTTAAATGACATTATTAAGGTTGATAGGCCACAAAATTGAAGTACATTGATAGAGGTTTATCTCTGCTAGTCCTTATCTTCAGGAGTTCCTCCTTTTATTTCTTTTACAAAGCCCATTTTCTACTTTGAGAATTGCCTTCACAGATCTCCACTCTTGGAGTTACCTTTTGTTATACAAATCCAAGAGTGAGAATCTGTGGCGAAAATACTATTAGAGGAGTTAAGTTATTGGTAAGTAACTTAGCTGTCCTAATCACTAAACACTGTGTGCGTACATTATCGTACAATACTTTTGCGTGTTTTCTATGTCTCTTAAAACATTATCCACATCATAATATTTTACAGTATTAAGAATGATTGGGTTAAAAAAATAAAAACAATATAGTACGAAATTACACATGAAACTATTGTCAAAATGTATCCATTTTTTACCTGGTTATTACTTTTAAGGAATATTTTTTCCATTAATTACCTGAATAATTTTTCTTGGAAGAAAGTTATTGTTATTGTTTACTTGACATTTAATTACATCTACAATATAAGTTTGAGTACTGCAGAGTTGAGACCCATATAGTATTACCAGTATATACAATACATTATTAATACACAATGTCAATCAAACATATAAGAGGAAAAGTACTGCATGTATTCTCATAAAGCAATATTACACTTTGGGGAAGAAAGAGGAAGTTATCTGCCCGATTTCTGGTTATGCCTTTTTCTCTTGGTATAGATTTTATCATAGAGAAGAAAGGAACCTGATGAGCTACAGCATAACCAGCCTCACTACCCCCCCAATCTCCAATAACCAAAATCCTGAGACCTTCATTCAGGAAAGCAGTTGCATATGTATGAAAGTCTATCCCTGGTCAGGAAAATACTTAAAGCACATAACTTTAATAGCACTTAAACACATGAGTAAAGTCACATGTGTTTAAGTGTCCTTGTGAATCAAGGCCTGGGTATTCACACACATTGAATATACAGAGTAGTTTTCTGATACTCTTTCTGTTCCCTGATGCACACAAATTGTGTCTCACATAATCACTCCTAAGATTCAGAATTGTGCATCTGTTCAATTTCTTCCAAGGCTCCCACTGTTTCAGCACACATTCTCCTATTTCCTTTGTCCTAGCTGCAGAATATAAAAAAAGCTTCATCAATTTTGAGTCTATACTTGTTCTAAGTCAGAATAAAAAATCCGTCCACTAAATATAATGTACTACTGCAATATCTTGTCCTTCCTATTAGAAATTAACCTAATCTGTGATTTTATTTAAAATTATCTTTTTAATAAGATTTTTATTTTTTAAAATGATGTATTGGTAATGAAATATAACTTCAACCTAGAACATGACACATTGGAAATGTACATATTAACACTATATTTTATAAGGAAGAAATGTGCTTTCAGTAATAATTGTTCTGTTTACCATCCACTAAGGATATATGACTGGGTAATAGTCGCCTCCTCCTCATTCTGTGGGGATTATTTCCCCCCCTGATTCTTCTTGTCTTCAGGTTATATTCTATAGAGCAGCCAGCTTCTGATTGACTTTCCTTTATAGGTAATATTAATTAGTAATGGCTCCCTTACAGCATCCACTTCCCCACCATGATATTAGAACCTGATGCCTTTCTCTGTCCTTGTTTTCTGAACTGTTGACATTATAATTTTTATTTTTTTCTGGCTTGCTTGGATAGAGGAGGCCGGTCTTGCCCATCCATTCTCTTTGTCTTGGTCCTGCCATGAGTGCAGGGAATTGGACTCGATGACCTGTCATGGTCCCTTCCAGTTTCTTTGGCTATGTCTACACTTGCTAAAATTAGTTTGAATTAGTTAGTTTGAACTAATTAATTCAAACTAATTTTAGTTAGTTCGAATTAGCTTAATTCGAACTAGCATGGCCACACTGGAACGTTAGTTCGAACTAAGCAAGCACTTGCTTAGTTCGAATTAGTGATCCCCATTCATTTCAATGGCCGGTTAATTCAAACTAAGAAATTAGTTTGAATTAACATGGCCACATTGGTTAATTCGAACTCGTTAGTTCGAATTAACCCTTAGTTCGAATACCCTATTTGAACGTATTAGTTCGAATTAAGGAAGCCCTTAATTCGAACTAACTAAAGCCTAGAGTAGCCATGGCTTTAGTTAGTTTGAATTAAGCCTCCTTAATTCGAACTAACTTGCCAGTGTAGACATAGCCTTTGATTCTATGATTTTATCTCGTCTGGTGCTCAGGGCTGGATTAACACAGGCGCTATAGGGGCTGCAGCCCTGGGCCCTAGCCTGAAGGGGGACCCTGGACTGCAGCTCCTAAAACTAATGCTTATTCAGTCCTGGCCTGCTGGCACAGTACCAGGGCTGAGGGGTGGGAGTACCTCGGGGCCAGAGGCTCCTGCCCCAGGCCAGCTGGTCTGCCAGGGAAGTGTCCGGCACATGGCCACTGTGTTCTGGGGGCAGGTCTGGCTGGCACAACACTCCAGGCCCTCCAGTTCTGTCGGGCCACAGCAGGGCAGCGCCCCTCCCTCCGGAGTTAGCCATGCCAGCTTGAGCTGCGGGGCCCCAATGTGGCCTGACGTCACTGTGGGGCCTGGAGGACTGGGCCAGAGGCAGCTCTGCACATCAGCCAGCCCTTCCCTCAAAGCATAGTGACCATAGCCCATCCTACCCCCAGGCCATAGTTGTGGGGACTGGGCCCCAGGGGGAGGGGCCCACAGTGGTGGTGTGTGCATATAAAAGTGGGCAACCTGGGGCTCCAGGGCCCCTTAATCCTGCCCTGCTGGTGTTTTAACTTTGTTCTTTTAAGTATACTTAATCCACAATAGATACTGATTTCATAAGCAGCATAATTTCTCAAGCTTTCCCGTCAAATACCTGGGAGTAGTGTCCTAGTCAATGATAGCAATTGTTCATGAGATTCAGTTGTTAAGATTTTTGGTTTGGTTTCTTTTCTTTCAGTTATAACATTTTTTGAAGTAATATGTATTCTTTATGTTGTCACAAGAACTAAATAAAACAAACTAAGCAAAACCAAGTACCAAATCAGGCAACCATACAAATGAGATTCTGAATATCAAATAAAATGAGAAATTGATATTTGCTTTCTGCAATAGCTGTCTTTCTGTTTGTAACTAGAGTTCTCTGAAACGTCATTCCCATTCTTACACATTCTGTTAATAAACTTTCTGTTTTGTTTCTTTAACTGAAATAATTGAGATTTGTTTTATTCCTTTTGTGTTTTTCCATGCCTGTTCTTTCATACTCTAATTGTGCATGATCTGTCTTTCTTGTTGGAAAACAAACTTAAAAGGTTTGAATTTTGTGACACATCAAATATTACACTGCTTATTGTTTCTTTCTTCTTTCTCTCTTCTCGCGTCTCTGTTTCTGCAGCTGCTCACATAAAAGTGAACGTAAGATGTTAAAATATGGTGTCATATAAAAATAGGCTAAAGATATGTAGATACATATGTGTTATATTAGTAGCTTGCTTTTCCCCGCAGCACAGTTGAATGCTTTTTAGAAGACTCTACTTAGTCTTTTTGTCTTATTTCTTTTGCATTCCAGGTGTAACAGTTAATACCTATTCTTGTCTGGATCCTGGCATACCAGTCCATGGATGTCGTTATGGTCATGACTTCTCTATTGGTTCCGCTGTATCATTTGGTTGTGATCCAGGATATAGGCTGAGTCATGAAGAGCCTCTGCTCTGTGAAAAAAACCATTGGTGGAGCCACCCACTCCCAACTTGTGATGGTAAGAATGAATTGACTAGGTATAAATATATATCTATAAAATGTACATGTTTTTCTGTGACATTAAGAACTATGATGAGCCAATATAAAACACTTAAGTTTAAAAACAAAGGACAATTTTACATAACGTACATTTCTGTATAGAAATATTTAATTGTAGAAACAGAGCATAACATACAGCTGACTGAAACAGCAGATAATAGAAGGTGTATCTACAATACAGTGTATTATAACTCAAGGTAATTGATTGCCAGTTACATGGTGGTGACTGCTGCTCTGGACTAGAAATGGTGAATAACTGATTTAAAAAAAAATAATTAGAGCTGCCTGTGAAATGAAAAACTTCAGCTTGGGTCTAACAGGATAAAAAATATTCAGAATTTTTTGGCAAATCAAAAAAGTCTAGTTTGGGTCGTTGTCTTTGTGCCTCAGTAGGTCACAGCTCTGGATGCCAGATTCAGGACAGACAGTTGAGCAGGCAGGTTCATGGCTAACTGGTTATTATTCCATCATTAGATTATACCAAACCATTTTGAAAATGTCTTTTTGTTCACATTGTTTAACAAAAAAGTTAAAAATACAGTTTCCTTTGGTATTATGACCCCTTATTCTTCTGCCCAGACACTAGACCATTGGTCACCAAACTTTTTTACATTGTGCCCCCTGTTACCTCTGTTCATGCCTCTCCACTTCAACAGCTGGGGATGGGAACAGAGGCCACAGTCAGGACCAAAGCTGAGAGTGGGGGCTACAGTTGGGACCGAGACTGTAAGTGATGCTGCAGGGGTGTGGAGGCCGTGGCTGGGGGACCACAGGCCACAGCAGTGGTGCTGGGGTTACATTGGGGAGGCAAAGGCCAGGGCAGTAGAGCCAGAAGCCAAAGCTGGTCAGCTGGGAACTGAAGCAGGACATAGGGGACTGAGGCCACAGCTGCTGACCAAGGCTAGACGCTGTGGCTGGGCAGTTGGGAGCCAAACCATAGCTGTGTGCTGAAGCTAGGTGCTGAGGTCAAGGGCCAGGGTCACAGCTGGAAGCTAGGCAGCAGCTTCGGGGTGGGACTGTCTATAGCAGATCTCAGGACAGAATGATTCCCCCATGGAGGCTGGCATAGGCCCTCTTCTCCCCTCCCCACATTGTTCCTTCTTGCCCCCTAGGAGGGTGTGCCGCACATTTTGTGGACCACTGTATTGGATTCTATGATGAGTGATAATTGAAAACTAATTTCATCACATACAAGATTCTTCCAATCTCAGGAGATCAGCCTCTTAGCCAGGTCAATATCTAATTCACACCTTACTCAATAATCATGCTGCTATGTATTCCTTAGGAAGCTAGGGGAGGAGACGATGGTGGTGCTGCTGTCCAGTGGTTACACAGTGTAACAGCTTCAATAGAATAGGTTAAGAGGGACTTGTTCCCGAGTACTCCATAGCCTGTAGAGCAGAATACTTTCTTGGAAGGTGAGAGACCCATGTTAAAGCCCCTGTTCCACATCACGTAGAGGGGAAAACTGAACCTCAATTCCCCACATCCTCAGTGAGCCCTTACTCCTCTTTTGTGAATGATTCCAAAGTCCCCTTACGTAAGAAAAAAAAAATTGGTTGAAATTTATTGAATTTTTGTCAAATTCATGAGTAGTTTAGAATTAAACAAAACTGCACTTTGCAGTGAATAAATGATGAATCCAGTATATTTCAACCAGCTTTAGCCTACACACACCATTGCCAGAAAAGCACATTTATTCCAAGATACAAATATTTGTGATTGAGTGTCCGTTTAATAGGCAGTCACTTAACTCCAGGTAAACGATCAGATATAGATACAACTTCAGAGACAAGTGAGAGCCAAAGTCACTTTGTTTTTCACTGCTGCAAGACCACATTTTCCCAAATCTCAGCATATTAAATTGGTTATTGCTGTGTGCTTGGGCTATCACTAAAACCTGTTTCCCATTCTGATGGCCTGAGCATCCATCAGTACCACCTCAGAGCTGACAGCTGTGTGAATGGATGTGAAATCAGATGGTGATAGGTTTGAATGGCAAATTCAAAGTGATACCCATTACTGAATCTGACGTTTTGTAGAAAGGTTTTCTTTTGAAACAGGAACTTCAATGAGCTTCCTGTCAGATGAGAAGATGGTATCCATGTGAAATATTTCACTGTGAATGTTTCTCAGCAATTAACTATTGCTTTGGCTTGAATAGTCCATTGGAAAGTCCTGATATCATTTTTATCCCCTCTTTCTTGATTCCACCTGAGCTTTAGTTTCCTGTCTTTACCCCATTAGTAAGCATATATGTACGGGTGTAGAACATCCTTTATATCAGTATGTGTTCTTAGCATTAGGGTCTCTTCTGCAGAAATTCAGTTGCTTACTCTTATGTCACATATATAGTGCAGAAGTCATTACTCTTATTATATAAACTTGCCTATAGCATTAATATCTGCTGATATTGGAACAGGAAGTAGAAAAATGAGGATTTAAAGGTTTATGGGTATAATATGATCTTCCCTGTTGCAAGTGTTGGTATATATCTGCTAGGCACCTGACTTGTTTCTTCAGCAGACAATTCAGGTTTGAAGCTGAGACTCATTTGGAGGTGAAGTGAAATGTTGATCTTAAGGATTTGAATTGATGGAAAGGTGTGTGAAGAGCCACATTTCTGAAACTGGAATTCTGTAGTTCTGGGCTTTGTTACATAACAAGGTCTCTGAATCACAGTCAGAATTAGCTCACAAAATCATAAAGACTAATTTTTGCTGAATAGACCCCATACATAGAAATAATGTTTCCCTATATTGCCAGGCACTAAATGTTTACCATCTAAAACAAACAATATTAACATGTTCTTTGTGAATAGTATTCTCTGCTGTGCAATAACCTTACATATTGTGATACTTTTCTTTTTCAACATGCTGAACTAGCATGCAATTCATCAAGTAAATGAGATTTTTTTTCCCTCTAGAGTCTATTGCTAAATGACAATTGTCCATTGAATAAATATTCTCTAAAGGCAGGCGTGAGTATGTTTATTCTAGTAAATTTAATCAATTCGTGGTTGATTAATTTTAATTTAATTGCTGAATCTTTAACTTTGGTGGAGTGATTTATAAATAGGAACAGGTCTATACTAGACCCCTAAGGAAGCATACATTTGCCCAGTGGGCTGTCCCTTGCACCAGCTGCAAGGCACGATCCATCTTGATTCTGCCCTTGAAGTTAGAAGAATGCAGGACACTATTCCTCCTCCTTCAGTATAAAATTCTGTTAGCTTTTGAACTGGTGTAAACCTGCTAGAAAGAAGGGAATACAGTGGCTTGATTTCATATACACCTTTCTGGGGAGAGAAAATCATGTTTTAAGCCTATTACTTCTTGTCTTATCATCAGCAGTTAAGGAGAATAATTTTTCTCCCTCCTCCTTTTAACAACCTAATTTAGGAATCTCCATCACTGAACATATTTAAGAACAGCTTAGACAAACACCTGTCAGGGATGGTCTAGATGGTACTTGGTCCTGCCATGAGTGCAGAGGACTGGATTTGATGACCTCTCATGGTCACTTCCACTTCTATGATTCTATGTAGTTACTCTTCCCATGCAGTGTGTATAATTATTCAGTGTGTGAAGAGGGGTGGATAGGAGAATATCTCTGCACTGGCTCATCTTAAAAGTAGAAGAAACCTATTGTCTGGAACCTTTCCTATTCCCTGGAAGAACATAAACTATAAAATAATTTATATTTATTAAGTACTTAGATATTACAGTGATAAGTGACTAAAAAAAATACTATGAGGAAATTAATAATTCCTTGCTCATTGCAGGGTATGAAGGGTGTGCAGTAGATAAGGTTTGCTGTATGTTGAGTGATGAGGAGGATAAAAAAAAAAGATACTTAAATCTGTGAGCATCATCCATGCTATGCTCTGAATGAAATAAGGTCCCTGTAAGGGGAGGAGGAGGGGAAAGTAGCATTTGATCCTGAAATTACAGTTTCTGTCATTGAAGTGAAGAAACGTAGGATTGGAAGGGACCTTCAGAGATCATCTAGTCCAGCCCTACTGTACTAATGCAGGACCAGGTATAGCTGAATATTCCTCATAGATGTTTGTCTAACCTGTTCTTTAAAACATTCAATGACTGAGATTCCACAACATCCCTTAGAAGCCTGTTCAAGAACTGAGCTATCCTTATAGTTCAAAAGTTTTTGCTAATATCTAAACTAAATCTCTCTTCCCTCAAATTAAGCCCACTATTTTTTGCCCTAAATTCAGTGGACATGGAGCACCAATCTCTTTATAACATCTATTAACACCTCTGAAGACTGTTAAGTCCCCCGTTCAATTTTATTCATTTTTTAAAATTAAAGGCTATGTCTACACTGGCAAGTTAGTTCGAATTAAGGAGGCTTAATTCGAACTAACTAAAGCCATGACTACACTAGGGTTTAGTTAGTTCGAATTAAGGGCTTCCTTAATTCGAACTAATAAGTTTGAATAGGGTATTCGAACTAAAGGGTTAATTCGAACTAACTAGTTCGAATTAGGCAATGTGGCCATGTTAATTCGAACTAATTTCTTAGTTCGAACTAACCGGCATTGAAATGAATGGGGATCGCTAATTAGAACTAAGCAAGTACCATGAATGTCACTTGCTTAATTCGAACTAACTTTTTCTAGTTTGAATTAAGCTAATTCGAACTAACTAAAATTAGTTCGAATTAGTTAGTTCGAACTAACTAATTCAAACTAATTTTAGCAAGTGTAGACATAGCCAAAGATTCCTAGTTTTTTAAGCTTTCCTCGTAGGTCAGGTTTTGTAAACCTTTTATCATTTTTAGACTCTCTTCTGGATTTTCTCCAATTTATAAACATCTTTCTTAAAGTGTGGTGCATAGAACTGGGAAAAATACGTCAATTGAGGCATCATGAGTGTTGAGTAGATTTGGGCAATTATCTTCCATGTCCTACATACAACACTTCTGCTAATACAGCCCAGAATATTTGCCTTTTTCACAACTCCATCACTTTGTTGGTTTATATTGAGTCTGTGATCCACTACAACCTTATATCATTTTCATCAGTACTACTGCCTAACAAATTATTTCCCATTTTGTAGTTGTGGATTTTATTTTTTCCTTATGACATGTATTTCTTTTTACTTGTCTTTATTGACTTTGTCTTGTTGATTTCATACCAAAGTGTTAGCTACTCCTTCCAAATCAGTATCATTCATGAAAAGCATACTCTCCACTCCATTATTCAATTCATAAATGAAAATACTGTTATGTAATGCACCCAAGATAGGTCCACCTGATCCATCTAGATACTTAATAGATATTATGTTTGCCCTTCTGGGACCTCACCTGAAATTCATGAGTGCTCAAAGATGATCACTAACAGTTTCAAGATTGTTTTAAATAATTCTTTAAGAACCCTAGGGTGAATTTTGTCAGGCCCCACTGACTTGTGTACATCTAAGTTATCTAAATATTCATTAACCTGTTCTTTCTTTCTTTCTTTCTTTCTTTCTTTCTTTCTTTCTTTCTTTCTTTCTTTCTTTCT
>ML685784.1:6578662-6600434 GCA_007922175.1 Pelusios castaneus | reverse complement strand
TGTGTGTGTGTGTGTGTGTGTGTGTGTGTGTGTGTGTGTGTGTGTGTGTATGTCCTACTTATATTAAATATATTCTTGTTTCATCTTGAGGATAATGAACTTTAAATTGACCACTGTTCATTGACTCTGTGAACCTCCAGGAGAAGTGTTTTAAATTTGATTTATTTATTTGAAACAATGCCGTAATGGCTAAGATAGGTGAGATATATTTGAAGTTTGAGATAATGCAGACTTTTTTGTTAAACTGTTTACAGCTTTACTTTTCTGTAAGGTTTGTAGTAATAAATAAAGCTCTTAGAACTAAACACCAGATTTGGCCCTGTGTTGCTTAAAATATTGCAATTTAGCCTTACCCTCCTGTTTCACCATGACAAAAAAAAATGCTAATATATGGTAATTTTAATTCAACAGTACGATTAAGAATCAATGTTGCTACATTTGATCTTCATTTACAATTTAAAAAAAAATAGAGAACACCACAAAGAAAATTGTTGCAGCCAGAGGGAGGGCATTTAATGTTTATATTGAAAACACACAGATGGCTCAAATTAATTAACAAACATGATTTTGCAGTATAGTGCGGAACACATCAGAGGAATTTTGAAGAGATTATACTATTTTTGTTGATGGATCACTAAAATAAAATGACAGATGTTAGAACATATATTGCTGACAGCGTGCACTCATGGCACCTGCCCTAACTGTGGTGGTTAACAGGTTCTCTGATGTGCCCTAGGTTTTTTCAGGAGCAGTCTAGTAACAGAGCTCTTAAGCCACTTCTGGAGGAGTTCATGGGTAATTCCCTCCTGAAGCATCTCTGCCTGAGTACCTCATTGGCTCCCTTTAGAGTATTATGCAAGGACAGTCTTTTTTGGCTGATACATCCATAATCATTTGAGGTCTATTCCATTGCCTTCTTGCCTCATACAGTCTACATTTTTCTTCCCATTTCCTAACAGATATGTATCTTCTGAAAATAGAGGACATTTGGTGTGGAAGTGATTTGACAGATGTGGCACTGAATTTCCTTGGTTATTGGGGGGATGCATTTGGTTTAGCTGGTAGTTTACCACTGGCTTTTAAAAATGTACTCCTTTTTTATAAGACACACAGTGTGTGAAAGTCCTTCGAGAAGTAGTTTGTTCTGTTAAAGTTAAGCACATGATTAAATACTTTTCTGGACAGGGGCTTAAATATATTTTCCTTTTCTTAATTTCATTCTGTAATTCTTCCTTATGTTTCTATAGCCACCCTCAAAATTCTTCTTTCCCACTGTTGCTTGCAACCATTAATATTAATAACTATTAATCATTTGTAGATAGTTGTTTCATTCTCTTACATCTCATTTAGATTACCTATGCATATTTATTCATGTTGTCAGAAGCTGATCCTGTTAACAAAGGTGGTTTCTTTGTAGTGGTGCTTGCCTCTTTTTTATTTATTTTTTCTTTCTTGCTGCACTATAAAATGTGGATACACTTTCTGTAACATATACTGTGTACTTTTTTTCCTGCTGCACTATAAATTACACAGCACCATAAATTATTTTTTCATCTGTGGCTGATCTCTTCTTTGCTCCCACCTGTTCCGTGTGGAATGTCTTATTAATTTACTACTTTATGTGGAAGTGCTGAGTGGTATAAGTTAAAAGTATAGACTCTAAATTTATTTTCGCTAATACTATGATGTCAATTCAATAGGAAGGATAGTGTTTCTTATTTTCCTATTCTATTCTGCATTGTTTGTGAACATCCTGTATTATAATACAAATTTGTTTATTCTCTTTACTAAAAATTGCTGTTCCTTCAGTTATGTTTACCTCCTGCTGCTTCTCACATATAGGCCCACACTTCATATCTGCTGTTCTTTATTGGGTGTGTGTTCTAAGGCATGAGGAAAAAACTACCATCTTTGTGTCCCATCTGCCCTCTCCACAATTTGTGAGTTGACTTAGTTACATCAGAGTTGAACTAGCATAAAAGAAGGGAGAATATGGTTCCAGCAACTCACACAACCAAGATCATAGTTTGTAAATTCTCACTTTTAGTTTGATTGTAACAAGCAAAATTTCAGACTTGGAGCTTTTGTCCCTAGAGTGATGATAAACCAGTTCAGACCTAAAAGAAAAGAAAATCAGGAAAGAGAGGTGAGAGCATCTGAAGAAGGCTGCCAGTTTCCTCTCTCCCTAACAGATCCTATAATTAGATGCAACAAAGCTTCCTATCCCCACCTAAGAGTGGGTAGAAAGGAAGAGAGATATTTGCAATCCATCTCCATTTACCTTTCAGGGGCGAAGTATTAACCACTTAGCTCCCATTGCAAATTTGAAGTAAAAACAATGATGTAGGGATTCAGACCTGTTGATGGTGCGAACAGGTATGGCTAACTTGTCAGAAATAGTTTCCAGCCCAAACGTGATAGACCCTGCCCTTCATCATAATAGTCATGATGTTGATGAACAAAACTTACTACAATTACAATCACATCCAAGCAAGAGTAGTATATGAAATATCTACAAGAAGAAGTGAAGCAATAAGAACCTTTATATCACTAAGAAACAGCTAATTTTCTGGTGAAAACTCTTCGTAATGGGGGGGGGGGATCTAAACCTTCAGGGAAAAACATCCTAAAAAAAGTTATTTCTTGTGTTATGACCATATTAATACAGAAAACTGCCAATTTACTTCATAGGTGAGCTACTTTTCAACAGTTACACTGAGAAAAAAATGTTAATTTTATCCAGTGACTTCAATTTTCTCTTAACTACTGTTTTGTTTTGTTTTGTTTGTGTGTTTTCATTTTGAACAAAATAATATATCTACTAAAGGCATATGTCCTGATTCAGTTGTTTGTATCACATATGAAAATAATAGCCACATTTTATTTGTGCATTATTTGTACACACACAGTGAATGACGTGCTTACAAAGAGGGCGTCTCCCAGGAATTCACATAGCCCTTTGCTGGGTCCCTCAGTGTACAATCTCTTTCTGCTGTACCAAGAATAAGCAAACACCACGTGGGCTTCTCTTCAGCCTGCCCCCTCCTTTCAAGTCTTTCTTCTCTCTAGGAGAACACTGATTCCTAGGTCGCTTCCCTGAAGGCTTTCTAAGGCCATCCACAGGAACCGAGCTGGCTCTCTGCAGATCCTTCCAAACTGAGTTTTCTAAGCCATAAGATCCCAGAGTTTCAGCCTGTTACATGACCCCAATTAGTTCAGCCCCCTCAGGCTGGGAGACTGCTATTTGTGGCAGGGGAGGTACTGATTGTACTAGCCTCGCTAGCCTTAAAACTTCTAACCCTTACAGAAATGTCTGTGTTAGGAGATGTGATTCCCAGCTCAAATCAACTTGTACTAGCTCCTTTCAAGCTAGGTAATTAAAATAGCAGAGGGTTGGGCAGGCTTGAACTCAGACCGATAGGTAAAACTACTGGGAGTGCTTCAATGCCCATACTGCTATTTTTTTAGGACACTGATACAAGCTGAGCTGTTTTCCTGTGCTGGGAGTCAGTTTCTAGTTTCAGGATAGACATATTTAAAGGGCAGGCACCCTGTAGACATAATTATGGTGTATTATCACAAAGTAAACCTAAAAGGAGAAGTGAAAGAGATTTATCCCACAGAGGCAAGTTAGACTCATACCTTGAATAAAAACCGTTATAAGGGATGGTCACCAAGCTGTACATACTATAAGATAGAAGCTACGTCTATACACAGATTTAGACTTATATTTAGACTTATTTTGATGACATTGATACAGAATTTGGATATCTATACAAAATAAGTTTTTTTCCTACATATTATTTGATTCCCCAGCTCCAAAATTAGGACTGATGAGAAATAGTGAATCATTTTTATGTTTCACATGCAAGTTGCCAGCACTTTATTTTTAAATCCTCAATATTTAATTTATCAGAGTTGTTGAAGAGCCAGCAATTCCTAGGTGTATTTCCCCTTCCCCCTCCCCACCTCACATATTACCCTAAAAAATTAAATTAGTCTGAAAATGAAATGATTTTGCAATTTTTCACATTCCAAGAATCATGGCAGTTTGGTAGTTTGAGCTTCTGGAGAGAAGACAGGGAGGGAGAGAGGAATAAATGGAAAGTGACACAAGTATATAGAGGGAGAAATTCTGGCATTACTCTAATCAGTGGAAGATAAATCAATTTCAGTAAAGCCAGGCATTGATCTCTAGTATATTTATGGATACTCTATCAGAAGATTAGTTTTTCTACACCCTCTGGGTTTGTTGACAAAATCTTTGGTCAATCAGGAAAATCAATAAAGTGCTCAAGGTACAATGGGTTATTGGAGGGGGGGGGGCAGAGAGATGTTTTAGCTAATGTAAACTATAATGTTGCTGATTCTTAGTTCTTGTGGAATATCAGTACAATATTTAATAAATAAATAAATCTCAACTTTTACCTTTCCCAACTTACATAGGAGAGCACACAATAAATGAACTTTACCAAATGCTAATTATTACAGACAAATCCAATGATGGCAGTGTATATGTAAAAAAGGTTTAGTTCGGATGCTTACCCCATGACATTCTGTCTCCCCAGCAGTATCACAACTCTTTATCTCTGTTGCTACTTTGTTTGCCTCCTGTAATATATGACACTATTCAATACAGTGGAGGTATTAAGAGATGATGCAGATAGCCTTTAAGAATGATATAGAGGGTGGATTGTATATAAATATTACTGCTGAAACATGTGCCAAAGATACCATAGCTGTGGTTCTTTCAGTGCCTTTTGAGTTTTTTACAGGGATAAAAGTAGAAAACTTACTCTGAAATTTAATAAACCTCTTGTTTATAAGTACCGCATGGCTGTGAAATATTCTAAATTCATGTCAGCTTCCTTTGAATTCTAATCCTCTCCTCTAACATGCGAGCAGACCCTCTCAAGTCATTGTCATCAACCAATTTTATAAGAATATTCTCTACTCTGTTATCCAAGTCATTAATGAAAATATTGAATAGTACCAGACCCAGAAAAAATTGTTTACAATAAAAAGTCCCTGTTATAATTCACCAAATACATTAGTAAAAGTGTTGCTGGGAACAAGTCCTCAGTCCATGTAGACACTTTAATATATGGGTATAGAGGCATGCAGATGTTTGCAATCTATTTGGTAGGCTTTGAAAATATATGAAATGAATTGCCACTGCTAATTAAGGAAATTGGTGCAGTCTGACCTTACCACTGTAAGGTCGAGGCAGAGTTAGTAGGGAGCATAATAAAATGTAGGGACAAAACTTTGCTTGAGAATCCTAAGCAACTGGTAAAGGAATGTGATAAAGTAGGGGAAATGGCATATAAACAGATCTAGAGAAAGTTCTAGGTGTGGCCAGAGATTTTGCAGCAGAGGGGAGCTGGCATGCAGTTTCAAAGGATAGTTGAGGTTCAGAGGAGATAAACTCTGTAAGAAGTGGGCAGAGAGAGATGAACCCTTTTGTGAAGGTACTTTTGGGGAAATCGGGAAAACTAGAGCAGTCAGACTGACTGGGTTTTTTCAGGGAAGCCTTGAAAGTGATTCCAAAAGTGTTTACAGAAAGAGCATTTTTATAAGGCTGTGAATTAGCCCAATGTTTGCTTTTGTCAATTGTTCCATAGTAATATAAAATGTATCGGAAGTGACAATTCATTATGAGAGTGATACAAAGTGATGGGTTCTTAATTAGATGTGACTGGCCAGGAGGTTGTGGAAGTATGAAAAATGTAAAAAGCTGAGTCTAGCTGGAGCCTATTTGGCCTTGCTGATTTTTCCCCCCCCCCAAGCCCTCAAATTGCATCACCAAAACAGAGAACGGGTCTAGCAATTCTAAGTACTGCAGCAGCAGCAAAACAAAAGACCTGGACGTAGAGACATCTCAATGCAAAAACCTATATCTGATGCATGAGCAGTGCTGAATATAGGCACATTCTGGCTCCAACCCCCCAAATTCCATTGCTTCTATAGAGAAGAGTAGAGCTCCTCTTTGACCACGCAAAAAAATCTGGACTTCAATGCTTGTCATTGCAACATCAGCACAAAAACCCTGTATTTATCATACCATTCCTATGCCATTTTTATACCACATTATAACCTGGAATTTGCAACAGGAATAAACCAAGATGTGGTATTGAATTGTTTTATGTTAAGAGTCAGACTAAGAGAAATCATTGTTGACGCCAGTGTAAATTATTCTGAAAGTACACTTACTGAGAGTTTGAGTATTTGAGGCTGATAAGGGAGTTTTATGTTAATTAATTTGGAAGAGCTACTAATGTTAATTAAGAATTGCAATCAACTTTTCTCAAGTAGTCTGTGTTGGTTAATGAAATCTAGTGACAAGGAGACAGTTGACTGTTTTTTTTTTAAAGGAGTTGGGAACAGCAATAAAAATTGTTGGGTTTGAAACATAAATAAAGCTGTGGAAAAATGAAAGCAGTCAATACTTTTAATTTTCAAACTAAAAAAGCACTTGTAAATGGCTTTGAAACATATTTGCAGGTTTTTTAGAGATTCTTGTACACAGTGATTATGAGAAATAACTTTATTGTAACAAGCACAAATCATGTATTTGAGACAAAAAAAATGTATTATGCCTCTTTCTGTTAAAATGTGTGTAATTGGTTCCTTTCTAGAATTATTCTAAATCCTAATAAAAAGGCACTCTGCAGCTCTGAATAAGAAATCTGGGTGTAAGGGAGAAGGATGAATTTGCAGTTTAGCTTCCCTGATCACATGATAGAAACTTAAATCTCCTGGTTACTAGTCACTTATAATCTTGGTAGGGCTGGTAGCTATGCTATAAAAAGACCTATTCTGAAATTGGCAACCACCTTTAACATCTGTAGTAAAAAAACATATATTTAATATTCAAATGGAAGAAAGAAAATAATTCACATCTGTTTATATATATATATATATAATATTGAAAGGGAAGAAAGAAAAGAATTCAGCTTCCACTGAACCTTCAATAGTGAGTGACATGGTACATTTATTTGAACCTTCCCAGAGTTCAAATGACAGCATAGCAGATTGAGATTAAAATTTAGATAAAACTTCCTAACTGTAAGAAACAATGGAACAACTGTCTAGGGAAGCTGTGGAATCTGATTCACTGGAAAACAAAAGAGGAGTTTTGTGGCACTTTAAAGACTAACACATTTATTTTTTGCATGAGCTTTCATGGGCACTTTAGGTTGATTTAAGGATGCTTAAGTCGACCTACAGAACTCTGGGCACTTGTTAAATTGACTTAAGCACTTCCTTAAGTCGACTTAATAACACCACCTCTGAAGGCTTAAACCGACCTTATTAAGTCGACTTAAGTCAATTTAAAGCCAGTGTAGACAGGTATGTCTACACTACAGGCTCCGTTAAGTCGATTTAATAAGGTCGACTTAAGTCGACTTTAAGTGTAGATGCTCCATTAAGTCGACTTAATAAGGTTGACTTTAAGTTGATTTAAAGTCGACCTTGTTAAGTCGACTTAACAGAGTCAACTTTACAAGTGTAGACATAACCTATGATTCTGAACATGTAACTTATTTATTTATAAGAAAACATTTTTCATAAGGAATTCTCAGAAAACAATTGGTGTAATTAGCAATTTGTTTTGATAATACCAAAAAAACCCCACACTTTAGCAATTAATTGGTCATATTTCATTTCTGAGCACTTTGTGTAAATTACAGCTATCGTTAAAGATTTGCTGCAGAGGAAATAATAGAATCACTCATATAGATAATTGCTTAGGAAAAAAAAAGATAATAGATTCCTTTGCTAATTTACATGTCTAGTTAATATTACTTATTTTATTAATATGTCCCTTTATTATTCTTAGCCTTATGTGGAGGAGATGTTAGAGGACCTAGTGGAACAATTTTATCACCTGGTTACCCTGAATTGTATCCAAATTCACTGAATTGTACATGGACTGTGGATGTTACCCATGGAAAAGGTAAAATATTTAATTGTGTTTTTTGTTTGTCTTCATTACCCATATGCAAAACCAGGTTAGCATTTATTTGCTTGTAGATTTACTATAAATATTTTTTATTATGTTGATTTGTACTGCAGCAGCATTCAGGTACTCCAGTCATGGACAAGGACCCATTGGCTATGTCTACACTTGTAAAGTTAAGTCGACCCTGTTAAGTTGACTTAACAAGGTCGACTTTAAGTCGACCTCATTAAGTTGACTTAGACTGTCTACATTTAACACTCCAGTCGACTGCCTGCATCCACACTAGCAGGTGCTAGGTTGACGGAGGAGAGCTGCAGCCAGGGAAGATAGGGCTGGGGAAAGCCGGTGCTGGGGAGAAGGGAAACCCGTGGCTGGGGCTCCTCTGCCATGTGGAGAGCTGGCAACCCTGTGCAGCTGGGGCTCTGGCATGACGGGGTTTCCCCGTGCCTGGAGCCCTGGGGCCACGGGAGTTCCCCTGTGGCTGGGGCTCCCCTGCTGTGTGGGGAGCTGGCAAGGTCAATTTAGCACTATTGGCTTTAAGTCGACTGGCTTAATAATAAGCTGTTATTAAGTCAACTTAAGGAAGCGCTTAAGTTGATATAATAAAAATGCAGTGTGGGAATGGCTTTGTGTAGGTCGACTTAAGCGTCCTTAAGTTGACCTAAGTTGCCAGTCACCCATTGTGGCAGACATTGGAAATATGAAAAAAAGAAAGTTCCTGCCCCAAAGAGTTTACAGTCTAAATGCATGACATGAGAAAACAGGTGGAGGTAGACAGATAGTCAAAGGAGCACAACAATATTCAAACAATATTTTCACCATATTGAGTAACGGTAACAACACACAACCTGTTTAATTGTTGTCAAGATTTTTAAGGCATCACAGCAGAGGAGAGTTTTAAGCAGAGCTTTGAAGAATGCCAGTGAGATGGTTTAGCAGATGTTCATGGGGAACTACTTCCAAGCATGACAGGCAGCATAGGGAAAAGCATGAAGATGCTTGTTTGTACATTTAATAAATGAGCGATGAAAGCTGGCATTGTTGGCCAGTTCAAGGTGATAATTGATGTCTTGGGAACATATGAGAGTTGATAGAGAGAGCTGGGGGTGGACTGTAAAGGGCTGGGAAAGTAAAGATAAGTAGATTATATTTGATATGATACATAAGAGGGAGCCCATCACGGGATGTGAAAAGTAGGGTGACATGGTCAAAGCAATGATCTTGGTAGTATGTTGAATGGATATCAATGAGAAAATAATTCATTTGTCAGTGCTACAGGAAAAGAGCATGCAGTAATCAAGACACAAGATGGTGAGAGCCTGGATGAGTTTTAACTGTATGGAAGGAAAAACCAAGGCTATAATTTTTTTCCCAGTTGTTATGTAGAATGGGAAGAGGTCTGAGTGACAAGTTAGGGGTGATACCTACAGTGATAAGAAAAAAAGGAAATAGTGGCAAAGGCTTGGGGGAAGATCAGGAACTTTGTTTTAACCATATTATCTTGAGTTAAGGATAAACATTCATGAGGACATGGCAGAGAGACAGGCCGAGACTGGACAGAAGGAGATTATGTGGAGTAGAGTGGTAATCTGTGAATTATCTTCATAGAAAAATTAATTTATATTTGCAGATGAAATTACAGAGATATAAAATGTAGAGAGAAAAAAGAAAAGGACCTTTGCAATCTCCACCGAAATTTGCAGAGAAGATGAGGAAAATCCTCTGAGGGGACCAATTAGAGAGGTAGCAGAAAAATCAGGAAATGACAGTCAGAGAAACAAAGGAGGGCAAGATTTCAAGAAAAGATTAGTGTGACTGATGATCTCAAAAGCTGAAGACAGGTCAAGAGGGATAAGAATAGGGTATTTAGATCTGAGCTTTGGCCAGGAAGAGGTCATTAGAGATTTAGAAAGAATTGGAGAATAGGAACTCCAGATAGTGATTGCATAATGAGACAGTGTGTTCAATGATTTTAAAAATGAAAGATGGCACAGAAGTTGGTGAGGCCTGTGGGGACAAGTCTGTAATTTTTTTTTAAATGGGAGATTCTGAAAATATTGGTATTTTGTGGTGAAAGAAGAAAGTCAGAAGTTACAAAGATGGTTAAGGGAAGGAATGACAGTGAAAAAGAAGAAAACCAGTAATGCTCTGGGATGAGGCTACTTGGTTAAGTGGGGAAATAAAAGGAAGAAGGCAGACAAGAAACTTCTGAATCTGGGATAAGGAGAAGGAGAGAATTGTAGGGTGTGAAGGGAGATCAGAAGGCAACCAGAGGGAAGGGAAAAGGTCATGCTTCTTCAACTTTCTCTTTGAAGAAATCAGTTAGATCCTGTGCAGAGAAAGAGAAGTGAAGGCAGGTATATAAGTGGTGGTATCTCTCATCAAAATGAGATATCACTCACAATAAATCGTAAAAAATTGTGAACTTCCATATTCTTTCTGAACAGTGAAATAGTTAATGATACTGGCATTGAATTGTTATCACTGGGCTTCTGAGCTAATACATCACTGGGATGAGCATGACAGTTCTTGCATCTTGGAGCTATTGTTCCAGATTCTCTGTGGGCTCACAAAGGCTATGTTTACACTTACAAAGTTAAGTTGACTTTGTTAAGTTGACTTAACAAGGTCGACTTCAAGTCGATTTAAAGTCAATCTTGTTAAGTCAACTTAACAAATTGGCTACCCTTTAAGTCAACTTTGTTAAGCCGACTTACCAGCACAGATAGCCGTTATATTGGCTTTTAAGTCGACTTAATAAAATTGACTTAGCATTAATTCCCATCTACACTTGTGTCCTTAAGTCAACCTAACTTGCCAATGTAGACGCACCCAAAGATGTCTTCACCACATAGCTTGATTGGCTCCTGGCTCCTAGCACATGTGTGAGCAGCCATGCTACAAAGCCGTATTCACATTACTGTGTTCATGCTTATTCTGCACTCATGAAATAACTTGTCTCTCCTGGGCAAATGGAGGAACTATGGGAAAGCATTGGAGGTTTCTTAGCACTTGAGGTCTAGCCTGTATCCTCACTGCAAAGTGAGTGGGGCACCAGCTCAAATGTAACCAACACTAGGACTTTAGCACAGAACGGGCTAGCTAGCTAGAAGGAAAGCACTACCAAACTCAGAGGAAAAATTTGTGTGTGTGTGAACAAGAGCTGTATTAAAGGTAATGCTGAAATAAGAGCTTGAGTTAACTCTTCAGTGAAGACAGCCCAAAGACATCTCTGTAACAGTTCATGTTTTTTTTTCTTCTTTGCATCTATACCACGTCCAAACATTTTTTCTTTTAATTGAAAGATTGGATGTTTGAAGAAAAGATAGTAGCTGTAGAGAGGTGTCAGTATAGTATAATAAGGGTATGGTGCGAGTAACGGGCTGCTTCCAATCCCTGTTTTCTCTGCAACCATGAGCTAGGAATGTACTGTTTAAAAAAAAAATAAGATTCTCACATAATCAAATCACTTAGGAGTTGGGTCTTGAAGAAAAATACTATCATGAGATTCAAGATGAAACAGTGATAGTTGGTGACACTACAAATATAAAAACATTTTCATTTGTTTCATGCTGCTTTAAGGGAATTCTTATTTTATAATAACATACTCAAATCCTTAGAGAGAAAGACTCAATATAAATTATGAATAATACAGTTTGGCATTACCATTCTTGAACTATACTGTTTAAAGATGTGCTGGGAGTGCCTGATAAGCAAAGTTTTGCCTTGTCAGAGGATAGGGATCCTTTGTATGGACTTTTCACTTTTTTCTTCCTCTCACTGCAGAAACACATTGATTTTGGTGCTTCTGAGGCTCTTATTAGCCTTGTGGGAGGAGGAAGATTTTCCCTTTAGAATGTTTTCTGTAGGGCCAGTATAAATCATAAACGTGTCCATAAATAAACTGGGTTGGTTGGTTTGTTTATTTTGAAGAGTGTAGCTAATTAACAGTTCTCAAGAAACTTCATTATATACTCTCTGCTATAGTATAAAGTGTATTAGGAATGAAGGAATTCAATAAGTGTCTTGTATTTATCCTATTTTCAACTAGAGATAGTATTTTTCTAATTACATTTTCTATATTGCTTTTTCCAACTTTCTGCTTGGTAGTATAGTGCAGGACACCTGCATCTCTGGGGCAAAGTGCATTACTATAGTTTAAAATGCATATCCATATGTTACATGTGAAGGGATTTAAGACTTCAGATTTTCCTTTAATTAACACTTCTTCTTCTTCTTCATGTCATTTGAAAAGCAATGGACTGGTATTATAATTTAATGTTAAGGGTTGAAAACCATTCCATTATTTCTGGGGTAGCTAGGTAGAGGACCCTTATACCACTACTGTAAGGATGAATAGGGCAGTTATCTGTAATGGTACACAGTTTTTACCTACCAAAGTCACTATTTGGTGATTCTTTGATTTTCCATTTGTGGAGGAAATATCTACACCTTCTGTGCATTGTCTGTGTGTGATTGAATTCACCCCACTCCCTGCAAAGAAGGCAGAATCCTGGGTCTTCTTTCACTGGATCTTCAATCAGGTCTTTGGCGCATCATAGGCAGCCCAAAATTCAAACCAATGAGTGCTTTCTTTTGTCCTGTAGCATTGACACATGGTTCCAGAAAGGTTTGCTGGATGACCTTGCACATGATCTGCCCTGGTACATACAAAAGCTCAACAAATGCCATCAAACAGATGATGAAGAACCTCCCAGTCAGAAAACCAATGGCAATAACATCATAAATCAGAGCCAAACCTTCCTTCCAATAGGCTCATCACTGCAAATTTTGTAGCTCAAGTTTGAGTGCTTATCCAACTCAAAGCAGTCGTAAGTTAGTTAACCATGGTGATCACCCCAGTGAAGATCCTCCAACAGCATTGAATGTGGGCTGTTTCCACCACCACCACTGGATCTCAACCAATGTGTTTTTATTACTATAAAGTTGGTGAGAAAATAAGATCCAACTGTTGCATTCTATGCAAAACATTTTGATTTTTTTCACCCTAATTTGACCATTTAGGATATTTATATATGTTCTAATTGTTATTAATTAAACATGTTCAATCATTTTTCTTATAACAAACAAATTATAATTGCCAGCATATGGAACAAATAAAAAAATACCATCTAGAAAAAAACTACACTGGATCCAGATATCTACAGAATGCTTGTATTCCAGTATTAACCACTATATTTCCAGCTCATGAATTTTTATGACACATACACAAAACAAAATAAACAGGAAATCAAAGCCATGAGGGAAAAGGGCTGTAGGAGAGCAGACGAGTAGGGAGTGGGTGGATTTATCTTCTGTCTTTCATCCATATCTCCTGCTGGGACCTGTAGCTAACCAGTTTTCAAAAACCGTCCCAAACACAAATCAAATGTTTCCAGTGCTAGCCAACTATTGTAAATGATCCTTTTTTTCCACAGACAGACCTGTCCAGTCCATTATAGCAACCTATTGCCAGAGGGGAGGCTTATATTTTTCAATGTAGCAAAGTTTGTACCACAAGACATTACTTGATTTTAAATAGAAGGACAAGTGTGTTTCAGTGAATTATTGAAAGCAAATATTCAGATTGGTAGTTATAGATAGAAGTAAATTTAATTAAAAAGAAACAGGAATATAATATAAAATAAAAATAAGAAAACTACAGACCTGCTGGTTGTACATTTTAAGCAGACAGAATTTTATAGGTATAGATAGGGGAATGTTGAATTACTTTAATTTTCGGAAACAATATTTTAAAGGAAATTCACAGATGTAAGTATTGATATAATTGCATTCATATTATCACTGTGATATGTAATTTCTTTTTCCTAACAGGAGTACAATTCACCTTTCACACTTTTCATCTGGAAGACCATCATGACTACTTACTAATTACAGAGAATGGCAGTTTCACTCAGCCACTTGCACGCCTGACTGGATCAGAACTTCCTTCAGCAATCAATGCTGGTCTCTATGGAAATTTCAGGGCTCAGTTGCGCTTTATTTCAGATTTTTCAATATCATATGAAGGATTTAACATTACTTTCTCTGGTAAGGCAAAGACATGAGCTATTTGTATAAATTGATATAAATGCAACTTTTTGCAAAAAGAGAGAGGTCAGAAACTGAAATTGATTTGAATAAATAGTCTTTGTAAAATGACACAATTGCATTTATTGTACCTTAAGAAATAAAAGACTTGTATCTCTTTTGAGGCATATATTGTATGTATTTTAAGGAGTAAAAAAAAGATTGTAAGGTATGTTATTGAGGTTGAAAATAAAAGTGGAGAAGGCCTAATTTAAAAAAAAAATGATATTCCAAATGAGCCCATTAGGAAATTGGTCCTGGTTTTATTTTGTACAGCTTGTTTTGTGTTTCTGAGACATTTATGGCTATTACAAGAATGGTAATGCATGTGTGTTATGAATCTTACAAATGCCATAACACTATTGATCAAATTTTCAAACTAGAGCTGAATCACATATTTCCTATATGTAAATTCATTTTGTGTTTGGTTCTGAAACCTAAATTGAGGGTCAGGTGGAAATGTGTGCAAAATAATATTGTCTATGGCAAAAAAAAAGGGGTGGACAGAGAAAACATTCTCGCAGTTCTTGCTACATGGAAGCTGATTTTTGGTTTTCTTTTTTATTTCCAGAATATAATCTTGAACCTTGTGAGGATCCTGGGATTCCACAATTTGGTAGTAGAATAGGATTTAACTTTGAAGTGGGCGATACTCTGACATTCTCTTGTTCATCTGGATACCGTCTAGAAGGATCTTTGGAAATTATCTGTCTTGGTGGTGGACGACGTGTATGGAGTGCACCTCTGCCAAGGTGTGTGGGTACGTGGTCAGCTGCTTTCATTTGCTTGTACGTGTAGTCATTGTCCATGGAGTTGCAGATATATAGCTTGGATAAGCATGGTAACATGCCTCTTACTTTTCTGGTACTTTTTACTTTTTCCATGTTTCTTTAGTTTTGTTTCTTTAGGTTTTTATTTATTTATTTAAACTGGCATACCAAATTCACACACAATTCTTGGAGATCTTTCTAGACAATTCCACATTTAGAAGATCGTGCTTCCTTTGTTCATTCTAGTAATTAGGTTCAGAAGTGGAAGTGCAAATGTAGACCAGCATTTTCCAAATCAGATGCCAAAGAATAGGCACTTAAATAATATTTAAGCTTCTAGGCCACTTCCACATCAGAGATGCAAAGCTAATTGTTGTTAGGGTACCTAGAGTTCATGTATGAACATTTTTAACATGTTAAATCAATATAAATAAATGAATAAATACCCTGATTTTTAAGGTTCCAGAGGGGTAGCTGTGTTAGTCTATTGCAGAAAAACAGAGAATCCTGTGGCACTTTTAAAGACTAACAGATTTATTCATCGCATGAGCTTTCATGGGAGAAAATCCCACTTCGTCAGATGAAGTGTATCACCAACAGAAGTGGGATTTTCTCCCACGAAAGCTCATGCGATAAATTAATCTGTTAGTCTTTAAAAGTGCCTTATGACTCTCTTTGTTTTTCTGATTTTTACATTTGCTGACAATTCCCAATTCCAGATATATTATCTTTAACAATAAGGACACATTTAAATAGCTAATTTTAGGTATCCAGATTGGAAAATGTTAGTCTCTGGAAATTAAGATAAAATCCTGTCCCCGCTGAAGTCAATGGCAAAGCTTCCATTGACTTATAGAGCCAGGAATTCATCACTATGTTTTGAATCTTGTAGAATATAAATGAGTCACTTTATTGTTTAAAGAGGGTTGGGTGCAAAAGCATCTCTGTTGAGGAACTTTTTTTATAATATGATTGGTACATAAAGATCAAAATAGATTTTCTAATAAGAATTGTTGTCAATTTAAATATTAATTGCCTAAATATTTTAATTATTCCAGTATTAATATTTGGTGAATCAAGACCCTGATTCCACAAATATACCTATACTTACTTATACTTATGTAATGTACATAATCCTAGACTACTAATTTGCATAAAAATAAACATATATATCAGTCTTTTCGGGATTAGGAACTAAGAAAGGAGTTAGTTTAGTAATCAATTTAATACAAACACATTTCTCTTTCCCTTTACCTGGTATCTTGTCCTGTGGAGTGAATAGCATTGAGTATATTTGTAGGGACATGGGAAGGGAAGACCATTCTTGTATGAAGGTGGAATTTAAGTGTTGTAGCCATGTCAGTCCCAGAGTATTAGAGAAAAAAGATGGGTAAGGTGATGAACTTCTGTTGGTGATACATATTCAGACAAGCTTTTTCAGATTTACACAAAGCTCTTCCATAAATTCAAAAGCTTGTTTCTTTCACCAACAGAAGTTGAGCCAACAAAAGATATTACCTACCCACCTTGTCTCAGGTGGAATTTAAGACTACTCATGCTTACTTTGTCAGACCTTTAAAGGCAGAATAAATTAGCAGTTCTTGAAAGTTAGTCTGTTTGTTCTGTTGTTTTCCTGATTTTGATCCATTTGAAATGTGGTATTTTTTATGGAATAGGCTGGAAGCAACAAGAGAAAAACAGCAACAATAACATTCCTACCCTTATAACTGCATCTTGTGCTCTGTACAATATTTGAGAGCAAGAGAGAAAGTTATTGAAGAGTGCTGATTGTACTTGGTCTCACACATTTGTGTGTTGGGGAACGTTTCCAGCTCTATGTTATGGCCATTTTAGGTCTGGATTTTTCCAGTTTGGCATCCACATCATTTGTAGGATTACATTTTGCAAAACAGTTACATGAAATTTCCTTGTGCTATTAGTACTTGCTTCCAGGTACCATCATCATGGCAGGACAAATCACATTTAAATCAGGGGACACCTTTGTGTTCCAGCATCCCAGGGATCCAAAAAGGTATCAGATTTTGGTTCCCATTAATTGGTACCATTGTAAGGAATGATTCAATGACTTAACCCAATATTCCATCCTTCTGTTACTTAGGTATCATAATGTTTTTGTGGCACTTACATTTATTGCACCACTATTTTTTTTAATTGCGCACCATGTAATGTTTCTAGTTTCTAAACCACCAGCAACCACCAGCATAGGGGCTCTTGGTCCACCCTATACACTCTCCATTGCTATTTCCTTTCCAGCTCTCTATTCTTTTTTAGCCTGTTTGTCCACAGGGCTAGAATTGGTTCCCATTCCTTTAAAAAAAAAAATCAAGGTGAATATTTGATGAATAGTTGCACTTTTCCCCTGGATTATTAAACATAACCTTATCGACACTTATAAATTCAGGGAAGTATAAGTCATAGAAGCAGGTCAGACTGTTTTTTCTTCATTACAACAAGTGATTTAACCTCACCTTCGTCTATATGCTGTTCCCTGGTGTTTGAATCTAAACAACTGCTGTGATTTGTTGTAACAGTTTGACCTGATCCTATGACTTACATTTCCCTGCATTTATTTTCCTCCCATTCTGTAAATTCCCCATCTTCAAGCATCTGACAAAGTGGGATTTTTTCCCTCAAAAGCTCATGTGATAAATAAATTTGTTAGTCTTTAAAGTGCCACAGGACTCCATTGTTTGTTTTACATATTTATATGATTCAGTGAACTAAAGGATGGCTATGATATCAAGCAACTTCCTAACCAGCCCAGCCGAGGAAGCACAGCCTGGTAGTATAGTGCTGGTCCACCAGCTCTATATGGGTAGGGAAAATTTGTATGACAAGGGAAATTCCCCATTGTTCCAGACCTTACAAAGGAAAATCATGCCTTAAACTTATTTGAACATGTCAGTAAAGTGGTGGATAAAGGAGAATGCTGTTTTTATTTAGACTTCTAAAAAGACTCTGACAAGGTCCATCACAAGAGACTACTAAAGAAAATAAGTGGTCATGGTATGTGGCTTCATCTGGAATACAGTATGAAGTACTGCTCACTTCAACTCCAAATTGATATTGCTGATCCAGAAGGAACTCAGAAAAGGATGATGAGAATGATTAAGGGTATAGAAGAGCTCTCACGCAAAGAGAGGAAAGAGATGATTAAGAAGGGACATAATGAAGGTATAAAAATTATTAGGGCTGCCATTTTGTCACGGCATTTTTTATGAAACATCACAGAACAATTGTAATAAAACTAGTAAAAGTCATGGGTCTAGAGAGACATGGTGTATAAACTAAAGGCAGTGCCATTTAAAGTGAAGGGGGCAAGCTATTGGAGGGGGTGGGTCCAGTATGGTCCTGCCCTGGGTTAAGAGGCTGGGGGTGCCTTTGGGGCCCTGGGATATTGGAGGCCCTGGGTCTGGGGCTAGGAAACAAACCCACACTGTACTTAGCCCACAGTTGTAGCTCCTATACCATGGAGCTGTGTAGGACTCCCCCTCCAGCCCTGTGACTTGGTTACAATGCCACTTGGATTTGGTCTAACTACCTTCTGTCATGCACCAGGTCACAAGCCTTGTAACAAGAAGCTGCTGCTGCTCTGGGGTGAATTTATTAAAATCACAGATACAAAGAAAACTCATGAACAAACAAAAACATGATGTCTATATCATTTTTACCACCATGAGAAATCTGCAGCCCTAAAATAATGAATTATACAGAGAAGGTATACAATAAGGTACTATTTTTCCTTTCTCATAATGCAAAACATGGAGACCTTTAATGAAATTAAAAGAAGAGAAACTCAAAACCAATGCAGAAATACTTTTTTTACACAGTTCGTATTTAAACTATGGAACTCATTGCCACAATAAGTGCATGGGGCCTAAAACTTACATTTCGGCACCCATTTATATGGATATTAAGAATACCCAGCTTCATCATAATTCATATTAAAAAAGATGCAGAAAGGGTATAAGTTCAGTTCAAAGGCGAATGCATTAAAATTTGAAAAACTGACTGGAATTTGAAAATCAATAAAGTGTGTTGTCCTATTCCAACCTATGGATAAAAATAAAGTTTAAAAGGATGATATTTCCTAGTTCTAAAATCTTGAAACAATTCAATTAATTAAATATATATAATTCCTTTGTTTTAAAATAAATCAGTTAATTTTAAATGTAGAAAATGTTTTGATAAACTTTTTTCTCATATATCCAATATATTTGTTTTATTTAACTAATAAAATAATTTTAAAATGATGCTTCTGTGCATTTTAATCGAATTCCAATTACTATACTTATGAAGCTTTATATAAAGCTTTATATAACCCATTGTTGGAGAGAGACTACTGAACCAAGTGGACCTCAGACTTGGTCCTATCTGGCAATATTAACAGATTGACTATATATTATGTGAAAAAGTATTTCCTTTGGTTTCTTTTGAGCTGCTACCTATTAATTTCATTGGGCGACTCCAGGTTCTTGTATTATATAAAGGCATAAAAACACTAATTTATGTTCTTTATACTATTTATGATTTTATGGTCCTCTGTCATATCTCCCCCCCCCCCCGTGCCCCCCGCCTTAGTCATCTCTTTTCCAAATTGAAAAGTCCAAAACTTTTTAATCTCTCCTCTTATAGCAGTTGTTCCATACCCTTAATCATTTTTGTTGCCCTTTCTTGTACCTTTTCCAATTCCAATATGTCTTCTTTGAGATGGGCCCACCAGATCTGATTACAATATTTAAGATGTGGGTATATTATGGATTTATAAAGAGGCAATGCTATATTTACTGTTTACTCTCTTCTTATCTGTCCCTTTCCTAATGATTCCCAACATGCTGTTAGGTTCTGCCCCTCTCCCACCCACTGGAGATTGAGTGGATTTTTTCAGAGAACTATTCACAGTGATTCCAAGATCTTTCTTGAGTGGTAGCTAATTTAGATCCCATTGTTTTATATCTATAATTAGGTTTATGTTTTCCAGTGTGCATTGTTTTACCTATATCAGTACTGAATTTATAAATCCTTGCTGTGTAGCTGAACGTAACTATCTTGAGTAATTTTGTATTTTCTGCTGATTCTACCACCTCCCTGTTTACCCTATTTTCCAAATCATGTATGAGTATTTTGAACAGCACTTGTTCACGTACAGATCTCAGGAAGACACCATTGTTGACTGCTCTCCATTTTGAAAATTGACCATTCCTTTCTATTCTTTGTTTTCTATCTTTTAACCTTCCATCTTATCCCAATGACTCCTTACTTTGCTAAAGAGCCTTCGTTTAAGAAACCTTTGACAAGTTCCCTTAAGTCCAAGAACACATACCCCCTGGCTCATCCTCAGCCATGTTTGCTGACCTCCCAAAGAACTCTAATGGATTAGTGAGCCATGATTTCTCTTTACAAACTCCAATGATGATGATAATACTTGTTGCCTATATAGAACTGTTGGTGCATGTTGTTAATACAAATATAACATGAGAGTTGGTGTTTGCCTGTTATTTCCCTCAAGAAAAAAAGATATCTAACAAAGTGTGTTTTAACTCTTAATTAAGAACAACCACCAAAACTTCATACAACTTTTGAAAGTTCATAGATTCCAAGGCCACAAGGAACCATTGTGATGATCAATGATCTTCTCCTGTATAACATAGGCCATAGAACTTTCCCAAAATAATTTCTACAATGTGCCTTTTAGAGGAGAAGCATCCAAACTTGATTTAAAAATTGCCTAAGATGGAAAATCCACCACAGTCCTTAGTAAATTGTTACAGAGGTTACATTTTGCAATTTATCAGTTAGCCAGCTTTCAGTCCATTTAATCTGTGCCCTGTTACCTGGATATCACTCTTATTTTTCAATAAATATGTGAGGCAGTACTAAATAAAACACTTTCTGAAAATCTAAGTATATTATAGCAACTCTATTTCCTTTATCAACCAAACTTGTAAACTCATTTTTAACATCAAGTTAGTTTAATACTATCTAATTTACATAAATCTATGTTGATTGACATTAATTATCATAATTTAATTCTTTATTATTGGATTCCTATATTGGCAGCTCCATTATTTGCATGGGATCAATTATCAGATTGATAATTGATCAGGTCATCCTGTTTATCCTTTTTTAAATAGCATTCATAAAATTAATGTTAACATCAATAAATAATATAATCTTAAAATAATAATATAATAATAAATAAAATACATGTTAATGTTAATATAATTCATTAATTAAAATTAAATAACATTAATTTTCTTCCAGTTTTTTAAACTTCCCCAGTGCTCCAAGACTTATTGAAAATCAACACGATTGATTCAGTGAGCTCCTCAGTCAGCTGTTTTAAAATGTTTGTATGCAAGTTATCTGGATCTGCAGATTCTAAAATGTCTGACTTTTAATAGCTGCAGGTCAACATTCTCCTGAGATAGTAGCGGATTGGAAAGAATATTATCATATGATTTGGCTACCTTATTTGCTTTTTAACCAAATATAAATCTATTTCTGCATTGTTATTAATTCTAGCATTTCCATCTAATAATGGAGCTCATGTGATAAATAAATGTTAGCCTTTAAAAGTGCAACAGGATTCCTTGTTTGTTATACTGAATCCTGTTAGTTATGTGCTTTTTCTTAGTCATGTGTCCCAGCACTACAGCTTCTATCCATCTCTCAGGACAATGTCTCCCAAATGTCCCAACTTTTAAAGGTCAGACTCTCTGCTGGGTTGCAGTTAGGAAGAAACTTACCCAGTGATCAGGAAAATCTATAAATTTCCATCATGGAGTTCTTGCACCTTCCTCAGACACATCTGATTGCTAGACAGATAATACTGTCCTAGTTGGACCTTGATCCAGTATATTAACTTATTTCCTATTCATTCATTCATTCATTCATTCATTCATTCATTCATTCATTCATTCAT
>ML685784.1:6561764-6578652 GCA_007922175.1 Pelusios castaneus | reverse complement strand
CATTCATTCATTCATTCATTCATTCATTCATTCATTCATTCATTCATCTCTCTCTCTCGGGTAAGACAATAGGCATTCATATAAGAAAAAGCCTTGAATATCGAGGCTGTCCTTATAAAATATGGATGTCCAGTCACCTGTGAGTGGTGCTGAGAGAAAAGAAACCTCTGCTGTCCAAATCGGTGGTTAAGTGCAGAGCAGCTGTGAAATCACTGCTAAGTTATTGCAATATACAGGAGATTTAGTAATGACTAGGACTCCTGTATACTTATTATATAGTTGGAGTTCCACTAGGCGAGTGGTTCTCAACCACTGTGTCGGGACACATTACGATGTTGCCACACAGTGGTAAGTGTGTTGTGGAGAGCCAGGGAGTTGGCTGAATTTGGCCTGGTGAAGGTGAGGGCTAGTGGGTCCTTTAGGGTCATGAAACACCACCAAGCGTATCACAACCCACAAAAGGTTGAAAACCACTGCAGTAGGCACTCCTGTACTGCTTCCAGTGCATAAGCAAATACTTCTGAATGAAGTGCCACTGCTTGTCCTGTCCATTCCTTCATGTTTATGCAGGATTCAGAAGATCCAGGGAAGAGTGGCTGGATATGTGTCATGTCTAAAATGATTCCTTTTGTTAGTTTTAAATGTGATTTCTTTTAAATTAATGAATATCCCCTTGTTCTTGTATTATGAGAAACGGTAATTTATTTTCTCTATACTATTCATGTGTAGAGCCCTGCGCGGATAAAAAAATATGGATCTGCAACCGATCCATATCCAAGACATGTAAGCATGTATCCGATCCGCACTCCGCACCTCCATGTTTTGTGGGTATCCGCAACTGCCCCACCCCTGCCTTGCAGCAGCTCCACTCCGCTCCGCTCAGCTCCTCTTCATTACCCTGTGCTTCTGTTTTGTGTTCCTGCCTGTGTGTGTTCTGTAATGTAACAACTTAAAAGCAGGGGTTTAGTAAATGTGCACAGTTTTTATTTTAAATAACATTATAGAAAGTCCTAAGGATCCTGGTGCAACCTCTGTGTTTTCTTCTGGGGCAGCTGCCTGTCAGTTCCTGGATTGTTAGAGAGCAGCAGCTGCCTCACACAGAGCCCAAGGAAGGGGACAGGGAGGGCGGCACTAGCCAGCAGCTCCAAATACTGTTTGTTCAGAGCCCTGCTAGCCCTGATCATCTGGTTATTCCACCTACTAGAGCAAAGATCAGGTCACTCAACTGTTCAGCATGGGCAAGGTAATTCATTCAGCTGATGATCAGATCTGGAGGCTGGCAGCCAGAGAAGTGGGAAGGAGCAGCCCATCATCAGCTGATGTGCATGGGCTCTGGGGAGCTAGGTTCAGGGAGCTGGAGAAACAGCTGAGAGGGGAGAGAGTTGCCAACAGCTCCCAGTGTTTTTCAGAGCCTTTGCTGGCTCCAATCTAAGCAAGTGTTATTCTGCCTAGGCTGGGCTGAGAAGTCTGGGCTGCTGCATTTTCTCAGCTGATCAGTGGAGGTGGGGACTGGCCACTGAAACTGAACACCAGCTCTGAGGGGCTGGGCTCTGGCTCTCACAGTCTGGAGTAAGAGGCTGAAGGACAGCTGGGGGCGGGACCCAGGCCCCAGATGAGCCAGTAAAAGCCCGATGCTGTTCAGAGCCCCGGCTAGCCCAGATCTGAGCAACTCTTATTCTGCCAGGGCTGGCTATGTGAAACGGGGGCAGCTGAGATCACTCAGCTGTTTAATTCTGGGCGGCATGGCTGTCAGTGGGGGAAGTGGTAGGAGGAGCAACTGTTACTCCACCTGGACTGGCCCCTGGATTTAGTCAGGGCTACAGATGTAACCAATCAGATGTTCTGGGCGGAGCAATGGTGCTCTCTGCACGTACAGCCGTGACCAGATAAAAATAGTATCCATACCCGAGCCGCAGTCTGCAGCAAGGGGATAAGAAGTGGATATCCGCGGATCTGCAGGGCTCTATTCATGTGTGCAGTGCTTTTTTTTCTTTAAAAAAAAAAAAAAGTGCTGGTACGCCTGCAGGAGTGGTGCACAGATGGGGAGATGGAGAGGCAGGACCCTCCACTAATGCTGGCCCCCAACAGCCTTCCCAGGCCCCACCTTTCCCCCCATTGATCCCCAGGCCCCTTCCCTGCTCCTCTCGGCCTCTCTGCCTGCCTGCCAGTTCCCCTTTCCTCTCCCCCCGGGTCCCTTCCCTGCTCCTCTCTGCCTGTCCCTCACCCCCCAAGCCATCGGTTCCCTGACCCTCCTGGCCCCCTCCCCCCTTACCTGACCGGAGCTGCAATGGCAGCCAGAGTTTCTCCCTGGCCAGGCTGCTCCCTCCCTGAGCCATGCATCTGAGCATGCTCAGGTTGGGAGATTTGAAAAAGCTGCAGCTCCCAGGCCGGCCAGATTCCAGTCCCTAGCATGCTGGATTCTGGCCCGCGGCCGCAGCTCCTGGCTCCTTCCGACCCCGCTGCCCAGCTGGGGCCAGGGTCAGCAGAGGAAAGGAAATCAGCTCCTTTCCTTGCCTGCTTACCCCAGCCTCCAGATGGGCAGCGGAGCTGGCCAGGGAAAAGTACGTGCAGTACCAGTAGGAAAAAAAAGCCCTGCATGTGTATATTAATTATATCATTCTCTTAATGAATCTCTTCTTATTTGGAAGTTTCCCCATGCTTCTGAATATTTTTGGTGTCCATCTCTGAAACCCTTCTCTGTCCACTATTTCTTTTATAAGATAAAGTGACCAGTATGAATATAGTATTGCAGGTAAGGGCATCCCAACAGTTTACATAGTGTTGTTAAGATATAATCAGCATTATTTTTCATCTCATTTCTTACACATCTTAACATTTTGTATACTCTTTTAATCTACAGCTGTGCACTGAGCATAGAGAGCTCCCAAAATTTATATCCTGGTCTGTTCCTTGAGTGATTACAGTTAATTTAATTTAAAACCAATCTATGTGTATTGTGGTTGGTATATATGATTCCTTCCAATGCATGTTACCTTTCATTTGCCCGCACTGAATTTTATCTTTCATGATGCTTTCCTCTGACTCACACGACATCTGCATGGCACACCTCTTGCAGCGGTATACAGGGTTTGCGTAGCTACATGCCACAGTGAAGAGCAGGCTGTGCAGTGTGTAGCTAGATTTGTCAGGGAAGGGCTCTACTAAGGAAGAGCCAGTGATGAAATGATCATCAGTCAATTTCCCATTTCTGGAGTCTTTCCCTGCTGTCTCCCCACTGCTGGAGCCTCTCCCCACCCCAGAAGAAGGCTCCTGGTGCTTTTCAGGAGTTCAGGTGTTTCTTTTCTGCCTGAGCAGTGCCTTCTCATTTCAATGAGGTGATTTATTTTCTGCTTTTTATACAAAAGGAAATCCTGTCATTTTGATCAGCACAAAATAAAAGCAGGAAAAGTCACTTTGGTTATCTTCCTTCCTAAGATAAGGTGGACATCCAGCATCAAATGCAGACCTGCAACAGTTTGGACCAATTCTCCGGTTTAAATTTCTTCCTCAACAGAATAGCACCCGCATGCAGCTACTGCTCGTATCTTTTCTATAAAGAATTCCAAAATAACCTGATGGGCTCATAACTGAGATCATACGTACTAAAGAGTGCTTCAATCATTATTCAAGCCCTTGGATTTTTGTTGTCTTATTTTCCTGCCTTATGACTTTGTGAGAATGGCAGGAGGAAGGGAGAGAGTAGAGAAGGAGATTAAGAGTTTTGGGGAAGCAATTTGTTGTCCACTAAATTTAAATTATCTTATGCAGGTTGCTATTTACTTAAAGTCTATTACCTCTGTTGCTCAAAGACAAAATCCTTTTAGGAATGCATCATTTTCTTCCCAATCAAGCTTTTGCTGTGTTGTTTCCTCTTCTTACCTGAGGATATGATCATTCCATAAAATATGAAATTGCCATTTATGGATTTCATCTTCTCTATGGCTCATACCCTATGGCTCATGCCTCTTTGAAGAAAATAAGAGGGTCAGATTTCAGTTCATAATTAAACATCATACTTTACTGTTCTTTAATTATCTGTGGTAAGCTTTTTGTCATCTGAATAATGAGAAATCATACAAACCCTATTAGTTTTCTTAAGGTAAAAAAAATCCTATTTATTTCAGAATTGTTTGCAAATGATTGAATAACCCAAACAGAATATATTTTATTTCTCAATTGCAATCACAATAGTCTTTAAGGGGATTATAGCTTTCAAATAAAATATAAACTATTCTTTAAACTCATCTGATCTATGAAGAACGGCATACAATTTGCCCATATACATACACAAAGAAAGCCTAACTATTATTAGTTATGGAACTAAGTAGCTAATTAAACCAATATTTCCCTTTTCAATTTTTCTGTCTGCGAATTACCAAAAAAGTCTTTATCTGATCTTTCAGTTTTTGGAAGGATACAGAAAACCAGTTTATTTTGCTTTACTAGTGTCTTTCCAATATGTACAGAACCAGGGTTTTGAGAAATGACAGCAAGGAAAGATTTTGCTGGATCTGTCACTTCCTTATCAATGAAACTATTTTTCTTCAATCTAAAATCTCTAGACTACTACTTCTACTACTACTACTACTACTAAATAGGGTGAATTCCTGGCCAGTAGCTGTTAATGGAATTTTTGCTCTTGACTATAATGGAGCCAGAATTTTTCCGTTAGCATGTAAAATCTGAGCAAGATGACTTGATAAAATGGGACCTCAAAGCCATCTCAAAATGTCTGGGCACATTTTAAAATCTTGACTCCACTTTTTAACATAGTGTCTCTTCACTATGCTTCTGTTACTCCTCTTTTATCCCTCCACTGGTTGACTGATCACTTTATTTTCTCCCCCTTCTGTTTTCATTGCCTTTCTTTCTCTATTTCTCCTTCATTTTCTGCCTCCCTTTTTCATTTTCCTCTGTGTCTCCCATTTCCTTTTAAGTTCCTTTCCCAGATACTTACACCCAGACAGATTTCATGTTTGGGAATTCTATTGTCAGTATCCTAACATAGTGACATTCTCAACTTCTGTGTACCTGGATATCCATCCCAGTTTTGTTTTACAGATTAATAAGTTACTTATTTCTTGTGTTCACATTTGCATGATTGGGTGCTAATGATATCAAGAGTCTTGTAGGGTATTTTAAGCTGAAACTGTTTCAGAGACACATTTTAACTTCAACTATTCCACCATATTTTGGAGTCCAGGAAGAATATTCTTGAGTATATGTGTATATACGTATTCCACCGTTGTTCTGCATACTCAAGCCAGATTTTTGTGGCCACCAGTGGCTACTGAGGATGTGGCTACATCCTGAATTTCCTTGTGTCTCCAACCCGGGGTTTAAAAAGGCACCAGCAGGTCCTTCCCTAATCACCACTGAGTTCTTTCTCACCAGCTGAGGCTGTGAATTGGAATTTGCAGTGACTGCTTCTTTGTACACAGTGTGCCGCCTTTCATATGTAAATTCTGTAAATGGATAGTTAGGTACTTAGTTATATTAGGGATTGTTTACAGATACAGCGCTACAATGGTGCAACTTCACTGGTGCACCTATGCCACAATCGTGCTTAGTGAAGATGCTACCTGTGCTGATGGAAGAGCTTCTCTCATCAACATAGATACATCATCTCCCGTATAAGTGGTAGCTATGTGAACAGGAGACAATCTCCTGTCCACATAGTGCTGTTTACATTGCATGTTCGGTCAGTATTATCTGCATCATTCAAGTGTGTGGAGAATCCAACCTCCTAAGTGACATGAATGTGCCACTTAGTTGTGCCTGAGCAACATAGTGGTGCTGACATACATTTGTAATGTAATCCAGGGCTCAGTGTTGGAACTCTTTATAGACCATACTTTTTTCCTTTATGAGGAAACTGTCATTTTGTTTATTTACCTGGGAAGTAATCTCAATAACATTTACATTGTCATGACAGAACATAAATCCCCAGGTTTCAAGAACTGTCTGTCCTGTGAAGTAGAAAGGTCTTTGAACATTGGCCATCTATAGGTCATTCTCAAAGGCTATGTCTACACTTGCTAAAATTAGTTCAAATTAGTTAGTTAGAACTAACTAATTCAAACTAATTTTAGTTAGTTCAAATTAACTTAAATTTTATTATTAAATTATTATTATTAAATTAAATTAGCGATCCTCATTCATTTCAATGGCCGGTTAGTTCGAACTAAGAAATTAGTTAGAATTAACATGGCCACATTGGCTAATTCAAACTAATTAGTTTGAATTAAAACCTTACTTCTAAAGCCCTATTCAAACTTATTAGTTCGAATTAAGGAAGCCCTTAATTCAAACTAACTAAAGCCTAGTATAGCCATGGCTTTAGTTAGTTCGAATTAAGCCTCCTTAATTTGAACTAACTTGCCAGTGTAGACATAGCCAAAAAGAACAGAGAGAGAGTTCCATATGAAAATGTTCTTGTTAGAGAACTCTATGTGCCCCTGATCATGACTTGCTTGGGCAAACTTATCTGATTATTCCTCCTCAAAGAGTGTTTCTGCTTCTACTATGGGTTGAAGTGCCTCGTATAAAAGATCTGTCAATTACCTCTGGGAAATCCTTGGGGGTGAGAGGAAAAAAAATGCATCACATTCATAGAGAGAAGAGACAGTGATCTGTTTTGAATTCCGAGGCCCCTAATTGTCTCCTTTGACTGAGACTAAGGGCAAGTCTATACTGATGGAGGCAAACTCACCACAGTCAGTGAGATCTTCAGTTTTCAATTGAGGCATCTGTGTAGACGGGCTCAATCAATAACCAAACCAGAACTGGAACACCAGCTCCATAACCACACTTACACTACTCCAACTGGACGCCATTTCCAGTTGGCTTAGTGTAGTGTGTAGGGAGGATTTAAGAATTTGGTAGGAGATACACAAGGTAATTTACATACCTTGCATATCTCCTGTTGACTGCCGCCAAAAACAGCAGTAAGTGTAGCCTAGGGCTTAGACTACCTCAAGTTTAAGATGGGTTCTTCTTCAAGTAACAGTGACTATATCATAATACAATTTAATATCAAGCAGCCACACAGTAGTCCACCATAGTGGTAGCAGTTAATTTTAGAAAGTGGAACTATACAAATATGAGTAAGTTAGTTAAACAGAAATTGAAAGGTACAGTGCCAAGATTGAAATCTCTGTAAGCTGCATAGAAACTCTTTTAAGATACCATAAAAGAAGCTCAATTTAAATATATACCCGAAATTTAAAAAAAAAAAAAAAAGTAAGAGAACAAGCAAAGTACCACTGTGGCTAAACAATAAAGTAAAAGAAGCAGCTGGAGGCAAATAGACAACCTTAAAAAAGTGAAAGCTAAATCTATTTACAAAATACAAAGGAGCATAAATTCTAGCAAATTAAATATAAAAATGTAATTAGGAAGGTTAAAAAAGAATTTGAAGAACAGGTAGCCGAAGACTCAAAAAGTAAAAGAAAAAAAATAAAATTAAGTACATCAGAAGCAGGAAGCCTGCTAAAAAAAAACAGTGGGGGTACTGGACAATCAAGGTGCTAAAGGAGTACTGCAGGAAAATAAGGCTATTGTGGAGAAACGAAATGAATCATTTGCATTAATTTTCACAGCTGAAGATGTGAGAGAGATTCCCAAACCTGAACCATTCTTTGTAAGTGACAAATCTGAGAAACTGTTCCAGACCGAGGTGCTAGTAGAGGAGCTTTTGGAACAAGTTAATAAATTAAACAGTAAAAAGTCACAGGACCAGATGCTATCTACCCAAGAGTTCTGAAGGAACTCAAATGTGAAATTGCAGAACTACTAAATGTGGTCTGTAACCTATCATTTAGTAAGTCTCTGTACCAAATGACTAGAGGCTAGCTAATGTGATGCCAATTTGTAAGAAAGTCTCCAGAGATGATACTAGCAATTATAGGCCAGTAAACCTAACTTCAGTGCCAGGGAAATTGGTTGAAACTATAGTAAAGAATAGAATTAACAAACATATAGATGAATACAATTTGCTGGGCAGAGTCAATATGGTTTTTGTAAAGGGAAATCAGGCTGTTCTAATCTACCAGACGTCTTTGAACAGGTCAATAAGCATGTGGACAAGGGTGATCTAGTGGATAATAGTGCACATTGATTTTTTCAAAAAGCCTTTGACAAAGTCCCTCACCAAGGGCTCTTAAGCAAAAGAAACTGTCAAGGGATAAGAGAGAAGGTCCTCTGACAGATCAAATTCCAAAGGGGTAGCCGTGTTAGTCTATTGTAGAAAGACAAAAGAGTCTTGTGGCACTTTTAAAGACTAACAGATTTATTAATCGCATGAGCTTTCGTGGGAGAAAATCCCACTTCGTCAGACGCTTTGAAGATAGGAAAGTTACAGAGTGGGAGGAAATTTCCCAAATCTGTTAGTCTTTAAAAGTGCCACAAGACTCTTTTGTCCCTCTGACAGATCAGTAACTGATACTAAACAAAAGCTAGGAATAAATGGTTAGTTTTCACTCTTGTTAGTTGTTGGCTGTGTGTGGATGATCCCCATGTATATGCTGTGCACAGATAATCAATACACTACCCCACAATTGAATAATTCAACATGACCACAAGTTTGCTGAGTAATGAATGCAGCTGGCCAGGTATATTGCCAAATGAGCACAGCAGAAAGTGTTCTATACATGCTACAAGTTCATTTAGTATTGTGTGCTCTTGACAATGGACAAGCTCAGTGAACGGCGAGACTTTACATTCCCCACTTGGTCAGACAAAGATGTTTCTTTTGAGACCTTCTTTTTGTACATTGATACAAGTAAATTACATATTGCCCCCCTGACGTGTAGTTACCACCCTTTGATGTGGCAAGATACCACCCTTTGATGTGATATATCACCCATTACCTTGTACTGGATTCCAAAGGGGTAGCCATGTTAGTCTATTGTAGAAAGACAACAAGGACTCTGTTGTACTGGATGGTTTGGGCAAAACATCTCTATTCATCATAACAACAACATGTTTCCATCCATTACAACGTTCTCTGAGGAGGTTAGTGTGCCCTCATTATCTCTGAGGTATTAGGATGTCCTGGTACCTTTCTGGAATGTACTTAAACACAGTATTTTTTTTTTTTTTTTTTGGAATGTGTGTTTGCTTGTACTTGTTACGTTCTTGTCAGTTACTATGAGCCTGCCAGCATTCACACCATGACTTCTGATAACTTTGCTTTATAACACACTTAACCATTGCTGTAGCTCAGATCTCATGTCTGACCTGCTATACTAGTCCTCAGGCCCTAGAGATGTCCTATTGTGCTAGCCCCCATGTTTCAGACCCTTATTTTCTACTGCATTCACAATGCTAAGATAAATAGTGGTGACTCCCACGAGTCTGTACTGGGACCAGTAGTGTTCAACATATTCATAAATGATCAGGAAAAAGAGATAAGCAGTGATGTGGCCAGATTTGCAGATGATACTAAACTGCTCAAGATACGTAAATTCAAAGCAGACTGTGAAGAGTTACAAAGGGATCTCATGCAATTGGTGACTGGGCAACAAAATGGCAGATGAAATGCAATGCTGATAAATGCCAAATAATGCACATTAGAAAACAATTTGAACTATACATATAAAATAATGGTGTCTAATTTAGCTCTTTCTTAAGTAATAAAACATATCTTGGAGTAATTGTGGATGGTTCTCTTAAAGCATTCCTCTGTAGAAGATTGAGTACGGTGCATGACCATCCAAACTGAGAAACACCTGAGGTCTATAAAATTATTTGAAGTTAAACTGGCTGAAATGAAAGGCAGATAACATAGAATTAATCTTAGAATTATAGGAGTTCCTGATGAAGCAGAACAAGGGAAACCTCTAGAATGTATCCTCAGACTTTAAATATAAATTATTGATCAGCTTGGGGACTATTTATTCAGTACTGAGAGAATCTACACTCTCTTGCCCCAAGACCTGACCAGTGGCTAAATCCAGAGCCTTGATAATCAAGTTTCTCAAGTTGACAACCAAAAAAATCCATTCTACACAAGGCAAAGCGAAAAAGAGAACTTTGCTGGGGCAATCCTCAATCAAAATATTCTAATATTTCTTTTTTTTCCCCCAGGATTTTGCAAAAAAGGTGGTGGAGCAAAGGGTGGCTTTTGTCATTGACTGCCACTGGAACATATTTAAATAATTCCCATTGGCTGCTGGTAGCTTCAGGGCACAGAGGGGAGGTGACAGGGGAAAGAATTTCTCCTCCCTTTTTGTACTGTAATAATATTAGATGGAATCCTGTGGATAAGAATGAATCAGCTATAAAGTAGGTGAAGAACTTGTATATTTCAGCAAATGTGGGGTTGGCAGAATATATTATTGGGGCATATTAGGTTACTGCTGAAAGAGGGTAGTATTAAGATTACCCAATCAACTTTAATTGTGCTGTCAGAACTTTGAGTTTTACTCAACACAGCCTTCTATAAGAAGAAAATGTACCAGCAAGCAACCTAAATTCTATTATTGAATTGCTAGTATACTTTTATCATGTCACAGATATGTTTCAAGCATGCTAACATCATTATGTCCATATGGATGGAAACTAAATATTTATTAACATGAATTAATTAATCCAATTCACCCTATGCTCTTTTTATCTGATAGGGTAAAAGAAGGGGACTACAGTAAAAGGTCTGGGCTATCCTAGATAAGAGGTATCTATTTCATCCTTGCTGTAATGCAAAAGCACCTATTGGGGCAACCCAGACTTGCAGATTGGGACTGAACCTATAATTTGGAAGTACTGGCTTAGTGGGAATATTATATATATTTCCCAAATGCTCAATAATAGGGTTTTGTCCCTTTTATTTCTCTAAAGCAACATTATGATCTGCCACCGTTAGTGGAGTAACAGTACTTACAACTAAGACATTGGCTAACACATCATGCTGGTCCAGATTTCCTAGGACTGTCAGAAGTCCCAAAATAAGCAGGAATCTTACAAATGCTTCATAAACTTCCCAGCCCAAAGTTCTCTATGTGTACTTTGTTAATTAAAAGGAACTCCGTTAGTTTAGAGTTCTTTGAAAAAATATGGGAAGAGGATTTATCTAAACTTTTAAAAGAATCTGAATAGCAGAACATATTATGTAATGCTAATTTTTTTCTTGTGGCTCTCAGGTTGTGCATGACACAACACAGTATTTTATTCAAAATGCATGGGACACTACAGAGATTGCATAAGAGAAAAGTCTTATTCTATGATGTTGGTTGGTGCTGTAACAGAGAAAAAATAACCCTGATGCATATGTTATGAGACTGACCAATAGTCAAGCAGCACTGGAAAGAAGTGGACACAAGAGTTAAAATAGCATTCAAATTCAGCAGTCAAATCTCACCTGAAAACATCACGTTATTTACCTGTTAAACTGAATTAAATTCCACCAAAAACATTGGTTCTTCAGGGCTCCAATGATCACCAAGCGCAAGATATTACGAAAATGGAACTCCGGCCTTATGTTCAGAATAGAACAGGGACATTTCTGAGTTAATAGTCAAAGAAAAAGTAGCTTATTACTTTAGAAAACAAACATATGAATTTGAAGAATTTTGAATCCCCATTTCTTGATACATTTTGTTAAAAATGTTGTGGGGGCTCAAGGAATGAAAAATCTTCATTACACGTAACCTCATTGCTTTCTCCATTCCCTCTTCCCCAATTCTCTTTCTCTCCTCTCCCTGTTCATGTATGTACTGTAGTTTATTTTATTATTGGTATCCCTTCCCTAACATGTTCCACCTGTGTAGTATAGTTTGGTTATGTATTTTCTGTGTTACAGCTTTGACAATTTGTAAAATTGTATAATGATATAATTCTGTTGGAGATCCTGTGAGGTGTGATATATTTGGAAACATATGCAAGCTGTAAGTCATTTACGTTTTTGTACTTTTCCTTATTTCTTTATGAAAATCAGTTAAACAAACAACTGAGATGAATCTTCAAAGATAGCAACATCTGTTTTCTAGAGGAAGTCCTCCACTTTCACTGGTATGGCTACTCACTTAACTCCGTCAACTAACAGAAGTGAATTTGACTGCTCACTTAAGAGCTTCAGATTTTCCTATATACAGAACTCATTTTGAGATCCATTTATACCCTTTCCATGATTCTGGATCATTATCATGACAAATCAGCAGGTTCTAGACATTATAGAAGTGGGATATACCATCTAATTCCATTCTCTTTCCCACTCACAGTCACTTGCTCTGTTCCTATATAGGGGCCCCTTTCATGAGAGTGATTGTGACGGTGTAGGCTTACCTCACACTGCAGAAGCCCCATCCCTTGAGCCCTACTGGGCATGTTCACCCTGCTCTCTCATTATAAAAGGAAGCTGCTCAGCTCAGTCTAGGCTGACCCAGCGAGGAGGAAGGACACATGCTGGAGGGTCCTGACCATGAGCTGCTGCAACCCTTGCTTCAGAGCAGGAGCAACCCCAGGGGCCTCGCTGAGGATCCAGCACTATCTGTGGACCCCTTGGGGACAGATACTCAGCAGACCACTGCTGCTGGCGAGTTCCAGGACCTCCTGGAAGAACAGAAGAAGGGTGTTGTGATGAAGGAGAGGGGATGGCCTGGAGACCTGTGAGAGGACTGAGACAGTAACTCGGGTAGGAAGTAGCCCAGGGGGCCTAATCAGAAGAATCGGGGGGGTGGCATCAGAACCAAGCCCACGTGTATCAGTATGGATCCCCGCTGACCTGGTGCTGTTACCCCAACACCACATGGTCCTTGGGCTGGGGCTTAGTGGAGTGGGAGGGCCTGAATCCCCCTACCCCAGAGTACCATACCCCCCACAGGGGAAACCCTGACTACAGAGACTGGCCACTAGGCCACATTGCCCTGACTGCAGTGAGTACTATGGACTTTGGCCGCTTTACCACGCCACCGTGAACGCAGGGCTTGTTGGAGACTCCTCCCTGAACATGGGGCTTGTTAGAGATACGGGCCTCTAGGGCCGGCAGGACTGTCCCTGGGGTGGAGGGCGAACAGGGCGATTGCCCCCAGGCACTGCAGTTACGTGGGCCCCGCGCTGTCCCTCTCACAGCGGGGCAGTGAGGGGCCCACGCGTGCTTCAGCCCTTCTTCCCACAGCCACCCCACTGCCTTTGGCAGTGAGCCAAATGCAGCGGGGCGGGGTGGGCCGGGAATGCTATGCCCCGCACCTGGGCCAGCCCTCCCCACCCCCATGGAAGAGCAGGCAGGCCCAGGGGTGGAGCACGTGGGGTCTGGCCTTTGGGCCGGGCTGCCCCTAATAGCCAGCTCCCCCAGCCTCCTGGCTCGGGGCCAGGGCTGCCGGCTCTCTCCCACAGGCAGCCTCTAGGATCGGGACTGGAGCCGGCTCCCCCCGCGCAGCAGCCTCCCGGCCCGGGCAAGAGCCAGCTTCCCCCCCAACAGGTGGCCTCGGCCTCCTGGCCCAGGGCCAGCTCCCTGGGGGGGGGGGCAGAGTGGGCCGGTTGGCCCACCACGCACCCCTCCACCATGGGGGTTGGGGCCCTGCTTTGGCCAATTGGCCCTGGGCCCGCTCCCCCCCACAGGATGGCCCTGAGGGCCAGTAAGTGACCTCAGGTCCAGTGATTGAATCTGGCCACTAGGCCACACTGCCCTGACTCCAGGGCTGGTGAGTGATGGACTCTGGCCACTCGGCTGTGTGACCCTGACCTTAGAGACAGTCGACTGAGTAATTTCTAAGCTACCGTGACTTGGGAGAAGCTCAGGGAACAACTGAAGACACGGAGATGTCCGTTTCCCTTCTGCCCTTTGGACTTTCCCCACCAGGAGGCGTGACAGGGTGGGTTTACCTTGTGATAGTGATCAAGTCAAAAAATGCATTTTTTTTCACTTTTGGAGCAGTAGACGAAATCCCACAAAGGGGTTTATTTCCTTTATTTTCTCGTTCCCAAAAAGATAGAGAGGTTTAGACAACTAAACAACTTCATTAGAATTCTCAAGTTTGGGATGATGTCACTTGCCTCTGTGATCTTTTCTCTAGATCTGAATGATTGGTAACTGCTCTCAATCTCCAGGGTGCCTATTTTCACATTGTGATCTACCCAGCCATAGAGGGTATCTAAGATTCCTATAGGGTGGCTGCTGTTACCTGCAGAAAGAAACACCATTTGTCCTGTTGACAGTCCCTAGAGATCATGAAGTGCCTTCCAGTAGTTGCATCTTACATCAGGAAAATGGGAATCCAAATGTTCTCATATTTAGACAACTGACTTATTTGAGGAGAATCTCATCAACAAATAACAGATTTTATGTCCCAGATTCTGGTTCCTCTCTTTGCATAGCAAGGTACAATCTGGTCTTTCATTTACAGGTATCATTAACTATCATTTGAGTATTTTTTTTCTTTTTATTTATAATAGCTAAAAATCATGATTGCAAACTATTTAAAAAAAATACATGCAGACCAGTTGATATACTGCCTCTTCAGAGTTTAGATAGTCTGTATTTTAAATATCTTCTGCAGAAACCTCACTACATCTTTTAATCTTCATAAGTGCAATAATTGCTTGGGTTATTTCACATTTTTGGAGGTGTGCTGTTTCTTTGCATCACATCTTTTTGTTATTGTGACCCTACATATTTATGGATTCATTCCTTACACACCCTGCAATAATAATTGTACAAAATATGCCTTGGGAAGTTCCTCATGAAAGTTAATAACATGCTGATTTTTAATATCATAAAGTGCATATATTAACATTATATGTGAAGTTATGGATTCATACTGTATAGTGTTATCAGCACATGCATAAGATAAGCCTAGGTGAAGGTGATAAATAGGTCTGTCCTAGAAAAAGAATGTGGTTTACCTCAGTTTACCTATTAGCTGTCAACAAAGGTATCAAACTGAAACAGCTGGGGTTATCTTGAAGCCAGACTTTAGAGAGAGAGAATTAACATAGCTCCTGCATCCCAGAGACACATAGGAGACTGAATCCCCATAAGGCTTCCCTGACTTCTAACACAAAAATAATAAGAATAGGAATATATTTGGGGAATATAAGAAACAAAGAGAGACTTTACCTTGAGACTTCATCTTGAGGAGACAAAGAAACCAAACAATTTGATATCTGTGATGCATCCTGGCCTTTTAAAAACTGGAAAGGAAACGGGGGTGAGAAAAACCATCTTGAACAAAAGCTATATTTTACTAGATTAAGGCTATGTACACACGATCAGATTAAAGCGCAACATGGCAATCGCGCTATAAAACTCACGTGACCTTTATTGCGGGACAACGCGTACACACGTTGCTCCTTGCAACGCAACAAAATTACATGCATTATCGCGGTTGAGCGCAATGACTTCTGGGCACCTATCCCATTGTTCCATTTTCCCTAAATAGGCGCTATGAATCATGGGATGAAGAAAAGGAACGCAAAGCGCCATGGGTAAAGTGTCAGTTTCCCATGGTGCTTTGTGTTACCCTAGCGTCTTCATCGTTTCCAATAGCAACTCGCGCCTATTTTCAACAGTGCAATGACGCACCACTTGCAATCAATCACAACAGCGACACATTGGATCCTGCTCTGATCTCCACTGTCGCCTTCAACATTCTGAATACATCGCGGCTTGTTGCTCGGTACGCAATGAGCTCCAAGTCAGACAAGGACACCGAGGAGCAGGGGCTGATCGATGCCATGCAGAGCAACAGCACCGCGTTGCTCAGCTCCTTCACCGATCATCTGCACACGGTGCAACGCCGTTTCTGGTCGAGAGAGATGAGCACCAAGTGGTGGGATCGCATTGTTATGCAGCTGTGGGATGATGAGCAGTGGGTACAGAACTTTTGAATGCGGAAAGCAGCCTTTTTGGAACTGTGCTCAGAGTTGGCCCCTGCCCTGCGACGTAAAGACACCAACATGAGGTCAGCCCTAACTGTGGAGAAGCGTGTTGCGATTGCTGTATGGAAGATGGCGACTCCCGACTGCTACCGGTCCGTTGCAAACCAGTTTGGAGTCGGGAGGACCACCGTCGGATTAGCCCTCTCACAAGTCTGCTGAGCCATCAATCACATCCTGCTACGGAGGACGGTGACGTTGGGCAATGTTCGAGAGATTGTGAATGGCTTTGCTGCCATGGGATTCCCTAACTGTGGGGGAGCAACAGATGGCGCACACATCCCAATTTTGGCTCCAGACCATCTCGCGACGGAGTACATAAACAGGAAGGGCTACTTCTCCATGGTGCTGCAAGCACTCGTGGATCACAAGGGTCGTTTCACGGACATCAATGCTGGGTGGTCGGGAAAGGTGCATGGTGCCCGCATTTTCCGGAACACTGGTCTGTACCGGAAGCTGCAAGGGGGTACCTTTTTCCCTGATCAAAAAATAACAGTGGGGGAGGTGGAGATGCCCATAGTCATCCTCGGAGACCCAGCATACCCACTGATGCCATGGCTCATGAAACCCTACACCGGGAACCTTGATCGCAGCAAGGAGCGGTTCAATTACTGATTGAGCCGCTGCAGAATGACTGTGGAGTGTGCCTTTGGCCGTTTAAAAGGGCGCTGGCGATGTTTGTATGGGAGGCTGGACTTGGCGGAGGACAACATCCCTGCCGTGATTGCGTCGTGTTGTGTCCTCCATAACATTTGTGAAAGTAGGGGAGAAAAGTTTTCCCCTACGTGGGCTACGGTGGCACAGCGCCTCGAGGAAGCATACGAGCAGCCAGCCACTAGGAGTATTAGGGTGGCACAAGGAGAGGCTGCCCGCATAAGAGAGGCACTCAGGGAGCATTTTAATTATGCCCTCCCCTAGTTAACTTCCATGACGCATCAGGTGCACCATAGGATCATTTCAATAATGTGTATAAATAAACGCATTCTTCAAAGTATTTGTTACTGTTTTTATTAAA
>ML685784.1:6526941-6561664 GCA_007922175.1 Pelusios castaneus | reverse complement strand
GGGGGGGGGGGGACTGGATGTTGTCCTGTACCGGGGGGGAAGGGTGGCCTTCAAATAAGTGCTTTGAGGGACTGCGGGGAGTGGGAGGCAGACACGGCTGAACTGTCTGGAGTGGAGCCCGGACATTTATCGCCTGGGACTGCAAAGCAATCATGCTCTTGAGTAGTTCTGTTTGCTCCTTCATGACGCTTATCAGTTCGTCCCTGTGTTTCTGCCTCCTCTGCTGGGATTCCTCTCTCCAGGCTCTATTCTCCCTTGCGGATTCCTGTGTTGCTTTCAGCAGCTCGTGAAACCCTCCCTGTTTCTTCGAGCATGCAGCCGAATGTTTCTCATTCGGTCAGCTGGGGTAGACACAGGCCTTGTGAAGCTCAATTCTAATACAAAAATAACAATAAAGACATTGTTAACACATAGCATAGATAACCAATGTAACCTTCCAGTTGCACATTCCACTGGAAGGTACAGGGCGGTCAACACACTACGCTTCGCTGAAGCAGACAAGGTACGTTCTAATAGACGGCTTACCGGGGGCTAAGAATCTGCAGAGGGCACACAGATGAAACCAGATATCTTTCTCCTCAGAGTGCCCCTGCCATCTAGAATACATCTCCTACATGCTGCCAGTAGCAAGCCAGGACCATATGCTGCTGTCTTGTGTGCTGCCATGGTTCCCAGGGCTGTGCTTTGCAGCTGGAGAGGCAGAGTATCTGTCTTTGGGAGCATAGACACAAACGCTCTCCCATCTAACCTGAGTATTAGGCTCTGGAGGTACATTGAGGAAACCTTTACTGACCTAAATGCAGATGATTATTTTACAATCACTGCTTGTATTGATTCCCTTCTAATGAATGCAGAGTAAATAGCATTCACAGCGGGGACCCGCAAGCATCCCCACCCCTGACAATGATATTTTAGCAGGAGCCAGAGCTGAATGAAGGAGAAACTTACCTGAACCCCCCTCTGCCACCTCAGAGAACACGCTGCAGTTCAAGCCTTGGGTGGACATCTCAGCGGGGCTGCTGAAAAGCTCCTGGCTACACGCGGTTGCGCTTTCCTCCATGTCATCCTTCATCTCCTCCTCCTCCTCCTCAACAATGTCCTCATCCTGCTCGGCTCTGGCAATCACTGGATGAGGGGGGGCTGAAGTGTCCACGGGACTCTTGGCAGTGGTTGTTGGGTCCCCACTGAGGATGGCTTCTATTTCCTTATAGTACCTGCATGTAGCAGGCGCTGATCCGGAACGGCGGTTTGCCTCCTTCGCTTGGTGATAGGTTATTCTGAGCTCCTTCACCTTTGATCTGCACTGCACTGTGTCTCTATCATGCCCTCTCTCTGACATGGCCCGAGAAATTATGCCAAATGTGTCATAATTCCTGCTGCTGCCGCGTAGCTGCGCCTGCACAGTGGACTCTCCCCAGATGCTGATCAGGTCCAGCACCTCTGCCATGCTCCAAAGGGGTGCACGTCTTCCACGGCAGGCTGCCATTGCTACTGATGATCGGAGCCGAAACACACTCCACGAGGAAGAGAGCAGGAAGTGAAACAGACTAGAAATTTGAAAATCCCGGGAATAAGTTCGGGGCAGGGCGGGGACAGTTTTGTCACGGCCACAGAGCGGGTGGGGGGAAGACCAGAGAGGACGACTTTGGAATGCTGGGACACTTCCGGAGGCCAGTCAATGCGCGGTAAGCGTACACACGAGCGCAAAAGCGCAACAGCTGTTCCGTGTTAGCTGTTACCACCCTCGTCGAGGTGGTTTTTGTATTGCGCTACAACAAGGCAGTTAATGCGCAACAGCCCTGTTTCACGTGTGTACGCCGTTGTTGCTATCGTGCAGTAATGAGTTTTAATGCGTGATAAAATGCTCGTGTGTACAAGGCCTAAGTTTTAGACTTTTAGATGTATGTTTTCACTTTTGTTTCCTTGTAACGATGTCTACCTTTATCTTTTATGCAGCATCACTTAATCATTGCTCTTTTGTTAAGTAACTTGTTTGGCTTTTATTTTAAACCAATTCAATTCTTTTTTTGAAGGGAAGGGTGTATTTACTCAAGTTAAATTAATAAGAGAAGATGTACTTTTACAAAGCAGTAAACTCAATATCTTCTGTGAATGTAGAAAGATGAGGGTTGTGGAGTTCAGAGAAACAGTCTAAGGAGCTCAGGTTGGAATGCACTGATTGTTTCCAGCTTGAGAGCCGGAAGAGGATTTTGCTGGTGAGGAAGCAAGGCTGGTGTGTCAGGGAGCTCATGAACAGTCTAGTCACCATTAAAACTATCCCTTGCTGAAGCAGAGAAGTCACAAAAATGTCTCCTCAGTAGCATCTTACAGACATGGAAAAGGATACACTTTGAAACTTGAAAGCCATTATTCCCTTAATTTATTGTGATTTAATATAATCTCAAGAAGATCTTCAGCTGAAATCTTTAAAGTTTTAAGTGTTCATTTAAATAGAACAGACTCTTTAAAAAAAGGCAGGCATGTCCATGTAGACTAAAAAATTCTACCCCAGTTTCCTCAATTAAATTATATTTATCGAACTATTCTAAGCCTAAGTGATGATTCGTTAATCCTTTAGGTATATCTAGATGTCATATTCCATGTTTAATTAAAAACAATTATTGAATGTTTTTCTGCGTTAATGCTGTACATCATCTGGTTTAGTAGTATCATATGGGACCCTTTCAAAGGCTTCCAGAAATTATAGTTGATCAAGTTCAAACATCTCTGTTTTTAGTAATTTAACAAAACATGATATTTTAATAATTTGTGTGCTACCAAAGAATCTAGTTAGCGATGCAGTTGCAACATCACAACAAATTGTTGGAATGGGAGAATGGTGACTAGAACAATATGCAAAAAAAAAAAAAGAATGACTGCAGACTGCATACACCTACTTGAAAACCAAATAATTGAAAAATATCAAACAGTAAAAAATGAAATGTGTGTTTGTAATGTATACGTAATAGAATCTTCGAAAAGTATGATTTAAAGGGACCTCAAGGGGTCGTTAAGTTCAGCCCCCTGAGTCTGGACCAAGGAAGTGTAGACCATCTTGATAGTCGTTTGTCCAACCTGATTTTAGAAACATGCAACGATGGGTATTCCACAATCTCCTTTGGAAACATTATTCAATAGTTCCAAAGGGGTAGCCGTGTTGGTCTAGTTCAGCAAAACAAACACAGAGTCCTGTGGCACTTTTAAAGGCTAACAAATTTATTTATCACATGAGCTTTCATGGGAGAAAATCCCACTTCATCAGTCTTATTCAATAGTGTAACTACCCTTATAATTAGAAGGTTCTTTGTCCCCCAATATCTAACCTAAATCTCACTTACTGAAGATTAAGTTCATTGCTTTTTGTTCTACCTTCCATGGACAATGAGAACAATTGACCAGTGTTCTGTTTAAAACAGCCCTTAATATACCCGAAGACTTTATCAGGTCCCCCCTCTTCTGTCTTTTTTCCCTCAAGGCTATACAATATATGGTCACCTTGTGTGTGTGTGTGTGCGCACGCACGCACATGCGTGCATACTGATGAATGTATATTTGTATGTGTTCCTACATCTTCCTTTTGATACAGCTAAACATTTAATTTACAATTATAAATTGTAATCATACAAATGAAAGTATGTCAATATTTATTTACTTATTAGAAAACACCTCACTCATCTCAATAGTCTCTGCAGAATATAAAAACAAATCAAGTGAGATTATCAGTGCTAGTGAATCCAGAAACCCACTTAAAAATCACTCCCAGGCATCAGCATCTAGTTGATCTTAGCAGCTGTAGCATAAAAGATGAATAATTTTCTCTCAGACAGGTGAATATAGGGTGAATATAGCCTGATAGTGCACTAAACCACATCAACGCCTTGATGCTAATCCCAGAAACAAATAGAGGAGAGCTAGTGCTGACTTCAGAATATTGATGTAAATGCTTGCGTCTTCTATCCCCTGCACCTGTCACACACAGCCATATTTTTGGTCTAGTAATAGGTTCGAAGCAGATTTCAAACATAAGCCTTTGTTAACCCAGTGAAGTTGAGACAAAAACAAGAGTCACTGTGTGGTTCATTATAAGACAGAAATGGTGGCAAAAAAATTATGAGATTCATATATATATATATATATATATATTTTACATTGATTATAGATACTGATGCCTGATTGGAGCTTCTTCCAGCCCCAGATTCGTATAAACAACTCCATATGTGTATACATATTCACAGATTAACAGAGCATGTCTGAAAAGACTGGGTCAATCAGTGAAGATGACCCTTTTTATATGTCCTTGGACTTAGCTGACTGAATCGAACAGCACTTCCAAGCTGCCACTGCTTTATATGCCGCTGCTCCACACTGGAATAGAGTATGTCTGAGCAGGCTGGGGCAAAGAGCACTTCCAAATTGCTACCCTTATATGCTATAGGTTCAGCATGTCCCTATCCCGACTTTCACATTACGATTATTCTGGTAGCAACTCCCTTGATGAGTAAACCCCACAGGATTTTTGGGTATTACAGAGCTCTTTGTCTTAGATAAGAGAAGCATCGCTGCATGACAATATAGGGAACCCGAAAAGAGAATTTGGCAACCAGTTTGATTACAAAAGTTATTTTATTGCCAGATATATAGAGTAATAGCCCTACAAAGAAAGATAAACAAATAAAACAGTTACAATATTACACAGTTTAAATTGGGGTATTGGGGAAATCTAGGCCAAATTTGATTGCAAAAGTCAGGTTTAGAAAGTTGAACCTTGAGTGCAAGAGGGAGATTGTTAGGTCTGAGGAGACAAAAAGTTGGCTTAATCAGTGAAAGAGAGAACTGGGGTCTCAGCACAGCTTGTTTGGTCAAAGGTTCCCCGGTGACAGACCATTCAGCTTAGAGTCCGGAACGACTGAGGCAGGCAGAGCCCCCAATGCAATCTGTTGGGGAAAAAAATGAAGTCTCGGTGGAACTGACGTAGCTTTTGGAGTATGGTGTCAAGAGTGGGGTTTTGAACTTGGATACAGGTTTTGTTGTTGTTTTGTTTTTTGGAGTTTTTCAAGGGAAGAAACAATGGCACAAGGGAGGACACTATATGTGTTTATCGTAAACGATGTCTGAAGGGAGTATAGCAGAATTGTTTTGTTTAGGCAGGACAATAGGGACTGATCATTCCTGGTTTTGGGCAATGTTACTTCAAGAGAGTTCACATTGCAATCAGGCAGATTCAGTGTTTTGGATATTGGTAAAGGATCAGTGACTAGAATTGGTCTGATAACTACTGAACTGGATGTGTGCAGGTATGGGTTCATTAACAACTGGAGCAGAAATTCTCCATCATGCTGTGCTTCCCTGCTTCACAGATCCAAGAGTTCAGAGTGATTTCTGCCTTGGAGCTTAGTTTTTACTAATGGAGATGCCACTCTTGTCCCATCTTTGATGCAAATGAGGATAAAAGAGTTGCCTTAATTTTGTCACCCTTATCCAAAGGGGTTTAGGTGTGTCTCCCACTGCCTTTTCGTTAGTGGTGGTGGTGGTACTGAATGTGGTGTGTTTTTTCTTTTTGGTTTTTTTTGGTAAACCTTTCTTCTAATCAGTTCAGGTTCAAGGAGGGGAGGGCAGTCCTTCGTAAGTCAGAGAGGCCAAACTAGATATGGAGCAGGAGGAAATAATATTGATTGGGTTTTATGAAAAAGAGGAAGACTTGTTTGTCCTTTGCATATCAATGGCATCACAGTAAATATCACATCCAGATATACACAGTGATTTCTGAGGTGAATGAATTACACAGCAGTTTCATGGAGATGAAAACTGTGGTATGCAGTAGGATCCATACGATTAATTTGTGCAGGTAGAATACAGCACCATTTGTGTTAATACTTATCTATTGTGCAAAATACCATGGTTTTTCAGTGATAAGAAAACAAAAATATTTTCAAAAGAGCCTTAGTGATTTTGTTTTAATTGAACTTAGGCTTCTAAGTTACTGAGGCTTTTTTGTGTCTCTCTGTGTGTGTAAATTTTACATTACGTTTTAAGAAGTACCACAAAGTTCATTATCCTTATGGTGGGACATTAGTACAATGTTGACTAATCCATACATATGTTTGGGTTTTAGTCTGGCATCCTTTAGAGAGTGATGTAAAACATCTTTTGTCCAGGAATTTTACTAACTACTGGAATCTCCTGCCAGTTAGTCAACTAGCTAGATTTCCTCGCTATACTTATGAATTAACTAGTTTTCTCTTACACAACAGCAGGTATGGTGTGTGTGTGTTAAAATGTAATTTGCTTTTAGTCTAAACTTTGTAAAACATGTCTAGATGCCATTCTAAGGGTGCTTGCAATTTGTAATAAATTATATTATCTTCACTAGGATTTGCAATTGATTTACTCATAAAGTATTTATTATGAATTTATTGATCGTGGCTCAACAGTTAAAGTACAGTTGAGTTTTAAGCTTAAAGTAGAGATTCAGCTTTTGTGTTACGTATGAAAAATACCGCATCTCTTCAAAATTACCTCTACTCTTTGGGTGACTGAGAATTTAGCACCACATATGAAACTTTGTTTTGTCCCTAACGATCTTAATAACAGAATGGCAGACTCTTCAAACTACCCTTACGGTTTAAACTCACTGAAACCCTTTCTTAATCTATTTTGGAGGTTTTTAAAAAGTATTAATGATGGTTTTTGTTGTTGTTCATCATAAGTGAAAGTTTCTTCTTCAACAGATGTTAAAAATATTATTCTAGAGAAAACTGAATGGAGACTTCCCCCCTTTCAAAATGATCACTAACTCCCATAGGTTCTGAATAGAGCTGAAAATGGCCACAGCTTACATTCACCTGCTTCTTTCCACCTTCTCAAAGTACAGCGATCTATTAGCTCACTTGTCTTCATTTCTATAGGGCCAGTGGAAGGCAATGGTCACTTTGAGACAGAGCATCTTAACCTGCCTCAGTCTTATTAAGAACAATGAGAGATGGTAGCCATTTTGAAAGAGGGAAAATCTTCATAGTAACTCAGAAGACAATGACTTTATACATCAAACTCTATTAAAGAAGTATTTTCAGTTTTGACAAAAAATTGCAAATATGACCACTAATAATTAATTTTCTTTTCAAAACTACTACACCAGATATATTCAACAATAAGATCAAGAGAGAGGGGGTTACTAGAGGTTTCACTGGTGTACATGCATGTGTCTATAGAAGGGAATGTGAGAGAAATTGGTGTGTTTGAGTGTACACTAACAGAGAACATAGGGTGAAGCAAGAAGGAAGAATGGGGGAAGAGGAAGTTTTATGGAGAGGATTCTGGAGGACAGAAGAAAAGATGAAATTGAGCCATGAACTCTAGGTGCTTTTGTGCTGCTCTAGTGGTACTGCACAGCACATCTGATCATTATTCACTGGCTGCTTTGTATGATTCTGGGCAAAGTGTACTAGTGTACATATGACTAGAAAAGTTGTAAATAATGAAAAAATGTTTTAAGGTTTATAGAATATGAATCTTAAAATAATCACCAGCATTTCATGGCATCATTCTTTTGGATTTCTTGTTTAATATGCAAAATAATAAACCAAGAAAATCTCTAGGCATTAAAAACAAAACAAAACTATGATAAAATAGAGTTAAAGCTGAAAGTGCATAAAAGTGATTTATGGTCAAAACATTATATGACTGATGTAATTTCCCCAGGAAAAAAGAATTAATAAACCCAGAGTTTTTTAAGGTCTAAGATTTAAGAATCTTAAAACCTAAGATTTAAGAATTTCACAATTAGGACACCTAAATAACCTTAACTTTGTCCTATAGTGACCCAAGGCGGGGCTGGGAAACAAATCTAACGTTCTGAAACTACCATTTTAATATATTCTGGGACCACAAACACTAAACTTTCTTAATCATAATCATATGCCTACACCTATTGTCTGATATCACTACAAGTCAGAGGAAAAGTTGTATCGTGCCATAACTACAAATTTCATAAATTTGATTTTTTTTTAACCTCAACTGTCAATTGCCTGGTTTAATAATGTTTGAGTTTGGAATAATGAAAACATCACTGTAATGTATTTTTTTATTAAATTACTGTCATGTACTCTCAAATGTAATCTGTCTTAATGGAGGTCTTATCTGGGAATTATTTTTTTTTTTACTCTTATTTAGATTACTCCTATTTCATTCATTTGGTAATTTTTCAATATATAACTCTTTTTATTTTACTCCATGATTTATACCATCCACCTAGGTATGATTATGTATGCAGATCTTCCATGTGACTTCTAAAGTATTATTATTTTCATTTAATGTTTTATGTCTTTAATTTTTGTGGGGGAAAAGATTGAACTTAAAAAATAAATTAACAAAAATAGAAGCTTATTATAATATTCTTCATTATTGTCTTTATAATTATCAGATTTCAAAATTATTATATATTGTTTAGTATACTTTATTATAAACAAGAGTCCTATGGCACCTTAAAGACTAACCAATTTCTTTGGGCATACGCTTTCGTGGGCTCCAACCCACTTGTCAGATGCACCTGACAAAGTGGGTTGGAGCCCACAGAAGCTTATGCCTGAAGAAATTGGTTAGTCTTTAAGGTGCCACATGACTCTCGTTTTTTGCTGTATACAGACTAACACGGCTACCCCTCTTATACTTTATTAAAGTATATTATAAATTTATAAATGTATAATCTGCAAGTGAAGAAATTTATCCACTGTCATGCATTTATTGTATCCAGATAACAATAAATGCTAATGCTTTGCTAGATTCCATTAACATTCCCATACTTACTATTCTTAAAAATATTTATGTTCTCTATTAAGCTATACCTCAATACTCTGTTTTTATCTGCAGCTGAATGTGGAGCCTCTGCAACAAATAATGAAGGAATTTTGCTGTCCCCCAATTACCCACTCAACTATGAAAACAACCATGAATGCATTTATAGCATTCAGGTACAAGCAGGGAAGGGCATCAATATCTCAGCCAGAACATTTCACTTAGCACAAGGAGATGTTCTTAAGGTAGGTTGTTGCTTTTGTGATACATGTATATTATTTCCAAACACATAATGTTTTTATGCCATTTTGCTGTTCACCTGTTTGTAGGATTACAATTTCATGTGAGTTTATAGTAATCCTTGCTATTATAATAAAAACACCTTCTATCTAACTCAGTTCCACATGTAAAAACTCAAGAAGGCAATCTTTTTCCTTGCCTACTATCTTCCATTTCTTTCCATATCCATACACCGACCATATATCCATGTTTTATACCAGGGGTCGGCAACCCCCAGCACGAATGCCAGAGCTGGCATGTGGACCGAGCCTGAGCAGCACGCGGAGCCACTCAGGCTCCCCCACTGGCTCTCCAAACTGCATGGACAGCAGCTGCGGTGCGCGGCTGAGAGTCCCTGCTGGCCCCACCCCTTTGCTGGACGGTAGGAGGAGAGGGGAGTGGAGCGGGTCACGTCGCCCCGGCCCGCCCAGAGCCGCTGCCGGCAGGGCAGAGCTGGCCCCAGCCATGGCCGGCAAGAGGGTGGGTCGGGTCAGCCTGGCCGGAGCCACCGCTGCCAGCGGGCGGCCTCCGGTTCCTGGCCCCAGTTCCTTTTGGCTCCGCCCCCAACACCTTCTGAAGGTGTGGTTGGCGGGACTGGCACAGGTGCTGGCAAAGGTTGCCGACCCATTTTATACCATAGAAACATTTTAAGACAAGAGCATACTATGAAGTCTTAAATTTGTGTATTTGTTTACTATTCTCATTGTCACATATTACTCTTTTAATAGAGTTTCATATCTCCCATGATTCATGTTTTTGTATGAAATTTTTCAAAAGATGTGTTCTTGTCTAGGAAATAATAAGTGTGCCCCTGACCAATTAGATTGAGAGGCTTAATTTTATATGGATCTTCACTGGCACACAAGGAATGAACTTATAAAATGTCTGGAATTGTATGGTATGTAGCACCTTCTGAAAAATATTGAGCCCCATTAATTTCAACTGAAATCAATTCCATATAATATCAAAGAGTGATAGGAGGCTCTCAGCACTTTTTAAGGATTGATCCCAATACCCAAATTATTAATTTGATGCAAGAGTTTTAAAACATTTAAGGTAGGGTTTTGGTTTTTTTAAGAATAGACTGAAAAAAATAGTTATATGCCTACCTGAATACACTGCTTAGTAATTTACATTCAAAGTTAAACACAGTCTACTACTTTAAATAGGCTATCGGTAAAAACAGAAAATAGTCCTGCACTTTATGGAAATGCAAAACAAAGAAACAAAACTAAAATAAAACAACAACAAAAAAGTTAACTCCATCAAATCTAATGCAAATGCATTACTTCGAAGGAATACCAAAAATGCAGAATTTACATTTCCCATTTTAACTTGCTCTATACAAAGTAACTAATTATACATCCTTTAATTATCCTGTTACTTTACTAATTGATAAGAGACTTAATGCTTGCCATTAATCTTCAAAATTATTTTAACACATTAAGTAACTAATCCTTGTAACACTCATGTGAAGTATGTAAGAATTCCATTTTACAAATGATGGCATTTTACCAGTAGGGAATCTGAGTTGGAGAAAGTAGTGATTTGTTCGAGACCACATAGACACATTGGCTGCGTCTACACTGGCAAATTAAGTCGACTTAAGCTTGGCTTAAGTCGACTTAATTTGCCCTGCGTCTACATTACACTTTGCTTAAGTCGACTTAAGCAGCTTGCTTAAGTCGACTTAAGCAAAATAAAGTCAACTTAATGAAAATTAAGTCAACTTTATTAAACCTGCTTTTTACTCGACCTAAGGCTTCCTTAACATTAAGGAGACAATGGTTGTTCACACCCTTCCGTCTAAGGCATTTGTCCAGAAGGACACAAGTTAAAGTATGGATATAACATCAAATTCTTAACTTCTAATCGAAATAGAATTCCTAGACATAAACTATATAATCATTCCCAGCAAATGACTACCTTTCTATTGATACCAAACATGACATAGTTCCTATGGATTATAGCATTTATGAGATATCCATAGAAAATAATATCATAAATGCTTCCCTAAATCCAGACAGCATCACACACAGGGCTCTGCCTTGCCAGGGTCCCTGTACCCTTTTGCCCCATTGTACACAGGGGATGCCCCCCCCCCGCCACCATGGACCTGTCCAAGGTCCCCCTAGCCCCACAAAGTCGACCTAGAGCATCCAGTGTGGACGCTCTAGGTCGACTTTGTAAGTTCCCCTTGAAGTCGACTTTAATTTTAAGTGTAGACACACTAAGTAGACTTAAAAGTGCAAGTGTAGACATAGCTATTGTGTTAGAGATGAGATTTTGACTTATCAGGTCCTGGCCTGCATCTAGATCACAATCCCAACACCATTGATAGAAGAAAATATACCACTTTTTCTTTGTAGATTTTTAAATAGAAAATTTTAGATGGAATTCCTCATGACCATAAATAAAATTGAACTATCTGAATCTGTTATCTCTAAGGAAAAAGTGGAAACATTCTGTTGAGATAGATTTGAGTTTATCTTGGAAACAACACAATTCTTCTCCCTGCTATAGCCATGCCATTTTTATCCGCAGAAAAGTAAAGTTCAGAGAAGATTGATGATTGATTTGCAAAGACAAAATCATGGATTTCTATGTTCATCTGCTTTCCTTTTATATTCCTGTACAAAACATTAGCTTGAAACATTTTTATGTATTTAATTAATTTTACATTAATTAATAGGATGTTTTAATCTTCATTTTCAAGAGTGCAAAGATGGTTACAGGGCGAAGAAAAAAACACTTCAGTATAGCTATAAATATAATTTTTCTCTGAGTTAAATAAGGATAAATAATAAATAAAATAAAATGTCATCTGGTAATTAGAATTCTTGCATATCAAGTCACCATCTTTGAATTACATTAATAAACTGTATAATTCCTCCTAAATTCTTTGATAGGCAGCAACAGTGCCATCATCAACTACGATAAAAGTTTAGTTGCTTATCTGAATTGGGGACAGGGCAGAGCTACTACACATTGTGGGATCTAGAGGAATTCATCCCCAAAGGCCCCAATCCACCAAAGGACTGTATTTCATAATATTTCAAATGGCATTGGGGAAAAAAAGCAAAAAATCATGTTAGGCATTTAGTTCTCAGTTTTTCTTGTTAAAACAGAGTCCTCTTATTAACTAAAAGAACATGATTAACTTAGACCTACTCTTTTCTAGAAATAGAGACAAGGTGTTCCTAGTGTTTAAGGTTTCATAAGAAATGGTTCTGGAGCCAACTGATAAATTTAAAAAGTAGTGAGTCACCAGGCCCAGCTGGTATACATCCAAGATTTTAGGTTTTATAAGGGCTTTCTAGAAGGATTTTAAGAATAAAATGACTCTACGGTGATATAAAAAAAAAGTTTCATTTCTCTCACTATTTTAAATTCCTTAATCTATCATATTGCTGATTTAGAAGAAAATACCTATCCCCTCTCCAGTTCAATTGTAATTTGCATGATGCAGAGATATTTTTGTATTACTGACATTCTTAGCAGTTGTTTTTGTCTGACGTTAGTGTTCCATGATGCCCGTTAGCTTTCCCCCAGCTCATTAAATCATCCCCTAAAAACCCTTATTAATTTTTCATGTTGTCAATCAGCTCTACTTTGGATAAGGTAGTATTTAAGCATAAGTCATTATAATACATAAACAAATTACCAAGTGCTTCCTGGAAAAGCTATTTCCAAAAAAAGGATGGCAATATTGTCATCTTAAAATTAACTAATCAAACCAAGAACTTGATGTATCATATATGCACACTTCCTCTTACCTGAAAAACATTTGCATCTCTTACTATAGCAGTTCTGCAACACCACTAGAAGGCTTGCAAACCCATAATCAACTGTTATGTTTCATCAGATGAATTCAGTTTATATTGTTTATTTGACTTCATTCTTGCAACAACAATTTCACATAACAGGTAGAATTTTCAAAAGTACTTGAAGATTTGGCAATATGAAGATACTCATGAAAATTAAGACAAATTGACTAAAGATGTGAAAATAATTTAACAACCACATCAATGTTCTGATTTTTTTAAATTAAATAAATTAAAGACATAGTGCCAATCCCAAAGTTTATACTGTCTAACTGTAGACATTAAGAGTAGAGTCTCAACTTGATGAAAGTCAATAGCAAAACTCCAATTAACTTCTGGTGATTTCCTTGTGATGAGTGAGAAGAGAAACAGTATGCATGGGTGGTGGAAAGCAGTAATATGAGTTACATCACTAAGATCATTAATCATCTAAATCTAGACATGTGGACACCTTGATGGTTCAGATTAAAGTATTTTTCAGGAAGTTCCCACATTTAGCCACATTAGCAGGTATGAGAAACTTTGAACATAGGTAATTCACCAAGATTTACTTTGTCTTCTTCCTTACATGTTTTATGGTTCTCTTCAGTTCTGGCTTCTTTAGGGCCACGACTGAGGAGATTCTGCCATCCTCTCCAGTTAGACTGGATAGAGTGGTATTAGCCAATATACACATGATAGGCAAAGTACATACTACATTAATAGATATTATATGAATGGTATTAATATAGTACACTGTGTGTATGTGTTAAGAGGTTATATTAATTGAACATATCATACTTTTTGTACAATTCTATTCACCCATATTAAGTATCCCACAACACTTTGCAAGGCTGATGTCAGTTTTGATGTATGAAAAGAGGAAGCCTGTCAAAGCCAAGATACAAGAACGGTGTGTCCTATCACAGATTGAGATGTACCTCTATGTCCAGCTGGTTTGGAATGTGATATTGAAACAGAAATAAGGAAAAAAAATAGAACAACGGGTTGAGAAATTAGTGGGTCAGATTTTAGGTGATATAAGAAGTGCATTTTAACTTGTAACCAGCCATAATATAAATATAAATGGATATTTATAAGGTCAACATGCTGTTAGATTAGAATTGCATCTTGGAACGAAAGTGTGTCTCTCCTTTTTGTATTTTATTGTTTTGTCTTTACACACAATATTTGGCTGAATTGGGTTATCTAGTCTTCTAAACATTTTTTGTTGTGAACCACAAATAAGTCAATCAGTTGGCCTTTTTATTAATAAATAATGGCTAAAAAGTATGGCAATACTTTTTCCACTTGTCCTTTGCTTCAGTGTACTGTCTGTGGCTGCTTTTGAGGTTAAAAAAAATATGTTGTGGTTAAAAAAAATTCCTGCTATACTGATTTACAGAATCAAGAAAGCAGAATCCGAAGGCTTTTGTACCTGGGGAAAATAACGAGAATAAATCCCCTTGCAGACACTCTTATTTGAAATAGTTGTTGCACTTTAAATTCACACCATTTAAAGTTGCACTTTAAATTTGAAATAATGTTCAAGTGTAGATAAGCCATCTTCTAGGAACAGCCAATTCTAAAGTGAACCCCAGAATCTGGGGTGCATTAGATTTGTATTGCCCTCACTGGAAGAGAAAAATGGTGGAAGCATCAAAGTAGTGTCTTTTCTACATGTGCAAGTTATTTTGGATTAAAGTTTGGTATGAATTTAATTGCAGTAGCTGTTGCAGAATCAGGGGCATAGACACAGAACTTTGCCACTGCAGGGTCACCCAGCAGCCGGCAGCTGCGACTGGGGCAGAAGTGCCAGCACCAATACTTCTGCTCTGCCCATGGCTGTGATGCCCAATGACTACACAAACAGGGCAGAAACGCCGGCACCTCTATCCTGCTTGCAGCCGAGACTGCCAGCTGCTGGCCAGCCCTGTGGCTGAGGCAATGAAGTTTGCGCTGCTGCCAACCCAGGTGCTGTGACTCTCCTTCTCCAGGGAGGGTGGCAACATCCGGTCGCATGACCTGAAGTTGCCCTGACCAGGCTCACCCTGCATTTGTAGGGGTCCAGCCAGAAACCAGGCTGGCTATGCCCCTGTGCACAATAGCTCCCCATGTGGACATTCTTATTCTGGAATAAAAGGATCCACACTGGGTAGCGTGATCAGGTAACAAGTATGAAAAAACAGGGCAAGGAATGGAGAATAATGAGACAAAGCCTTGATTATTGGAATTGGCTCCATAAAATCAGGACATCTGGTTGCCCTAACATTGGGTGCTATTCCATAACTCTGATTTTTCACTAGCTATTCTAGTTAATTTCCTAGTGTAGACAAGCCCTAAGAAATAGAACTTTGAAAATTGTAATCTCTCCTCAACTTCTGTCTCTTTCCTCCTGGGGTCTGTGATCCCTATTCCTGATTCTGAGTGCTTTCTGAAGTGACAAATGTTTTCAGTCTGTTTCTCAGCCTTGGAAGTCATTCTAGCATGCCATGCTGATTTTTCGTGACCAGATAAGGAGGCCCTTGATGAATCCAAGCACTTGGCTGCCTCTTTCTCAGGATTAGAGGCTGTTTTGATACAACTAGTTCAAATTGACCTTACAAGAATAGGTTAAAAGGGAAGACTTTCAGGCACTAAGTGTTCCAGACACTTAGTTTTAGTTTTTCTGAGTTTGCAAGCGGCAAGGAAAAAATAAATCTGAGCAAAACACTCAGTATTGAAACCCTTTCCTGTGAAACAGAGAAACAACTGGAGCAGAGACATTACAGTGTAAAGGAGCAGCATTTTTTATACTAATAAACCAATTCTGCTTCTGCTACTTGCCAGGAGTTGGCATAAGAAGGAAGGAGCTGCCATCTGTGGTTTCTGAATTGGTCTACGCAGGTGCAGAATGTGGATTTTAGCACGTATAACTTGCTTTCCATGTGTTTCCTTTAATAGGTATTTTTTGGTCTCTTTACTATGATTGATATAGCAATGCTGGCTAATTGTATGGGTGGGGGGTTAGCAACATATAATAAATACACAGTTTCCTAAGCGTTGTTTCATACAAGTATATATTGCTTTTGGTGGTGTCATCTTGACCTGGAAGCATATGGATGAGACCAGATCTCCATAGTTACTGTGCGCCAATCAATTTAATATCAATCTTTAGCGACTATAAAACAGCTGTTTCCTTCTTTATGCCTACAGTGAGGACTGACTGTGTACACCATACTGATTCTAGAATTCTAAATTAGAATTTGAGAGTTAACTCTTGGGGTGAAAGACCTATTAAGAACAGAAGCATACAGTTTCACCTTACTCCTTTCCTTTTAAACTCAATAGGCTTTATGGCATTAAGTAATGCATTCACATTTCCACATAAAAACATTGATAAACTGAGCATAGTTTCCTTTCCTCTTCTAGGTTGAAGAAGTGTAATTATATTAAAAGTTTGGTTCTAAAATGGTTTTTCCTTTTTATTTTATTTCTGTACATATAAGAAGTTCATAATTAATAATGCTTAAATATAACCACACCCCTTGATTAACTAGGGCAATATTTTTTTGTCATGTGTATTTTATGTATAAATTCAACTGAAAGCAGAGTCACAGATGGAAGTGAAACTCAAGGGGTAGTAAGGACAAAAGAACACATGGAGGATTTTGCATCCACAAAAAATAAAATTCCTCTTTTCCTCTGAAACAAAATTTTAGTGAAATCACCCACAGTTTTGATTTTGACAATTACATTTTCTGTTGGCAGATGGTTCTGTCGGAGCTTTTTTTTGATAAGTTGTAATGAAAGCAAACTACAAAGTGACCTGAAGAGATCAGAGCTATGGGGGCTACACATACTGCATAAAGTAATTAACAGTTCAGATACAAAATTAGGGAGCATGATGTACATATGAGTTTGTTTTAATTTGATCCTATTTTTTGTGTAATCAATGATCGTAGATGTTTCAGGAAACATGTAGTATTGCGAGAAGGGATGTGTCTATGAAAGTACCTTTGTCTGAAGAAGTGGTCCATATTATGAAAGTTTGGGACAATCAGTGAATGAAGACTAAGGAAGTAGGTTAACAATTTGCAGCCCTGTGTGTAACACATCTGCTTCATAGTTTTGAAAAATTCTATCATATCATGACTGCAAGTTTGTTGTGTTCCATTGTCAGCAGATGGCCTGGGCATAAGTGAGTTTAAGCAATAAGTGTAGATTTATGCATTGAGTGGCAAGGTAACTCCCTCATTCTGTCTGTTCTTTACTTACAAATGTGCAAAGTAAAAAGGAAACACGTCTTGTGGAGACTGTAGTGCATGAGAAAATGTACCACCTTATGGCTGAATACATCAACAACAAGGCTGCTTTTCTATGGTATTGCAAGAGCTTGTGGATCACTGGGGTTGTTTCACTGGCATCATTGCAGACTAGTCAAGGAAGGTGCATGATACATGCATCTTTAGGCACACCAACCTGTAGAGAAAGTTACAAGCAGGGATTTTCTTTCCAGACCAGAAGATTATTGGCATTTCCACATTCCCAATGGTAGTGATCCTGGGAGATCCAACATACCCTTGCTTCTGTGGCTTATGAAATGATATACTGGTCAGCTTATGAAATGATATACTGGTACTTCAACAGCAGGCTCAGCAGGTGCAGAATGACTGTTGAATGTGCCTTTGGCCACTTAATGGGTCACTGGCAATGTCTACTCAGGAGGTTAAACTTTGAGGGCAATATCTTCAGGGTCATAGCTGCCTGCTGTGTATTTCATAGTATCTGTAAAGCAAAGGGGGAGACAATTCTCCAGGGGCAGAGTGTATAAATTGAACTACTCTGCTGATTTTGAACAGCTAGAGAGTTATCAGAGGAGCTCAATAGGGAGCTATTTGAATGAGAAGGGCTTTCAAGGAGCATTTTAATAATGAGCCACAGTAATGTGTGTTTCTTTAATATGTTGACCCTGGCATAGTTTTCTTTCATTGTTGTATGAACCTTGTAATGATTGCTCTGTATGTGCTACTTTAACTATGCAAATGTACCTATTTCTACTCTCTCTGAATATTATCAGCAGTCACCATATGCTTGGAGATTCAGTCACTTTTCATACGTTGATTTTTATTCTAAACCCATTTAAACATGTCTACATCATGCTGAGGTAAACTTCATACACACTGGAAAAAGTATCTTTAAAGAGGAAGGGAAGGTGAATTCATAAGTGCATATGCTGACAATGGGGTGTTCACAGTTGGGTGTATGTCCAGCTGTCATTGTGCATAAACTCCCATGGTGTGTAGTAGTTGGGGTGCTACTGTGGACATGGACAATACAGGGAAAATCAGTGCACAGAGGGGGAGTGTGGGGAGGTTCTGGAAGGTAATTCTGTGTGGGCTGTAGGGGAAATGAACATGGATATGTAAAACCTGTAGTTCAGTCAGAGAGCCTAGCAAGTCTGTTTGCTCCCCAGGTATCATTATCTGTTGCTGGTACTGCTTCCTTTTCTTGATACCCCTCTGCATTCACTCATTGATTGCACCAGAAGTGTGCAGCACTTCTGGGAACATGTCTTCCTTAAACCTCTTCTTTCTTCTTATCTGATGGAGCCAGTCTGCCAGAGAGTATGAGGAGACCCTGAAGACGATATCTGCAGCTGCTAAAGAAAAAATGGACAGTGCACTTACATTCCATGATCCAAATAAATTACAAGCACAATTTTTTCACTTTCCCCTTGGAGTCATATAGCACAGTGGAAGCCCCAGCTATGCTTAGTATGGGCTGAGAGGGAGGTGGGTGAATTTGAACCAATGGGGAGGGAATAGCATTGGGTTCTTAATGCAAGCACATAGGGCTATTATACTCAATGTTGGAACCATTTTTTATGGACAGTGGTGATTGTAGCTGATATCTCATTCGTGAGGGTAACCAAGCAGTTCCGGCATTTGCATGATTGCGGACTGGGTCTGTACGAATGGTGAAATAATTGCCTAGTGGCATGGCAAAATGTCCTAGCATGGGGGAAGAAACAAAGCAGTTCTCTCTCTCCCTGTCACACACACACACACACACACATTTGGCAGAGGATTACAGATTACCTCCAAGAAACTTCCCTTTCTCTATATAGGGACATTGTGGTGTACATAAACTAACTTTTTGGCAGGGCCTGCTCTGACTAGCTGTATAGAGGGATGAGAATTGTACCTGTACTGTACTGTTTCTTTAGCCTATTCCCCACACGGACCCAGGAGATATACCATCTTCAGTGGCAGACAGTAGTGCAGTTGTTGCATTGACCTAGCATTGTCAACAGAGTGGTAGCTGCATTAGGTCTCCACACCAGGAAAACAGGAAGAGCAATTTCAAAACTCCCCAGGGCTGTGTGCCTGGCTGCAGGGCAGCAGAGTTGAAAACTGTGACAAGAGAGGTCATGATGGGCATTGTGGGACACCTTCTGGAGGTCACTTAGGTTGAAGCAAGCAACACAGTATCTGTATGGACATTGTTGTTCTGTTTCACCCTAAGCATTACACCTTTTGCTGAGGTGGTTTTATTAGCGCAGCATAGCAGTTGAGTTATAGTGGCAGGTGGAGCATTGTAGTATGTTAACCTCCATAGTTGGATTGACATAAGCTGCTTTATGTTGACATAACTTTACAATCTACACAAGCCCTAAGATTTTAATGTGCCCTCTACATCATTTTTGGAGCACTCTCTTTGTTTTGCTTTCTCGCTCATCTTGGCACATTTGCATGGAAATCCAAATTTTTGTGTCTTAAGAATTCTCTACCCCTGAGATCATAATCCATTTTTGTACCATAATCATGAAAACACAGAAGCAAATGATTATACATGTTGGTGGGTCGGAGGTAGTAAATGCACAAAAACACATATGAGCCTTATTCCATGCTCAAATCCACATTTCTATTTGAAACGATGGGTTTGGCAAAGCAATGCCAGCTTCTGTCTTAGTTGTCAGTCTTGTGGTGATCTTCTTTCAGTAGCCTTAGATCTCCATATCCTTATATCATCTCTGTGTGGAATGGCAAATTCCAAGATGTAGTTTGATTAAAAGAGGACAGATTCATTTAAAATAAATAAACAAATCAATAAAGCCAACAAAGTTATTCCACTGATAAAATCTTCAGAGCTGAAATCAAATGAGAGCTTAAATTATATTAAATTGTAGCATTAAAACATTCTGAACATTCAGCAGACCAATCCTTCAAAATGATTCACACAAGTAGACTATTACATCTTTCAGTGGGATACGACATGGATAATTTAGCAGTATCAAATCACGAGTCTTATCATTGCATTGGGGGGATGTTAAGGGAAATATAACATTTTGAAGACAAATTATATTTTCAAAACCCTTGTTCTTGCTACAGGTGTAGCCTATATAAATTTGAATTTGGATATTGGGGTATCAAGAAAAAGAACATTTCTACAGTAAAACCAAGTTACCGGTCCAATCTTGACACCCCTTTCCCACGAGTGGCCCTATTGACTTCAGTATTGGGCTGTTTGGATGAAATACTAATTCAGCTGAATTCTATGGCAAAATTCCCATTTAGTTTAGTGCAGCAGAATATCATGATGAGTCACGACTCCTCTCTCTCTCATGAGGGAACATACATTAGAATGCTGCCATTCTCTTTGAAAGATGAATATATGGAAAATGATCATTGGGCCTGTAGTAGCAATTGAGTGAATGACTAATGCTATTTTCTTCTTATAAAGGGACATATTTCCATTAGAGCATGTAACCTGGATAAAATAAAAGAAAGGAGGAAAATAATGAAAAGGAAAGTGATACAAAAATGTTGAATCTGGTCTTATATGCTAATATATTAGATTGGGAAATTCCTTAATGTTCTCAGTGGAAATGTGCATTACCTTGTTATTCAGTTAGGTCAACCTGAGAAGTTGTTTTGCTGTACTTTCTGGTTTACCTTTATATGCGACATGATTTTCTCTTTTCCCCGCTGATGCTCCACTGGTTTTCCCCTTCAGTTCTCTTGTACAATGAATCAGACAGAGGATTCCAAGGGCTTTGGTAAACCTTTAAATTATTTTCCAGCAGTGATATAGAATAGAATTGAGTGTATTTTACAACAAAGCTCTTTGCAGTTTGATAAAGCGTAATTATAGAAGTATAGAAATGTAGAACTGAAAGGAACCTTCAGTTCCAGTAAGTCACTGAAGCAGCACTAAGTTTTACAGACCATCGCTGACATTTGTTTGTCAAACCTATTTTTAAAAGCCTCCACTGACAGAGATTCCACAACCTCCATAGGTAATTTATTCCAGTACCAAATTACCATTACATTTGGGAAGTTTTTCCTAATGTCTAACCTAAATCTCCCTGGCTGCAATTTAAGCCCACTTATATTGTCCTCAGTGGATAAAAAGAACAATTGATCACACTTTTTTTTTTAATAACAAACTTTTATACACTTGAACTTTCTTATCATATCAACTCTTTTCCTGGCTAAATAAACCTATTTTTTAAAAAAATCTCTCCTTGTTGGTTATGTTTTCTAGATCTTTAATCATATTTGTTGCCTTTCTCTCTATTTTCTCCAAATTGTCCACATTTTTTTCCTAAGTGTGGTGGGAGAACTGGTCCCAGTACTCTAGTTAGGGCCTTCTCATGTCTTGCTTATAGTATTCCTGCTAATATAGTCCAGAATGATAGTTGAGGGAGTTTGTTTGTTTTGGATTTATTTTGTAGCAGTGTTACCAAATTGATTCATATTTAGTTTATGCTTTACTGAAACCTACAGGTTCTTTAAAACAGTACTCATTCTTAGGCCATCATTTCCCTATTAGTGTAAGCTTTGGAGAGAGCTCAGCGGTCATACTAAGTAGTGGGAAAGTATTAATGTGGTAAGAGGATGACAAAATTTGCAATATAATTTATGCTGGGGAGGAAAAAAAGGCATAGATTATTTCTCTTATTAAATGGATTTATGGGAGATTTTAGCAAACTATTTGGACCAATCTGTATAATTTATTAATAAACTTTGTTAGTTATCTGTCACACATGCATACATACTTACATAGCAGAAGAATTATGCATTACTTACACTGTACCCCTTGCATTTTTGTAGGGATGAATACTAAAAAATTACTCCAATATGTGGATCCTGATTTATCTATTGTCTTCAGCATATATTTTACTAAGGTCAGCTTTTTTAAAAATATGTTTTAAAATAAAATAAAGCCAGGATCTTTGAGCCATATTAATTTTAAGTAGCTTGGCAAGATCAGAGGAAGGACCAAGTACAAGTACAAGTTGTGTTGTCTTTAAGTAAGATGTGATTTAAATGGCTGTAAAGTATACCACTAATTCTCCTTCAATGGTTTTGTTTCAGGTCTACTTTCAATTACATTTCAAAAGTCATTTATTCTACTGCTGTGCCTCTGGTTTAGCCTGATTACAATCTCAGTACAATTTTAAAGGACTTGTAAATAAAGTTAAGCAAGGCATCCACTCTGTATTTACTGTATATTCTTTAGTGCTACCCTTTTCAGTTAATAAGCATTAGTTTTAGTTTTATTTGCATATAACATTTTTACCCTGAGAATTGTTCATTGCTTACCTTATTTTTATCCATCTAGGCATGTCTATTCCCCTCATCACCATAGTTTGAGAGTCTAGAAATAATGATGTTTTTATTCTAAGGTTCAGTGTTTAACACCTTGTAATTACTTTATTTCTTTATATTTACACTGTGCAAAATTGCCACAGAGGAAATATAATAGAATTATAGTACTGGAAAGGACCTTGAAAGGTCATCTAGTACAGTCTCCTGTACTTATGGCAAAACCAAATATTACCTAGACCATCCCTGGCAGGTATTTGTCTAACTTGCTCTTAAAAATCTCAAATGATGCAAATTCCACAGCCTCCCTAAGCAATTTACTATGGTACTCAACTACCCTGAAAGGAAGCTTTTTCTCTATGTCCAATATAAACTGGACTTGCTACAATTTAAAATCACTGCTTCTTGTCCTATCTACATAGATTAAGGAGAACATTTTTGTCCCTCCTCCTTGTAACAATCTTTTATGTACTTGAAAATGGTTATCATGTGCCTCTTCTGTCATCTCTTTTTCAGAGTAAATAAACCAATACACACAGAGTGTGTGTGTGTGTGTGTGTGTGTGTGCGCGCGCGTGCACACGTGCGCACTTGGTGCTTTAAACGGCCAATTTCACAAAAAGCTGAAAACATTTCTGAAGGAAATCAGTTTGGAGGAAGAATTTAAACAGAAAAATGTGAATGATAGTTGGGAATTGTTTAAGAACAGTTTTCTATAGAAGCCTAAAAAACCATAATCAAGGAAGAAGGTTATACTAGGGTTTTTCATTTGTTTGTTTTTTAAGTTGGAGGTTTAATAACACACATACACACATATGAGAATAAAATGCTTAGTGTGAGCACTGGTTACATTCTTCAACAATTAAAATATCAAAATAATGAATAAAACATTGTTACATGCATAGTGTAAAACAACAAAGAAAATTTGATAAGGAGCAAACCCTTTCCCTTAATTAAAGGGAGAAAGTGGTACAAAGGTATACATGAGCCAACAGTAATTAATATAGAAGATGGAGTGGAGAAAAGTGAACCTGGAGTTCTTGTTTTTGTGGTTCTTTAATACAAATACTGTACTGATGGAAATATTGTTTACAATTCTACACAGAGGAGCCTATAAAATAGAAGCTTCATTGGGAGAAACATATGCAGTGTATACACAAAACATACCAAAAAAGTATAAAGGTGAATCTCAGTTAATTCACTGTCTTGCAATCTCAGTATATTTTAGCCATTTTCTGACAGTCCTTTGAAGACATGAACATCTCTATAAAGAGCTATATGCAAACTTGATTTTGAAAGTTATTATGAAATGGTGTATGAAGTACCATCTTTCCTATGCTTTTTTCTATTTCCAAAAGAATGTTTTAACATCTTATCTCCCAAAATCTCCAGAGATCTGAAATTACTGATGTGAGTAATTAATAGATAATGACAGAAGAGTATCTCAAAGAGATTGTTTTCCTAAATAGTCTTCTAACATACAGTGCAGCCTTTATTTACAATTAACTGAAACCATAGAGAGTTTTTTAATTTCCCTGTGGGTTACATTGCCTAAAATTCCACAATAATGACTTTCTCCAAAGTTCCATGCTAGTGAAATTTTGGAGTGCTCCAGGAACAAATCTTTGTGGACTTGGGAAACTGGTTTGATATCTATAAAGAAACCCCAATATTTTGAAGATTCATGTAAATTTCCCCAACATCTTAATAAAACACATTAAATTGTATAAGTTCATTGTAGGAGAAAGTAAAAGGTTAAATTAAAAAAGACAAGTAGAAACTATCAGGAATGAAACTTAAGGCCTAGTGAAACAGATCAAAACAGCTAGCCTTAGTTGGATAAATGGTCAACTTGACAGGAGTAGTCTGACATCACAAAAATTGGCAAGAAGTCAGCTTCAGCTACAGTAAGAGTGGAAAAGTACCTGAAAGATGGGAGATGTTGGATCGGCCTAGCGCCAAGGAGATAAAAGTGATGTTTCAGTCAAATCTGAAGGTAATAGTTTGGTCAAACCTAAAGGTGATGTTCTGGTCAAATCTAAGGGTGATATTTCACAGTCAAATCTGACACCCTGATGGATGGAAGTGTCCAGTGAGGCATGGGCATATCAAATTTATGGATGGAATCAAAAAAAAGGAGTGAGTGGACCAATCAAGGTAAGTTTGTACCCCCAAAGGGGACCGAGTCAGTAGGTCCAAGCAAGGTATAAAAGCAGGAGCCCGAGAGCCCAGATTTCGTGCAGCTGAAGGGGGTGATGGACAGTCCTACCATCGTTTGAGCTGTTCTATTGCATTTAGAGCACAAATACTGCCAGCAAATCTGTTGAGATAGATTGGTTGCCATTGTGCTATGTTATAATAAAGCCTAACTTGTCACCTTTGTTTCTACAAGGATCCGTGGTCATATTGTGTTCTTCGATCATGAGTATTGCCTCAATTTACTTATTGCAACAGAATACACCTAGGCTAAAGGTCACTGAGCTAACTGAGTTTTCACTAAAGACCTGAGCTAAAGGTGATTCAAAGTGTTAACCAAAGGAACACCTTGTCTTAGGATCACCATGCTAACTCAGTTCCTGCTTAAGATCCAAGCCAGACTCTAGATCACTGGGCTATCGGAGTCCCCACTTAAAGATTTGAGCCAGGGGTACTCCTGAGGGAACACACATACAGAGACTCATGCACCCAGCCAAACAGATATTGGTGTCAGACACAGAACCATATTAATAAGAACACCTTCCACCTGGCATACTGCATTCATCATCACATGCATGCCTTCACCTAAATAGAAGAGACTCTTGTTTCATAGAACGCCTTTAATACTTTGAATATTCCAGAACTGTAGGCAAAACAGTGACTTAGCTGCTAGTAGTTCAGAGGCTACATAACTGATATGGGATAGGTGTACAGTAATTTATACACAGCCATTAGCATTGAAGTCTGTGAGTTTGTTATTGTTTCCTTATTTCACCCGAGCCAAAGGATTGGTCAAGATGCTGAAGTTATTCCAGAATCTCATTGTGAAAGTTCTATTGGTCATTCACGCAGAGAGGGGTAGGAGGCACTCCACTTCAAGAAGTCATCGAAAAGATACTGTAGAGATTCCATTTTTATTAAAGACTTTTGCAGAAGTCTCTGATTAATGCTAAATTGGGGTTATGTATGTAAATCTTCCACAGAGATGGCAGAAGTAGCTCATATCATTTCAGTGTCATTTTAAATTTCCGCTTTAATGCAGTGGATGAGGATGATATTTTTTGTTTGGATTGGTTTTGTTATACATTCATATTTACAGATGCAAACACTGAATAAATTTCCCACTGATAACATTAGACTTTCTTTAGAATTGAGCATGAATATCTATTCAACAGCAAAGTTCTGAGTTTCACTATCCAACAAATCAGAAATAACACAAAGACTATAATTTAGTCATATGTGAATGTAATCATTCTTAAAACTTATTTGTCAAAGGTTATAATTTATAAGTATAGCAGCTACTGTTAATCAAATTATAGTTTAATTTTCTCATGGCTGAAAGAAATGCAATAATCTCTAATATTTAAAAAGAACAAAACTTGCAAGGAAATCTGCTAAATGTTATTAAAATACATTATTTGAAATGTTTGGGGGGGAGGTTTCATTCCAGTAGTAACGTTCAGTGTTAAATGGGGGAGAAGGAGGCAGCTTTGAGGAAAAATAAATACAAATGTTGATTTCCAATTTACATATAAATTATTTTGTCCTTCCAACTTTAAGAGGTAGTTATTCTGTTTATTTTATTCATATATGTGTATCTTTCTTTACTTAGTAAGCTTTTACAGCGCTTTGTTCAACATTTGAAGCTGGGGAGACAATACATTTTTGCATTATGCTGCTTCCAGGAGAGAGACACAAGTGTGTACACAAAATAAGCATTTCCTGATATATTGTCCCCAACATTACAATATTGGGAATGGTAATGCAAACACAGATGTTTAAAACAATTTTGCTGAACTGACAACCCTGCCCACTTCGATAGTTATGCAAAAAAGGAACTGACATATTTTAAATTGTGCATATGAAATATCACCACAATTAATTCATATAATTCAGGAGAAACAGGCAGCATATGCATAAAGAGCTCTCTAAATTGACTTGCAATGGCTCTTGGTACAATAAGCAAATTCTCACTTAATTGATATGTATGAAAAGATGAAACTGAAATACGATTCCTTAAAATTGTACAAGTCACATTTGTTTTCCAGATATATGATGGAAAAGACAACACTGCTCACCTGCTGGGTGCATTTACTGGGGCTTCATTGAGAGGACTGACACTAAGCAGTACTTCAAATCATCTGTGGTTAGAATTTAACTCAGATACAGAGGAAACTGATGAAGGTTTTCAGCTTGTTTACACCAGTAAGTATAGAGACAAGTAGAATAATGGATTTATGTTGTTTAAGGTGAAGCTATCATTCACAAGGCAGAAGTCCAAATGATGATAAAACTAGAAGAATATTGCCACCAATTCACCCCCTCTCAAAATAATTTATTTTCAACATTCTTCCCCAATCAAACAACTTTTAATGTATTCAAACTCTATTTTCTGTATTATTCAGAGGATCTATCGTTTTTAGTGTTTGTATTTTGCTGGTTGTGTTGCCTTCTTTTCCCAGAGGATTATCTTAAGTTTACTTGCTAACTGAAAGTCAGGAAAAACCATTATGAGCAGCAAAGAATAATTCTATCACTTTAGAAAAACACATAAGCACATGCTTGATTTTAGATACATATAACATTTCATTGCTTTCATGGAATTTAATTATATTCTTATGCAACCTTCCTGAATAGAGGCAGGTCAAATACTGTGCTATTTCTTTTCCATTAAACCAGTGATTTCTTATTTTGTATTGCTGTTTTGAATAAATATTCCAGTCTGGAAATTACCCAGTGCAACTCACTGTCACAAGATATTAAAGAGGTAAAGATCTTAATAGAACTCAAAGAAGGATTAAATATTTACATGAATAAAAAGAATATCTGAAATTACAGTAGCTACCTAAAAATAAATATAAAACCTAATGTTTCATGACATAACCAACCGTTACCTATCGCAGGCAGGCTATCTGTAGTTAGCAGAAAATGTCCCCCACTGATACGTTGTTGTATAATTGTTTGTTAATGGGTATGCAAGCATCTTCCTCTGAAGCATTTGGTACTTAGTAATCACTTTCAGAGATAGGATACTGGATTAAACAGGCAATTGATTTGATCAGGTATGGCAATTTCAGTGTTACTATGCATGTAATTGACTTTTCTGGAATTTTCATAATTAAACTAAAACACATTTCACAGAGTAGGTGGAATAGGCAAATGATGTTGGTTTTGTTTTTACTAAATATTCCTTAGGATACAGTCCCCTGAAAATGAACAAACAAACCATATTATAAATGGCTATGAATTGCCACTATGAATGATAATGAATAATCATTGGGCTAGGGAAAAAAGTGTGACAATGACTCCATAACCTGGAGGATTAGGGTTCTCACTCACAATGTGAGAAACCCAATTTCAAGTTTCTGCTCTAAGGACTATTTAATTATTTATACAAAAAGAAATAGCTTCAACAGAAGAGATTAAGAAAAATCATCCCAGTGGTTATCATGTTTTCCTGTAATGTGGGATGCCCACGTTCAAGTCCCATCTCCTCATCAGTCAGAGAGAGGAATTGAATCTTGATTACTTCCATCCTAAGAAGGTACCATAACCACCAGGCTAAAACTTACAAGGAGGTAAGCCTCATCTTCCCTCCCTACACTATCTTGTGAATCTAGTTTTCTTTTGCTTTTGGGAAACTGTCTGAAGCATGTTTTTTGACTTTTTGACTAGCTGAAAAAAAATGTATTTGATTTGATCCACAGCAAAACATTATTTTTTAATTTTTCAGAATTGTCAGCAAACCAAAATATTCATTATTCACCAGCTCTAATCACAAACTTCAGAGTGACTTTCCCTGAAAAAGGGAAAAAGGGTCACAAGTCTATAGTTAGGTATACTTTCAATATCAAGAGTAAGATTCTTAAACTTGGACCTCGCAATAGCTTCTTGAAGACTTTCTGGTATGCTGCCCTCTTCTCCACACCCATAGGGTAATAGTGAAACTCTTGGTCAACACCGGGACTCATTGCTTCCCTTCTAGCTTTTGGTAGTCAGGCAGAATAATCGTCCAACTGATAGGTTGTGGCATGCAGGTCTCTATCATCTCTGTGTTCTCGGTGAGCCATACTGGCTGAAACTCATTTAATCTACCAAAACAAGTTTCTGTTTCCATGGCAACAGACAGGTCAGTCCAAATCTGAACAATTTTGTCTGTCAAGTAAAATGAAAATTGTTCACAATTAATAAAATACAGATCAGTAACTAAGGGGAAAATGTGTGTGTCCACCAAGTTGTCAACCACTCAGCAGAGTTTCACTTGGTGAGGGTTTGTGGATGTGATGGTGGAAATGGAGAACTTTTTCTCTGCTTCTCACTCGTGGAAATTCAAGGGTCAAATACACTATATAGCTTTGTTACTTCTACACATTATGAACTATATACATTAAAATTTGCTTGTGGTCCAATAAAGTGAGATTTTCAGATGCTCCTACCTTGGTCAAATCAAAAGCAATTTTCACTGGAACACATATGAACATCTCCTATATGAAGGCTAATTTTTGGCCATATTTCAACTTTCTTCCCCCAGCTGCTATTTTGTAATAGACAAGTGCAAGTGTTTCTTTTTTTAAATCTCATATCCTAATCCCCCACTCTGAAAAATGATCTATTTGTATGTTTCAATCCCTGAGTCCTGAAAGTTACGAACTACTAAAACCACGATTAGAATGCACTTAGGCAGTTAACTATTATGAAAGTGCTTGTTTGTATTCCCCTGTGTTTGGGACTGATAAGGACTCATTTGGAGTAGTGTTGAGTTTTGGGCCCTCCATAACACAAAGGATGAGGATAAATTAGAAAGAGTACAACAGAGGGCAATAAAAATGAATCAGGGGCTGGAGCACATGACTCATGAGGCAAGGCTGAGGGAACTAGGCTTAATTTGCAGACAAGAACAAGGGCACATTTGGTAGCACCCTTTAACTACCTGAAAGGAAGGATTAGGCTAAGCTGTTCTCTCTGGGTGCGTCTACACTTACAAATTAAGTCGACATAGAATCATAGAATAATAGGGTTGGAAGGGACCTCACGAGGTCATCTAGTCCAACCCCCTGCTAAAAAGCAGGACCACTCCCACTAAATCACCCCAGCCAGGGTTTTGTCTAACCGAGACTTAAAAATCTCCAAAGATGGAGATTCTACCATCTCCCTAGATAGCCCATTCCAATGCTTCACCACCCTCCTAGTGAGAAAGTTTTTCCTAATATCCAACCTTGACCTCCCCAACTGTAATTTGAAACCATTGCTCCTTGTTCTGTCCTCTGTTACCATCGAGAAAAGCCTAGCTCCCTCCTCTTTGGAGCAACTCTTCAAGTAGTTGAAGGTTGCTATCAAATCTCCCCTCAGTCCTCTCTTCTGTAGACTAAATAAGCCTAGTTCCTTCAGTCTCTCCTCATAAGTCATGTGCCCCAGCCCCCTAATCATTTTTGTTGCCCTCCGCTGGACTCTTTCTAATTTGTCCACATCCTTTCGGTAGTGGGGAGCCCAAAACTGGACACAGTATTCCAGATGTGGTCTGACCAGTGCCGAATAGAGGGGAATTATCATCCCTCGATCTGCTGGCAATACTCCTACTGATGCAGCCTAATATGCAATTGGCCTTTTTCGCAACAAGGGCACACTGTTGGCTCATATTCATCTTCCTGTCCACCATAACCCCCAGGTCCTTTTCTACAGCACTGCTACTTAGCCGATCGGTCCCCAGCCTGTAGCAGTGCATGGGATTTTTCCGTCCTAAGTGCAGGACTTTGCACTTGTCTTTGTTGAACCTCATGAGGTTTCTTTCGGCCCAGTATTCCAATTTGTCCAAGTCTCCCTGGATCCTGTCCCTGCCCTCCAGAGTATCTACCATTCCCCCCAACTTGGTGTCATCTGCAAACTTACTAAGCACGCAGTCTATTCCATCATCAAGATCATTAATGAAGATGTTGAATAGAACCGGCCCCAGGACCGACCCCTGGAGCACTCTACTCATTACTGGTTGCCAACCAGACATCGAGCCATTGATTCCTACCCGCTGAGCCCGTTGATCTAACCAGTTTTCGATCCACCTTACGGTCCACTCGTCCAACCCATACTTCCTTAACTTGCCGACAAGAATGCTGTGGGAAACCGTATCAAAAGCCTTGCTAAAGTCAAGGTATACCACGTCAACGGCTCTTCCCGCATCCAACTGCTTCAAAATGGATTCCTATAGGGTCTGCTTCAAGATTTTTCCAGGAACTGAGGTGAGGCTGACTGGTTCACAGATCCCCAGATCCTCCTCCTCCCATTTTTAAAAGATGAACACCGTATTTGCCTTTTCCAAATCACCTTGATCCTCCCCCAGTTGCCACAAATTTTCAAAGATATAGGTCACTGGATCTTCAATCACATCAGCCAATTTCCTCAGCACCCTTAGATGCATTGCATCCGACCCCATGGGCTTGTGCATGTGCAGCTTTTCTGAATAGTTATGAATCCGTTCTTTCAGCACTGAGGCCTGCTCACTTCCTCTCTATTCTGTGCTGCCCAGTGCCATAGTCTGAGAGCTGACCATGTCTGTGAAGACAGAGGTAAAACAAAAACAAAAAAACAAAAAAAAGTATCACTAGGTTGTCTCCCCCATTTTGTAAGTGGCCCACACTTTTCCTGACCTTTTTCTTGTTATAACATACCTGTAGAAATCTTTTTGTTACCCTTCACATATCTTGCTAGCTGCGACTCCCGTTGTGATTTGTCCGTTCTGATTTTACTACAGCATGCTTGAGCAATATTTTTATACTCCTACCTAGTCATCTGACCAAGCTTGTAAGACCCCTATTTGTGTTTAACCTCACAAAAGACTTTTTTGTTAAGCCAAGCTGGTCACCTGCCAAAGTTACTATTCTTTCTAAATATCAGTGTGGTTTGTTCCTGCACCTTGAATATGGTTTCTTTAAAATACAGCCAATGGTCCTGGACTTCTTTCCCCTTCATATTAGCATCCCAGGTGATCCTGCCCATCATCTCCTTAAGGGAGTCAAATTTCTGCTTTTCTGACATCCAGGCTCCATATCCCTCTACTTTCTTCCTTTTGTCAGTATCTTGAACTTGACGGTCTCATGGTCGCTACTGCCCTAGTTACCATCCACTTCTACTTCCCGTACAATTCTTCCCTTTTTTTGTGAGCAGCAGATCAAGACAATCATGGTCCCTAGTAAGTTCCTCCAGCACTTGTTTGTAACACTCTCCAACAACATCCTGGCTTGTCTGTGCTCTGCTGTTTTGCTCTTCCAGCAGATGTCAAGGTGAATGAAATCCACCTGAGAACCAGGTCCTGTGAGCTGGAAACTTTCATTAGTTGTCTAAAGAAAGCCTCGTCTTTCTTAAGGAACATTAAAGAGCATGATAATTCTACAGCAGGTTTAATGTAATTCATTGAAGGTTTTCCTACACAAACATTTAGCTCAATGTAAGTTGGAGAGCAAATCTACCTCACAGTAGCCTTCATCTTTGTGTGGACTCTGCTATCACTCACTAATAGATCACCACAGTGTATTTTAATTTACCCTTCTTTCATAGTGGGGTAGGTTAAACAAACTCCAGAACTTTTAGTGTACAGTAGCAGGGTCCACACAACCTCTTAACTTATGGCTGGCTAGTGTGGGGTTGATTTACACTACAGAGTGCGAAGAACTATTGTTCATGTAGACAAACCCAAAGTGTTCCACTAAGACTTAGGGTATGTCAACACTGCAATCAGGCAGGAGGGACTATTACAACACATCTTAAAGATGAAAGCTAGTTCCAGTAATAATAGCAGGAAGGCCAAAAGATCCCCAATACATAGTCGTGGTGCAGCTGCCTCTGCTGCCATGGTTTCACTATTACTGTTACTAAAGCTAGTTTTGATCTAACTAGTCTATTTACTCTGCAGGCTCACCTCCTGGTCACTGTGTAAATGTAGTCTTGGGCTCCTATGTGCACCAATAACTTTTGAAATTGGGTTTTAGAATCCTAAGTCACTTAGGTGTTTTGTAAAATTTTACCTGCAGTCATAGAGTGACTGATAAAAAATGTATTCTTTTACACAGAGAGAGAGAGAGAGAGAGAGAGAGAGAGAGAGAGAGAGAGTCATTAATTCCTTTCTCAGTATTTGAATGAGGAAGTCTAGATAGTTCTCATGGAGAATCCTAGCCCCCTTTTGAAAATCCTCTATCATTTTATCCACCATAAGCCCATTTAAAAATAAAACAGAAAAAAAAATAACTTAAATGTGTTGTGAATGACAAAGTGAAAACATGCTCTGTTCAGACTCGAAGACAAAAAGTGTTTAATTTTACAAATGTGTGTTATAATTTTAATTCTGTTACTCTTTACTCTCATCATAGGTTTTGAGCTTTCACATTGTGAGGATCCTGGTGTGCCGCAATTTGGATACAAGATCAGTGACCAAGGCCATTTTGCTGGCAGCACCATCATATATGGTTGCAATCCAGGTTACACACTCCATGGAAGTAGCCTTCTAAAGTGTATGACAGGGGAAAGAAGGGCATGGGACTATCCTCTGCCAACCTGTATCGGTAGTAGACGCTTTTTAACTTCAATGAAAAATCTACTGTGTTAAAACTATATTCTAGAGGATTGTTAATTTAATGTGTCCATGATCTGGGAAATATGTCCCAACCTGAAAAAATGTATCACTTCTGGGTACTTAAAAGATGTAACTAGACAGTCAGGAAAGTAAATATTAATACAGGAGTGCATAATGGAAATTGTTGCTAAATGAGTTCCTTGTGATTTTTAGTACTCAAAGATAACTTACTTTAGCAAGACAAGACAGTAGATACCTTTTCTATTTGTAAAACCAGTAAGTAAATTCTATTAATGATTATTTATAAATCACTTTTATTGTGTAAATATTTTTTTAAAAGATACTCTGCAAATGTCAAATATTAAGACTACAGTAGTACACATTGGTGGGGTAAGTATGGAGGGGCTAGATTATGGCTTTACTACCAGCCCTGTGTAAAGAGTGTATTGCCTTACAAATAGTGCAAGGAAGAAGAGGCATGCCCCCTTATTTGGGAGGTGGCAGAGAGAAGGGAGGGAGTAGCATTTTGCCACTGGCTGGGTGGAAGCCCAGAGCTCCATCAGTTTTCCTGTTTGCCCAGATGTTTCTGAGAAGGGACTGAGGGGTAACAGGGAAAAAGATTGCACATGTGCCTTCATGTTGAAACTTAAGTTCTGTGAAAAACTCATATGTGCATAAAAGGGAGGATTTTGTCTTATTCTTCTTTATACCTCTGCACAGCCATTCATTATAAGATATAGTCTAGCCGAAGATAATGAATTAAACATAACTTTTATTTTAATAATTAGTCCACATAACAAAACAAATGAGGATTTTGTTGATCCTTAGAACTAGGTATTACATTTGATAACAAATCCTTCCTGAGCCAGCAAGTCAAAGAACTTGGAGCCATATAGGCTGCTGAGCTGTCTTGCAGAGACTCAAGAGAGTAAATATGAACCTGAGGGCAGACTGTTAAGAACCAGGTCACAAATCCGAAATTATACTGCCTTTTCACTTGTCATTTATTAAATCTAAATTCATCAGGTCCTATAACAATCAATTCATGTGGACAAGTTCCAGTTAGTCTAATTCAGCAAAACAAACAATGAATCCTCTGGCACTTTTAAAGACTAATCCATTTATTTATCACATTCTCTTTTGTGGGTGTATCCTGATGAGCCATTAAAGACATGAGGAATACACCCATTGTGTCCTTAATGGATCATCAGTTTACTCCCTGGGACCATTATCCCTGGTACATTCCTAAACATTAAGGAGACAATGGTTGTTCACACCCTCCCGTCTAAGGCTTTCTTCTAGAATGACATAAGTTAAAGTATGGATATAACATCAAATTCCTAACTTCTAATCGAGATAGAATTCCTAGACATAAACTATATAATCATTCCCAGCAAATTACTACCTTTCTATTGATACCAAACATGACATAGTTCCTATGGATTATAGCATTTATGAGATATCCATAGAAAATAATATCATAAATGCTTCCCTAAATCCAGACAG
>ML685784.1:6502401-6526541 GCA_007922175.1 Pelusios castaneus | reverse complement strand
CCTGCTGACAACCGGAGCCTGGGAGCTGAGCTGGGGGGCTGGCTCGAATCAGAGCCGGCCCCCCAGCACAGTCCAGTGGTTCGGATGACAGCGGGGGCTGGCAACGCAGCCCCCCGTGCCACCGGAAGCCCTGCAGCTGGGCTAGGAGGCTGGCTGTGGGCAGTGCATGGTGGGACAGGTGCCCACCATGCACTGCTCTTCTTTCGCAAAGGAGCATTCACCGTGTGAATGCTCCTTTGCGAAACAAACAGCAGTGTGTACACAAGAAAGTGCTATATTTATAGCGCTTTCCTTGTCCAGCAATAACTTTTATTGCGGGACAACTGTGTAGTGTGTACATGGCCTTAGTAATCATACAAACTGAAGAATTTGGTTAAGGAGCTGATGAAACCTAGCCAAGCAATGTAGCAGCTAAATTACATAGAAAAAGATCACTAAGAGTGTTGTGTCCAGCACTGATGATGAAGAGGACATGTTCTAAGGTAGATATGGGCCTACATCAAAACAACTTCAGACTATAAATTAGTTGAATTCTGAATCTGGACTCTCTGGCTGTGTCCTGTTTTTCTCAATAAAGTACCATACCAAAACCCTGGATTCAAAAACTCTTGAATTTACATAAAGTCTTGATCTTGACTTGTAGTTTGAGGCCATGGCTCATCCCTAATAAATATGAGGTCAGGTTTTGAAATTTTGAATAATAATAATAATAATTATTATTATTATTAATAGAAAAGTGTCATAGTGAAACGTATTAAAGGTGGTCAGAGGCATTTTAGTTTGCTATTATATTCAGAAATCAGATTAATAATTTGAATGATTACACTTCAATGCAAAAAATGTCTTAGTGATATGGATGCAAACAAAATATTAGAATATGTATAAAAGTTTCTTTACCAGTTTCATGCAGCTCTAAAAGTCATAAATGAGCCAAATATATGTTTGCAATAGCCATGGACACCTTTTTTTCATATTCTATTACTTATGGTACAGAGAGGAAAAATGTTCCATTGTCACGATCCTCAAATCTGGAGCAGAATTTCTAATCCTGTTTCTTGGAGTAAATTTAATTTTTAATTTATTTTCTTCTGCCAACAAATAATATTCCATTAATAGTACACTCAGTTTATGTCCCTATTCTACAGTGAGAATAACAATCTATCCCATTCTCTGACCTGAAGAGTCACAAGGAATATTTTCCAAAAGCTCTGGTAGTTTATGAAAATACCTAAAAAGATATTAGAGACTTAAAGGGACTGCCCATCTCTGAAAATTTGCTTCTGCTATGTCAGGAAATCAATCAAGAGTTCCATTTCAATTACATTTTGTCTTAGAGCTCATAGATCATAAGGTAATAAATCCCCCAACTAAATATTTTAGGTGACGTTAAATCAAAATTGAACTGCATTTTAACTACAGCAAGAAATATAATCAAAGCATTATTTTGACTTTGGTGTGGCCAAGAGAGAAATCATTAGTATGATTTAAAAGAAAGGAAAGCAAAATAGGGAGATTTAAAAGACCTGAGCAGTCTTTATAAAAATTAGGTTTTCTCAGAAGTGGGCTAGAAGGATTACAAATTATTCAGGTTTGATTAATGATTGGCTGAGGCCAACTAACAGGGTGTCACTTACAATCTCTTATCCTTTAAGAAATCATATAGTTTTTCTCTGATTATACATCTTTGGTAAGAAATTTTATGTCTCTGCATTTCAAGCCCAAACTTTTATTTTCTCTGCATATTCTGGCTTTATTTAGTTTCTTCTCTGACTGTTACTTAATATTCTCTTTCTTTCTTACACTTCTGTTATGTATTTTACTCCTAATACTTTATGGCTCTATCATGCTTTTAGTAGTTAAGTTCTACATTGTTTTCATTGGACAATTTTTCATAATAAAAATAAACGGCATGGTATGTTCCATAATGACCATATTACATTCAAAATTATCAGAAAAGCAAAGAAATTATTAAAAATCATAAATATTTAAATACGATACACAAGTACATTATCTTTCTAAAGCATGTTAAGTTCTCCTCCTGTCTTGCATTATAATTTTATAAAGTGTGTTCATTAAAAACATGCTTTATTGATAATCAGCAGTATATAAAGATAGTTTTGGAGAATAATATATAATGTAATAAAAATGACATGTAATTCAAATTGTGTTTTCATTAGCTGAATGTGGAGGCCGTTTTAAAGGGGAATCATCAGGAAGAATCTTATCTCCTGGCTATCCTTTTCCTTATGACAATAATCTGCGATGTATGTGGATGATTGAAGTAGATCCAGGAAATATTGTCAGGTACTGTAATTGGAGTAAATATGAGCTGCATTTGAAAAAAAAAAAAAGAGAAGAGTTCAAGATATGGATGCAGGCCTGTATTTCTAACACTCTGTCTGGGTTCATGATTTTGGTTTAAACCTATCTCTAATTTCACTGTCACTAGTCTTGTGATTGAGGGTTTATAAGGTTAGGTAGTAAATTATGTCATTAGTTAAAACAAAGTGATTAGCTTTAGAACCAGTAGCTGTTAAAACACACAAACACATGTATCTACACACACACACACAGAGTTGCCCGGAGTGCGCAGCACCAATAATGTGGACAAATTAGAAAGAGTCCAGCGGAGGGCAACAAAAATGATTAGGGGGCTGGGGCACATGACTTATGAGGAAAGACTGAAGGAACTAGGCTTATTTAGTCTACAGAAGAGAAGACTGAGGGGAGATTTGATAGCAACCTTCAACTACTTGAAGGGTTGCTCCAAAGAGGAGGGAGCTAGGCTGTTCTCGAGGGTAACAGAGTACAGAACAAGGAGCAATGGTTTCAAATTACAGCTGGGGAGGTCAAGGTTGGATATTAGGAAAAACTTTCTCACTAGGAGGGTGGTGAAGCATTGGAATGGGCTATCTAGGGAGATGGTAGAATCTCCATCTTTGGAGATTTTTAAGGCTCGGTTAGATAAAACCCTGGCTGGGGTCATTTAGGGGGAGAGGTCCTGCTTTTTAGCAGGGGGTTGGACTAGATGACCTCGTGAGGTCCCTTCCAACCCTATTATTCTATAATAACCACACCAGGGCGGAGAAGCACTCTAAAGTTCATTTGACATCTCAAGCAGGCACACGGAGACAGGCATGTATCAAATCATGCGCACCCCCACCCAGTTGTGGTGTCCCTTTTATATGTGGGTTGTTTACAGGGAGCTTTGGCCTGGGTGTATGTGGCGCTTCCCCGCCTTCCTCTTTTAAGGGTTTCTATGTGAGTTGCTGCAAGCTAAAACTGGCTTAGACTGGTACTGTTATTCCGTTATGGGGAAAGGTTATCAGTTCCTGCAACCAGGGAACAGCCTTATATGGGGTTGTTGTTGGGATTGTTATGTCCCAGCTGTGTCCGAGTCTGGAGCGAAGGGGTTTCATCGACACTGTGGCCTTCCACCCCCCTGAGTTACCCAGTGCGCAACCCCAGACACAGGCAGGGGCACCAAAATCAGCATAACCAGCCATCGGATGCCCCAACCAGCATTAAAAGGAAACAATTATAGCTCAGTAATTAATTTTAATTTTAATTTCAAGTCAAGTGTCTGATCACAGTTTATCATTAAATGCTTGACTGATACAAACTTATATTTCTCAAAGAATTATAAGGGTATATTTTAATTTTTGTTGATCATATTTTGACATATATAACATGATATTATTTTAACATGACTAAGAAAAGAATATGGGAAGTGTTCTTTTTAAAAACAAAACTTAGGTTATTTGAATAGCCCAAGCAATATATTAATCTATTTTATGTAAAATCAAATATTGTTAGATAAAGAGAAAATTCAAACCACTATCAAAATATTCTCTACATTTAATATATGTGCGCATTGTTACTTTTTAGGGTTTATAGTATCAAAATTAGTATGGAGAAATACTTGTATAAATGCAGATTCACTTGCTATATTGATTTTAGTTTTATAATTAGAGAGATAAGTTTCTGGGAAAAAAAAAAAAACAAAGCTGACAGAAATGTTATGGTATTTTACAGCCTCCAGTTTCTGGCTTTTGATACTGAGGCATCACATGATATACTGCGAGTTTGGGATGGGCCACCTGAAAATGAGATGCTTCTCAAGGAAATTAGTGGATCTCTCATTCCAGAAGGCATTCACAGCACACTGAACATAGTAACTATCCAATTTGACACGGACTTTTATATCAGCAAATCTGGGTTTGCCATCCAGTTTTCAAGTAAGTTTCTTTTTAAAATAGGTCTCCTTGAGCCAATTTGGTGGTGGTGTTGCTCTCATTAACGTCAATGACATAATTTTCATTGGGTGCAATAGAAGCAGAATAAGTCCCCAGACAGTAGTATTATAAAGTTGTATTTTTTTTTTTGTCATGGTTGTGACAGCAGTCTTTGTTTATATGGTTTTTAAAAAATCACTTTTGCTGTGTTGGCATTGCTTCAAGAGCAGCTGAGAGATATCAAGCATACTCACAATTAGGGCCAATGGCTTGTCACAAAGAGGGTGGAGATGGGTGTGTCCACCCTTCTCTGATCCACAGAAGAAGGAATTGGAGCTAGCATAAATGCTTTCTGAAATATATGTGCAGAGAGTCTGAGGGATCAATGGTTCTCTTCTCTTTGTCTTCTTGCACTGCTTCATCTACTTAATTTAACAATCAGGCACTGTGATTGTAGTTTTAAACTGTTACTCAAATATTACTACATTTTTAAATGGCTACACAAAGAAATATTGTAACTTTTGCTAATTTTTAAACTCATTTTTCCAAGTAATAACTTTAAAAAACTTTCCTGTGGCAAACCCCAAGCTATGGGATCTGCTTAGTAAGGCACAACTATCAGACTTGAAAGAAAGTGTAAGAGTATTTTTCTGATAAGTATTGCAGGATTGGATCAAATATTATCATTTTCTTCAGCAATGTTGACACTACTTCCTATGCTTAACTCAGATATGGTATATTTGATGATAATCCCCTCACTTTGTTGTAAGTCTACCACAATAGTTGTACAAAAAAAACAACAGAGTCCTGTGGCACTTTTAAAAACTAACAGATTTATTTATTGCATGAGCTTTGTGGGAGAAAATCCCACTTCGTCAGATGCTTTCAAAGTTTGTGTTTGGGACAACATGATATGGGAGGGATATGGGAGAAGAACTATGTTCTGGGTCATTCAGCTACTTAGTGGAGGAGCATGTGGCTAAAGAAAAGGAGCATGAGACTGAGCATACAGAATGGGGGAGAGAAGAGAGACAAATCTGACAAGGAGCTGGTATAGAGGGGTGGAAAATTGGGACGCTGGGGGAAAAAAGATCAAGGCAGAGAAAAAGAGAGGGGTCTGAGGATGGCAGACTATGAGCAATCTTAATTCAGTCGCCTTCTACATAAGCATTAGACTAGTCTTTAATTACACAATCACTTGATCTTCTTTTTTCCCCACTGGGTCCTTACCCTCTTCACTTCACAGAATAAAACTCCTTTGGGGATGAATGAAGATTATATTATGAAGGATGCTGTTGTTTGTAGGATGCCTATAGAAGATGAAAGGTGAATATAGTCAATGAGGCAGGTGACTGCAGGAGGAGAACAAAGGACCTTGTGGCTAGGGAATTGAATGCTGTACAGTCTTCTGTGTGATGCTAAACCCGCCACTTAAATATAGATTTTTGGTCAATAACTGGGTGTTCCTCATTTTCAACTTGGAAGCCTGGGCCTGATATGCAGAATTGCTGAGTGCTCACAACTACAATTGCAATTGAAGTCAGTGGGAGCTGAGCATGTTTATGTGAAGTGTTATATCATGCAAAGTACTCTGAAGAAATAAAATTCTAGGGCTGTGTCTACACTGGTAAATTAAGTCGACTTAAGCTTGCTTAAGTCGACTTAATTTACCCTGCATCTACACTACATTTTCCTTAAGTCGACTTAAGCAGCTTGCTTAAGTTGACTTAATTAAGGTTGTCGACCTTGTAAAACCACCTTCTTAGTAGACCTAAGGCTTAAGTCGACTCCCTAGAGTCGACTTAAGCCAGTGTAGACGTGGGGTAGCCCTAAGTCGACTTAGGGCTACCCCAGGGCTACACCAATGCCCTCCCTGCCGGGAGGGGGCACAGGGGTAGGCTGGCATGCCCCCCCGCCTGGCAGGGCAGAGCCCTGCCCACCCTACTCCTATGCCCTGCCAGGGTCCCTGTCCCCCTTTGCCCCATTGTACCCAGGTACAATGGGGCAAAGGCTGAGCCCCCTGGCATTGGGCAAGGGGTGCCCCCCTGCCCCCGTGGACCTCCCCTAGGTCCCCCTAAGCCCCTAGAAGTCGACCTAGGTGTCCAGTGTGGATGCTCTAGGTTGACTTTTTAAATTCCCCTTTAAGTCGACTTTATTTTTAAGTGTGGACACACTAAGTCGACTTAACTAAGTCGACTTTAAGTCAACTTAGTTAAGTCGACTTAAAGTCGACTTAAATTACCAGGTGTAGACATAGCCTAGGTGTCTCAGATTGCACACCCTGAATTAGTTGGTGGTTTTTACCTTCATCTGTCTGTCTCATTTCTTCATCTGTACAATGGGGGTAATACCACTTCTCATTTCTCATGGATTTTGAGAAGCTAAATCAATTAATGTTTGTGGGGCACTTACATGTGATAAATGCTATAGAAAAGCCCATGACAAAAAGCCTATCTTCAGTGCAGGATTTGAGGAGTGTGCAGTAAATAAAACTTGGAGCCACACTTTCACTGATGAGGATAAAAAATATTAAAAAGCTACTCGTTCAATTAGCACTGTATAGTCTCTTCACTGAATGATGCACAGTTACGGTAAGGAAAAAAGAGTGTGATGATGTGTTTTAAAGACTGTATCATAATGCATATGTGCAAGGAGGTCAGGTCAAGTTTGCATAGGCAGTCTTCATTCTGGAGTTTTCTAACTTTTGTGTTCTTGACTTTACAATCATAATACTGTACTTTTAACATAGGTTTTTTCATGTAATATGGAAAAATGGCCCATTTTCTTAAATAGGAACAGGATCAGACTAATAATCCGTAACTGATACCCTTTTCGCTCCCACTGAAGACAGATGATTTTACCATTGTTTTTAATAAGACAAACATTTAGTTCTCTGTGTCTTTAATCTTTTGAAGGCTAGGTTATTTTTACAGTTTGGTAAATTCCCAAGTCCAGTCTGTCATTACTGCAGAAGAGAAAATCCTGACTCAGTAACTTCTACCTATTTTCATAGTTTGAGGCTAGACATGCCTTATTTTGAGCAGCTGGATGTACTGCAGGAAAGACCAAACAACACTTTTCATGCTTTCTTATGCCTATTGAACCACAAACTAATAACAGTTATCTAATAAACCTCTCATAAAACTGAAGTAAATATGACTTTGATGTATCCAGTTGTCACTGTACGGGGTCTCCTCAGGTACTTGTCTGGTACTATTCTGTCTATTCTAATACAATTGAGATTAGGATAAACTTAATATTGGCCAAATTATCCTGAAAGAGCATATTAATAGATGAAAATTATATATATATCTATATATCTATCTATATCTATATCTATATCTATATCTATATCTATATATATCTATATATATATATATATAAAGTAATTAGCATCAATACAACTATTAATTATTTTGTGGAATACTTCTAAAGCCTATTACACACATTCAGACAACATCACTGTTATCATAGCAGTTCTAGCTTAGGACAATGCTGCTGTATTGCTCGGAGAGGGGAAAGAATGGGAGGTCAGCCTGATGTTGTTTTTGTATTGTTCCAGTCTCTCTGGTACCTGAATACAATAGAAGCACATGACAGACCACAGACAATTGCTGTGAGGATAGACAAGAAGGCAAGGGATATGAGATGTGCTGGCATGGTAGCATTTTCTGTGAGGAGGCTAGTGAATAGTAAGTGCCACCTGCCCTGATTTGTAGATTCCAGGCACATTTTTCCCAGAATTTTGGAGAGGGGATTTTGTTCGGCACATTCTTTTAGAGAGAGCCCTGCATTACTGCTTCCTGTTTAATACAGACTTAGCCAAATACATCCCCACAATGCTCAGTTGCTTCTCAGGTTGATGCTGGTATCTTTATTAAATCATCTTTCTTTTAATCAGTGGCTGGAGCTCTGAACTAGAGAGGGGAAGAATGAGTTTGAGCTTTTGAAACTCACAGTCTCTGCACATTTTACAAATCTAATGTAAACAAAGAATAAAAATGGCATAAAACATGTCTGAATAATAAGGATGAGGGATATGACTTTGCCAAAGGTATGAAATTGTCTTTTAAGCCTTGGGTGAACTCCCCATTTTCCTATGCTTTATGTGCACATGATTTTGCATGTCCTATCTTGGTAGTGCAAGTTTTAGTTATGGCATCCTCTTTTATTTTCCAGCATCTTATGGGTAACTCTTCAGTAACAGAACTTCTGGAATCTCTTCATTTTAAACTAAATAACTTTCAAACTCCTGGGACTCCTTTGAGACCAGGTGAAATAAAACTGAGGGAATGAAACTGTATGAAGTATCCACTGAAAATTAAACAATAGAGAGTGAAAAATTGTGTCATAAAAAAACCCAGACTGGACTGAAATCTGTGTGTATAGGCAGGCACTTCAGGAAAATGAGTATTTGAAAAATCAACAGTGGTACTCCAATGTTAAGATTTTGGGACATCCTGTCTAAGACTATGTACACACTACAGACTTGTCCCGCAATAAATTGTTGCGGGACAAGCAAAGTGTTATAACTTTAACACTTTCCCCCGTCCACACATTAACCCTTCTAACACAAAGAAGCATTCACACACTCTTTTGCATTTTCGTTAGAAGGAGCAGTGAATGATGGGCACCAATCCCACCATTCACTGCCCAGCCATCATTTAGGCTGGCAGCGGTGCTCTCTTGCTGCTGAGATCGCTGGCTTCTCAGCAGCAGGGGAGCCCCAGCAGTAGGGACCCCAGTGGCAGCGGGGCTCTAGTTGCCAGGAGTGCTGGCGGTGTCAGTGGCTAGAGTCCCGCTGCTGCAGGGAGTCCCTCAAGCTGCTCGGTTTCCGGCAGAGAGCTGGGAAACGAAGCAGCTTGAAGGACTCCCTGTAGCAATGGAGCTCTATCCACCACGAGTGCTGGCATTCACGGCAGCTGGAGCTCCGCTCCTACTTGTCAATTTCACTGCTCTGCTAGAGCAGTGCAATTGACAAGTATGACAGCTCCGCTGTCCCAGGGTGGCCTCCATTGGTACTCTGGCACATTTCCGGAGGCTGTCTAACCCGCAGTGAGTGTACACACACACACACACACACACTGTTGCGGGACAGACGAGCCGTGGTAAGCATTACCATGATCATCTGGGTGGTTTACCTGTTGCGCGGCAATACAGCTGGTGCCGCGCAACAGGCAACATTTAGTGTGTAAGCTCACAACCTTATTGCGCGGTAAAGCTCCTTACCGTGTGATAAGGCTGTAGTGTGTACAAGGCCTAAGAGGGACAGTCAGAATCTGTGATATAATTAAAAACTGATACCAGAGATCTCAAGCCATGAATCTGAAGAAGACACTTTTTACAGAGAATGTTCTCAAAACTGTGTGTCAAAATGTAGCATGCAAACATGAAGGGATTAGCAATATCACACTGTCCCTATAATCTGGCTAGCACAGATTCCTTTGGGCCTCATTCTGATTTTGAATACCTGAAATGAAAGTCAGGAATACTCCCCTCAGGTCAACAGAACCTGCAAGAAGCAGAATCAGACCCTGCAAGAAAATGAAATAAAAAGAGAAAGGAACAAACATCTGTTTTGCTCCAGACATGAACTATGCAATCCAGGGCCAGACAGATGAATTATAATGAATCAAAAGCTTTTCTTCAGTTGACATTGCCTGCATTTTTTCTTATCAAACTAAAAAGTAATTTATAAGAGAGAGAGAGAGAGAGAGAGAGAGAGAGAGAGAGAGAGACATGGTTTTCAAAGTAAAGGCATCATTCAAGGAGTTTAACGACAGCCTTTCTAAGATTGCTTTGAAAATTATTTGCTTTCCTGACTTCCAGGCCATAATTTCATTCTATCTGTAATATAGTGTTCCATTATTGGGCTGGGGTTCTGATCCAAAGCCCATTGAAGTCAATTTGAATCTCTCCATATATTTCAGTAGACTTTTGATCAGATCATATTATTATATTCAATGTGGCAGCAATTCATCTAAGTATAAATATATTACTTTCCCCTCTCCGCACCAGGCCCCAAATACCCAAATTAAACACCAAGTAACTAAAGGTGATTGGACTATCTTCAGCTGATAGTGAATATAAAATGGCACAGGTAGAATTAGCATCTTGAACTTTTTATTTGTGTGATATTGGTTGACTTGATTATAGTTAATGTTTAAAATATATTGAAGTAAGACATTGTACCAGTGTCCATGTAATAGTTAACTTGACAATACCACTTGTATTTTATTTTTTTTAATCTAATTAAAAGACTTAATTTATACATATATGAAAATATCTTAAATATTTTATTGCAACCCATATCTGACTTTTAAGAGAGCTATTAAAGAGCAAAACTATTAGCTATTTTAATATCCTTACAATAAATAGTTTTGTAAACAGAAAGGAATCTTTAATAGAGTCCTAGGTTTATCACTGTATCCCTGTCTAGTCACTCATTTATGGTAACATCTGTCCCTCCAGATTTTCTGCTTCTACATTCTGATTGGGCAAGCCCATGTTATACAATCCCATCTGCAAAGTTTTCCTGAGCTATAATTTCTTGCAACGTTGTGCTATATTTCTCCACTGGCAGAGACTACAAGTGTTGTTATCAATCTTCAGTTGGTTTCCAAATGGATTCCTGAGATTTTGCTCTTCTCTATATTACTGGGTTGTTTCTTTACTTTTTAGAGCATTGTCGGTGAAGCAGATGTCACCCCTTAACATATAGTCACTCTTTTACTCCCATTCAACAGAAATGATGAGGATCTCTTCCTGATGCTTATGCCATAACAGACAATTTTCTCATGTCTGTTCTTTCAGGACATGATATACTGATTTCATTAGTCCTTAATTAGACCATTAGTGTAATTTGGTGTTTGAGGTCTATGTTTCAGAGATTTGAAAGAGATTTTCTGTCAGAAATATTCATTAAATTATGGATTCCAGAGTTTTAGTTCTGTGTTTTGTTTTGTTAAGAACGTCTTGACCATTGAAAGATTTAAACATATGAAGCTGTTCTGTGGATTTATTTCTTCGATCACTCGCCATCCATTCTTCTCTTTCAAGCTAGCATTCATTTGTAAGGGTACAGCTGGTTACATTGGTGCTCAAGACAGGCTTTCAATTCCTTTCACAGGTTAGTGATTGGTACTTGTGGCAGCAGTAACTGTTAGTTCTTCCTCGCTCTTAGATAAATAGTATATGTGTTTTCTTGATCCAGGAAGATATTGTGAATTAATGTTTAGACATCAAGCACCTTATTGGTCGCTTTTAGTCAGAGGAACTTTAGGTTATAGTCTTCCTAGATGAGAGAAGCTACCAAGTGACAAAGGGGAAATAATGGTTTTCTTGGACCTGTCTCTGCAGAAGCTGTGAATTTTTGAATATTTATTTTTATTTTGATTTAAAATGGGCCCTTAGTCTCAAACCTTGTCCTGACTTAAACCACGTACAACCCCATTAGGCTGAACTGCTCCCAATTACACCATTGTAAAGTCCAACTAAATCTGTTCATTTCAGTGGAGTTAGTCTAGATTTACAACTGAGAGTAAATTTTGACTCAGTCACAACAATGGCATTTTATATCAGGAAAGCACTGGGTTCCAAATTAGTAATGTATTGTCCCTCACAACTAATGTTTAAAGTTCAAATTTTAATTTCATATTCCTAATATGCATCTTTTTGAATCCTGAAAAGGCTACTAGCAATCTGTCTTTTCAAGCTATGTGGGAAAGCACACCACACATTTGACATAACAAATCTCGCCTTTAATAATAAAGTGAAGAACTAGTGGGGCTTTCTTCACCTACTAATGGAAATCACCCCAGACCCTTATAGTTTTCTATAAAACAAAACAAAACAAAACAAAACTGAAAAGCCAAAACATATCTCTTCATATGCAGAACCCCGTAGTGTTATAGAATGGAAGTACTCATGCTGTATTTCTCTTTATCTTCCTTACTAATCCTTTCTCTTTTGTTATTTCTTTCAATTTCATTAAATTATTTAAAGTTGACATCTGATATAAATGGTACACAATCAAAATGTTTCCATAGTAATAAACTGGTGTGATTCAGGCTTTGAAATGTTGGCAGCTAAAATATTTAGATGATTTAGATTACAGCACATGCTTTATTTTTCATTTTACAATAGCCATTAAAAATAGATTCAGAAATGTAAGAGTTAAACTATTCTGGGTGCCATTTTCTCTTCTAGTTGCTGAATGAGATATCATTAATAGGGTTCCCATATGGATTGTCTATAGATACTTTTATGGCCCCACTCTCTATATTATTTGAATGTTTAAAATGGTGGTGGGAGCTGGCCAACTGTAGTAGCCTGCAAATAATAAACAGGTTGTTTGAATGGACCGACTGTACCTAAATAGGATCTTGATTTTTCTGGCTGAAGACAGCCCCCAAGAAAAAGGAAAGCTGCCTGAGGCCAGGGCATGCATCTCTCTGTCCTCTACCTGCAAAGAAGCTTCTTCCTCAGCTGACCAACGTGATTTTTTTTTTGACTTAGGCATAGTGTACATTTGTATTTGGTTCCCATATAATTTTCATTATTCATTATTCTGCTGCAATTCTGAGAACAGCCAGCTATAGTAAAGTCACAATATGTTAGTGCAGTCATCAGCTAAAGTTGGTGGAAGTTGACTTGGTGCAGACTCTAAGTGTCTCTGTAGGAATAGTCTTATCTGGATATTATACGGACGGAATGTGAAAAGTAGATGGAGACAGTTAACAAACAGTAGGTTCCTTTTCAGGCTTTGCCACTGGCTTGTTGTGTGATCATGGGCAAATCACTTTACTCTTCTGTGCCTCAGTTTCCCCTTCTGTGAAATGGAGATACTTGTCTCTGTAAAATGGTTTGAGATCTGCAGGTGAGAAGTGTTATATAACATCTGAATATTAGTCTTTATTATGTATTGAGCCAAATTATCATGCTTGTGGGTACAAAAAAAGCAGAGGGTATTGTGATCCTCTGCTTAATATTTTATTGAGTTCAAAAGGGTCTCACACCTCAAAGATCAACTTTAGTTCCAAAATGCACATAGTTTTTTTGTTGTAAACTATTTTATACTATAAAATGGAGGTCTCTGGCATGTTGCTTAGAATGGTGTCCTGTCCACCTTTTTGTTTCCACCAGAAACATTGTTTATATATTCTGTATGGGAAAAAGTCAGGGTTTGACCTCTAATAATACCCTAGATTTTACACACAAAAAGTATGTTTTGTTTTTTTTATCAAAGTTTGGAATCACTACTAGGGAATTACAATTATTGCAATCTCTAGCAACCAAATTATTGACTAGAATAGGTCCTTCCACTAAGAATTTAAAATAAAATTTGCAAAAAATAACAGTACTGTATAACAGGCTATAGAGAGCAAACTGAGAAAAAGAATTACTACCTAAAGGCAGGGAAAAGTAATAGTATTTGTTTATTTATTAACTGAGGGAATAAAAGTAGGGGTGAGAGGGGAAAATGTATATGAATGTGTGTGTAACACCAACTCATTCAGTAGCTGGGATTAAACCTGGGACTCTTGAGCTAAATGCATTAGCCTCTACTGCTTGAGCAAAAACACATTTCTCATAGCCAAATCTGTAACAGGCTTCTGGCCTAGCCGCTATTAAAGGGGGACAGCCACTCCAAGCAAGCAGTGGTTACATATACATGACACATACATACATATCAAGAGGACATAAGTCCGTAAAAAAAGACTGAAAACATTTTGATCAGTCATAACTGTAAGAAAAAAAACTGGTGTAAGTGACAGGAAGACATTACAGATATCAATTTCTTTAAGAGAAAAAAGTGATCTGTTGAAGTAAAATAGTCACCAAAACTCTTTGGTGGCACTTTTTGTTGTATGGCAGGTTACATTGTTTCCCAGACCTAGTAATGGAACTGTTCTGCCTGGCTGAGCCTGTTTCCTGAGGATATTTCTGAAATTAAAGCTCTTGGTAACTTCACTCTTTCTGAGTGAAGTGATAAGAATGAAACCAATGTGGACACAGGCATCTCGCTGATAGATATACAAGCAGACAAACGAAAGTACTTTTTACTCAAAGCTTCAACTTCATTTTATCTACAGCACTTACCATACATCTGCAACAAGGTAGGAAAGCACCAAAATGACCCCCAAATTAATACCTATCCAAAATTTTGATGTGGTCTTGTATGGCTCTCTGTAGACTTCCAGTTGCTAGCCTTCTGTATCAGGTGAACTTCAGAAGTGTCCAAGTGTCCACCAAACTCAGATTTTTTTCCTATTTATATACCAAATTTGTTAGTATTACTAGCTTGTTTATTAAAATAAAACAACAAGACAAGCAAAATCAAGTGGACAGCTTTTCAGCCTGTCAGGAAGAGAATTTTCCATCAATCAACTGCATTTCACATAGCGATAGTTAACTATTGCCAGACTTTCCATCTCACAATACTGCATGGCTTGCTTTAAACAAAACAAAACAGAACAGAACAAAACCCTAAATCCACAAACAAATGAACAAAAAAAGCAAAACCCTCAAATAAAAAAGATCGTGTTTATTCCTCATGGTCACTCACTTCGCCTTCCCCTTCTGGTCTGCTAGTTGTGTGAAGACTTCAGAAAGGCCCCGTTTTAGCTGCTTTCAGTAACGAACATAATAATTGATATTCCAGCTGCAGGCAGTGGTCTGGACATGTTACTGGACTCTTGGGTATCAAAAATCTACTCCTACAAGCCCATTAATTTGGGGATGGTGGGGAGGGGAGAGGCTGGATTTCAAACACAGTTTTGGAGCTCTGGGCAAAATGTAAAGGAATAAAAAGTATTCAGTAGTGTACAGTTACACTTACAGAGAAAGATATAATTATGACCTGTACTGAAAAAGAAAAAGCTCTGAAAATTGTTCAAGAAGACTTAAGAGTTGTGCAGTATTTTTCCAATTAAAATCCATTCCGTTCAAAGCCATCTGTAGGAAATTTGTAAATAAAAATAATTAGTATAATGCATTAACCACACGTCTCTTATACATCTATTTTCTTCCCTAAAATAAAGCAAACCAAATCTGTAGTAATAGTAGGAGGAGTAGTAAATAATAATAATAATAATAAAATGCCTCAGCTTGGAACCATGACAATATAAAGGAATCTGTTTCTACAATTGAATTATAAAAAACATTAAATGCTTAGGGTTAATACTGAAGAGAATGCACAATAAAATACCTTTGAATACCATAGTGGTCCTGAACTAAACATGTAGCCTCAGTACAGCAATTTCAAAATGTTGTTTTCTAAATTGTGATATCATGTACGTGTTGTCAAATAAATCAATCCAAAGGAAAGACACACACAAAAAAAATTCATACTATTATACTGAACTGTGTGTAAAATGGAATGCAATATGAAATAAAGGCCCCAAATTAGGAAGATATAATAGTGCAAGACTTGTAAAATGGGTGGGATTAATTTTTGGATCTCTGTTAACTATTTGCTCTGCACAAAGTTCCCCCCTAGATTTTGGGGTTCTTTTAAGGCTCAAAGATGTTGTCTGGGCTTTTCTGAAAATCTGCAGCTGGGACAAGAGTGTCTCACACTGGTAATCCAGATATTTATGGAGTTCATTCTTTAAGTGCATCCCTAATTAGTTCCAAATATATGTCAGATACATGTAAAGGGTTAAGATAAAAACTCTAGAATCTGTGGAAGTGTGACATCAACAGACTCACCAAAACCAAAAACCAATTGTCCTTCTTTATTAACTTCTGTGAGGGCAGCGGTTGAGATTAAATTCCTTTGTGCATTTTTTACCAAGAAGACTTGAATAACTTCTCTATTCACAAGATAAAATCAAGTAGAAAATAAACCTCGCTCTGTCAGCTCCTGAATGCCCAAGGAAACTGTTTCAGCTCAAACACGTGTCTCAGAAACTCAGTTAATTGTTTGTCTTTCCATTACCAGAAATTTTTAAAAGATAGCAAAATAAATAAATGAAAAAAAACCCTTATTTTAATTAATTGAATCTGCCTAATTTTCCTCTGGATTTATTTATTTCATACAAAAAACAATTTCTTCTAAATCTTTTTTTTTCTTTTGCAAAATTGCTTAGGTTAAAATAAAACACATTCTCACTTATAGTCTGCCCCTATAGCCATCTTCAGTATCTAAGGCTGCATCTACACTGGTAAATTAAGTCGACTTAAGCTTGCTTAAGTCGACTTAATTTACCCTGCATCTACACTACACTTTCCTTAAGTTGACTTAAGCAGCTTGCTTAAGTCGACTTAAGGAAAATAAAGTTGACTTAATGAAAATTAAGTCGACTTTAATTTTAAGTGTAGACACACTAAGTCTACTTAGTTAAAGTCATCTTAAAAGTGCAAGTGTAGACATAGCCTAAGGTCCTGATTTCAGTGGCACTTAAGCACCTGTTTAGGTTGCTGTCCTGGATAGATGGATTTAAGTACATGTCCAATTGCTTACATCATTCAGAGGTTCTTTGTCTTTATTCTGTGCATAGTATTATGAAATGTTAGACAGTCAACAAACTGATTCTCAGTCTAGCAAATATATGGACATTCCTCCCTGCATACTTAAGAAATAGGATGCCACAATTTTTCAAATCATTAATGCCAGTACTACTACAGATTTACGGTTAGCAGTACCTCTTGGAAACACTGGATTTCTCATTTATACCTTAACCTCTAGAAATGGAATTTCTCTTTAAATGGGGAGTGGGAAGAAGGACAGGTGCTGAAAAACAGGGAACATTATGTCCATTATACTGGGTTTGGAGGCACCACAGTTACGAAAAGACCGGATTTGTGAATTAATCATATAAAAAGTGCTGTTTCCCTGAGGAAAGAAAAAAGGAATCTTTTAAAATGATATTGTGAGATTCAGTGTTTGTCTCTTAATAATTTCCACTCTAATCAGCAGATAAACAAAAGTTTATGTGACTTCCAAAACAGCAGACTTAAATGAGCTCTAAAACTTCGGAAACACAGCACACACTTGCACCCAAACACATATTACAATCAGAATTTAGTTAATTATTTTGTTGATAATTCTCCCAAATCTATTTTGGATCAAAAAAAGCTTCAGAAGTTAAAAGTAGTTCAAAACTTATTTAAATCAGTAATTCAGATATATTAGTTGCAGTTTGAGAGCCATTTTGTGCTATTACTCTTCAGAGAAGAGATGCTTATTAAAGTTGAATTTGGTATAGTAAATGTAGCTGAATTTGAGATAGTTACATCTCACTGAATCTTTAATATTGTTTATCTACACTTATGTGAAGGTGTTTGAAGCAGCTTGAATTTATTAAACAATTTGTAGTCTGTCTAGATCTTGAATGGTCTTAGTTCAGGATAATGTGAGTGTGAAATATCACGTATTATTGAAAGACTTCAATAAGGTATACTGAGTTTGGAAACAAAGAAGTTTAAACAAGTTAAGAATAATAATCCTAGTTTTGGGTATATCTTTGTCTGACGTGCTGTATTCTGATTTGTTTGTAGTTTAGGAAACTTGGAGTCTGAATGCAGTAGGTTGTGTCTTAAAAAGTTAGTTCATAAAGTCAAACAAGCAAACAAGACCAACAAAAGAAAAACCACAACAATTTGGTACTTTTTCAGTGGTGCTATTTCTGCTTTATACCAGTATAAAATAAGAGAAGCAAGCCCTTTAGTTATATTACAGTTGCCATGCATTCAAAAAACTCAATTTATAAATCATTGTTCACTGCAAATAATCTTGAGACATTTTACAAATTGACTCCGTCTGTGGTAGAGCCTATTATTACACCAACAATGCCATGTTGAAAAAAACTAGCTTTACTGTATATAAATGGAACTGTCATCTCCTGGAAGCAACAGTCAAATAACATATTGTAATGACTTTTGAACTGTCAGATACCTTTGGACCCCACGAATAAGTTATTTCCTTTCTGAAACAGAAATGATTGACATAGACACAGAATAGGATATCATTCATCAACTTTATTTACAAGAATGTTCACCAATATATGATTATTAGATGACTCCATGGAAATGTATTTTATGCCATGCCTCATGGATTATAGATTCATGGGCCAGAAGGGAGCATTGTGATCAACTGGTCTGTCCTCCAGTATACAACAAATTTAAATAAGGAAATACTTCTTCGCACAATGCACAGTCAGCTTGTGGAACTTGTCAGCGGATGCTGTGAAGGCCAAAAGTATAATTGGATTAACCATCCCCTCCACAAGAATTAGATAAATTCACAGAGGATAGGTCCATCGATGGCTATTAATCAAGATGATCAGTAATGCAACCTCATACTCTGGGAGTCCCTAAACCTCTGACTGCCAGAAGCTGGTACTAGATAATAGGGGGTGGATTATTCAATAAACTCTGCAGTACTGTTCATTCCCTCTGAAACATCTGGCACTGGCATCAGAAGATAGGATACTAGGCTAGATGGACCGTTAGCAATCCTAGTATAGCCATTTTATGTTCTCACAGTACAGGCCAGAGAACTTCCCTTTTGAAATGGGATATATCTTTAAAAAAAAAAATCATTTAAAAATTGCAAGGTATGTGAATCCACCAAGACTGTTGGTAACTTTTTCTAGTGGTTAATTATCTTCACTGTTAAACATTTATGCCTTATATCAAGACTGGATTTCACTATCTTCAATTTCCAAACTTTGTATCTTTTTATACCATTGTCTGCTATATTGAAGAGCCCATTATTAAATATTTGTACCACAAGCACTTACAAACTGTGATCAAGTGACTCTTTAACCATCTCTTTGTTAAACTAAATAGATTGTGCTCCATGAGTCAATCAATATAAAACATTTTTTCTAATCCTTTGAATGAATAGATTACTTGCTACACCTAGCATGTATTCTAATCGTTCTTGTGGGTCGTCTTTGAACCCCCTCCATTTTTTCAGCATCTTTTTTAGATTGTGCAAGAACAGGATACAATATTCCAGCAGTGGTCACATGAGTTCCAAATTTAGAGACAGGATAACCCCTCTATTCCTACTTGAGATTTCCCTGTTTATGTATCCAAGGATCATATTAGACCTTTTGGCCACAGTTTTACACTGGGATCTCATGTTCAGCTGTTTATCCTCTGTGACCTCCAAATCTTTTTCAATAATCACTACATTCCAGTACAGAGGCCCCCCCCCCATCTTGAAGGAATGTCCTTTATTCTTTATTTCTAAATGAATGCATTTACGTGCTACTAAAACACATCGATCATTTTCCCCCAATTTACCAAGCAATCCAGATTGCTCCAGTTCAATGATATGGCCTCTTCATTATTTAAACTCTCCCACTCTTTGGCTATGTCTACACTAGAAAAGTTGTCAACTTTATTACGTTTACTTAACAAAAGTCGACAAATTTTCTAGTGTACACATAGCCCCTTTTTGACCTTATTAAGTCGACTTAGGTGCTAATCCCCATCCACACTGGTTTAAGTTGACCTAAAACACAGTGTTATTAAGTTGACCTAACTTTTCCTTAAGGCCATGTACACACTACAGGAATCATTGCGCAACAAGGATGTTGTGCTTTAAAAGTCATGTGGTTTTTGTAGCGCAGTATGACGTCCACACTGAGCTGCTGGTGACGGAACAGAGTCCCCCCCCCCTGCAATTTGCGATTTCACAAGAAACCCAATTGAATTGTGGGAACCTACCCTACAGATCCATCCATCCTGATTTGGCGTTAAGCATCCTGGGTAGAAGGAGAGTAGCTCTGAGCACCATGGGTAAAGCCTTGGTTTCCCATGATGCATTCTGTTCCCCTTGCATCACGAGAATTGCTACTAGCAACTCGTGCCCATTTTCAACAGTACCGTGTTGCTTCCTGGAACTCCTTTTTGCAGCAACATGGATCCAGCTCTGATCTCGACTGTCGCCTTCAGAATAATGAATACATCTTGGTTGGTGGCACAGTATGCGTTCAACTCTGAATCAGACCAGGATTCGGATGACCCTGGGCTGGTGACTGCCATGCAGAACAGCATCGCATTGCTGAGCTCCTTCACAGAGCATCTGCACACGGTGCGCTGCCGGTTCTGGTCATGAGAGATAAGCACCGACTGGTGGGACCGAATCGTTTTGCAGGTGTGGGATAATGAGCAGTGGCTACAGAACTTTCGAATGCAGAAAGCCACATTCATGGAACTGTGTGAGGAGCTAGCCCCTGCCCTGTGACACAAGAACACCGAAATGAGAGCCACCCTCACCATGGAGAAGCGTGTCGCAATTGCACTGTGGAAAATGGCAACTCCAGACTGCTACCGCTCAGTCGCAAATCAGTTTGGAGTTGGCAGTTCCAATTAAACTTACCAGAACTCCCCTCTGCTGCATCCAAAGACAGCATGGAGAAGGAATCTGGGCAGCATGTGTCGGGTGGTGTGGAGAACAACTCCTGGCTCTCTAGGTCAACTGCACCACTTTCAGCCTCCAGGTCATCCTCCATCTCCACTTCCTCGTCCACGAATTGCTCATCACTGTCTGTTCCGGTATCCTTTTCGTGGGGGGGGGGGGGTGTGCCGACATGTCCACCGGAGCTTTTGGGGTTGTTGTGGGATCCCTGCTCAGGATTGCTTCCAGCTCCTTGTAAAATCAGCATGTAACCGGTGCTGAGCCGGAGCGCCGGTTTGCCTCTCTGGCTCTGTGGTACGTTATCCTCAGCTCCTTCACCTTCAACCTTCACTGAAGAGGGTTTCTCTCGTACTCCTTTTTTGCCATGGCCCAAGAAATCTGGCCAAAAATATCGAAATTTCGCCTGCTGACACATAACTGTGCCTGCACAGCAGACTCTCCCCAGATGCCTATGAGATCAAGTACCTCGGCTGTAGTCCACACTGGAGCACGTTTGTCGCGTTGAGCCGCCATTGGTCTTGGAGAACACAGCTGCACTCCACGCCGAACAAACAAGCGAACAATTCAAAAATTCCCAGGAATGATGGGAGGGTGGGTACAGTCACATCACAGCCACAGAGTGCAGGAGGAAGTGCAGAAGGGATGGAATTGGAATTCTGGGACATTTCCGGAGGCTTCATATTGCACAGCAACTGTACACACACGAACTATCGCGAAACAGCTGTTCCGCAGTAGCCGATAGCACCCTTGTTTTGGTGGTTTAGATGTTGCGTGGTAAGCTGGCTGTTACTGCGCAACAATATGGATTTGTGTGTAGACACTGTCCTTGTTATTGCGCAATAATGAGCGTTATTGCACAATAACTTTGTAGTGTGTACAAGGCCTAAGTCGACTTAAAGAAATACTTAAGTCAACTTAAGGAGAGCCCAGTGTGGATGTGGAGTAGTTTAGGTAAACTTAAGCCTCCTTAAATCGACCTAACTTGTAAGTGTAGATGCACCCTCTGTGTAATTTGCAAACTTTAGCAGTGATGATTCTATGTTCTCTTCCAAGTCACTGATTAAACACGTTATATTTTGTCGTCTCAAGAACCAATCTCTGAGGAACCCCACTAGAAGCATGCCCACTTGATTATGTTTCCCAATTCATAATTACATTTTGAGATCTCTCACTCAGACTGGTTTTAATCAATATAATATGTGCCATGTTAATTTTGAATCATTCTTGGTCATATGGTACCAAGTCAAATACCTTGCAAAAGTATTTTATCAAAACTATTACGTCTATCAAGCAAATTGTAATTTCATAAAAATGAATATCAAGTTAGTGGACCTAATTTCCATAAAACCTATGCTGATTGGCATTTATCCTTTGCTAATAGAGTCTCATATCAGTTGCTCCATTGTCTTGCTTGGGATCAATGTCACACTCCCAGACCTATAATTACCTAGCTAATCCTTGCCATAATTTCAGGATAATTGCATTTGTATTTCCCTTTCATGGGTTCTTGAAGGTATCCTTTTAAGACTTATGGCTCCCAAATGTCACAACTCATTGGAAAAGTCCCACTTCTTTCTTCCTCCTGGCCATGATTTTTAGGATGCACAGCTTCCTGCCTTACACTGTGGTATCCCCATAAAGCCAGAGTGCTTAAGTGCCAGTTCCTTCTTCCAATCATTTTTGCTGAGGTTTTTAAAGTGTGGCTTGACAAAACCCTTGCTGGGATGATTTAATTGGGGTTGGCCCTGCTTTGAACATGGGGTTGGACTTAAATGACTTCCTGAGGTCACTTCCAACTCTAATCTTCTATGATTCTATGATTACGAGTTTTCACACTACTCTTTTTAAGTAAGTACCTTTATTCTGAAAAGTGTTATAGAGAAAATACATAAAAACAAAAAAAGTTCCTTTACTAATACTAACGACTTACCAGTGACCACCCACCAGTGTTATGGGCCTCTCATATGCCAAAGCCTTTCCACTCCTTCTACAAAAGATGGGACCCTTCCAAGAGAAGGGTTAGATTGTCTCTTTGTTAAATCAGAGGGAAGGTTCTGAGTCAGTTTAAACTCAGCCTATTTATATAAAACAACTTTTCTTTGTTTTTTTGGTTTCTGGAAAAAAAATGTTTGAAGCAGTATATGCAACTATCCCCATGAGTTGCTGTCTCTTTGGAAGTAATCTATGTGATTCATTTTAGATGCCCTCCCCCATTGGTTTTAGTTCCTAATGGAGCTGTGGCATCCCTTTCCTGGAGTTACACACAATCCCTGGCCCACAGTGTTTTATAAATCATGCATACACTTAATATAATATTCCAAAGGGGTAGCCGTGTTAGTCTATTGTAGAAAGACAACAGAGTCCTGTGGCACTTTTAAAGACTAACAGATTTTTTTATCGCATGAGCTTTCGTGGGAGAAAATCCCGTTTCATCAGATGCTTTGAAGATGGGAAATTTAGAGAATAGGAGGAAATTAACTGCAGGGAAGTGTATCAGCTGTTGCAGCCTGACCTGATCCTATGTCATACACTTCCCTGCATTTAATTTCCTCCCATTCTGTAAATTTCCCATCTTCAAAGCATCTGACGAAGTAGGATTTTCTCCCACGAAAGCTCATGTAATAAATAAATCTTTGTCTTTGAAAGTGCCACAGGAGTCAGTTTGTTTTTCTGCAATAGGCTAACACGGCTACCCCTCTGGAACTTTACTAAAATATAGATTATCAGCATCATCATGAGATGAGTACATCATTTGGCTTTTCCTAAATGCAGAAAGAAATAGTTCCAGAGGGGTAATCATGTGAGTCAAACTACCAGTCCTGTGGCACCTTAAAGACCAACACATTTATTTGGGCATAAGCTTTCATGGGCTAGAACCAACTTTGTCAGATGCATGAAGGGAAACTTCAGTTTATTGGATAGATTCACATTCACAGAAGGGTGAGTCAGATTATTATGTGGAGAACTAGTATTAAAAAGGTCAATTCAAACAGTGTGACTGTGGCCCATTCACAACAGTTGATGAGAAACAGAAATAGTTATTAAGCACTTTTACCTTATCTTCATTATTATGAAAAATGTAACCATTTCCATCTACTAACTGGAGCAGCACTTTTGTTAGTATTCTTTTTGTCAGGGGTGTCAAACTCATTTGCTATGGAAGGCCAGATTTGACTTAAATGTACTTCAAGTGGGCCATGCATATCATAAATTGAAACACTAGGGCACTCTCGTGGCATCACGGAGGGTTGTGTATGTGAGACTGTGCTCTGTGATACCCTACACTCTCCTTCTCTGTTAGGGAGGGAGTGTGATCCCATGGTACGCAGTCACAGGCCAGATGGAAGAGGTTCACTGTCTGTATCCGGCCCATGGACCGTATGTTTGACACTCTTGCTTTTTGTTCTTAATACATGTAAAAACATCTCGTCCTTATTTTCCTTAACTCTTCTGGTCTTATCATAGACTATTTCCTTGTGTCCCTTTGCTTCCCTTATTACTTTTCTACAATTCCTAAATCCTGAATT
>ML685784.1:6481681-6492766 GCA_007922175.1 Pelusios castaneus | reverse complement strand
ATGGGGCAGGCCGCAGCAGGGGCGGGGGCCAGGTAAATAACCTTGGCGGGCCGTATCCGGCCCGTGGGCCGTAGTTTGAGGACCCCTGGCTTAGAGGGTAGAGGTGATCATTCGATGTATAAGCACAGGATGTCTAATTCAGAGATGGTACTATTTCTGTACATGAAATTACTAGTGAGATCATTACTAGAATTCTATATCAAGTTCTGGTACCCACACTTCAAAAGGTTGAAAAATTGGAAAAAGTCCATAAAATAACACAATTACAAAATATAGAAATGGCAGTTGTGTTAAATGAGTTTTATTTGTTTTCACCAAAAAGTTTAGTAGCAATTGGACATCTAACTTGGAGATTTTAAAGAGCATCTTAGACAAACACCTGTCAGAGATGGCATAGATATAACTTAGCCCTAGGCTACACTTACTGCCATTTTCAGTGCCAGTCGATGGGAGATACGCAAGGTATCTAAAATAACTTGTGTATCTCCTGCCAACTTCTTAAATCCTTGCTACACACTACACTAAGCTGACCAGAAATGGTGTCTGGTCGGCGAAGTGTAAGTGTGGTTATGGAGTTGGTGTTCCAGTTCCGGTTCAGTTATCAATTGAGTGTGTCTACACAGACACCTTAATCAAAAACTGAAGATCACGCTGACGACGGTGATTTTGCCGCCATCAGTATAGACTTGCTCTTAGTCCTGCCTTGAGTGCAGACAACTGAAGAAGAAGAAGACCTCTCAAGGCCCTGCCAGTCCTACAATTCTTTGATTCTGAGAATATTGTTAAAAAATTATTTGATGTCTGGAAAACATATCTTATAGTCACATAGGCAGAGTACATGATGTAGTATAAAATTATTTATTGGCATTTATTTGAGATTACTTACATAAATTTTCAGAGTTTTACAAGTCATGAATAATCAGACAATTCTAAACCATTGGCAATAGTCATAATATTATTACTAAAAAACCTTTTATACTTCTACACACAACCCCATGTATTCTTTCTCCCCCTCCCACCGGTAAAAATAGAAACATATATGCTGGAGTAAGTGCAATTGCTAGCCTAATATTTATGTGCAATTTGCACACTCGTGCACAAATATCCAATTTAGACACAGAAGCACAGTAATCATTTATGCATATTAGGATAAGTTACAGTTTTGAAAATCTAGCTTTACATATTTTAACATTGATGTCTGTTGATCATGCATTATTATAAGCATTTATTACTGAAAGGTTAAAGTGTGGTATCCAAATCTTACCTTGGTGCTCATAGGCATTCCAAATGTTCTCTTTTTAGTCAGAAACTCTCCAAATCACTTTGAACTGCATTATTGTTGCATTATTTTCTTGTAGTTCTATCTGTATAAGAGGGGCATTATGTGGCCTATATTGTGCTCATGCTCAGACATCAGAATTGTCTAAGGCTGTAATCTTTTACCAGGGTAATCTACACCATAATTTATTATTTGGTGAGGACTGACAGTTTGCTATAAATGACCTCTTTGATGGGGAAATGAGAGGCAGGGCAAGCTCTTAAGGTGTATGTCCCAGTTTCGGATTTTGGCAGTGGGGGCAGGATTGGTTTCTTATGCCACAGAAGTTTCCTCTCCCTTCTTTTCCTAATATTAATGCTGAAAATTCTGGTGATTTTCTGTACAGTGCTTGCTATCATAGAGACTGTTTAGTAACACTTCCTCTGATGTCCACCCTCTTATTTTCGCAGAATAGGAATAGAGACCAACAGCAACAAAAAATTACCAAAAACTAAATTTTTTACTTAGTCATTGTCATTTGGAATCTATACAGATCTGAACATTACAAATTCTGTTGTATTGGATGTTTTGAGGGCTCCAACATATCTAATTCTTGAGCATGTAATTGCTTAAGTTATTAGTGTAAAGTAAACTCTGGCCAAAGAAGCATTAGGGCTTGTCTTCACTGATGGCAGCAAATTTGCCACTGTCATATCGACCTTCCTGATCAACTGATTGTGTCTGGGAAGATCCAGTCAGTCAATTGGGAAATCGATCCCTGAAGACCAGGCTGGAAACCACCCTGGAGTAACACTGAGCCGAAGAGAGGACGTGTCAGGCGTATAGAAGTCCAAGTGAGATATGCAAGTTATTTTAAATAACTTCCATATCTCCCTTCGACTGCTGCTAAAAATGACAGGCAGTGTAGACCTGCTCTTAGTGTAGTATGCTATTTCCTTTTTTTCCCCTTGTCTTTCTTCTTCTCCAAACAGAAATAACAATAAAAACTACAGTGTGTATATGCAACAACCGCTTTTTCATAATGATTTAGGTTTCTTAATTAATGGGAGCATTAATGCAGGACTGTTTTAGTATATGGATAGAAAATTATAGCATTTATAAGTTAACACTGCCTTCCAGATATTCTCTAGCTATGGCTTTGTGCTGTTCTTGGGTAAACTGGATTGAAATTCTGTGGGAAGTGTCCTGGATTTTGTGGCAATATTGTGTGGAAAACTGGAAATTCTGTAACAGTTTTTTTTTAAATAGTATTTTTATTGAATTAAATATGAATTAGAATAATGCTATTGGTACAATAACACGTGTATCTCAGTATGATAGATTTTTATATTAACAGCAGATGACTACAGAGACAGTGAAGGCTTTTTTGGGGGGAGGGGGAGTGTTTTTGGAGAATGCAGGAAGTTTGGGATTGTGAAATAAACACATTTAATAGATCTCCATTTCTGGAGCTATAAAATGTACAATAATGTGGACATGTAAAACGTCACCCTTAGATTTCAGACTTCACAACCTTTTAAAGTGAATGAGGCACAACTCACCTCTCAGATATTTCAGGCCTTCTGCAAATTCAGAAATGCAGCATTACATAATTGTGCATGTAGTTCACATTTTTAAGGGTTTATTTTCAAAAAATGAAGCTAGAATTCTTTTTTTTTTTTTTAAGTGAAAACTTTGATTAGGAAGTACAGTTCTCCAGCATGGGCTGTGCAAAGGGTGGATTCCATAACAAACTTCCACTGAATTGTGGAATAGATGAAACTCTAACCATATCATAACAAAACCATGAATACAAATATCTACAAAATAGTAAAACACCAATGAAAATACACTGTAAACAATTCTATATGGATTGTAGGTTTAATGATGTTGGTGATCAGGGTGTAGAGAACAACTTTCAGGGAGGTGTTACCTAATTTTATTTAAACGTAAAAGGCAAATAACTTCTTCAGACTTTATAGAGTTATAATTATAAAATGGTTTGTGCTGCTGGAATTGTACAGTCCAATTTTAAAACAAAGAAAATTAACAAAAGGAAAACCAAACTGACATTAAAAATCAGATCTTCACAAGCTAGATAGTTTTGCCTTACATATAGTAGAATTTTCGTTAATAATAAAAGAAAATGTTGCAATGTTATTTATAAATATTGATTAATTCAAATTGTTCTAGGATGGCCAAACTTCAGACAGCTGTGTTCTTTGTGAAGTCTTGTCAGTAATGATTATCTCAGATTAAAAACAAATACAAAAACAATCAAAGAAAAAAAATCCCATTAAAACCATCCATTTTAATTGCTTTTGTCTGTGTGTAATGCATTAAAAATCAAAGAAAAGGAAAGTCTGAAGGCACACATCGTCTACTACCACACACATATAAATAGGTTCTATACTGATCTTTTCAAGATGATGGACTTTAAAAACATAATAGATGGAGCTATGGAATATTTGGTAGAGTATTGCACTGTTCACATCTTTACTCCACTATAAGATATGTAAGTGGTATTAATAAGGCATTGTGGAAAAGGTGAATGTAAATATAATTCTTCCTACATTACTGGCACTAAGTCAGACGAGAATAAAATTGATTTACTTAAGAGATTTATATATTATATAAATTATATATTGATTTTATATATATATATATATATTGATTTTTGATATGTGACCTCCGTTGGAAGATAAGGCTTAGGCCAGATTTACACTGGTGCTGAAATTCATCAGCACTCAGTGGGAGTTATGCAAGCTACATAGAGTAACTTGGATAACTCCCATTGACTTTGTAATCTCTCCTAATGCACTACACCCACGGAAAATGTGTTCCTATTGACACAGTACTGAGTAGGTGGCTTTATTAAGTTAACTTTACTGATCGCTCAATCCGATCAAATAAATTTGCCACCGTCAGTGTAGAAATTGCCCTAGTTCTGGGTGCCGGGTGTGTCCATTCGTATCCTCCCTCAATTATGGATTAAAGATGGTTGTTAACAAAGACATAATTGTGAACAACAGTTTCCATAATGAGTAATGTAAATGCTTGATTCTGAAACGCCTGAGTTTTATGCCTACGTGAATAAATAATGGAACAAAGATAGAGAAAGTCTTCAAATGATGTTAGAGCCTATTATAAACTGAGGAAATTTGTTCTCCTGCAGAGCATTTTACCTGGGCAATGGAAAGCTGACTAGAAATTTCCAGAGGGGTAGCCGTGTTAGTCTGTGTACAGCAAAAACAACGAGTGTCCTGTGGCACCTTATAGACTAAGAGATTTTCTTTGGCATAAGCTTTCATGGGCTATAACCCATGAAAGCTTATGCTGAAGAAAATCTCTTAGTCTATAAGGTGCCACAGGATTCTCGTTGATAAAGCTGACTTTTAAAGATAATTATTACACCAAATATACGTCTTCATCTTGGACTCTGAAGAGTCAGCTAAGCTACACTGAGGGCAGAGAGAAGTATATACAATACTGCTTAAGTCAATCAAATTTACATCACTCAGGGTTGTGAAAAAAATGCTTTCCTAAATGACTCAAGTTACAGTGAACTAAATGCTGTCTATACCAGCGCTATGTCAGCGGGAACTGCTCTGCAACCAACAGAGCTGCCCTCTCTCAGCTCTACGGCAGCGCAGCTGCATCAATGCAACTGTGCAGATGTAGCGGTTCTAGTATAGACCTGCCTTGAGAAATAGCAAGTCCTGTCTGCAAAAGGGATTGTCTTTATGGAGTGCTTACTCACCAAAACAGATACATTTAGTACTAAAGAATATAAATGAAACAAATATGAGTGTTGACTGAAAAACAGACTAGAAACAAGAAAATAATAAAGCAAGGACCAACTAATTAAAAATAATGCAAAAGTATACATGGCTATGAGAAAATCACTTATAACTAGATGTCAGTTTGAAACCATAGATTTAAAATATATGCCAGCAATGGCTGAATTCTGAGAATTCCACCTAACGTAGTTTCCAGAGTCAGATGTATTTATGCAGAACCTAATTACAAAAACCTTCAGTTTCGACATTAAAACAGAATTTCCACATGTAGAACATAAGAAATAACCTACAGTAAATTGGGACTACAGAAAGAACCCACAGGACTCCAGACCAGTAAAATAGACTAGAGCTTGGAACATAGATTATGAGTTCCAGGTTTAACTTAATTTACAACAGAAAAAAACAAGACTTCTTTGAGTGGCCTCTTTGCATTCCCAATCTTGTGATGTGCTGATAGTTCAAGCTGCCCTATCAGAGAATCATAAGAATGTCAGTGTGAGGAGGTCATCTAAAAGAAGTCTGATTATAGATGAGAAAACTTCAGTTTTTCTTCTATTAACTTCTTCAGATTCCCACCTTGGGATGTCTGGATGATGCGATTTGGACCATCACGAGAATGTGACTGTGAAGTCATCTGGAAGTACTCCAACTATGATGAACAACTTTTATATTGCATATCTTCATATAATTCAAGATTTTTTAAACAAATTCTTGTTGACTTAACATGATGGTGCTTTATGGTTAATTCTGTTACAAGAAACGTTATAAAGAAAACATGTGGGCTTAGTTGTTTGTTTTTCATTGTCACTTCTGAATTATCATTTTATACAAATCAATGAAATCAAGTCTGTGACTTGCAGAATTGCAAACCTCCATCTTGCAAAGACAGAACAATATCTATTAAGCTCTTTATTGCCAAGGAAAGTCAATTACATTATTATCAGCACTAATTGGCTCTTCCACAAGCTGTTAAATTCTTTACCTTCAGCTCAGTGGCATTCAAGAATGTGCATAATACTATCCTGCCTTTGAGAAACCTCACAGAAACTATTTTCATTCTAATCCAGATAACTGAAGTATCACTGGCAAGTATAAAGGAAAGCAAACACATCTGTGCTAATGGCTTTCAAATATATTTGATCCATATGGCTAAATGAATGTTACATTCAGTTCCTATAACCACTGAATTCCAATAATTAAATGGCCCTGGCATCATGGTAGTTTTTGTTTACCTCCCATTGCTTTAAGACTAAATAGTGATATAAAAATCTATTGCCACCAGTATAGATCTACTGTATCAATATATAATTTAAAAAAAAAATCAAGTATCTGTTGCTCTGATATTGAATTCTTAGTTTATTTCTTTGTCCCTTATTCTTCTTTTAAAAGAAAAAAAATCTATAAAAATGAATAATATATTGATTTCAGTGTAAAATGACAGCCTGAGATGAGATTGCTCTTATCCAGCATACAATTACAGTTATATTACTTGAATTCATGATTGACTTGTTGTTCATTTCTCATGTTAGTGACTTTCATTCTATGAATTATTCTCTGTTTGTGTCTGATTGCACCAGAATAGCAATCTGTTATAGATCTACCATTTCCCAGTCAGTTGATACAGTGCATAACAAAGGCTTTGTGGAAAATGTAAAGTGAATGATTTTTCTACACTGAAGTTCAAACTCAGTTTGTGAAGCCAAATCTAAACACCCAAGGATAAATTTGCTGTTTACTTTGCTTTTTAAGAAATGTGTTAATAATAAAATGACAGCATCAGTGAGGAAGAAGTATAATGATCCTTTTTGTCAAAGAAAGCAAGATTTTTCTGCCAACACCTTGGGAAATTAGAACTTTCTCACAGTTGTTACCTCAATGATCCTATAGTCAATTCCTTAATGGATGAAATAAGTGTGACCTCAGTCTAGTTACTGTTCTCTAGGACCCCAATTCCTCATCATTCAAATCCATCCCCTTTCTGTCTGACTTGGGAAATGTGGGTTGATGCCCACAGATTTTGTAACCAGAAGAAGTGTGTGCTCTTTCACGAGGGTCCCTTCTTCATTTCTTTCTTCCTGTGAATGGGGAACTGGGCTGGAAGAGGGAAGCAGAGTTTCCACCTCCTTTGGACACTCCCTGGCTACTTCAGAGATTCCAGCGAACTCCCTACCCTCTCTACATTTAAGCATTCCTGTATGTACAGCAGCAATTTCTGGTGCGAAAAGCAACCTCCCTGCTACATTACATTGTAAGTGTGGCTGTCAGAGCTGTGTTTCTGGGCTTGCTGTCACGGGATTTAGGAAGGATTTCTTCCCTCAGCCATATTGGCAAGGTCTCCAGTGAGGTTTTTCACCTTCTTCACAGCATCTTACGGTTTTGGTAGGAGGGTATTAAGAATAAGGGTATTCCTCCCCCCCCCTCAAAATAGCAATGGGGAGATTAATAAATATAAATAATTATTTTCACAGCTTGTGGCCAATGTGCAGAGCCTTCAAAGGCACAGTTTTGGAGGTAGATCATAATACATGGTCCAGGAGGGACTAGTGGATATAATTAGCTTGAAGATCAAGGAGAAGTCTTAAGTGTTCTCAGAATTAACTTCCTCTTGTCCATACTCTCATTCTTATTCATTATTGTAACTGCTAGCAATGCTACCTTAATGGCTACAGCATTTACATAATTGTCCTTTAAAAATAAAACCCAAACTTCCCTCTGTGCTGTTGATTACAGTTTAAATCATTTTAAATTTGGCATACAATTGTTAAATTATAGATTAATTTGTAGCTGAACGTTATGAGGAATGTGTTAAATGAGTTGTTGCTGGTGTGAGTATCGGTGACTAACGAGTGCTAGCTGACACATAATAACCTGCCTACCCACTCTGTTTTATTCATGGCTTTTCATGATTGAATGGCAAACTTAATCTGTCTGACTTCCTGATGTGCCATCCTTTTGTTTAAAGATTCGTTTTTATTATACTACACAATATGATTTTGCATAATGAGTGCATCACAGATTGGTAACTTCCCTTATTAACATGTCATGCACATTTGTATAACCTGTCATCTGTATGCCTTATGGTCAGTAACATCTATTATCTACATAAAAGTAAAATCACCAGTGATTCTTGTTTGCACAACTCTCACATGCACCCATCCCCATAACTTTCACTTACCTTCCCTCCACCCTACTCCACCTACACACTTGGTGCTCTGGAGAACACACACAGAACTTTCTTTGCTCTGCTTTGAGTGGATATACTCACTTGAAGAATGTTCTGATATTTTCTTTGCATGCTTGTAAACCACAACTAGCAGGATAACTTTATTGTGTATCATTTATTATACCTCTAGTCCTATCAAACTGGACTGCTGATAAGTGCTACCAGGGGGAAACACACATGCATGTAGTTGCATGCATAGCCTTGAGAAACCTATGCCAGTTAAAAAAGCTGCTACTGTAATGGGACTAATAGAAATCCTGAAGCAGCTTGCTTATTGTGCTTGTTTGCCCTTCATCCAGAGCACTCTTCAAGTTTAGAACTGTTTCAGGAAAGTTCTGATGTTTGTGCTATGGGAACAAACTTAAAGGATGTAATTTTCAGTGGCATATTTGACAGTGTGGTAATTAGCAGAATGACTTATCAGAAATGTGAATTGAGCTTTGTTCCTATTAAAGTTTTCTTTGTGAACTCTTGCATTAAATACACAGTGTTTCTCATTTAATTCTTAAAGGACTCTCTCCTTTCAAACCTCAGTGAACAGATTGCTAGTACTTACTTCTTTTCTTCCTTCCATTTACAGCACCCTGTGGAGGAAACTTGACAGGCTCCTCAGGTTTTATTCTTTCACCAAACTTCCCTCATCCCTATCCACATAGCAGAGATTGTGATTGGAGTATCAGTGTTAATAACGACTATGTTATATCATTAGCGTTTATCAGGTAAGCTTCACTTGACCACATTTTTTTTTAATTGTTTACATCATTACCATTGGCAGCTGCTCAGGCTCTAGCGTAAGAGCTAATAAATACCTAGTGCACATTAAGTAACAATCAGAAGTATCAATAAATGTTACTTTTGTCAGCAATCTCTGCAGAGACAAAGGCTGAATAAGCATAAAGATTTGAACATGCAGAGGGCTACCTCAGGTCCCACTTCCCTCGGTGTCCGGACCTTCACAAATGACTCAGAAGTCTCTCCAGTTGCCATCACCCATGCTCTTTATTTACAAAGTCTACAACAATTCCCACCACTCCAGCCCCCAGGGGCTCTGAAGCTCAAGGCTCTGCCCTACCACCTGGTCAGCAGGCAGTCACATACACAGCTTCCCACCCCTTCCCACTTTTGGTTTCCTGCCCAGGTCTATGTACTCCACTGGCCAGGTCTACAGCTCTTCCACCTTGCCTCATGAAAACAGGCTCTGACTCAGCCTAATTACCTGAGCACCTGCTCCAGCCCTGTGAGCCAGGGCTCGCAGAGCAACTGAGGGGTTTATTCCCTCTGCTCGATTACAATACTATTTCAGAGAATTCACAGAGTGAATGTAACTGTCTGCAGAGTATTACAATGGTAAAGCAAAATCAGACACTTTGGCTATGTCTACATTGGAAAGTTAGGTCAACTTAAGGAGGCTTAAGTCGACCTAACTTAGTCCTTGTCCACACTAGGCTTTCATTAAGTTGACTTAAGGGGCTTCCTTAAGTCGACTTAATAAATACAATTGTTTAAATCGACTTAAGGGGCTTCCTTAAATCGACTTAATAAATACCACTGTTTAGGTTGATTTAACAGCTAAATCGATTTGTTAAGTTAACCTAAACCCGGTGTGGACCTCCTAGGTAGACTTAGTTCTCTAAGTCAACATAGGGCTGGGGACAGGAGATCCATGGCTCCCTTCTCCCCGGGACCCCGCTCCCCCATGGAAGGGAGTTGTGTTCCCTTCTTGCTGGGAAACCTCGGGTCCCAGGTCCTGGCCAGAAGGGAGCTGCAGGCTGGGCTCCCTTCTCTGGGACTGGAGCGGAGTTGCCTTCTGTGGCGCTCCAGATGACTGTGGAACCTCGGGGATCCCCTGTTAGTGAAGCACCAGCGGCTCCCTCCTTGCCCAGAACCATGTGGGTCTGGGGAGAAGACAGTGGGGCTCCTGGCAAGAAGGGACCCATGGGTCCTTTCTGCCAGGACCGCAGCTCCCTTCTCAGCAGGGAGCCACAGCTATGTCCACACTTAAAAAGTTAAGGTGACTTGTTAAATCGACTTAACAAGGTTGACCTTTTTAAGTTGACTTCACAGAGTTGACTTAACTTTTTAAGTGTAGAAATAGCCTTTTTGAAGAAAAGAACGTATCTGAAGTTGATGTTTGTTTGTTTGTTTTTAATAGTAATGCCCAAAGACTCCAATTGTGTTTGATGCACCATTGTGCTAAGAATTGTACAAACATAGGATTTCCCCCTATATTTGGACATATTATAAAATGTATTGTGTAGTGGTATTTTTTAACAATTTCTTTCATCTTAACTATTGCCTGCCAATGGTTTATTACTCAATAGCAAAATATGCAAATTAAATAGATACTTATAAGATAGCAGTATTTTTACTATGTCATTTGTAAGCTTTTTCCTTTATGTCCAGAAATCTCCAAGAGTCATTTGATTTCATGGGCTATGTATACACTGGCAGTTTAAGTCGACTTAAGGTGGCTTAAGTCGACTTAAACAAAGCTGTGTCCACACTAGGCTTTCATTAGGTCAACTTAAGAAATTCCTTAAGTTGACTTAATGAAAGCTTAAGTCCACTTAATAGGAACCGCCTATTAGGTCGACTCAAGCCTGCTTAGGTCGACCTAACCCTTCTTTAGGTCAAACTAAGCCCAGTGTGGACGTTTAAGTCCACTTTGTCAAGTTGACCTAAAGGCAGTTAAATTCCAAAGGGGTAGCCGTGTTAGTCTATTGTAGAAAGACAACAGAGTCCTGTGGCACTTTTAGGGACTAACAGATTTATTTATTGCATGAGCTTTCGTGGGAGAAAATCCC
>ML685784.1:6390724-6467064 GCA_007922175.1 Pelusios castaneus | reverse complement strand
AAGCCTGACCTGATCCTTTGTTTTATTGTCCTATTCCAGAGACAATTATGATGCCACATACACTGGAATGCAGCATCCCAAAATAAATATGTTTAAATGTATACTGCCTATGTTTATATAATCTTCTCTTCCTTTCCTGTGTTACTCAGGAGCAGACAAAACTCAGTTTTATGCTAGGGTGCCTATCAAAGGTGAAGGAGATCCTGAGTGTCTAGTGGTAATATGGGTTATATGAGAACTCCCAATTAAGTTCAGAGGCCCCTCTTCTAGAGGTACCTACACTTAAATGTAACTGTACTATTATTTTTGCATTCAAGAATTGTTATCTTACCGATTTCTGTATGGGAAATATCAACACTGCAACACTAAGTGCTGATAAAATATCTAGAAAAATAATGAGGGTTCAACCGGTCTCTTTACCATGTGAAAGAACATTAACATTCTAATGAAAAGTATGAAGTTTAAATAATGAAAAAGATATTCCATACTTCTTTATTTTGATACAGATGAATCTTGAACATTACAGAATATGACTATTTATTTCTTTCCTCTTGCTAATTCTTATAATAAATGAGTGGGCAAAATGTGTAATTCTCATAATCTAGTCAGTTGTCTTTTATTTGATCAGCTAGCTACGGTAATGTTCTTAAAACAATTTCCTTACCTCCTTGTTGGCTCTTTGGCATTAGACAGATCATTATTTATATTCAGAAGGAAGGGGGAAACAACAACAAGACCATATGCATGTGTTAAGATGCTTTTTCATACTTAAAAATGAGAAGTTATAAATACTTTGGATAAATATCAGGAATCTTTTCAGACTGAGTCCTCCAATAAGTAAAATAAACACACCTAAAAGGGGAAAACTTTTATAACATTTAAAATGGTAATTTGAAATGCTGATCATCTGTATGCATTTGATTTAGTTATAAACAACTTAGTAACTGATTTTTCAGTTATGAGTTTTCAATCAATGTAGTTTAAAAAGCAACCAAACACTCATGTTTGCCTAATTTTCCAGGGGATACTGTGCATGGGATCTTAGTTCAGGCCCACTACATGGCTGCATCATTCCCTGGGTAGGATTGACAGTTTACCAACAGAAAAAGGTGGTTGTTCTGTAGAGATAATTTTACATGTAGGAAGGAGTTGATGGACATTATAGAATCCTGTATTGAAGGAAAGATCAGTGAGACATAGAATGAAGAAAAAAATGGAGGAATTTAAAAGAAGAAATGATCAGGCTCCTATAAACTCTGAGAAGATATAAAAGAACTCCAGAAGTAATGTCTATAACATATCCACATGCACTCAAAATTGCCTTTACACCTGTTTTCTTTTTATAGCAAAGCTACGTGAGTCCTGCTTTGATCCTGGGAATGTAATGAATGGCACAAGACTTGGATTGGATTATAAACTGGGATCAACAGTCACATATTACTGTGATGCAGGTTATGTTCTTCAAGGGTATTCTACTCTTACCTGTATCATGGGAGATGATGGAAGACCTGGGTGGAACAGAGCACTACCCAGCTGTCATGGTAAGAGCTGTATTTCCTGCAATTATTTCATGGCTTTCAAGAGACACACAAAGTGAAATATAAAAATATATTATTATTATGTAGTGACTTAATATTTTATATATTTTCCTATTTACAATATACATTTTTCTACATGGTATCAAAAGCAATACTACATGACATAGTAAATATAATATCCATTGACAAAAGTTTTTGGATGTAGGAATTTTATTGATTCATTTAGTGATGCTCCATGAATACGGTAGCAAATAATTACTGACAAGCATTGTCAGTGGTACTATGCAGGGTATAATTGTGCTATTGAGCTCATCAGTCTTTGGCAGATGTATGGTAGAGTAGAATACAATGTACACACAATATACATTTAATTATATTCTAAGTTTTAATAATATTTAAAATAATAGTTGTTCTTAGGTTACTTAATGCATTGTTGTTATTTTTTTTTATTTGTGGATAAACTATTATATAGCATTATTTAACCTATTTTATATTAAGTTTCTAGGAAAATTTAATCTAACAAAAATGAAAAGATATTATGGGCAGTATTCCTTTGACTGTCATGTGCATATATGTTTGAAGGGTTAGGCCTTAAATATGAGGTCTATGTTACTAGTACAATACTAACTATCCGCAACAACTGATGGACACTTCAAGCCAGCATAGCTTTTTCATGCCCATCACCACTGGACCCAAAACTTGTGTCTTCTTCTTACATAATTTAATAAATTATGTAAATAAAAATCCTAAGTTGTGAAATAAACATTGTGGAAAATATAGTTTATATGACATAAATGAAAATGAAATATCCATGTTAGAAGCTCCCCTTGCTGTTAGACTTGTAGTATGTCATTTTGAATATTTTTGCTGACATTGTGTTAAATTCAGAACTGATGTATGGAGAGACATGAGTACATTAGATTTCAGCCCACTCACACTAAGTATGAATTTAGATTTTTGACATGTTACCTGAGTTGTGCATATTTTGTAGAAATACAGGTGCTAAATTGTTATTGACAATCCAAATGCATATATGCTAAATAATAATATATAGTCCCAGTATTGTCTTTTTTTATATCTGTGTGTCATGTCATGTGGAACTTTGGAGGGGAGAAGATGATGATGATGATGATGATGATGATGAAATGTTATCAAAACAGAAAAGAAGTGTTTACTTACTAAAGAAAGGAGGAATATGAAGTGTAATGATTTAGGGAAATTATCCATGATTGATTACTCATGATGTTACAGTATTAAAATAACAGTCTTCACTTTTCCAGTGTTGATAGGCTAGCGCTGTGGAATTCTGGCCCTAATAAACTGTGTGGGAAAAATGTATTCCAGCTTGGGAGACATGGAACAGTGTAGAGCAAACATAAGTTTCTTTCAAGCAAACCATTTCTTCATTTTTAAGTGAGACTTGGGATTGTTTTATTTTATTTTATTGAATTTAAGATGAAGAAGAGAGAGAGGAAAAAAAGGTTTTCTTTTACATGGATAGAATGAATGGTGCTATAATTGTGGCCATTAGTGCTGCTGTACTCTGGTTAATGGTCTGTAACAGCTTCAAAATCTTCCTCATTTCCTGTGGGAGGTGGTTAACCCAGCATGTCTATAATGAAGAGAGAGACATTTCTGCTTGGAAAGAAGAAGCTGCAATTTTATTAAAAACAACGTAAGAGAGTGGGGCTGTAGACAAGCCTTGCTTATTCTAACCAAACCTAATTCTCTAGGTTGGCTGGAGACCTTAAGGTCCTTCAAGCATGAAAAGTACTTAGATCTTATTCATGGGCAGCTTTTATTGAAGGCAGGAGAAGGCAAGGCCTTTCCTTATGACTGTGGTGGCCCCACCTCTTTCCCTGCCCTCTGTTCTGGGAAGACAAAAGTTTTTATGCTCCGTGAAGGTTCCCTCAGCTGCTCAGAAACCTACCTGCATAGAGTATATAAAGTTCAGCATGCCATGCCCTCAGACAGTGTGAGACTGACATCAGCCTTCTAACTTCTCTTCTCCAGTCTCAGTTTGAATTTCACTTCACTCTGCTTCTCACTGCCTGGCTGGGCAGTGTTACAATCTGAATCTGCTCACAAAATGCCTCCCCTAATCTGAGTGGATTGATTTACCATACTGTTTTTTCCTCTACTCTACTTCCCTCCCCACCACCCACCGTCACTGCCTCCTTCCCCCTTGCCTCCCAGCCTGTTCAGTGATCAATTAAGAGTCCCTTCAAAGACACTCATTTGTTTTCCAGGTAAAGGATATGGTAAGTACAATGTAAGGGAAGAAGCAGAATGGCTTGGTGTTGAAAACAGAGCAAAGAATGTGAAGATTTAAGGGTTTATAATGGGCCCCTGTCAGAGAATTATGACTTTGGACCACCAGTCAATTAAGGCTTGATCTCAAGGGGAGTCTATCTATTGATTTTAAAAGGAAATCAACTCATGCTTCAGTTTCTTCATTCAAAAACAGGGATAATACTTGCCTGTCTCAGAGGAGACTTGTGTAGCTCACTTCTTTGTTTTTGCTTAGCTGACTTGAGGTTATCAAGTGGAGAGTGCTTTAGAAGTGCTAAGTATTCCCATAATTAACCTTTCATTCATATGCACTCCTCCTGGATCATAGGAGACTGGGATTTTATGGGACTCCTTCTCCCACTGATGCTGGACCAAATTGCCAGAACAGAACAGAACTGGGGGCGGGGGAAGAGGGGAAACTAGCTTTTCAAAGTAGGTGGTGAGAGAACGAGACAAGACAAGATGCCACTAGGGCAGCTTTGTGCTTTGTGAAGAGGTGGCCATTCCCAAAGTCAGGGGCAGGAGAAATGGATCCCCGTCCACCTGGCCCAAATTCCTTGGAAGTGGTTCCACAAGGAAAGCAGTTTGGGGGAATATTCAGTGCTGTGAAGGTACCTGGGGTCTGTATATAGCAGTAATGGAGGACAGAATAAGCACATGAGATGGGGGAGGAGAGATGAGGGCTGGTGTAGCATCACAGCAGCACAAAAGCCAGAGCAGCACCAGAGTAGGAAGGAGTCTATGTGAGCATTTGGCTCAGGACAGAGGTTACCCAGTCACCTGCCTGGTCTTTCTGCTGGGATATGAAGCTTCTCCCCTAGCTCACCTCCTCTCACGTTGCTGTCTGCAGCCCTCCTTCCTCCTGCCCAAATTTTCTGTGTATCTCCCAAGCTTCCTGATGGGAGGTCTGTTTAATGTACCCCCCAACACTTAGGTCGGTAGGTCTGATCACTACCCCAGTCAGACAGGGAGGGCAGAACAAGCTGAGGGAGTGAGTAATCCTACAGCAGCCCCCATCCCATGCTGACCCAGGTCCTGCCTTTGGAGGGACATGTAAGTAGCTGCCTCTCGTGCTGGGTGAGGAGTGGGTACAGGTGGGAGAAGGGGAGGAGAGGAGGAAGTTGGCGAGAGACCCATGCAACAATTGTGGTGAGGGGTAGGGGAAGAGGCCTACAGGTGGGACCTTGGGTGGGCATGGAAGCTTGCCTTCCCCAGGGGAAGCTTCACCAACCGACCCTGCTCATGTTATCCTGACTTACCTTCATAGATTCTGGTCATCAAGTTGGTCCTGATGCTTTATGATAAATTTCTTAAGGAGTGCTTAAACTAAACTCTGGCCCACTGAAGTATGCAGATTTGTCTAGTACACTGCTTTCCTCTTGGCTGATAAAGTTTTATTTTATACATGCCACCTTGCTTGTGGTGCAGTATGATCTATTTTACCAACAGATGACTAAAGATGTCTACCTTCAGGTAAGACAGGGAGTTTAGTGGCACTTTTAAAGACTAACAAATTTATTTATTGCATGAGATTTATCAGCTGGGAGGAAACCAGTGTACTAGACAAATCTGCATACTTCAGTGAGCCAGAGTTTAATTTAAGCACTTCTATTTTGCTGAACTAAACTGACTTGGCTACTCCTTTGGAATATACCTTCTGGTAATTTTATGTAACAAAATGAGCAAATGTATTTATTTATTTATGTACAGGGAGTCTGGGGGGAGAAGAGGAATTCAGCAGTTTGGAAAGCTTTAAATTGTCACCAGAGCTAGGCAGAGCAGAATGAGGGAGCTATGATTGGATCTCTGTCAGTTACCATTCTTTACTGAATCCAAGCATTGCTTGACTGCAGTGGAGAACTGGAGATCCTTAGTTCTGCCAGCTTTATACTCAAAGTTGCATTTTCAAATTTGATGTTGTACAAACAGTACATCTGACCTTATTTTCTTTTAATCAGTATCTTGTATTCACATGCTTATATACTTTTTCCCCTTTCTGTATGTGGTGGGGGTTGGTTTATTTCTTTTTTTTTTTAATATTTTGCTTGAATGGTTCTGTGCATTAGGTTTAACTTGTCTTTGGCTAAAATCCTTATTACCAGTGTCCTTGAAACATCTTTAATAAGTGTGGGATATGAACCAAGTCTGTAATCTCAGTTTATAATGAATGCGTGCAAAGATTATCCACGCTAATACACTAAGCCATTTGGCATTTGATGATGGCTGCTGTGAACAGGATATGATTTAAGAATGAAGATGAAACATTCATAAAATGAAGGTTGATTTAAATAATGATTTTTGTCAATTTTGCTAAATATGATTTCATCAGTATTGTCTGACATTGTAACTTCTGCATGGCTAATATTATGGCTAATATTTTAATATTGTTTAAAAGTTAGTTTGTTGTACTCAGCACAGTGGAAAACCTTATTTCCCACTAAAAAGAATACATGTCATCACCACTATCATGTGAACACAAAGACTGGATAAAGTCTAATTTTATCTTTGAAAGCCTTGACTTCAGACATATAGAAGTGCTAACTAATAGTATTGTTTATTTTGTCATACCATAAATCATTAAAGATTCCAGTAAACAGCTGATAACTTTTTCAGCAATTCTGAATTACTATCTATTTAATTAGAAGCTCTAAATGTGGAACTTTTACCGAGAGTTTACATAGTGCTTGCTCATTACTTTTCTTTGAAATAGTTACCATATGTCCAACATATTATTTGCAACACTAAATCATAACAGGATATATTGTTTTGTTCCAGATTCCGTAAAAGTTCTTGGGAAAATATTAATTATTTTGGCCCATATTACCAATTAAAATACAGAGAAGACTGGAGAAATGTCCCTGCTGCAAGCAAATTTAAGACAATAAGAAACAGGCATTATGTTAAAATAATTCTTAGCTCAATTTTTACTTGAGACTGGTAGTTAAAGATCAGACTGAGTTCCTAGATAAACTAATTTTAATCCTCAGTAATGCTCAACTATGTTATAATAAACTCCAGATGGAATTTGACACATAGTTATCCCCCTGACAAATGTTGCTTAAGAAAGAAACGCAACAGAATTGTCATTGAATTTTATATTATCTACAAATTAATGTTTTTCTCAGAGCAATGTATAAAAGCTTGCACTTTCCAATTCTCTTCCATTCTAGAAATCAAGAGAAGTACACATATTAGCCCAAATCTAAAGTCTGTCTTTATATTATTATTTATTTATGCATAAACAATTTAGGGACTGAGTTGCAAAGTCACATATAGTTATTTGATACCTAATTCATTCACCCTTCTGAAATTCATCTTTTTTAAAAAAAAAGGTGTACACATGCACACAGAGGAATATGATAAGATGTCACACACACGAAGTCTGTTTTGTAATTGAGAGAATAAACTTAATTCTAATCTCATTTATAGCTGTATAACTGAGATCAGTCGGGATTATTATACATGGCACAGGAAGAAATGCCTGTAGTTAAAGCTGCCCAACACTTTTCATCGCAAGATTCTGTTTTTAGTTCCTTAAGTCGACTTAATTTACCAGTGTAGACGCAGCCTATATGACCACATTTATTAGAATTGAATCTCGTTTTATGATTCGTTCTCCAGGTCATTTACCATTTTGGTCCTGTCCTTCTGTCTGCGTATTATCAGCAATGGGATTTTTATTGAAATTTACCTCCCGCATCTTCCTTTAGTCAGAGAATGAGCACATTGAATAAAATGAGTTCCAAAGATTCATGGGATTTTGAAGAAGAGAATCACATTTGTGACCAGGAGACTGGGAAAAAATGTGTACAAAGAATTTACCCATATGAAAATATAATCAGTGAAATTTTGAAAAGAGCAGTGATATGCTAAATCTGGCAAGTTTTTCCAAAATATTTAAAATAAAATATGAGAGAGGAAAATATGTCATTGTATTTATTTAGGAACAAAAGAATGGCCATATTTGGTGATACCAGTGGTCCATCTAGCCCAGTATCCTGTCCTCCATCAGTGGCCAGTGCCAGGTGCCTCAGAGGGGATGAACAGAACAAGTAATAGATTCACAGACTCATAGCCCGTAGGGTCCAAAAGTATCAATATTATCATCTAGTTGGACTTCCTGCACAATGCAAGCCACAAACCTCCTGCTCACTCTTGCAATAGACACTTTACCTGTGATGAGTCACTGATGTCCCCAAATCATGGTTTAAAGACTTCAAGATACAGAGAAACCACAGACAAGTGACCCATGCCCCACACTGCAGAGGAAGGAGAAAACCCTCCATGGCGCCTTCCAATCTGCACTGGGGCTTAACCCAGCACCCCCAACCCCAGCACTTACTCCAGTCCAGCCCCCTGAATGCTGTGCTGCAGTTAGATGCTGCCTCCTGGGTTCTAGTGCTGGAAGGCTTTCATTTCTGTGTATGATGGGCAACCCCCCCCAGCACTTATCTGCTCTGCCAGCTCTGGTGTGGGGCAGCCTCCCCCCTGCTTTTGCAGAGGTGTACTGGGCTGGCTCTTCGCAACACAGGAGGGGTGCAAGAGTCTCTGTGCTTCTCAGATCCTGCTGCATCCCCCTCCTGTGCCTTGTGAAGGGTCAGCCTGGTGCCTCCCCCCCCTTTCCCTCCGCCCTGCAGCCCAGCACCTGGTACTTGCCCCTACCCCTGTTGGTACACCATTGCCACTAGTAGTCAAAGATCATTTAATTGCCAAATTAGGATGTCCCATAATACTATCCCCTCTATAAATTTATCCAGCTCAGTTATGAAGCCAGCTAGGGGTTTTGCCCTCCTACTGCTTCCTTGAGAAGGCTATTTCAGATCTTCACTCCTCAGGTGGTTAGAAACATATGTCTAATTTCAAATCTAGACTTCCTGATTACCAGTTTATATCCATATGTTCTTGGGTTTACACTGATGCTGAATTTAAATAATTCTTCTCCCATCCTGGTATTTATCCCTCTGATGTATTTGTAGAGAGCAATCATAACTCCTCTCAGCCTTCTTTTGATTAGGCTAAACAAGCCAAGCTCTTTAGAATCTCCTTTCATAAGGCAGGTTTTCCATTCCTTGGATCAACCTAGTAGCCCTTCTCTGTACCTGTTCCAGTTTGAATTCATCATTCTTAAACATAGGGAACCAAAATTGCATACAGTATTCCCAGAATTGCACGCAGTATTCCAGATAAGGTCTCGCTAATGCCTAGTATAATGGTACTAACTCTTCCCTATCTCTACTGGAAATACCTTGTCTGTTGCATGCTAGGACTGCATTCTCTTTTTTCTCAGCCCCATTACTTTAAGGCTTATAGTCATCCTGTGATCAACTAATACTCCCAGGTCCTTCTCCTCTGTCTCTTCCAATTGCTGTGTTTCAAGCTTATAGCAAAAATTCTTGTTGTTAGTTCATAAATGCATGTAATCAAGTAATCCATATCCTGTCACCCATTCCCAACTTCTGGAAAACCAGCCAAGGACACATCAGGGCATGGTTTTGCTTCTATGCCCTCCTGACTAATAGACATTTATGAACCTATCCTCCATGAACTTATCTAGTTCTTTTTTTAACCCTGTTATAGTATTGACCTTCACAACATCCTTTGGCAAAGAGTTTCATAGGTTGGCTATGCATTGTGTGAAAAAATACTTCCTTTTGTTTGTTTTAAACCATCTGCATATTAATTTCATTTGGGCAGCAGCGAGGCAGCCACTTCTTGTGTCCTTATGTAGTTTCTTCACACCCATCATGACTTCATGTCCTCTAGCGAATCCCACTTTTATCATCTATTTTCCAAACTGAAAGTCTCAATCTTATTAATCTCTCTTCATATGGATGCTATTGCCTACCCCAAATCATCTGAATTGCCTTTTTCTGTACCTTTTCCAATTCCAAGTTCTTTCTATCTATTGATCGCGATGGAACAACCAGATCTGAACATAGTATTTAAGATGTGGGCCTACCAGATTTATAAAGAAGCAATATCTGACTTATCTATCCCTTTACGAATGTTTCCCAACATTCCATTAGCTTTTTTGACTGCCACTGCACATGGAATGAATGTTTTTAAAGAACTATCCAGAATTGACCCCAAGATCTGTTCTTAAATGGTGTCAGCGGTAATTTAAACCCCATCATTTTATATGTATAGCTGGGATTATATTTTCCAATTTTCCTTACTTCGCATTTATCAACATTTAAGTCCATCTGCCATTTTGTTGTTCCATCATACAGTCTATTAACCTTCAGTGGGTAATAAATCACTTTTTTCTGTTCTCATAACCATCAGATTTCTAAAAGGGTTAAACAGATTATATCCACAGATTCATGAACCTGTTTCGCCCATGAGCTCTCGGTTCCTTCCGGGAGTGAATTTAACGGGAACACCCTTTGTACATCTCGCATCTTGTGCCAACTCCACTTCTCTATGAAAATGGCATTTCTGACTGTGATAACCAGTAAGAACTTGATTTCAGCCTGGTGTCAACTTAGCTCACATTTATTTTTAGAACTCAGGTTTTTTTTTTATGGTTGCAATATATATTATTTAATTGTCAACCTTATTATGCCTAAGAATCAGATTGCTAAACATCTAACCCTACCAACTGCAATTACAGTTGCCGATTTTAAATTCTACCTTCTGCTATATAGATATGGAAACTGTCTTTGTGAAAAAGGAGGCTTTTTAAAAAAGTTTTGAAAATAAATTTAGGATCATGGGATTTTTTGTTTGTGTTACATGAATACATAAATCAATTTTAACGTCTTTGGGATATCTATTTTAACATTTATAAAACATGTATATTTAAAGAATCTTAGTGGGTTATTTTATATGATCTGCATCTCCTAAATCCTGTTGTTCCAAAACACAAGAAAGAGAGAGAAATATCCTCAATGGTTGCACAGGAAAATGGATTATTCTAATTTACTATGAAATCTTGGGGAAAGTGTTTGCATAATTTAGTATAAATCTACTTAAGTTTTTGCAACAGAATTTGATCAATGATCAACTAAGTTCTTACTGATTGTGGCCACATTCCACAAAATGTATGTTTTAGATACAGAATGTGAGGTGTAACTGAAGAGTTCCTTAGAAATATTGGAAATATACAAAATGTCCTGTTCTTCCAATTTTTCTTCCAACTATTTTTCTGCAACAAATGACTTCCTATTGTAGTTGTTGCAATGGCACTTCCATTTTCTTTTCACAGCTGAGTTCATCTATGCCTATCTTACAGTAGGGATAGAGTGCAGAACTTGTTTAGAATGTACTTCAGGAATAAAAGGGAATGCCATGAAAGCTTGATTTTTGCAAATTATCTAAACTCTTTATACCTCAATTTCCCATTATTTTAGATGGAGACTCTAATGTCTACCTTACAGGCATGATAAGAAGCTTGATTAATTAATATTAGTAACATGATTTCAGGTATTTAGTTTTAAGATACTATAAAAGAAAAGTTACATGCTTTACTGTATTTCCAACTTTTTGTTCAACCTCCCCCCCCCCCAAACAACAACAAAAAAAACCAACAAAGCCATCAACCCCCTAACCCCATGTAGGAATCTATTATCTCTCCTAGCATGTTACGATTGAATGTGCCTGTTCTTCGGTCCTAAAACAGTTAATAGTAATTAACATTATTAAACTGATTCAGATCACATGTAAATAAGAAATAACTCCATTGAAATCAGTGAAGAAAAAGAAGAAGTAAAGTTAAATTCAAGTAAAACTACTGTGAGATCAAAAACAGGTCCTGCAATGCCACAGTATTACTTGTTTATATTTATAGATGCAAAACTTAGAATTAAGAGTTTGGCTTGTGATAGATTTGACCATCAAAAAGTTATTGGTTGCCATGAAAGACTGCATTTGCCTTTGCCCCAGAGTGTGAATACTAAAGAAACAAACTTTTGATTCCTATGTGGCCCCCGTGCTAAGTATCTGGCTCAACAGTCTGAGAGGTAAGTAAATGTTGGAAAGTTTCACATATCAATGTTAAGAGCATCTAGATGTGACAAATATAGAAATGAGGAGATCTATGGTCTTCTGTTCTTTTGTCACCATGTGCACATGATATGGTAAAATATGTATATTTTCTTTTAAATTCATTGGAGTGGGTATTTTATATGTACAGAGTTTTAAAAGGGATAAAAACATAATTTGATTAGCCCTAAAAACAGTTTACATTAATATCAGAAACACAAGAAAAAAACAAGGATTTTCTTTCCTGAAAATGGGTAACTAAACTGAATCATGTTGACTATACAAGTAAAGAATCTCTTAGAAAATAACCCATTTTTTTAATATTGCCCATTTATTTTTCTTTGTCACTTACATTGACACCAGTGAGAACATCGTGCGTGCTCTGGGGACCATGAGCAAAGTTGAAATGTGTTGAGGCCTTTTACCCATTCAGAAGTTATGAATCCCAGTAATTTATACATATTTACTACAGAATAGATTCATGCTGTTTTTTTTCAGGACAGATTATTCTGTAAAATGTAGAGTCATGTCAACAATTTTGCATCTCTCATAACATGTCATGAAATTCTGTGTGCCATATAACAGTGACCCAGAGCAATCAGTATCCACTGTTGTCAGTAATACCAATGGTAAACAGAAGAAACAGACATACTGTTTACTGCAGCAAGCTTGTGTGCATCCCTCCTGCCCCAATCAAGAATATAGAAACAACAAAACAAAACACAATATAGTCCTCTCTGTTGGTGCATTTGCCCTTCCTGGGCTACAATTTTCTTCCCTATACTTCAGAAGTAGTATTCCACTCTAGCTGGGTGTAATCAATAGTCTCTTCCTTCACAAATGCAATGATTCTGTATCATGATGTTGTAGGTTTTAATGGACAAACTTCCTTCTCCTTCCCCCCCCCTTATCCCCGACTTCAGTAAATGCCTTCAGCCTGAGTCCTCTAAAAAAAGACCAACCCAGCACTGTGCCTCCATCCCACATCAATGGTAGGCTGCCTCAGGTCTCTTTCTTTCTTTTCTATCCCTTTTTAATGTCCTGTCTCCTCTCAGCCTTGTCCAACACCACTGTTTCTGGGCTCACAGTTTCCCTCACTTCTTAGCAGAGAATCTTCTCCAAGTTAAGGTGAAACCTGATCAATCCCCTTCTGAGGCAAGAGCACCTGTTTATATAATCCACGCCTAGTCACATGAAGCCACTTGGTCACCTGATTTCTCTGTCGATACATCTCCCAGCAGTCAATTGTCATAAAGGATCAAGTTCCAATAAGACCTCATGTAGCAGCATGTGTTCTTGAAGGACTCACTGTGCTCTACTATAGATAGTCAAATATCATGCTTGGGGGCTTTAACCTGTCACTCTCAGGGATCAGGAAGGAATATTTTCCCACAATGCATAATTGAATATATGTGATCTGGTTTGCCCCCCTTCCCTCCAGCTTCCTCTGAAAAATCAAAGATTGTGCTGCAACTGGAGATGGGATACCAGATAAGATGGAACCAGTGTACTGGGATGGTACAAATACATTCCAGTTGCCTGACTGGTATGTTTTCTTTACATGCTCATAATGGTCGCCAGATTTGGGGATGGGAAAGAATTTTACCAAGGTCAGATTAGCAGAGAACTTGGGATGGTTGAGGCTGAGCATGTAGCTATGGGTTGCTTTTCTCTGCAGGGTGGGCATGGTTACCTACTATGATTATCTGGGTTTATCTCACTTCTGTGCTGCTGCAAATAGCCTCAGGTATTGGTGCCACCTTCATCTCTCCTGTTCTTTACCTGTGACATGCAGATTAGTTTCCTGAAGACTGATGTGTTTTGTGTAACTGAAATCTTTGGGCTTCATATAGGGATATGGCCTATGATTTAAGTGACTGACAGAGATCTGAGTAGGAGCTGTCTCAGTATGCTGTCACTCAAATCTCCACCAATATAAGTTAATTGGGATCTAAAATAGAGGGTCAATTAACTAGTAGGGCCGCAGCTGAAGAACTGTTAGAGGAAGAAGCAAGCCCAGAAGCAGGAAGCAGACAAGTAGAGAGGAAGGAAGCTCCAAAAAAAAGAGTGGAGAGTCTGAAGGAAGGCAGAACTGGTGGTAACTAGTATCGCTCTTTTTCCTCAAAAGTAGGAGTAGGAGTTGATTGTAATTAGTACTACATACAATGGCCTTCTGGAATACCATAATAAAATGTGATGAAGGTGGTCTGGAGTGAGCCTAGTTTGTACCTAATGTGAGAAAGACTATGGGGTCCACCCCATGAAAGTGAACCTAGACTAGATAATCTGTTGTTCCCTTTTGGCTTTAAATTTATGGATCTATAGCATTGTTTGCTACCAGTATACTTTCATGACCATATTGTTGGCTCAAGAAGGTTATATAGCCAGGTTTTTCCTGTAGCTGTACCTCTAACCTGTCCCCATCATTTGTTCAGTGTAAGCAGCTCTTTAGCACAGCACATTCTATGGTCCCTATGAGGACAATGTTTTAGAGAATATGGATAGGCTGGATTTAGATATAAGAATCATCGGCTTCCAGAGAAATACAGAATGTCAGAGTGTGTAATTGTTAGTTAGATGCGATTAACACTAGGCATGAAGGAGGTGAATAATGTGGAGGGGTACCGAGTAAAACTGTTATTAGTTTCATTCTGATACGCAGTCAGAAATTTTCTTTCTTAATGACTTTTTAGTATATCAGTAAGTGTTTGTTGGGAAGGATATAAAGAAAGCTTATTAGGTCCAAAATATTAAACTTCATTAAACACAGTTGAGAAGTTAGTAGGGTGAGTCAACATCTCAGAACTGTTGATTGCTTTTAGATATCTTTTGTTTTGAGTGATTATAGAAAGTGTTTGAATAAAGTTTCATTACAATTTTCATTCCAAAGGACCTATTTCAATTGCTTATACCTTTGTTTATTTTTAACCCCTGAAAATTGCCAGCTTTAGTTTTTCTATATATTGAATGCTTTCTTTTAGAAAATTTGCATTAAAATGGCCAAGCAATTTTGACTATACAAAGAACACAAAGGAGAGAATTCAACATTTTTACTATTAAAAACAGATGTATGTGTTCTTTATTTAACAGTTCTGTTAGATATCAAAATGGAAAGGAGTAGATACTAAAAATTGTGTTCAGAATTGGTTTCTAAGCCTAATGTGTCTGTGTAGACCTCTGCAGCATGTGACCCACCACATGAGCACCTCCTGATGATGGTGGTGGTGGGGAACTGCTCAATTAGTCCGCTGTCTGGTGGTCAATGTTTGGTCTCTCATCACAACCAGGACCTCAGCCCTCTGGCTGAGTCCTCTACAAGTCCACCCCTTCTGAGGTATAGTCCTTTCCTGGCTGGCCCACTTTTATCAGCAGCCCCTGCTCTACACCACTTACTTGCAATTCTCTGTCCACTGGCAGTCAAGGGGAGGCATGTGGAACCTGGGTCCACCCACTTCTCCAGGCCCTGACCCAGGGACCTGAAGCATTCACTTGAGTGCCACCTCAATCCCTCACTCCATTTCACCTTGCACCCTCACCAGGACCCCTGGGCCATTCACACATCCGCCAGGTACTTGCTGCCCTTTTATCAAGGCCATGGCTCACTGAAACCCAGCAGTGCCCCTCTGAGCTGTCCAGGGTCCTGTCTCCCAGAGCCTTGCTGACAGCCTGACCTTCCTCCTCCAGAGTCTGAGACAAACTGCCCAGAGCAGGAGCTGCAGCCCTGCCTTTATCCTGGCCCCTCAGCCCTGATTGGCCCTGCAGCCTTCTGTTCCCACTAGCTTTTAACCCCTTCCCTGACAGAGCATGGAAACTATCCTGCTACAGTCTATAAGAGGGATGGAAACAATCCATTTATTTCAACAGAGTTATAAGGATTTTAAAACTGGCAATTATATATACTTCTTAGATTGATGGTTTCTACATATATTCCACATGCGGGTATGAATGCACATATTGCACCTGAGCCCGGAGAGTTTTGGTAAGTAGGGTATATTGGTCCACAGGTGTGCAGTAGTTTTCCTGATGCTCCAAACTGAGAGTATAAAAGAGAGTGAAGACTGACATCACCCCATTCTTTCTTTGTGGTGTATGTTCTGAGTTGGGATATTCTTTGTCCACATCTTCTTCCTCAACTGTGTCATTCTGTATATTGTAAATAGTTTTTAGTATATTAATATTGTAGACTTGGTACATTGTAATTAGCCAGTCATTTTTTTCCTCCCACTCTGGGCAAAGTCCTACCAGCAAGCTGATATTATGTCCAGAATTCAGGAGTTTAAGAACCGTGTCTCCTGCACCATTCATTTTCTGTAAGTGATGAATACCAACATTGCCTAGATTTCTTAGGTGAGGCTCAGATCTCAGCCAGATGCCCTCTTCTCCCCAAACTCATAACAGTTGGTCAGAATGAAAGCTAAGGCTTAAAAAGAATCTGATGAAGAAGGTCATGAGATCTGGATTTGGGAGATCCCTCCTACATCATCCTCATCTAGTAGGCAGGGTCCTTCAGAGTACGAGCTCAGGAGTTCAGACTGAGACTTTGATGTCTAAAGAGAATACTTATAAGATTAAGGGACATTCTGATAAGCACAGAAACAAACCTTCTTTGTCCAAGCCTGCCTGAAGAGAAAAGATCTCTCCTAGACCCCCTTCAAAGCCAAGTAAGCCCTCACACATGGGTAATAAAGATGTGGGCCTCACTAAAACTCCTCAACAAGACTAAGAGATGTAAGAGATGTAGAGTCATTGATCCTGGTACTGGTTCTAATATCTAAAAAGTATTGATTTTAATATCTAAACAGAACAAACTTCCATTGGCACTCTCTTTGACATCTAGTTGGGTTTCAGTGCCAATACCATCCTGGTCCCAGAATAATCTGATTTCCTCTGTGACGAGGGCACACTAGCTATGACAGCTCCACCAATGGGTTCACTTTACATCCTGGGGGTGGTCACTCCACTTCCATATGTGACCCCAGGGGATATTTTTGCTCTCCCCATCTATCCTCACCCCTCCTTTCAGGTCCAGCTTTATTCAGTAACATAGTTACTACGCAGGAAGAAGCTAATCCATGGATGTAGTGTGACCTTCCTCTCCCACCTGAGTATCCAATCATTGGTACCTTTAGTTCTGACAATTGTTTGAGTCATCTTTTTCTTCCAATGTTTCAGAAACTCCACAGAAGTCCCCACCTTACCAAACAGAGATGACACAGAATAGAAGTTTGAGGAGATTAGGGTTCCATCCTCAGATCATACTTAACTTCACTTGAGACAGGCGATACCTAATGCCATGGGGTTCTTCGTTGCCAGTTGATCCCTCAGACTGTTCTTCTTTTTCTGGGCATCTATACCACTACCCCTAAGAGAGAGCATCCTGGGCAAACATGTTGAGTAAGACAACCTTCTCAACATTTTTTTTTATTTCCAATGTACCCAAGGTACCACCAGATAAATGGATAAGGGTACATAGGCCCAAACACACAGCTTCTGTGACATCCACTGCCACACCTCACCCTAAGAATTTCTTTTAACGGCATTGTAGATATTTGAATTCTTTATTTATGCTACATCATCATTTTCCTTCCTCAGTTTATTGGAAGCTGCCTTACCCAATATGTCTGCAACTGGAAGGCTCTGACAACTGACATATGGCTAGCAGAAATTATTCATTTGCAGCTATCTGATTGAGTTTCTCTCAACTCATACCTAAAAACTCCCTTGTAGTTTCTTTTCAGGGACCAATGTCATGAGGAAATTAGTCAAGAAGCGAACTCTCTTGTCTACTGGGGAACCAATCTGTACAGGCTTGATGATTAAAAAATCATTTTCTTCTACTATATTTTCATTAACTTCTTGAGGACAGAACATTTTAACAGGTCTCCAAACCCAAAAAGAGTGGTGGAAGATCCTGCTTTCACTTTACAAAATAATCTGACAAAACTGTCACTCACCATCTGCCATTCCAAGGATAAGAGAGCTGATCAAGAATCAGAATTTCTATCCCATAGGAAATTTTGACTAAAAGTCAAAATATGGACTTCTTTTTGACAATGACAAGTTGTGGGAAGTATTTATTTGGAAATATCTCAACTAAATGTTTAATATTCCTGAAAAAATAGTTTGTGTCAGCCTTAATCTGTGCCAGATTGCAGATTGTGTCAGAGTGCATATGTTGAATTGTACTTTGTGTGCTCTTGTGATAATTGTTCCCACAAATTTACCTTCACTGTGAGATCAAGTGTGAAACGTAAATGAAAGTTCATAAGATGTCACAATAACCTAAAATGTTGATAGGAAAAGGTGTGAAAGGAAGTCAGAAAGACTGAATTAATCCAAACAAACAGTTCCAGGACTGTATTAAAGTAAACAAGAGAACAAAGAAAACAAGAGAAGTGTGAGAGCTAAAATCAATAGTCAAATTTGGGATGTCAAAATTTAGGCCCAATTAGTGGACAAAATAATGAGAGCGTGGGCTATTTTATTTGAGGGAAAAGATGATTAGCACAACACTGGTGGATCACTAAAAGAAAGGAAATTGTGAGGTTCATTTTCATGGTTGCCACCTCCATTGAGTCTCCTGAGATCCTGGATGTTCTTCATCCTAATCCTAATGAGATTAGGCCAGAGAGTGAGCCAAATGACACCGCTTCCTCCACCACTCCATCTAAATCCCAAACATCACCTGGGATGTGAGACTTTGTCTCTCCCTCCCAATAATGTGCCCTTTTCCTTCCCTACTTTAATGCTTATTTCTTCTCTTTACCATTTCTCTCCTTTTTTACTTTGTCTAATAAATGTCCAAAACAGTCTTCTGTGAAATGCAGATAAAAGCAAACAGCCTGGGCGAAATTCCATATTTATCTAATAAAAATGAAACTGTAATCTCATTACAGTATGGTTTAACATGGAACTGCAAATGTTTTGTTAGTAGATTTTTGTTTTGATCTACTTTCTGCCCTTTGCAGATAAAACATTTTAAACATCATTTCAGAACAACAGACAGACATACCTTCCCTGAGGCCATTAGAAAGGCAGTAGAATGTAATGAGGGAAATGGACTATGATCACTAACATGATTATCATCAGGTTGGACTTTATAAGCATTTCAAAATTTGGAATATTTTATTTCTATCATTTTATCCACCAAAAAGCTGGATAAAAATTGCATTTAAAACATCACATATTGCTCATTAACAATTTTTTTTGTTGAAGACTTTCTTCTTACCTCAAAACTCTTTGATGCTCTTACCACATTCACACTTTTCTTTAAACCTTTATTTAAACAATAAAACTCATTTCAAAGTTATCTTCCAGCAACTAATGCATAGATAATTTGGTAAGAAGAAGAATTAAAAGATGAATATGTGATTATATCCTTTTTAATCTGTTTTCTTTGCATGATAAATTGTTGGTTTCCTACAAGAGTATAAATATCACTATACTTGCTCTCTTTTTATAGTAAAAGAAACCAGCAACCAAAATCCAAAGAAGTCCCAGCCCTCAAAATAAGGATATCTGTGATACCTACAAATAACAAACAAAAATCATTTTTATTAATTTATATATTTCAACTTTTATCAGAACTTGATGTCTACATTTTCTTGAATGTACTGCTAAGTAGAACTTTTTAATGCATAGAACATACAGAGTAATATGGAACAAACCTTTCTATTAAAATGTTTTTTGCCACTCTGTACTGTCATCAGATACGTACCCAGAGAAGCAATAAATTTGAAAACAGAAAATAATGATATGAAAATTAAATCAAAAGTATCAAAGACTAAACCATATAAGCTGATTTAAATTACACAGCAATTCAACAAGTTGTTTTCAGTTTAGGTGACAGCTGCATCAGATGGTGAAAAGGGCAATAACAAAGAAACCCATTCATTAGACTTTGACTAAATTAAAAATGCTGTGGTTTTTAAGGTGCCCATGGGACACAATGGTAATATTAATATATTACCTTCAAATTTATTTATAATCATGACATATTTACATGAATAAATTAAATTAGGTCATATAGTTTTAATTTAATTTCACATCACTCAAGTAGCTGTCCAATCATTGTGTCTCTGTCTGACAGAATAAATGAGGTGATATTGGAAAATGGAAATATTATTCTGGAAATACAGATAAATAACACAGGTAAACAATACATTGACACAGGAATAATATGAACATAGTACATACAGGATATCAAAGTGACATGGAAAAACAGAAACAGGAATACATACTTTCTAGTCTTTCTGTAGCATGTAAGTGTCATAGAGAAAGTATCATGTTGTCAAGAAAAGCATCTCTTTAGTTCAGTCTTTTAAAACTGGCACCTGTTCTAGGCTGAATTTAACCAGTGACTTATTAGTGAAAAAATCATTACCATATGAGGATTCTTCTGAGTAACCTGGTCTTCCTTCTTCTCAGTGTTTATGAAGTGCTACTATTTTTTATTTATTTGTAGTTGCTTGATCAGATGTTTCTGCATGATGTAAGGCCATGTTGCACAATTCAGCGAGGAATAATGCTTACAATGGATGGTGCTTATATGCTAAAATTAGAAAGAAATAATATTAGATCTCCTGATGGAGGCAAAAACAAGGATGGGGATGAATAGGAAAGAATCCAGCAAAGTGCAACACAAATGATTAGGAGGCTGAAACGCATGATTTACGAAGAAAGGCTGAAGGAACTGGACTTGTTTTGTCATTAGAAGAGAAGAATGGGGGGGGGGTAGGGGGGTGGATTTGATAGAAGTCTTTAACTACTTGAAAGAAGTTCCATTGAGGATGGAGCTCTGCTGTTCTCATTAGTGGTAGTTGCAGTGTGGGAGGTCTAGGTTGAATATTAGGAAAACGATTTTGATATGACAGTGGGGAAATATTGGAGTGATATATCTAGGGAGGTGGAGGAATCTCCAGCCTTAGAAGTTTTTAAGGCCTGGCTCGTCAAAGCCCTGGCAAGGATGATTTAGTTGGGGTTGGTTCTGTTTTAAGCAGGGGTTGGACTAGATCACCTTCTGAGATCCCTTCCATCTCTAATTTTCTATGATTCTGTGAAATAGGAACATAAAAGTTAATCTGAACAGGAAGGTCTATTGAGCTGTGGGGACAGCTGTAAAGGGAATTCCCAGGAAACATACTGTAGGCATGCTGTGACAACATATTACAACTGATGAAACCTCAGAAAGCAGGATAAAGACACCTCAGTTTGCCTCAATATATTTGGAAGGGATGTGGAAGAGTGTTAATCATTCACATACCATGGATTCCAATTATTAAGATTTTATATGCTATCTATTAGGATCTTGAATTCAATCTGTTATAAATAACCCATGCTGACTAAGATAGAAGCACAGGCTGCCGTGCTCTACAACTGATACCAGTTCTAGATCGATGCCAAGGGTATCCCAGTTAGGGGCAATTTGCTTTAAAAAAAATCACACTGGAGATCATGGAAGGCATGAATTATTACAAGAGGTCAAGAGGAGTATTTTCATCTTGGGACTTCATCCTTAAAATTGTATGAGATTTAAATTAATAATATAAACTAAACTAGTGGGAGCTGAAATAATAATTTTCCAGGAATGGAAGTGGGAATAATACATTCATTAGCATTTATTTTAAATTATGAATTTTGTTCTGCATTTCAGATTTAATACTATGGTAAAAATAACTAAACCCTTTGAAAAGAAAAGATGCACTGATTTGCTCAGTAAGTGTACACTGCCATTAAACTAGTTTAAGCTGGGTTTTATTTCCTGCATATATGAGAAGCAGGTTGTAGGTAAACCACTTGAAATATATGCAAGATTTTTTTTTTGCTTTATATGATAGCATTAGAAGAAGAATTTGCCTCTGACTTGACAAAAGTGAATTATATTAAATAAAATACTTATTGTCAGTTTTAGAAATCTATGTAGTTACTGTTAATATAATTTTATTAGCTTGCTGTTACTGTGTTTAAGTATTAAAGGCTATGTCTACACTTGATAAGTTAAGTCGACTCTGTTAAGTCGACTTAAGTTGACTTAACTTTTCAAGTGTAGATGCAGCAGAGAGCTATGGCTCCCCGCTGAGAAGGGACCTGCGGGTCCCTCCGAGAAGGGAGCTGTCCTGAGGAGAAGAATCTGCGGCTCCCTTTTTGCCAGACTCACATGGGTCCCGGGGAGCAAGAAGGCGTGGCTCCCTTCTCACCGGGACCCGCGTGGGTCCCAGGGAAAAAGAAGCCACGGATCCTGGGGAAACACGGCTTCCTTCTTGCTGGGACCCGTGCCCTAGGTCGACTTATAGAATAAATCGACTTAGGGTAGCCACACTGTCTTTACGTTGACTTAACAAATCAACTTAATTGTTAAGTCGACCTAAAGAGTGGTAGTTATTAAGTCGACTTAGGGAACTGCTTAAGTCAACTTAATGAAAACCAGGTGTGGACGAGGCTTTGTTTAAGTCGACTTAACTTTCCTTAAGTCGACTTAATTTTCTAGTGTGGACATAGCCAAAGACATACTTGTGAACAAGGGTCCAGCCTCTTAAGTGATGTCAATAAGTGTATCTACATTGCAGTCAAAATCAAGTCAATAAGTATCAACTTTATTGCTTAAAGTGAATTGTTCTATACAATATTTTGATTTTTGCATTGTGGGATTATTGGCATAAATGCTCACTGATGTGAGGAAGAACTGCATAATCTGCCCCTTATGAGAATGGCAAATATCTGAGAATAAATAATAGCACACTGCATATATAGAATATTTTTCTGTTAAGAATGTTAAGTGATATAGAAACATAATGATTCATCCAGCTAACAGCAAAGTGCCCTCAATATAACTGACATATAAAAGAGTTGAAAGCACTCACTCTCACAGATGTGGGGCCATAATACACAAATTATATCTAGTATAAACTTTAAAATAATTTACTGCAGAGCATTATATCAGCATGCAGCAAATTAAATCAGTGCTAGACACATTTAAGTTGATCGCCCTTTGAATTCAGTACTATATATCTTTATTTTCTAGCACCATGTGGGAGCCGGTCAACAGGCTCTGAAGGCACAGTATTGTCACCAAATTACCCAAAAAACTACAGTGTTGGACACAACTGCATTTATTCTATTGCTGTTTCCAAGGAGTTTGGTAAGTAGAATGAATCTCATTTTTTAACTCTTTCTTTCATACTTGTCATTGTTTCTGCACTACATTTCTCTTGGGATGGATTTTGTAATTACTTATATGTTGAAAAGATATATGCTGTGCTTAAAATAACTATTGCAAACTGATAGAGTTGGTTATAGTTTTAAAAATCTGTAAGGTCTTCTGTGTAATGTGTTGATCTGTAGTTGATATATAGTTCATATATATATATATATATATATATATACATATATATATATCTGAACATTATACACACACACGGGTCATATTATTTGTAAAAAAAAATTTTTTTTAAATAGTAGATGTTTATTCTTTAACCCGTTATAAATGATGATATATATATCAAAATGATGGACCACATTTAACATTGGTGCATGTTACTATGGCTATTTAGCTGTAATTCTGTGCTGAACCTCTAGGATATGCAATCCAAACCGATAGCATAAGGAGGTAGGGGAAGAGCTATAGTGGAAAGGCTAAGCCAGTGTAGCACCCTCCCAATTCTGGGCAATTTTGCAGCCCAGGAATAGGATAGCATTTCTGGAGTCCTAATATACAGCAACCTATCTCTACCTGCCTGTCAGGGGCAGCATTGCCCAGACTCTCTGCAGTATTGTGTCCAGCAGTCCCATACCCAACAAACCCCATAGACAAGGGTTTGTGAGGAGGACCACATTGGGCAGGTACAGCTAGCTATCTTCTGCAGTTTCTACAAAAGAGGGATGCTTCCAAAGTTGGATCCAGGGCTTTTAGAGCCCCTTTATGCCACTCGGCTTTTCTATCTGACGTAAAATGCCTAGAGAGTGAAGGAAGATTTCAGCCCTTAACTTTAGGAAAGATTGATTTTGCAATATCTGATAACCAAAGGGTTAATATACAGGATGGAAACCTTCTGGTATACCACACTATTGAAAAGAAAGACCAGCGGAAAGATTGTTTGGTAGGTAAATAGATGAAGTGTGATAGAAACATATAACTAAGGCTTGGTCTACACAACATACTTGGGTATAACTACATTGCATGGGGGTCTGAAACCCTCCCCACCATGTAGACATTGTTATGTTGGTGCAAGAGGTACTACAACTGATATGCCTCTCATGATGGTGTAGTTATTAAGTCAACGGGAGAGATTTCTCCTGATGGTTTAGCGTATCTTTCTCCCACCACGATACTGTAACAGTAAGGAAATTATTTTACTTTGTGAAGGATAGAATGAGAATTTGGACAAAACAAAAGGGAAAATGAATGGCAGAATTAATGACATTGTGTCCAGTCATTGAACTGGGAACTAGATAGCTCAGACTATTATTGATTTCTTATTTATTAGATCAGATATGGCCAAGGTTTCTAGTGACTGAAATTACCATAAGATTCTGGTTTGATGTCTAATTAGCAATTAATAGAAGTTCCAAATCAACTTCCTTGCAAACAGTTTTTGGCAATCTTATCATACACACCGTTTTCAAGAGGTACAGAGAAATAATTACCTTTCTCCCATTAGTGGTAGGTCCTGCATGTTTGCAGCCAAATGGAAAACCAAACCAAACCAAACAAAAACCCTGGTATCCTTATTGCTCATCCTATTCAGATAGAGAGCTTTAGATTCTGGTTATGCCTATCTACAATCTTTCACAAGTACTGAGTAGGCGGGAGGATAATTGATAGAAATAGCATATATGTTGAATGAAATAAGATAGTATAGTTCAGTTAAATGATAATATGAAGAGGTGAAAGGAGGTGTAGGATGAATAAGTATGATTAATATTCCTACAAGATATGTATAATCTTGGCTCTACACTTTTTATACTTCTCAGATAATACCAATTTCACCTGAACTTTCTTCAGTTCCATAGTATTGAAAACACGTTGAATCTATCATAACACACTGTTTCTGAAGGCATGCTGTAAAAATAAATACTTAGTTTAAATTTTCAGTAGCACAGTTGCACTATATGTATAAACATTTCAAGCACATGTTCAAATAGAGAAGTAAGTAAAATAATGATGAGATAAGTATATCCTTTGATAGTATGCTATTTATTTGCAGGAAGAAAAAGGACTTGTTATTTCAGTAAAACTGATATTTTTTGTCTTGTGAACTTACCATAATCAGGGGGAGTAGGGGTGTCCTGGAAGGTTTTTTAAGAAAGACAAAAAAATAAAATATACAAATAATAATAATTAATACTCAAGTGTTACACATTACTGAGCTTCTAAACAGGAAGCAGTAAAAACCAAGTGTGTTCCACATTGTATTGATACATTTACCTGTGCAAAGATTATGAATTGATTTATAAAGTTTATAAGGTCCATTAAATGTTCTTTATCATGGCTAAACAATGCAGGGAAAATTATTCATATTAATTCTGAAATGCCATGATTTTCTGGTTTGTCTCTCAAACTTAAACATACTTCTCTGAATGTGTGATATCTGAGTGGGTACTATTTTAGTAGAGAAATTATGAAGTTTATTAAAAACACATACTACAGGAATCTATGTCTTCAGCTCTAATAGCAGAAAAAATAATACTGTGAATACAAAGAAACTAATGGTTGGAGCACTAATAGTACTTTCATTCCATTACAGGGGCTAGTGCATGACACACCCTGCTGGAGCCAATGACTTAAAATTTAGAGTGTGGCGAGTTCCCAGCTTGTTCACTGGCAATTACATAATCCAGAAATCGTGTTCTTGTGAGATATGTGTCTTTATATATAAAGTTCAGTACTCTGAGTACAGTGGGCACATTTAAAAAGTTTTCTCTGTATTTAGAGATCTTGCAGCTTTCACAGTCATTCTCTTGCCTTAAAATGGGGAATGCTGTGGTAATATTTATAAAACGAGGGTGAATTACAGTGTGAACTACTGTGCAGATATCTTTCTGCTTTTGTTGACTAAGCAATGTTTATTCAAAGTATTAATCTTCCATCATAACAAAATTTAGTTTCCTAAGCATACAAAGCCATATTCCCTTCCCATGTTACAGCCCTTTTTCACTATCTGGACCATGCAAAGTTTCCAGAATCTGTCCGCACATTCACTGAGGATATAGAAACTCTCACATGGTCTGAAGCCACTACAGATGGCTCCGTAGCAACTGCTGCACTCTCACCCAGCATAGAGGACATGCTGGAGAAGGGAGTAATTTAGGGGAGGGAGAATGTAGCTCTACTTCCACCAATTCTGAGCAAGCAAATAGTTCCCTATCCACATAGCATAAATTAATACAATTGGCAGCAACTGTGCCTTGAGACTCAGGCTATGTACACACACAGACTTGTCCCTCAGTTAATTGTTGCGGAACAAGCAAAGCATTGTAACTGTAACGCTTTCCCCTGTCCACACAGAAATCCTTCTAATGCAAAAGAGTGTTCACATGCTTCTTTGCACTTTCCTTAGAAGGAGCAGGGCATGGTGGGCACCTATCCCACCATTCACTGCCCAGGCAGTCTTTAGGCTGGCATCGGGGCTCTCTAGCTGCCGAGATCTCTCGGTGGCAGGGGAGCCACAGCGGCAGCGGGGCCATAGCCACCAGGAGCCCTGGTGGCTGGAGCTCCGCTGCGGGGATTCCCTCAAGCTGCTCAGTTCTCAGCGGCTTGAGGGACTCCCCATGGCAGCAGGGCTCTAGCCACCAGGAGTGCCAGCACTCCTGGCAGCTAGGGCCCCGTTGCCAAGGGGATTCCCTGAAGCCGCCTGACTTCACGGCTCCCGGGGCGGCGGGGCTGGCTCTCCCTGGACCGAACTAGTTGACTTACAGAGTCTAGTGTAGACTCTCTAAGTCGAGTTAGTAAGGCCCACTTTAAGTCAATTTAGGAGTCCTTAATAACTTATTAAAGTTGACTTATTTAAGTCGACCTAAATTTCCCAGTGTAGACATAGCCTTAGTTCCCAGGAAAGCTCTCAAGGAGGTAGTCAGTCTGTATATCCCTACTTCAGTAAAACCAGCATCAGGAAAGCTCCTTTTGCTGCTGCAGCTGTTATAAAGTCATTTTAGGTCATTATTACAGCTACCCGTACTACTGAACATTTTACCAGAAATTTAGCCTGCTATTTTCTAAAGGAATCTTAATGCAGTTAGTTGCCCAGTTCCCAAAGGATATTAACTTACATGGGAGTTGGGTTCCTAGCTCCCTTAGAATATTTTGAAGATCTCAGCCTTTGAAAAGAGTAGGTATGTCCTGCTGGACTCCACAAGATTTGGGATGGGGGAGGGAATATTCTGTTACACTCTGAAGCAGAAGGAGGTTGCAATTAACTGAATACCCTATAGGACTTCTGAAAGTAAAAGGTTGAGCTTCTTTTGCAAAAAGAGATTTGGGTGTGTAGTGAGTTGTGGTTGGGAAGATGATTGTGGAGACTGTATGTAGCCTGCTGGAAGGATGGAATTATTGCCTTTGCGGCAAAGTGGGAGGAGGTCTAACAATGTCCTATATTAGCCCAAGATTTACGTGCACGAACCTTGGAGAATCTGGAATTTACATTTTGCTGGAACTTGCATTGTAATCCAAAGCATATTTGCACAGCCTTAGATTTGTTCCTGTCCATTTAAATATAATGCTTTAGATCCAGGAAAACTCTCTAGGTGTATTGGAATTTCTGTCGCCTGCAATACCTGTAAAAATTCATAGCTGATATTTATTAATCACTAATGCTAACATATGAAAAGTGACAATTACCATATTAAATAATTAGTTTAAAACATAAATGTTCTCTATTTTTCAGTCTTTCTCATAATTTGCCTGAAAAATGTATAGAGTTATTTCCTGAAATTAGATTAGAAGTTATTAGAAACAGAATTACAAAAGCAAAGTAAATCACAGAAATAGAACAGAAACTAAAATTATATTATTTATTCCTGGTATAAATATTCAGAAGCATATTTATTTAAAGTAGTTTTACATATATTCATTGTCATTAAATACTAAAATGTTAAGTGTGTTTTGGAAGTCATTTGATGTCATGGTAGGGGTATACTACAGGCCACCTAACCAGGAAGAAGAGGTGGATGAGGCTTTTTTTCAACATTAACAAACTCATCCAAAGCACAGAACTTGGTGGTGTTGGGGGACTTCAACTACCCAGATATCTGTTGGGAAAATAACACTGCAAGTCATGGATTACCCAACAGGTTCTTGGAATGTATTGGAAGCAATTTTTTATTTCAAAAGGTGGAGAAAGCTACAGGGGAGAGGCCCTTCTCAACTTGATTTTGATAAACAGAGAGGAACTGGTTGAGAATTTGAAAGTGGAAGGTAACTTAGGTGAAAATGATCATGAAATAGAAGAGTTCATGATTCTAAGGAATGGTAGGAAAGAGAGCACCTAAATAAAAATGATAAATTTCAAGAAGGCAGACTTTAGCACACTCAGGGAGTTGGTAGTAGGGATCCCATGGGAAGCATGTCTAAGGAAAAACAACTGAAGATAGTTGGCATTTTTTCAAAGAGACATTATTAAGGGCATAAGAGCAAACTATTCCAATACATAGGAAGGATAGGAATTATGGCAAGAGACCACCCTGGCTTACCCAGGAGATTTTCAATAATCTAAAAATAAAGAAGGAGTCATACAAAAAGTGGAATCTAGGTCAAATCACAAAGGATGACCTTAAACAAATAACTCAGTTGTGTAGGGGAAAAATCAGAAAGGCCAAGGCACAAACTGAGATCAAACTGGCTGAAGGCATAAAGGGTAACAAAAAACATTTTTAAATACATTAGAAACAAGAAGACAACCAAGGACAGCATAGGCCATTATTCAGTAAAGAGGGAAAAACAATAACAGAAAATGTGGAAATGGCAAAGGAACTAAATGATTTCTTTGTTTCGGTCTTCACTGAGAAAGTTGATGGTGACTGGATGCCTGACATAGCGGAGGGCAGTAAAAATGAGATAGGATCAGAAGATAAAATAGGGAAAGAACAAGTTAAAAATTATTCAGATAAGTTAGATGATATGCACCCTAGAATACTCAAGGAGCTGACTCAGGAGATATCTGAGCCATTGTCTATTATCTTTGAAAAATCATGGAAGAGTGGAGAGGTCCAAGAGGAATGGAAAAGAGCAAATATAGTGCCCATCTATAAAAAGGGAAATAAGGACAACCCAGGGAATTATAGGCCAGTCAGTTTAATCTCTGTACCAGTAAAAATAATGGAGCAAACATCTAGAAGAAAATAAGGTGTTAAGTGATAGTCATCATAGATTTGACAAGAACAAATCATGTCAAATCAACCTGATAGCTTTCTATGATGGGGTAACAAGCCTTGTAGATACAGAGGAAGTGGTAGATGTGGTATATCTAGACTTTAGTAAGGCTTTTGATTCAATCTCGCATCACCTTCTCATTAACAAACTAGGGAAGTACAACCTGGAGGGGCTACTATAAAATGTGTGCAAAACTGGTTGGATAATTGCTCCCAGAGACTAGTTATCAATGGTTCACAGTCTTGCTGGAAGGACATAATGAATGGGGTACCAGAGGGATAGATTCTGGGTCTGGTTCTGTTCAATATTTTCATCAATGATTTAGATGATGGTGTCAAGGTATGTATATCCGTGCACCCCTTGGGTATAATCTGTGTAACTTTTCTGTTCAGTTTTGCAATGTAATTGTGTGATTTGCTTCCAAATATACTATACCCGGTTCCTTTGTGAATGCTCATAACATATTCTATATAATTGCTGTGCTGCTATGTTTCCTACAGCAACATGTGTGTACAGATGTGAAGCATATTACAGGGTTCAGACTCTCAGGACTATCTCTAACAGAGAAGCTGGAGAATTACATGTCAAAGGGAATGCTAATGCCCTCCCTGGCTCAGGAAGAAGTAAAGATAATCACACAGCAGGAGAGAGGGGGAGGGACTGTCAGGAGTTTGTAAAAACGAAGACATAGATGGTTTGAGGGAGAGACGGCTTTCGCCTGGAAGACTCCCTCTTGCAACCAACTTCAAGCAATATCTGGTCCCTGCCTTGTAATAGGCAGAGAATGGCTGTAAAACACCAAACAGCCAAACACCTTGAGCATAATCTTGGACTATGAAGTCAATTTAGGCTGAGATGTGAGATTAGTATGCGGTTTCTACCTTTTATTTAATAGTGGTCACTCCTGGCTCATTTATAGTACGATTCTGCCTTTATTGGCCATTTTCTCATTTGAAATCATACTCTGATCAATAAACTAGTATTTGTTTTATCTAAAGCTGTGTGGTCTTTAGAGGATGTGGATGGGGAAGGCTGGGTACAATCCACTTCTTTGTTAAGTGGACAAACTTGAGACTAAAGTGATTGGGTGTGGGTTCCAACCCTGTAAGGCAGTGGCTCCCAGTGTAGTGTCTGGGGCTATGGGTGTTTGTTTGAAGACCAACACGTGTGGCCAGTGGATTTCCACCTACTACCTGGAACCAATTAGATGCAGATAGCAGGTGTGGACTAAATCAGGATTGAGTGGTAACCCAGCAGAGTGGGGTGAATTGGGATTCAGGAGTGGGGTTTGAGGGGTCATAGTAGTACGCCAGACCGGATTTGGGGAGCAGCCTGTTACAGATGGCATAAAGAATACACTTATAAAGTTTGTTGATGATACCAAGCTGGGAGGGTGTGCAAGGGCTTTGGAGGATAGAATCACAGTTCAAAATGGTTTGGACAAACTGGTGAAATGGTCTGAGATAAATAGAATTAAATTTAATAAAGACAAGCGTAAAGTACTTCACTTAGGAAAGAACGATCCATTGCACACATACAAAATGGGCAATGACTAGCAAGGAAGGAGTACTGCAGAAAGGGATTTGGGTATCATAGTGCCACTATCACAAGCTAAATATGAGTCAGTAGTCTAACGCTGTTGCAAAAAAAGCAAACACCATTCTGGGATGTATTATCAGGAGTATTGTAAGAAAGACATGAGAAGTAATGCTTATGCTCTCCGCCACCCTGATTAAGCCTCAGCTGGAGTATTGTTTCCAGTTCTGGGCTCCTCATTTCAGACAAAATGTGGACATGGTACCAGTTTTCAAGTAAAAGGTTGTCATGAGGAGGAGGGAGAAAAATTGTTCTCCTTAACCACCAATGATAGGAAAAGAAGCAATGGTCTTAAATTATGGCAAGGGAGATTTAGGTTGGACATTAGGAAAAGATTCCTAACTATCAGGGTGATTAACCACTGGAATCAGTTGTCTAGGCAGGTTGTGGAATCTCCATCATTGGAAGTTTTTAAGAGCAGGTTAGACAAGCACCTGTCAGGGATTGCTTAAGAGTGAATTTGGTCCTGCAGTGAATGCAGAGGACTGGACTCAATGACCTCTCATGGTCCCTCTCAGTTTCTGTGATTCTATGATCCTATGATCCTATATGTGATATTTGATATGCTGTGTTTGGTTTTTAATATATTATTAATTCAAATTATAGCTGTTTTATTGTTTTTAATAATTTTAGTTGTATATTTTTGTTGTCAGCTTAGGTGTTGTTTATAAAACAATGAGTATATTACAAGTATCAAAGTGTCCCAACCTATATTACTATCCTCACCAAATCATATCACTTAGTTTCCTTAAATTACTATATATTTTTCTATGAGTGAAATTCACTCCAAAAGCTGTTGGTCTGTGGTGATTTTGCCATATACCGTGGAATGCATTAGCAAAAAAGCCACCTCCAAGCTTCAGATAAATAGTTTCCTCAGCTTGAAATTTAGAACACTTGTGTTATTAATGTGTTTGATCAAACAGCTAACTTCTTCAATTCATCAAATTGGACTCCAATGGAATTGTAAAGAAGGATTGCTATGTATTTTTAATTAGAAGCATTTGAACATTTTTTGTTGAAAATTTATTATGCATCATTGTGTATATTAGTGTCTAGTAGCAGGTATATAATACCCTGTATTAATAAAGCAGTCCTCATCAGTAAGAGTGACAAAACACTTTGCACAGATTATTTAGGGACCACTCACTGCAAGAACAATTTCTGAGATATCTTGGTGCTCTCAATTCTCAACACTAATTCTGATTTAGTCTTGAATCCAAATCCCCAGCTAAATTTAATACGGATCTGAAAGCCATACAAGGTACATATTAAAGATTGAATTGATCTTGTCCTTGGTACACATCTTTCTTTTAAATTCTGAAGGGGCTGCATGACAGCTCAGAGATTTGGCAGATAGTAAGATAAAGCACCTCTTCTGATATAAAGCAAGGTGTCCAGATCAGCTGTTTAGAGAGTGGAGGAGTACTTGAACCATATTGCTGACACAAAATATTTCAGAGTCAGGTACCAAGGAGAATGGCAAGGTATATTTTTTCATCATATTAAGTGTAATCATAACTCTTCTTTTCCTCCCCAGAAGTACTGGAACACATGGAGTAGTCTTGCATATGGTGTGGGTGCTATATCTAACATCATATGTATTATTATTATTATTATAATTATTATTATTATAAGAGAGAGACTTCAAATGGACAAATACGTAATTCAGAAAGCCACAAGGACCACTTGCACATTTCCAAAACAAGCTTTTTAATATAATTTTAAAGTAATTTAAACCAATATCAATATAGTAAAAAAAAAAACCCAACAACAATACAATAGTGTATTTAATGTGTAGCAAGTAACAACTGGTCTTTTAACCAGACTATTAGGTTGAAAAAGTTTTTGATGGACTGAAAAGAAAAGCTATTTCTTGTGCAGTTTTTCAACTTCTCATGGCTAAATTTCTATGGAAAAAGCACTGCAGTGTAGCCTTTTTTCGATGTTTCATTATTCTGTCATGCAGAATCACAGCTGCAATATTTCATACCATGACAGGTTTAAGCTGCAAGATAAATGGTTCACAAAAGCACACAGCATGCCACAGGCAGCGTCTTTTGTAAACATAGAAGACTCATCATCTCTGACACTCTCCTACTGATATTTCAGAATGATGAAATGATCATTAATTGTTTAATACTACAATCTAGCCCTCATTACAATTTAAATTAAGAATTTTAATATTTTGTTCCATTTTGCTGACTTGCATGATTTTATTTGTTTGATCTGTATTCAACAATTAGGTTTATATTTGCATTTTAAAATAATCTAATTAATAAAATATAAATAAATAAATAGATTCCATACAAATAGCCTATGAGAATGGATGGGATTTCTTTTTACTGAAATATTAATATGCATTTTGTGCTGCACAGTATAAAAGTGTAAGCATATTTTTATATGTTATATCAGCTGGAAAAAAATGTTTCACTCTCATTGACTGATATGGAACCTATTATTAAAATCATACACCTTTTTCCTACCTAGTAGCTTAATAGACTCATGTATAGCTGGGGAATTTTCCAAATTCAACACGGGCATGACGTAAAATACAGTGTTGGTTCTATCCATTATTGTCCTGCCAGCAACACTGAAGATTTTATTTATAATATTTGCATGGTTTGGCAGCATAGGTAAAAATACAGCATTTTTACCAGAGTTGGCTGCTGGTGGCTTTTTAGTTTCTAGTAACAGAAGAGAGAAAAAAATTGTTTCAGCTGTTCAGCTCACATCCTGGATAATGATAAAAACCCCATGTTTTGCAAACACTTAAGTGTATCCACAGAATACTGCAGTTTTCTAAGTCAGTTTGCATGTGAGATGATTTTCTAGGATTTTCTAGGTAGTCTGACATGGCACAGGAATTGTTTTGCATAAGGAGATTGGAAAGGAGGAATAAGGGCCCAGCAACAATTTATTTATGAGAACACTCTTCAAAAGATTTATTCTTGCAAAGAATCATATGAAAGATAAAGGTATGACTTTTATTCTGTCAGCTAACCAAATATAGAGCAAATTATGTTGTCCAGAACATATTTTCCATTTTAGATAGTTCATTGAATCTGGATTCTGAAGTCAGTTTAAAAGTAATGTCATTCCAGAGTTATTTCAAGAGAGTCTGTTGTACTTCAAAATTCAGTTCATGCTTTCCAAGGTAATACCATGGGCATGGATACCTGATTAAGTGGCAGAACTTCACAAGAAACTATGTCCAGTAAGGAGGGAAGGAGAACTAGCTGGTTTTGTTGTAATAATTAGTTGCATTAAAGTATAACATTTGCTTTTGTTGCTTTATATCCATCAGAACTGTAAAGTAGAATGGAGGGGGGGATTGTTTTGTTTTGTTTTTAAGGAAACCTCTCGGGCAAATACTGGTTGAGATTTTTAGAGCAACACAGAGGATGTAGCTATACAAGTTATATTAAAATTAATGGGAGATGTCTGGCTGAATCATCTGAAATGCTTTAAAAATCTCAATCATTTGAGCTACAACATCTTATCTGATGGGACCTTTCTCTGTATTTTTGAGTAAGGGAAGACTTGAGACAGAGAAGTGTGGCATTCCCTCAACTCTGGTTGACATTAGCAGAGGATGACCTGAAATATTGCTCATTATGCTAGCAACGGAGAGAGATGATCAAATCCTACACTTTTTACAAATTAATCCTTTCAAAACAGTGGGTCTTCTCATATGAATAAGGAAAGCAGGATGTAAGTCATTGTCAAAACAATGAGCACTTTTCCACAAAGTAGTATGATACCTTGCAACCTATGTTTAATGCTGTGTGCCGAGACTTATAAAGTTTTGAAATATACATTTGAGAAGGAAGGCATATCTTCCACTATTGCCAACCCTAAATGTTCAAAAAATTAGGAGTCAGACCCCAAAGCCATTGATTGGTTTAATAAATTGGGGTTTATTTTTCATTGCCTTCTAGTTTCTGGGACTTTTATAAAACACTTGGTACACATTTTCAAGCTTTTCTCCACAACCATGAAGGCTAGAAACTTGCTGTGGGTGAAGGGGTTAAGTATATGCATGGTCATGTATTTTGGTTTGATTTGTTTCTTTGAATGAAAACTGAGATTTGTATGCAATCACAGGATTACACCTAATATCCGATAAAATTGGAAGAGTCAGCAACATAGTGAGGATGAATCAGTTTCATTCAGAGATATAAAGAAATGATCCTTTCCAGTGCTTAGAGCAGAGACCTAGTATTCAAGATGACTGTGTTCTGTTCCCAGCTTTGGCACTGAGGTGCTAGCTTCATTAGAACCTGTTTATTTATATGAATGTATACCTATTTTACACGAGTGTTCTGAAAGTTATTTAATGTTCTACAGTGATTTGCAATCTTCCGGTGACCATGATAAAGAAGTATTAAGTAGTATTTATTATTGTCAACAATATCAATATCAACACTATTAATTAGCCCTTAAATCCAGGAGTAGCATCATCGATCAACATGAGATCGAAAAAAAAAATTGTTAAAACCATAGTAATTAATGTTTTTTTACAATCGATGCCATTTCTCTTTCCCAAAAAGAGATCCCGCATATCCCTTTGTTTGACTAGTATAGAGGCACTGATTGTAAACACAAAGTCATTGTTAGAAGATGGAAACATTAGTGTAACAAATTTCACACTATCTTTTATGTAGACTAATGCATTCTTTAGGAGGCTACTATTACCCGCAGAAACAATCTTGATTTGTTGTTATAGCCTATCTGAATTTTGCCCAATATTTATAAATGATATTGTTAATGATTTTTATTTTCTCCTTTGTATTTCCCTTACATTCCATCCACTAAATTTAAATATATTTACCTCGGGTCCGTTTTTTGTTAATACTTTGTTAATACTTTCTTCTATAATGGTAGCACCTAGAACTCCCAATCAGGATTGAGGCCCCATCATGCTGCTGCTATATGAAGATGGAGTAAAAGATGCTCACAGCCCCAAAGAGCATAGGTTTAATTAAAACAAATTAATTAAACTAATTACGATTATTAAGCTTAATTAATTAATTAATTAATTAATTGAGGTGCGACTGGCCGTATTTTAGTGCAGTGGTTTGGATTTGTTTACTAATAGCAGTATAAACACAGATACTGGAAAGGAAACATGTGCAGCATGAATAGAAGTGCTGTATCACATTTGTTTAGTTCTGTTGCCTGCCAGTAGTTTTGGTTTCCAGCAAAGAATTTGAAAATACTTAGAGAAGACTTGACCCATGGCTGGTACATTTCTTTATGAGTCACTCTGTTTCAGCATGTTACTTGTTACAAGCTAGGAAAGAGAGAGAGAGATTGTATATCTACCTTTCTCTGCAGCCTTTTGTAGGACACTGGACAGGAGTAGGGTAATAACGCCTAAAGAAGTGAAAAAATAAAACAAAAACATACTACAATGATGTGTATATAGACTGGTAGCTAGAAACAAATATAACATCCTTTCCCAAAAATAAAAATTGAGTAATACTGCTGTTTATTTTGAATTGTTTTCAGTTAGCTACATGATTCAAAGACTCCTGTTAGTTTTCACTGTACAATACAGCTACATGTGGGCTGTGTGGCAAAAAGGGTGTTCATGTTGTTGAGTGCAAATTAATTTTATCTAAAAAAAATAAAATGTATAATCTAGAGAAACAGGAAACAGTAGGAAATAGTCAATTCATTCCTGAGGGCAGCCCTTAGTGAGAGCTGATGCAGCTATACAAGAAGACTCCAACTCCTCCCTGGTATTTTCACAGGCTCTGGCATCCAAACAACTCTTTTGCTGAGTTCTGTTTGGATGAGAATGAATCTTCCATCAGAACAAGCTAAGTACAATTCTGCTGCCATTTGTTCATACAATAGGGAGACAACATTTTACTACCCCTGCATTTTACTAAACACTAAAATGATTTGTAACCCATGTCAGCCAATATCAGCCTAACTGACCATTTCCCATCTCGCTCAGCAACTAGGTGTGCTTATGCAAATAAAGTGCAAGCATGCTGTGCACCTAGATGTACTCATGCAAGTATACAGCCTAAGCAAAAAAAAGTGCACCTCCTTTCAACTGGATGAACAGGGGAGAATGACTCAGACCTCACTTACGAAAATGCCATTGGCCATTATCTTTGAAAACTTATGATAATTGAAGGAACTCTCAGGGGATTGGAAAAAAGACAAATATAGTGCTCATCTTTAAAAAAGTGAAGAACAAAGATCAAGGAAATTACAGACTGGCCAGCCGCACCTCAGTCCCCGGAAACATCATATAGCAGGTACTCAAGGAATATATTTTCAAGCATTTGAAGGACAGGATGGTGATCATGAACAGTGAGCATAGATTCTACGTGTCTGACTAACATGTCTGATTGTTTTCTATGATGAGATGACTGGCTCTATGGATGCGGCAAAAACAGTGGATGTGATATAGCTTGACTTTAGCAAAGCTTTTGATATAGTCTCTCACAGTATTCTTGTCATCAAGTTAAAGAAGTATGGGTTAGTTGAATGGACTAGAAGGTGGATAGAAAGCTGGCTAGATTGTTGGACTTAACAGGTAATGATCAATGACTTGATGTCTATTTGGCACCCAGTATCAAGCAGACTGTCCTAGAGTTCAGTGCTGAGGCTGGTTTTGTTCAGAATCTCCATTAATGATCTAGATGTTGGGCTATATTGCATCCTCAGCAAGTATGCAGGTATCACTGAGCTGTGGGGAGTGGAAGATACTCCAGAGGGTAGAGATACTATACAGAGTGAGCTAGATAAATTGGAGGATTGTTCCAAAAGAAATCTGATGAGGTTCCACAAGTATAAGTGCAGAGTCCTACACTTAGGACAGAAGTCTCCTATTCACTGCTATAGACTGTGGACCCACTAGCTAAGCAGGAGTTCTGCAGAAAAGGATCTGGGAATTACAGTAGACAAGAACTTGGGTATCAATCAGAAGTGTGTTCTTGTTGCCAGCAGGGTATTGGGCTGTGTTAGTAGGACCATTGCCAGCAAATTGAGTGAAGTGATTATTTCCCTTTATTTTGTATTGGGGAAATCATATTGGCTATGTCTACATTTGAAAAGTTAAATTGCCTTTATTGAGTCGACTTAACAAAAGTCGACTTAACTTTTCTAGTGTAGACATAGCCCCCCATACACTTTTCTAGTGTAGACACTTTAAATTGACTTAATAAGGTTGATTTAGGCACTAATCCCCACCCACACTAGTTTAAGTCAACCTAAAACAAAGTGTTATTAAGTCGACTTAACTTTTGCTTAAGTTGACTTAAGGAAATGCTTAAATTAACTTAAGAAAAGCCCGGTGTGGACGCGGAGTAGTTTAGGTCAACTTAAGCCTCCTTAAATCGATCTAACTTGTAAGTGTAGACACACCCATCTGGGGTATTGTGTTCAGTTTTGGGGCCCCCATTAGAGGAAGGATGTGGACAAATTTGAAACAGTCCACTGGAGGGCAACAAAAGTGATCAGAGGACTGGGGTACATGATTTATGAGGAAAGGCTGAGGGATGTGGGCTTATTTAGTTGGGAGAAGAGAAGAGTGAGGAGATATTTGATATCAGCCTTCAATCACCTGTAGGGAGGTTCCAAAGAGGATGGAGTTAGACAGTTCTCAGTGGTGGCAAATGCCAGAACTAGGAGTAATGGTCTCAAGTTGAAGTGGGGGAGGTTTAGATTGGATATTAGGAACAAACTTTTTCACTGGGAGGGTGGTAAAGTACTGGAACGGGTTACCTAGGGAGGTGGAGGAATCTTCATCTTTACAAGTTTTTAAAGCTCATCTTGACAATGCCCTGACTGGGATTATTTACTTGGAGTTCGTTCTGCTTTGTGCATGGGTTAGACTAGATGACTTCTTGAGGTTCCTTCCAATCCTATTCTTTTATGATTCTATGAATACATTATGATGCCTTTGGTAATATTGTTATCTGAACTGGAAGGTTGCTTCTTGATGCTGCTCTACACTTACTTTCTTCTTAGCCGTCTTTCCTGTACAGACAGGCTGAATGAAGATGACAGGCTGTGATAAACATCTTTCATGGACCTGATTCATGTGATCACGGAGTGCTGCTTGTTCAGTTCAGAGAGACTTGAAATCTCTCTCTTTTCTCTAATTTAATGAAAGAAGGAAAACACACCTTTTAGGCTTGGCTGTATTGAAAGTTTAGCAGCTGTTTGATTTTTTCAGTACCTTTGTGAATTGGTTTTAGTAATGTATTCAGCCCATGAATATGTAGTCTGTTTACGCATATTCATTGGTTTCTAATTACTTCTGTTTATCTGGCATAAACATCTCAGACCATGTTTTAAGTAAGAATTTGTATGTTATATGCAGAGAAGGCTGAGTCACAAGTTAGGTTTTTAGTCTGTTTTAGCAAATCTAACAAGGTATTTTGATTTAAACATGGACACATGGATACCATGTGAATAAAACAACTTCTTTGATTTGCTAAAAATGACTAAAAAATTATCTTGTGACTCAGCCTTCTCCACATGTCTGCATTAAATGCATTTGTTAGTCTTTAAAAGTTCCACAGGTCTCCTTGTTTGTCTTCCTGAAACAGACTAACATGGCTACCCCCTCTGGAACTTAAATTCAAGCAGATATCCAAGAAAATATTGTCTCTTGTTATTAACAATCTCTGAAGGGGTAGCTCTTATCTTTCTGAATTTGATAAGGAAATTTCTTGAACATTGCCAGATAACTTACTGATTCCCCACTTAATATAATTATTCTATATTCAAATAACTTCTTATACTAGTAACCAGTGATCACAAGATCATTTGATTCCATATTGTTACATATGGCATATTACTATTTACATAAGAATATTGGGAAGTTATTACATTAGATGTTTGCATTTGAGTTAGAGTTATCAATTGATCACAGTTAATTTAAGTGATTAATGCAAAACAAATTAACTAGATTTTTTAAAAAAAAATTGCAACTAATCACAGTTTTAGTCTCACTGTTGAAGAATAATAGAATACCAATTTAAATTTATTATAAATACTTTGGATGTTTTTCTACATTTTAAAATATATTTATTTAAATTAAAACACAGAATACAAAGTCTACAGTTCTCACTTTATATTATTTTATTATAAATACTTCCAGTGTAAAAAAGATAAATAAAATAAATAATATTTTAAATTCACCTCTTACAGGTATTGTAGTGCAATCTCTCTGTAAATTTGTAAGTTGCACATTCATGACTTCTTTTTACATAACTTCACTCAGAAACAAAATAATGTAAAATGTAGAGACTCCAAGTCTATTCAGTCCTACTTCTTCTTCAGCAAATCTCTAAGACAAATATGTTTATTTACACTGATAGGAATTAATGCTGCCTCCTTCTTTTTAAAAATGTTGCCTGAAAGTCAGAGCAGGTGTCCACATGGAAGAATTGTAGCCAACATTGCAAGGTATTTATATGCCAGGCATTCTAAACATTCATATGCCCCTTCATGTTTCAGCAAGCATTCTAGAGGACATGCTTCCATGATGAATTTAAATTGGTATTCTATTATTGTTAAAAGTGCAATCAAAACTGCAATTAATCATCACTATTTTATCTCATGATTAATTGTGATTAATTTTAAATCATTTGACAGCCCTAATTTGAATGCAAATTTATTACAAATATACATCTCAAAAGAACAAACAAGGAGTCTTGTGACACTTTTGAAGACTAACAAATTTAGTTATTGCATGAGCTTTCATGGGAGAAAATCCCAGTTTGTCAGATGCTTAAAGATGGAGAACTTAGAAAAGGGGAGGAAAATATATGCAGGGAAGTATAAGTCATAGGATCAAGTCAGATTGTTACAGCAAATCAAAGCAGTTGTTTAAATTAAAACAGTGTGGGACAGCATATTAGAGACAGTGGAGGTAAAAAGAAGGCAAAATCATCTGTTGCAATAAGAAAACCAACTGAAATCCCTATTTAACCCTAAGGCAACAGTGTCAAATCTGCATATGAATTCCAGTTCTGCCCCTCTGCCTTATATATTGGACAAATAGGACAGTCTCTGCACAAAAGAATAAATGGACACAAATCTACATCAGAAATAACAACTTTCAAAAACCAATAGGGGAACATTTCAATCTCCCTGCTCACTGCATTGATGATATGTTAATTGCCGTATTTAAGCAAATTGATTACAAATCAAAGCTTCAAAGAGAAACTGCAGAGTTGAAGTTCATGTGCAGTTTTGACACCATTGCTGGAAATCCATCCCAAAAGAAGTTCATATCCTCTTCAAGTATCTAAAGAATTACCTTTAAGAGGGAACATGAACATTTTCCAATCAGGAGGCTTCAGCATGCTGCTAAATAATTTATTTTCAACATTCTATAATAGTCTGTGGAGGTTCTGAAAATGAATATTTTTTTTCTTGCAAAAGGGACAAAAGAAAACATTTTCTTTTACAAAATAATGTTATAACCTTTGATAACATCTATTATTTCTCACTCCTTTTTGCATCTTTACATTTTTTTTTGAAGTCAGCACACTTCCTAAAGCTTAATATTTTGCAAATTTTGCTGTCTGAGATAAAACCAGTTCCTGTCTTCCACCAGACTGGTGGGCCCTGCTTTTTGATAAGATAATTCATTAGCTGTTTGCCTTTTGACCAAAATGATCCTTAGAGTGAAGATCTGCCATCTGTAACACTTGCAGTTTGCAAATAATTTTTTATTGAATATATTGTAAACTATGTTGCAATAACTAATGCTTATATCAGGGGTCTGCAACCTGTGGCTCCAGAGCCACATGCGGCTCTTCAGCTGCCCTATTGCAGCTCCAGGCTCTGGCCCCGCACCACCACTGGGGGATCCTAGGGGTGGCCTGTACTTGGCTCCTGCTCCCTTCCCCCGCCACCACGGACTCTGCGGGAGGCTTGCTTCTGGTTCTGGGGGGCCCCTGCCATTGGGGGACCCTGTGGGAGACCTGCTTCCAGGATCTCCCCACCTGCCACCAGGAGGCTACACCCACTGCAGCTCTCAAAACACTTAGTTATTGAAGACATTTTTTAAAGGCTCTTCTTATCCTTCGGGTTGCCGACCCCTGGCTTATACATTTCAAGACATAATGTAAATTAAAATAGTATAGAAAATTAAAGCAAGATAAAAGTTATAAAGGCTATATTTTAGAGCTGTATAAGTACTCTTGGTTGTTTTATGGCAGACGACGGTATTGCCTTCAACACTTGAAACGTTACTGGATGAACTGATGGGCAGGATCCCTTGGGAGGCTAATCTGAAAGGGAAAGGAGCCCAAGAGAATTGGCTGTATTTTAAAGAAATCCTACTAAGGGGACAGGAAAATAACATTCCGATGTGCAGAAAGAACAGCAAATATGGAAGGCACCAATGTAGGTTAGCAGAAAACTTGGCGGTGAGCTGCAACACAAAAGGGAAGCTTACAAGAAGTGGAAGCTTGGACAGATGACTAGGGAGGAGTATAAAGATATTGCTCAGCCCTGAAGGGATAAAATCAGAAAGGCCAGAGGGCAACTGGAGTTGCAGCTAGCAAGGGATGTGAAAGATAACAGGAAGGGGTTCTACAAGTATGTCAGTAACAAGAAGAGAATCAAGGATGGGGTAGGTCCCTTTTCAAATGGGGCAGGTATTCTCATAGCAGATGATGCAGAAAAGGCTGAAGTACTCAATGTTTGTTTTTATCTCAGTCTTCACAAGCAGGGTCAGCTCCCAGCCTACTAGGCTGGGTAATGCAGAATGGAGAGGAGGAGAGTGGTCCGTGGTGATGGAAGGTCAGGTTGGGGACTACTTAGAGAAGTTGGATGTGCACAAGTCTATGGGGCTGGATGAACTCCATCTTAGGATGCTGAGGGAGTTGGCCGATGTGATTCCAGAGCCGCTGGCCATTAACTTTGAAAACTTGTGGCAAACAGGGGAGGTCCCGGATGATTGGAAAAAGGCAAATATAGTACCTATCTTTAAGAAAGGGAAAAAAGGAGGATCCGGGGATATACAGACCAATCAGCTTCACCTCCATCCTTAGAAAAATCATGGAGCAGGTCCTCAAAGAATCCATTCTGAAACACTTGGAGGAAAATAGAGCGATCAGGAACAGTCAGCATGGATTCACCAAGGGCAAATCATGCCTGACCAACCTGATTGCCTTCTATGATGAGATGACTGGATTTGTGGATGTGGAAATAGCTGTCAACATGTTATATCTCGACTTTAGCAAAGTTTTTTATATGGTTTCCCACAGCATTCTTGTCAGCAAGTTAAGGAAGTATGGGTTGGATGAATGGACCATAAGGTGGATAGAAAGCTGACTAGATCATCGAGCTCAGCGTGTAGGGCTCAATATCACAATGTCCAGTTGGCAACACGTAACAAGCGGAGTGCCCCAGGAGACGGTCCTGGGGCCAGTTCTGTTCATCATCTTCATTAAGGATCTGGATGATGGAATAGATTGCACTCTCAGTAAATTCGCAGATGATACCCCACTGAGGGGAATGGTAGACACACTGGAGGGCAGGGATAGGATTCAGGGAGACCTAGACAAACTGGAGCATTGGGCCAAAAAAAATCTCATGAGGTTCAACAAGGACATTTGCAAAATCCTGGACTTAGGATGGAAAAATCCCATGTACTGCTACAGGCTGGGGACCGATCGGTTAAGTAGCAGCACTGTAGAAAAGGACCAGGGGGTTATGGTGGATGGAAAGCTGGATATGAGTCAACAGTGTGTTCTGGTTGCCAAAAGGCCAATGGCATATTGGGGTGCCTCAGTAGGAGTGTAGCCTATCTCAGCAGTTCAAGGGATGTGATTATTCCCCTCTATTTGGCACTGGTGAGGCCATATCTGGAATACTGTGTCCAGTTTGGTGCTCCCCGCTACAGAAAGGATGTTCGACAAATTAGAAAGAGTCCAATGGAGGACAACAAAAATGATTAGGGGGCTGGGGCACATGATTTACGAGGAGAGACTGAAGGAACTAGACTTATTTAGTCTGCAGAAGAGAAGACTGAGGGGGTATTTGATAGCAACCTTCAACTACTTGAAGGGATGCTCCAAAGAGGAGGGCTAGGCTGTTCTCAGTAGTAACAGAGGATAGAATGAGGAGCAATGGTTTCAAGTTGCAGCTGGGGAGGTCAAGGTTGGATATTAGGAAAATCTTTCTCACTACGGTAAAGCATTGGAATGGGTTACTTGGAGAGGTGGTGGTTTCCATCTTTGGAAACATTTAAGGCCAGGTTAGACAAAACCCTGGCTGGGATGATTTAGTGGGAGTAGTTCTGCTTTTAGCAGGAGGTAGGACTAGATGACCTCATGAAGTCCCTTCCAACCCTGTGATTCTACGATTCTGTGATTAAAAAGCAGAAGCCTCCTATATTGTATTTAATTAATTACCTTCCACATCTTGTTTAATAAAATAAGCAACCACAAACATAACTGTTGATGGTATATTTCTGAGCAGCACTGATATAAAAGTAATTGTTAGGTATCATTAAAAATTAGGAAAGATGCAGATAAGTTTGTGGTGACTTGGTTTTATGAGTTAAATTGTAATAATTTTATCAGTAGCCATTTTTCATCAGGTTCCGGGGCAATCAGACACTTAGCAAGGGAAAGGATTTCAGGATGATCACCAAGAACTATAGGACAGATAATTCTAGTTCCATTAAGGGTTTCTGACTTAGAGAAACACATAGAAAATCAAGAGGAAATAATTCCTCTTTCCCAAGCAGTGAACTGGGAGTGGACACTGTTCAGCAACTGATGCAGTGATATCATTTCTACTGTCAGACCTCAGGAGCCAAGCAAGGTGAGTCTAAATGCATGGATGGCAGAAATCCTTAGGAACACCTAGCTATTTCCAAAAGTATGGTTGATTTTTTTTTCAAGAAATTTTTTATTAGGGGGTAATGTGAATAATATATTGATGCATTTTTGTATATCTTTCTTGTTTAATATTTGGAAGGAAGGAAGCTCTTTCAAATGTGAAGAAAGAACGACAAGCTCATTATAGATAGTTGCTTACTTTTATCACATTTGTTCAGCTGGCTACAGATGGTTATGTAAATTAGAGAAGATTTTTACTCTGCTGAAACTTAGACCTATTAATATTCAGTGCTGAAATTGCACTTACCTGTCACTCTGCTTTCAGCTGGCAAGTGCTGACTGGAAAACCAGATATATTTGAGGTTTTATTTTTTGTAGAAGCTTGAGTTTGGGCAACACAAACTCAAGATATAGTATAGGTGCTATTCCATCTTCAAGGCATATAAAACCAACATTAGTACTGTAGAAAAAGGTTATTTTATTATTAAAGAGAAGTTTGACTAATTTCTCTCCTAGTTCTCTATCTCTTAGGAGATTTCTTACAGTGAAATTGTTTTGGTTATAGTTTATTATTATTAAAGGCTACAACCAAGTTGAATCTCATTTTATTATGTGCACTACAAACATATATAATGAATGGCTGTTCCTCCCCAGGGAGTTTTCAATAAATACGTAAATAAACCAGGATGGTACTGATGGATAACAAATGAACAGGACAAGCTGAAATGGGGAAGTTTGGGTGAAAAATTATGATGCATTTTCTGTAACTCCATAGTTAACGGTTGTGTTACAGAGTTCAGCATAACAAGAACCTTACTTTTGTATTAAAAATCACTGATATGGGAAAAACAAAAGATAGAATATAAACTTTGAGTGTTATTTGAACATTTCATGGTGGCTTAATGAAAAAATGAATTGAAAGAGATAGAAAAAGAAGAGTTTAAAAATCACCACTTTTAACTCTTTTTCGCTGGATTGTGTCACGTCTTTGTACCACTTTTGCAAGAAATATAAAATACTCCAGAATTAACCCTTTGAACATATTTTGCTCCTGTTGTGATGATTCCTAGAATATCATATATAATGTCTACAGAGCAGTATCATATATATTTGTCTATAAGGCATTTTATAATATATTTTCTATAATGGAAAATATGTGAACCAAGGTGAACTGACAAATTATGGGAGGAAGGAAAAGAAAGAGACTGACTGAGATGACACTGCATTTTATCTCTCTGAAAACCTCTGTGGCTTAGAGGACCGTCTCTGATGCTGAGAAAGAGACGACTAGCTGTTCAAGTATCCCCCTTTTGAAGTTCTTTTTAAAGTCTCATGCAAGCTACTGCTCTTATTATAGACTAAAGCCAAATACCCCATCCGAGAAGACAGTTAGGGGAAAGCTGCTGAATATTCTCACCCACCAAATGTTAAAATAAGTTTTCAAAGATATTTAGAAAGATCACTGCCCCACCCCACCCCCAGGTCTTTAGCGTGGTAAGACCCAAACTTACTCACTGCACTACATTTTCTTTTGGAGTGACTACGCCAGTCTGGTTTGTCATCTCATGTATTATAAACCATTACTCATCTCCCACAGCCAGGGATGGAAACCAGGATTCCTGAACACCAATATTCTACTGCCCACTAGTGCTAACTGTGGCTATGTCTACACTTGTTAATGTAAGTCGACTTAGCTAAGTCAACTTAACAAAGTCAACTTTAAGTCGACTTTGTTAAGGAGATTTCACATGTCCCCACTCAAAAATTAAGTTGACTTAGAGGGGACCCTGTCAAATTGACCTAGAGCGTCCACAGTGGACGCCTAAGTCGACTTGTAGGGGCTAGGTGGACCTGAGACAGGTCCATGGTGGCGGGGGGAGGGGCAAGTGCCAAGTGCCAGGGGGCTCAGCCTTTGCCCAATTGTACCTTGATACAATGGGGGCTGAGGGGGACAGGGACCCTGGCAGGGCATAGGAGCAGGGTGGGCAGGGCTCTGTCCTGCCCTGTGGGGGGGCACACCAGGCTGTGGCTTTGCCAGCCACACTGGTAGGGAGGGCAGTGGAGAAGCCCTGAAGCCCCCTAAGTCGATTGAAAGCCCCCTAAATCGACTTTCTAAAGTCAACTTAGCCAGAAAAGTCGACTTAAAACTAGGTTTAGTAAAGTCGACTTTAATTTTCCTTAAGTCGACTTAAGTAGCTGCTTAAGGCGATTTAAGGAAAATGTAGTGTGGATGCAGATTAAATTAAATTGATTTAAGCAAGCTTAAATCGACTTAATTTGTGAGTGTGTGTCAAATCCTATTCCAGTGGCTGGCCTACAAAGAGGTTAGCAGTTACTGCTGAAGCTTAGATAGTAAGGAAAGATTTTGCACATTCAAAACCTCCTGCTTCTGTCTGCAGGTGGATTTCTAGTTACATGTGATTCAACCAGTGAGAAGACCATTTTAAAACAGATTTTGTACTTAAAACCTATTATAATATGAACTTAATGGTGTAGCTATTCAAACTATGTTTCACATTTTATACATTTCTCATGTATTTTGCATGTGTAAGCCACAGGTCATGCAGATACCTTGGTCAATCTTAGCACCACATTCTTAATGACTGTGTCTTCATCTTCAAGTGATGCCACATTAAAATAGAAGCTAAGCAATCATCTAAGAAAACATGTTGCGAGCCCTGAAGAGTTTACAATATGAACCTGACTATATGCAGGTAGATATGAAAAAGAATACTTATAAGATATCTTAAAAATATTTGAAAAGGTACAAAATAACTTTCCTCCAAAATGTAGAATACATACCAGAGTATGGCTTCATGTATATACATTTTTAATATACATTAGGTGGTGATAAAATTTTGAAGTTTAACTTCAGTATTAGATTTTGAAATTAATTCCCCCTTGATTTCAAACAGCTCAGATTTCTTGACCTTCAGAGCAAGATTTGAATCCCATCTATTATGAGTCTTTTGGTAAAAGAGAGTTTTGCTGAAGACTGGGATTTGTGCACTGACGGTTGAATCTATGACTGGAGTATAATATTATTCCATTTCTTGGTTGACGCCAGATCGTTGCATTTATTTTTTTTGTAATTTTCATACAGAGAAAAGGCATAGAATTAGACTATTAAAACTGCAGTGCATGCAGCTAATGGGTAGATGGCTAACATATCTTTACCATCATTTTATACTGAATAAGAAAGCAAGAATTATTAACACTAATTGATTTACATAATATAGTTTATATAAACATTTAATTTAAGTGCTCAGTGTTAATTCCGATGTACATAACTACTGTATTCATTTTGGCTTTTCAAATTGAAGGTCAACTTTGTGTTGCTCAGATGCTGGCTCTAATTTGAAGAAGTATCCCGAGGTCATTTTGCATCAGTTTCCTCTTATAGGTGGATCTCCTTGGTTTATAAGAGCAGAGACTGGCATATTTTATATAAGCAGATAGTAACTCACAGCTGGGGAGTATTTCATTCACTGGTTCAATGCCTGACATGCATACCAAGTAAGCAGATGCCTGTGAAGAAGTCAGCATAGGGTGTCTTCTAAAGAAGATTAAATTATGCAGTGTATTTTTGTAATAAAAATTTAAGGGAATGGAAATCTTGTTCTTCTAGTTGTTATGATATCTTCTTAACTTTCAGGGGAGGACATTCCACTAAAAATGCACAAATCATGAGCCACATTTGAGAGTAGTAGTGAAGGCCTGTTTAGTAATGAAGTGTTACATATTTTCATTGGTATACAAACTCTAGAATTTGGCTCGAATGAAATGGCAACAAAATGGGAGTTTATTAGGGGAAATTATACAAAATGGCCTTCATGTGATTATTTATACAATTATATTAATAAGGGATGTGGCAGGGGAATAAGATCACATCCCAGCTTCAACCACCTTTTGTAGGCATTAGTTAGTTTGTAGATTATTAGATTATAATATGGATTGATCAGAGATAAATCAATTTGTCTTTCATCTCTACTTTATTAGCCAATCCAAATTATTAGTTACAAAAAATTGTTAACATCTAAAAGCTGTTGCTAGACCTACTGAATTTAATTTGGAGGCCTGAGTCCAGTTCCCAGGAGAAACCAGCATTACATTTGGCATTAATTGGCAACTTCTTGCATGTCTCAGCCTTAGAAGCTAAACCAAAGACTGAGCGCCAATGGAGTCTAAATGGCTGCATCTACACTGGTAAATTAAGTCGACTTAAGCTTACTTAATTTACCCTGCGTCTACACTACGGTTTTCTTAAGTCAACTTAAGCAGCTTGCTTAAGTCGATTTAAGGAAAATAAAGTCGACTTAATGAAAATTAAGTCAACTTTATTAAACCTAGATTTAATTAGATTTAAGGCTTAATTTGACTTTTTTAAGTCGAATTCAGCCAGTGTAGATGTGGGGTAGCCCTAAATCGACTTAGGGCTACCCCAGGACTACACCAGTGCCCTCCCTGCTTGGGGGAGGGCACAGGGGGAGCCTGGCATGCCCCCCCCCCCCCAAAGGGCAGGGCAGAGCCCTGTGTGATGCTGTCTGGATTTAGGGAAACATTTATGATATTATTTTCTATGAATATCTCATAAATGCTATAATCCATAGGAACTATGTCATGTTTGGTATCAATAGAAAGGTAGTAATTTGCTGGGAATGATTATATAGTTCATGTATAGGAATCGTATTTGTATTAGAAGTTAGGAATTTGGTGTTATATCTATACTTTAACTTGTGTGATTCTATGTGAACACCCGAGACAGGCTGTCTCCAACCATTGTCTGCTTAATGTTAAGGAAGCTGCCAGGTACAATGGGCTCAGAGAGTAACCTGATGAGCCATTAAAGACACAATGGTTGTATTACTTATATCCTTAATGACTTAGTTAAAGTCGACTTAAAATTACAAGTGTAGACATAGCCAATGAAGCTATTATTCAGGAGGCGCAGTCTCTGTATGTTAGAGTCGAGACACATTGGAAGACCAATATGGAGCAGTTGCACTTTTTGTCGGAACTGCATCTGCAAGTAGGATATTTAGAGGATTGTGGTCAGATATGTCCAGATCTAGATATGTCAATCCAGCGCTTTGCATAAGTATTAGGAACTCAATTCTTCCAAGCAGGGTGATATGGAATAGTGAGAAGCTGAGGATTTCATACTTTTGATACCCTGATATACAAAGGAGATTTAAACATCCACAAGGTCTTAGAAGCATAGAAGATTAGGGTTGGAAGGGACCTCAGGAGGTCATCTATTCCAGTCCCTTGCTCAAAGCAGGACCAGCCTGTAAAGTCTCTCTCGTGGGCTGGTGGGTTCTCTAGCCACGGATAGGATGAGTACATAATACGAAGTCTCAGCCCTCAGGCAGGACGGGGCAGAAGTGGTCTCTAACCCTGGGTCAAGCAACTTTGTAATGCAAAGTCCAAACTCTTAGGCAGAGTGGGCAGGAACAGTCTCTGGCTCTGGATAGAGCAAGGCTGCAGTTCAAACAGTTCCAGCCCTCAGGTAGGGCAGGGCAGAAGTGGTTTCTTGCCCTGGGCAGGGCAATGTACCAGTGAAGGCCTGGCTCTTAGTCAGGGCAGGACAGGTGAGGTAGTTACCTCAGGAAACTGAACAAGGCACAAAGGAGAAGGGGAGAATGCAGGCCCACCCGACTCCACTGTGTCCCAGCCCAGGCCCTGGCAGTGGTAGGGTTTCCTGTCACTGAGGCAGCAGGGCTTCAGCCGAAACATGCTTCTGTGCCTACAGGCCACAATGAAGCCAGACTGCTGTTGGGCTTCCCTGGGCTTCTTCCTACTCCTATACCCCTGAGATACTTGGTTCTTTGGGTTCTTCTGGCTTTTCTCCCTGGTATTTGGCCAGGGGGAGGTTCCAGAACCCCTTAGCTTGTCTACTGGGAGTGGATCTGGAAGCTCCTCAGGGCCAGCAGCAGAGGGCAGTTCTTGCAGGTCACAAGGGCCAGGTGGCTCCTCCGTCTGCAGGATTCTGGTTCTGCTAGCCTCTCCTTGAGGTCATCAGTGGAAGGTAGCTCCTCCGGGTCATATAGGCCAAATGGTCCTTCTGGCATGCTGGGCTCAGTCCAATCTGGATGGTCTTCAGGGCCCCAAGTAGTGGGCAGCTCTGGCAGTTCCTGCCTGGGATGGTGGCCAGGATCCCGGGAGAGATGTTCTTCCTCCCTGACTACTGCCCCCCAACTGAGCTGAGCGGCCATCCCTTTATACCTCCCCTTCCTATCCTGCCCTTTGGCTTCCAGTCAGGTGAGGTAGATGTCCTGGTTCTGCCTCCCGTCAGAGGATTGGCCCTCCCTCTCCATCGGTCTCTAAGGGAGGCCACACCTCCTGATCCTTACACAGCCCTAACTAAATAATCCCAGTCAGGGCTTTGTAAAGATGGGTCTTAAGAATCTCTAAGGATAAAAATTCCATCATCTCCTTTGTAATCCATTCCAAAAAAAAGATTTTCCTAATATTTAACCTAACCCTCCCCCCTGCAACTTGAGACCATTGATCCTTGTTCTGTCACCTGCCATAACTGAGAGCAGCCTAGCTCCATCCTCTTTGGAATCCCCCTTCAGATAGTTGAAGACTACTATTAAATCCCTCCTCACTCTTTTTCTTCTACAGACTAAACAAACCCAGATACCTGAGCCTCTCACTTTGCTTGATGCTGGCTGTCAACTATGTCATACACTCCCCTGCATTTAATTTCCTTCCATTCTGTAAGTTTCCCATCTTCAAAGCGTCTGACGAAGTGGGATTTTCTCCCACGAAAGCTCATGCGATAAATAAATCTTAGTCTTTAAAAGTGCCACAGGACTCTGTTGTCTTTCTACAATAGACTAACATGGCTACCCCTTTGGAATTTAACTAGAAATGAAGTTGTTGATCACTGCCTATTGAGTCCGATGATCCACCCAGCTTTCTGTACAACTTATAGTTCATTCATCCAACTCATATTTCTGTAACTTGCTGGCAAGAATATTGTGGGAGATCATATCAAAAGTTTTGCTAAAGTCAAGGTCTATCACGTCCACCACTTCCCTAAATCCACAGAGCCAGTCTGTAGCAGAGAGAGGCGGCCGCCCACTGAGCAGAGCACTGCAGGGCTTCCACACTCCCCCTGCTGGACAGAAGAACCATCTACATGGGGCCAGGGCAGGAACCTGAAGGGCGGAGTCAAGGGGAGGGGGACAGTTTAAAAGGCCGGACAGCAGCCCCACCAGGGGCACCTCCCAAGGATGGGCCTGGAAACTCCCACCTCGTGAAGGCCTTAAATCTCCTCCTGGGGTGGTAGAGGAAACCCAAGGCAGCCAGGAGGTAGGACCTTATCTAGATTCCCCTCAGGGGAGGATCTAGAGGAACTACCCTCAGTGGAGGAGCCTGGAGGAGAGAGAGAGTATCCAGCAGCAGACAGCCCTTGCAACTTGGATGAGCTGCCCTCAGTGGAAGACTCCTGCGACATGGAGGCGCTCCCATTGGCTGACAGTCATGAGTGATTGCCAGACCTTCTGCCTATGCACGGAGAGAGCCTGACTGGGATACCTTTGGCGGCCTACCCGGATGTCTACATGGAGGACTACGGGACCCAGGTAGCTGGGTGGGGGCAAGGAAGGAAGTAGCCCAAGGACAGCAGGGGAGCACCGGCTGAGTTGCACTCTGTGCGTTTCGGCTGGAGCCCCACTGATCCCAGTGGCAGACCGCTCTGCAACTGGATAGGGCCCTGTACTGGGACGTAGTGGTGTTGAGTGGGTCTGCATCCCCCTCCTTCCCCTCGTGATCCTTGAGCATTGATCTTTCCCACCTTGATCCTCTACTGACTCTGGGTGTTCGCCTTGCCCTGCCCGAGGGGCCGAAGGCTACTGACTCTGGGTGTTTGCCTTGCCCTGCCTGAGGGCTGGAGGCTACTGACGTTGAGTACTTGTCCTGCCCTTCTTGGGGGTCGGAACTACCGACAGGGGGCTTCAACCTTACTACACAGTCATGTCACTATAGAGGGCAAACAGGTTAGTCAGGCATTACTTGCCCTTGTTGAATCCAAGTGTGACTGTTCCTGATCACTTTCCTCTTCTTCAGCTTCTTCAAGATGGATTCCTTCGGGATCTGCTCCATGACTTTTCATAGAATCTTAGGGTTGGAAGGGACTTTATGAGGTCATCTACTCCAACCCTCTGCTTAAAGCAGGACCACTACCACTAAATCATCCCAGCCAGGGTTTTGTCTAACCAGGCCTTAAATGTTTCCAAAGATGGAGATTTCACCACCTCCTTAGGTAACCCATTCCATTGCTTCACCACCCTCCTAGTGAGAAAGATTTTCCTAATATCCAACTCTGACCTTCCCAGCTGCAACCTTAAACCATTGCTCCTTGTTCTATCCTTTGTTACTACCGAGAACAACCTAGCTTCCCCCTCTTTAGAGTACCCCTTCAAGTAATTGAAGGTTGCTATCAAATCCCTCCTCAGTCTTCTCTTCTGCAGACTAAATAAGCCTAGCTCCTTCCATCTCTCCTCATAAATGATGTGCCTCAGCCCCCTAATCATTCTTGTTGCCCTCCAGTGACTGAGGAGAGGCTGAATGGTCTGTAGTTTTCTTGATCCTCCTACTTCCCTTGTCTGAAGATGGGCACTATTTGCTGTCATATTTGCTCTTCTTTCTGCATATTGAGATAGTTTGTTCCTGAACTTCCAATAAAGTTTCTTTAAAATACAGTCATCTCTCTTGGATTCCTTTCCCCCTTATATCCTTCCAGGGGATCTTTTTCATTAGTTCCCTGAAGGATTCAAAGTCAGCTTTTCTGAAGTCCAGAGTCCATATTCCACTACTCTCCTTTGTTCTCTTTATCAGGATCCTGATCTCTACTATCTCATGTTCACTGCTTTCAAGCTTACCAATTCTGTGTTCGCTACCACTTCTTTCATGTTTGTGAGCAGCAGGTCAACAGGAGCATAGCCCCTCATTGGTCCCTCTAGTGCTTGGACCAGGAACTTGTCCCCAACTTGAAGAGCTGACTCTCCAAAAATATCCTGTGCACTGCTGCATTGCTCTTCCAGAAGATGTCAGTGTAACTGAATGGGTGTGAATTACCTCAGCATTTCATCTCTTTGTCAGCACTTAGCTAAGAGAAACTTAGAAGGTTATACAGAGATGTAACAGTATGTATTTAAGAAAATGAAAATTTAGGCTGCACATACTGAAGAAAATGTCTGACATTAAGCTATATTAGGCTTTGGAACAGTTTGAAGAGAGTATGTAGTATCATTTCAGATCACTCCTGCCTGCAAGAGAGATGGATCAGTTGATCTAAAACATCCTTTTCTTTCTACCTCCAACTTTAAATTTCTTTGAACTACTGACATTCTTATATTCACTGGAAGAAAGCTATATTGCTTAAGAAAATTATATTTTAAAAATTATTTTCAAAAGAAAGCACTACATCTCAAATCCACTAGTGTTTCTAGCTTAGCATCCACCCTCTGCCAATTCTTGTTGAAGCTGGTTCCATTTTTAAGAATTTATTTTTATTTATTAGGGTTCCACAGTAGTAATTAGAACAGGCACAGAAATGATGAGGTGCTGGCTAATGAAAACTCTACTTCTCCCTTGGCCACTCTCTGTCCAGCCGGATGGGCTGTGTAAACAAGGTTAAATAATATGCATGTGGCAAATTGTGTTGCATCTCCATAGAAGGCATAATGGAGACCAGACTAAGAGAAAGGTGTACCTTATTGATATTTGTGTCACTTTCTGAGTTCAGTAGTCAAAGCAGTTTGTTTGTTTGTTTTCATCGCTTGCTTTTAAATGTGTGTTCACAGAACAGTTTAAAAAACTGTTTATTTTGTTTACAAATGCATCCTTATAAGTCAAACAGCATGTATTTAGCATGGCCTGTTTTTATTTGTAAGATGTCTGTCTCGTGATTTCCTGTCCAAAAAGGCTGAAGCTCTTACTAGCTTAACAGTCTGCACATTGTTTTACACTCACCAGGATCCAATCTTCTGATGAATAGCTGTCCTCCAATTCTGTTGGTTTCAAAGGCAGAGAAGGGTACTGAGTGTTTTGCAAGATCTGAGCCCAAACCTCAGACTTATAGGCTATGTCTACACATGCAATTTAGGTTGACTTAAGGACCCTTAAATTGACCTAAATTATTCCCTGTCTACACCAGACTTTCATTAAGTCGACTTAAGAAATTCCTTAAGTCGACTTAATGAAAGCTTAGGTTGACTTAATAAGAACCTCCCATTAGGTTGACCTAATCCTTAGGGATTAGAATGTGTGGATGGGGATTAACCCTTAATTCGACTTAACATTAAATTGACTTAGTTAATAAGGTCGAATTTAGGTCAACCTAACAAGGTTGACCTAACTTTTTGTAGGGTAGACATAGCCATAGAGCCCAAATATCTGACGGGGGGAGGGACGGTTCAAAACTGAGCAACAGTTTTGATCCTTGCAGTTAAAAATCTGAGCCTATGTCTTTATTTGGAAGAACTCTTCCTAATGTAAGTAAAAGGCCAGAGTAGGAATCCATGCTGAAGAACTGATAAAGAACATTAGTATTTGTTTTCAGTAGTTTGAAAACTTTTCATGTAAAATATTACTTTTAATAATCAGTAAATAGAAACACTAAGCCTTAGGGCCAGATCCTTGTTTCTCTCTTTCCCCCTGTGTCTTTCCAGTAGAACAACGAGCCAGGAGGGTCAGCATAACAAGCTAATTGAAGAAATCTCCAAGTGACATAGATCTGACATAGTAAGCTCTACTGCGATGCTCCTGTCAGCCCCTAGTATAGGAAATGTGTTGGGGAGGAAGGAGGCATAGCTAGAGTGTCGCTGCATACCAGTGACACACCGCAGCCAGCCAGTGTAGATTAGAACAGCCTAAAACTGCCCTACAGCATGACAGCAAAGGAACCACTGGAGAAACAGCCTTAGGATCAACGGGTGCATCTACACTGGCAAGTTAGGTCAACTTAGGGATGCTTAAGTCTACCTAAACAATGCCGCATCCACACTGGTCTTTTCTTAAATTGACTTAAGGAAAGCTTAAGTCAACTTAATAACACCTCCTTTTAGGTCAACTAAAGCCTTAAGTCGACTCCTTAAGTTGATTTAAGGCCAGTGTAGACAGGGATTAACACTAAATTAACTTTATTAAGTCGACTTAAAGCAAATATAATGGCTATCTCTGCTGTTAAGTTGACTTAACGAAGTCGACTTAAAGTGTAGCCAATTTGTTAAGTTGACTTAATAAGGTTGACTTTAAGTCGACTTAAAGTCGACCTTGTTAAGTTGCTTTAACTTTGTAAGTGTAGACATAGCCAAGAAGCTGCAAGTAGCTTTTTCTCAGATATTCCCTCTCAGTTATACCAAGTGTTTATTGAGCAGAACACAAGATTCATCCCAGTTAGTACTGATACTCATTTATAACCTTTCCCCAGCATTACATTCCCTTGGACAAGAGGCATTCCTCTTTCCAGTAACCTTGTCTTTGTTGATTAACTGAGATGTTAATGTTACACGCTCAGTGTGCATAGATACAATCGTCACAGATATAGGATTTATCTTAGTACTTTCTCTGTTACTGCATTTAATTTAAGAATGAAAAAAAATCATATTTTCAGTCTTCGCTAAACTTGTTCTTTGTGTTTCTCTCTAATGTATTATACAATTCTGACAATGGGGAATGACTAATTATACTGCACTATTACAACTGAGCCTGTGAACAGTGTTTTTGGGGGGAAATGCAGCACTTGCACAAATTTTGCAGCCTCCTTTAAAAAAAAGTCTAAATTTTAAGGGTTTTTTGTTTTTTTTAAAAAATGTGACATAGGAAGGTGGAACATGGCTATTTGGATGCACTCTGTCCCATCTCCTGCTCTTACAATTCCTGTTGTGATGATGCCTTCCCTCTCAGCTTCTTTCTGGCCTCCCTCCATGGAGTGAGCTCCAAGATAACCCTGCCTATTGGCTCTCTGTAAGTGGGCTAAATATCTTCTGCAGACCTATACTATCATTCCTCTTCTGGTTATGAGAATACACCAAAATGACTGGCTTTGTCTGTTCTTCATTGGCAAGCTGCCTTTCTTTGACTGAATAAACTAGCAGACTTTTCTTCAGCTATTCATATTATTTTTCCTGTCCAGGCACTTTCCCGTCTAGTCACTGTTCATTTCCTGAGATGATTAAGGGCTAGATTCCACTGTCAGCAGGCCCACTGAAAGCATAACTTTGATTGTGCAAGTTTGACTGAGTGCCTGTAAAGATTCACTTGTTTGAACCCAGAGTTAGCCAGACATTGATTTGTTAAGACCTACCCAGCAACTAATGTAGGACTGATTCGATGGGAAGGCCTTTCCTGTCAGCTCAGTGCTATGGGAACCCTGTGGTGAGTAGACGTTAGGCAGTCAAAGGGAGAAACTTTAGTTATTTTAAGTAACTTGCATATCTCCCTTCAACTGCTGCCGAAATCTCCCCACAGTGTAGACCAGACCTAAGGGACTTTTCTCAGTTTGTTTCTCTTCTGTGGAACTTGTTTTTACTGTTTATGGCAATTCACACTGTCATAGGCTATGTCTACACTAGAAAAGTTAAGTCAACCCATCTGGGACCTACAACAGCAAAACATTGAGAGGCACCCAGGGTTACAAGGCAAGTGGTCTTACTGGTTTGGATTGCACCCTGAATGACTAGCACAGAAGGTCATGCATAGAGAGGCATTTCATTTTGTTTTCGTATTTGTCCTCTGAAAGTTGGTTTTGTTTATATCAGCTGAAGAAAAGGGGGGAAAAAAAAGGATTCTTTGAGTTATTCAAATATGCATTTCATATAGACCATTTAGTTAGCTAAAGTAAGAATTTGTTTCAGATGAATGAACTAATGAGTCATCTGCTCTAAACAAAAGCTTTTACTAGCAGGATAATAAGAAATAGTAATTACACTCACAAAGCTGTTGTTATGTTAATTATTAGTTTTAAATTAGTTGGGAGGTAAATGCAGAAACAATCCACTTTTTTTCAATGTGATATTTCTGGAAATCTTAAACCCAGGAAAAGTGTCAAAATACTTTATTGTTAGGATGCCTCAAATTCTGATATTCCAGGAAGACTTATTTGATAACTGTACAACCTTATGTGTATCAAGATAAATACTGCTAGATATTGTTCTCTCAATAGCAAAAATAATCTCATTCTGATTTTCTGACAGTTCCTGACAAATCATGGGCTATGTCTACACTTGGTAATTTAAGTCGACTTTAACTAAGTCCACTTTAAGTCAACTTAGTTAAGTCGACTTAGTGTGTTCACACTTAAAAATAAAGTCGATTTAAAGGGGAACTTACGAAGTCGACCTAGAGCATCCACACTGGATGCCTAGGTCAACTTCTAGGGACTTAGGGGGACCTAGGGGTGGTCCATGGGGGCAGGGGGGCCACCCCTTTCCCAATGCCAGGGGGCTCAACCTTTGCCCCATTGTATCTAGGTACATAGGGGGAAAGGGACCCTGGCAGGGCATAGGGGCAGGGTGGGCAGGGATCTACCCTGTCAGGTGGGGGGACATGCCAGGCTCCCTGTGTGCCCCCCCAACAGGGAGGGCATTGGTGTAGCCCTAAGTCGACTTAGAGCTACCCCACATCTACACTGGCTTAAGTTGACTCTAGCGAGTCGACTTAAGCCTTAGGTCTACTAGGAAGGTGGTTTTATAAAGTTGACTTAATTTTAATTGTCAGCTTTATTTTCTTTAAGTCGACTTAAGCAGCTTGGTTAAGTCAACTTAAGGAAAGTGTAGTGTAGACGCAGGGTAAATTAAGTCGACTTAAGCAACCTTAAGTCGACTTAATTTACCAGTGTAGACGCAGCCATGGAGAGGATGCGGATTAGTGCGATTCAGTCATTCTATATGTTTAAAAATGCTCTTGAATTTATTAGTCTCACAAAGAAAAAAATAATAGTGTTTTAACTGATTTCTGTAATTCTCAGGTTTTACTCAAGGAATCAAAATGAATTAATAAATAATAAATTCAAAATATCATTACAGATTAAGCCTGATAGTTATTTATGTTTGAGCTGGTTTAATGTTAAACATGTGATTATGAAATTTTGTTATTTTAGTTCTCTCATTTATGTTGAACCAGTTCCACTTAAAAGTCAATTATTGGTAGATCTACAATGGGAAGGTTTGTAAATTTTAGTTTGAGAGCTGTTGGCCTTCATGTTGTTTGTTTCATTAGGAGAGAATTTTTGGAGGCTATATTGGACTCATTTCAAGCCAGGACCTTTCTTCTCTCTAGGTACCAGGCAATTTGATCAGTTATTATAGGTTTGAAGGCTCACCTGATCACAACAGCACAAAACTTCACATATGGTTTCTGGATCTTATGTGGTTCAATATGCCAGACTATGCTTCAGGGTGACTGGCATTGGGTTACTTGCCAAGTTGCCATCAGCTAGAGATCGTGGGAAGGGCATCATCCCATATCCTCACCTGCCTAGTTTGGGGACAAATCCAATCAATGTATGGGAAGCATTCTGTTTGTCTACCAACATTCACATTAGTGCAGGTGTATAGTATAGATATGCATGTTCTGTCAAGAGTCTATGGTATGGGCCTGATCAAAAGTCTACTGATGTCAATAGGTGTTTCTATTGATGTCATTGGGCTTTGGATCAGGCCCTTTGTGATTGTTAATATACATTTAAAGCTTGAAATTCTGTAACCTGGCACATCTTTAGTCATCATAAGCATAAGAAGGAAAAAGAGCGTTTAAGATCTTTACAAAACTTTTTTATTGGCTTTGATGGCATGAATTTGATGGCATCATTTCATGAACTGAGCTTGTAAATAGCGTAACAGGAGCAAGTTTGGCAAGTTGTGATTGTGTAAATATTTAGCATTTTGGAAGCCAAGTTTCTTAGGATTATGATCTTTCTGTAAAAGGGATAGATGCTGCTTCTGCACCTTGTTTAGTAAAGCGTTAATATTTTGCAGTCTGCTGTACTGTGTGAAAATGTGTTATCCAGTGTTGAATATGAAATACTGTGTTTCCAATTATCAGGGTTTTTCTTAAGCTTTGTATTGGCATTTGGGAGTTCAGACTGCAATGTAATAGTTTCAGTGATTAGAAACTCATCTACATAGGGATAGGGGAAGCAGTGAAGGTCTATTTAATGAAAAAAACAGTCTCTTTATAGTCTGTTTCATTGTGGTTTCAATTTTCTTTTTTGTTTTGTTGTGTTGCTTCGGGTTTGTTTGTTTATTTATTTTTAATAGGAATTTTGCTATCACAACATTTCAAAAATACGGTAAAAAGACCCTACATTTCACTGAATTAAACCAATTTAATAAAATTCACCACTTAAGCTTTCATAATGGGAAGGAAGTGGCAGCTAAGTGATGGACAGACTCCCTTCATAATTCAGTGATATCTGTGAATCCAGTTTTCATCAAAAATTTAATTGACTGGAACTAGGAAGGATTTTTTTTTTATGATGATGGTGATGCACAAGAATAAATAGAATTGAGCTAGCTATTTCTGGTATGTATGTACTATGCAAAATTAACAGCAATAAAAATAAATAATAAATGTATTTTAGGCATTGAAGAGTTCAAGATTCTGAGTACAAAAAAGGAACAAAACTTTTGAGTAAAAAGTACCATCTATGCTACCAGTTTTCTGCACAGATGGATGAAATTTAGAGACAAGCAAGCCAAAGGTATATTGAAAACAACAAAAATCAGCGTTGCTATCTTGAACTGATGATACATGTATCCAATGATGCCATCAGACTTTTCTCAAGAACTACAGCAACAAAAACTGTCTAAATAAATAAATCTCTGGTTCTGGACTTGGAAAACTGACTCTTAGGAAAAAACAAACAAGCAAACAAAAGACTCAAAAACTTAGTGACCACTTCTCCATTTCAAAGTAAGAATTTGCCCACAAGATAATATTTACCTTTGCCATGCAGTCTATAGGTAATACTCTGAGAATTCAGAGCTTTTTTTTACAAAAATGATACTGGTTTATAATGAAAAGACTATCTTCCCTTCCAAAGGCAGATTCAGAAAGAGGGGTTTTTGGGTGCAAACAGGAAGATTCTCAGCTAGTGTAAACTAACATAGTTAAACTGACTGCAATGGAGCTATGCAAAAGTATATTAGTTGAAAATCTGGCCCAAGATATGAGAATGCAAAAACTTGGCACGTGTAACCCAGGAAAGAGCTATCTATTTCCATACCACAATGGAGAGTCGATGATATAAAAATAGACCTTTGGTGAGGAGAGTGAAAAGGTGGTAGTAGCTACAAAATAGTATTTTCAGAACTTAATGGAGTCTATTTCAACCTGTATGGAATTTCCTGGAATCCAAAAAAAGGAGATTATGATATTATCTACAGTCCGTCACCTCTACCCAGATAGAAGCTATGCAGTCAATTTTCCTTTAATAAATATGTAACCCTCTCCTTTTCCTCCCTGGGTTACTTGGGAGCAGGCAACATGTATGTATGTGTGCACAGGTGCCTAAGTTTAATGGCAAAAGGAAGATCCTGAATATCCCAGTGGTAATCTAGGCTTAAGTGGGAATCCTCTATTCTCCCTTCTGCTGCAGTCCCCTTGCTTTAAAGGAAATTAAAATAAGCAGTGCCTCCACCTGGCTGGATCCTGTTCACACTCAGAGGTGTGCCTTGAGAGCATCCAGGACTAAACCCATGCTGATAGAATAGTAATCACAAACCTTTACTTAACAAAGAAAACTTGTCGTAACAGGAGGAAATTAAATATCACTACTATTTTAAATAAACAGGGACAGGTGTATAAATCAATTAACACACACAAAATACAGGAGTAAAGGAAACTTAACTAACTAGCATTTATACGGCCACAATTACCCCACCTCTGGAGTGCGCACTCCCCCAGAGTTCAGAACACTGACCCCTTGCTTGCTTGGGCATGCTTGAAGGGTCTGATTAAGGGGATGAGACAGTGCTCTGCTGGTTCAGTGTATCGGTCCAGTCACAGCACCACACTGAAGATTTGGAGTGGACCCAACCAAATGTCATAGGGACCATCACTCTGCCTCTTCTTAGGCTCAGTCAGTCTCGCTGCAAAGTCCCGGGGAGGTGCGAGGTACTCACAGCACCTTTACTGCAGGCCCAATTTAGCCAGCTCCAGGCTCTGTCTCTACTTTGGGGTGAGCAGTGCCACCAGCCTCTGAGGCTCCCTGCTCAAACAATCTCTTGCAGGCTCTTAGCAGCAGCTTCAGAATCCCCAGGAGCAGTCACCAGCAACAGCTTTCAGAAAGGGCCATACAGTCCTCACCAAATGGAGTCCACCATTCCAGAAGTCTCTTCCCCTGGACAGAACCAGGGTCTCCTCCCTTTCCCCCAAGGCATGATGGGAGTTGTAGTCTCCTAATTAACATCAGAGGCCCCTCAAGTACAGGGTGCCTACAAATATTTGATGGAGAGTATTATGTCGTCTTTGTGGTCCTCAAGAAATGTATGTGGCTAAGAGTAAAATCATAGAATCATAGGGCTGGAAGGGACCTCATGAGGTCATCTAGTCCAACCCCCTGCTAAAAGCAGGACCACTCCCACTAAATCGTCCCAGACAGGGTTTTGTCTAACCGAACCTTAAATATCTCCAAAGACGGAGATTCCACCACCTCCCTAAGAAACCCATTCCAATGCTTCACCACGCTCCTAGTGAGAAAGTTTTTCCTAATATCCAATCTCGACCTCCCCAGCGGTAACTTGAAACCATTGTTCCTTCTTCTGTCCTCTGTTACTACCGAGAACAGCCTAGCTCCCTCCTCTTTGGAGCACCCCTTCAAGTAGTTGAAGGTTGCTATCAAATCCCCCCTCAGTCTTCTCTTCTGTATCTCCTTCAGTCTCTCCTTGTAAGTCATGTGCCCCAGCCCCCTAATCATTTTTGTTGCCCTCTGCTGGACTCTTTCTAATGTGCCCACATCCTTTCTGTAGTGGGGAGCCCAAAACTGGACACAATATTCCAGATGCAGCCTCACCAGTGCCGAATAGAGGAGAATAATCACATCCCTCGATCTGCTGACAGCACTCCTATCGATGCAGCTCAATATGCCATTGGGCTTTTTGGTAACAAGAGCACACTGATGGCTCATATCCAGCTTCCTGTCCACCATAACCCCCAGGTCCTTTTCTACAGTGCTGCTACTTAGCTGATCGGGCTCATGTGAACAAACAGGTGTTCAAGATGATTTAAGAAGTTGGCTGGGCTGGCAGTTAAAAATAACATTTCCTTTTTGAATATATTTAATATGGGAATTAAGAAGGAATAAATGTGGAATTCCAATATATCATTTTTAGTCATTCACTTTTTCAGAATAGAACCATATTTTAAAATAAAAAGTTATTGGGAAGATACAACAGACACATATAACATAGCAAATGGAGAGAGACTGTGCTAGTGAAAATAAGGTGGTCTTCAGTGAATAACAAATATTCTAGGGAAGAGGAAGACAGGAGATGTTCCCCCTGAAAGCTATGAAAAGGTTCTTTGGCTGCAATATTCATGAGATTCACAGAGCCTCTCTTTTTGACTGGGTTGAGCCCATTGTGACTAATTAGAGATTTCTGTGTTAAAAGCAGCTTTCTTCTTTTTCACATGTCTACTCCCCTGGCTATATTATTACAAGAAATTAATAGGAATAGCATGAATGAATCAGTGATAAAGCAGAGATCATTTTTGGTGGGGGGAGGAGGGAGTAATTATTTGCACATATATATATTAGTTGAATAAACTACTTAACCTCTTGAATCCTGCTTACTTCTTTGTAAAACAGAATAATGTCTACCTCAAATACATGTTATGAAAATAACTTAGATAATACTTGAACAGTGTTTTGTAAGCCTAGAGTGACATATAAGTGTTATATAATAACATACAGTGAAGTAACATGGGATTTAGTAGGAAGTGATTAATCATTCTGTATAATCACAGACGCCCATTTTTAATGCTGCCAGATCTCCATTTGTTTTCTTGTGACTAACAAAACACTGATTTGGCACATTGTATGTTCTGAGTCCTCCAAAATTAATATTTCTAATTAATCCTCTTTCACAGATATCTTAGATAAAATATCTCCCATAAGATATTATGGAAGAACTGGATAAACAGCACTACTTTTCCTGACTTGGTTCATAAACTAGTCAGCCAGTTAGAGATACTTTTAAAACCAGTAACATTCTAAATAGAGAAATAGAAGAACTGAGGATAGAGAGGCATTTGAACATCATTTTGGTGATTTTATTTCTCAGGACAAAGAAGGTAGAGATGGTAATTTAAAATGAAAAGATATTGACCTGGCTACTGAGAAGTCAAACTTGATGTCATTGGTAGCAGATCCAAGGCTGAGCAACCTTCAGGCTACTCTAAATTGTTCTAACGGACCAGGCAAATGCCGAACAGTCCAGCATCAGGGGAGCACAGAAGTGTCTTAAAAGCACCAGTGCATAAACTTCTCTTGATTCAGGCCATGTCTTCTATCAACATCTAGTTGCAGGTATGGTATTTGGGTGACCACACACAACACTCTATAGAGTCATCAGCAAAACAGGGACTGTGCTAAGACACAAGTGATAAGATCTTCCATCCCTACATACACTAACCAAGCTGGAAAAAAATGTTAGGTCTGTTTCCTTATCTCGGTGGTGTGATGGTATGCAGAACCCCTGCCTGAGAGCTGGGATACCACTCAGCCCTGTGTCTGACCAACGTGGGCTTCCTCTCACTCTGTGGTGCTCTGACAAACCACAAGGCCCTAGCTGGTATTACACTTAAACAGTCCTCTACAAACAGGGATCACACCCAGCTCAGTTCATGAACCAACAGTAAAGAAACTCCAATTGGCAACTCTGCTCAGGACAACAGGACTGTACCATCTCTCTTGGTCAAAAAGCGTCACCAGTGGAGATTATTATCCAGTCCGCCCTTCTGTTGAAGTGAAAGGAATGTGCACCAGCTTTTGTTATTGAGCAGTTTGTCTCAACACTTTACTCAAAGACACACAGGTTAAGATAAAACATTTAACTACAGAAAATAGATTTTAAATGATTATATGTGGCAAAAGTAAAGAGATTAAAAGAAGTTTAAAATGGACATAAACACAAGATCACTGTCTAATTTCTACACATTAACAAGCTCTTGAATTAGCATTGTCTCATCCTTGTTAGCTGTACAATCAGTTTCTTAAACACAGGGTAGGCAATCTCCCCGCTTTCAAAGTCTTTTGGTCTTCCAGATGACCCTTCAGGTGTTCAGTTGAATGTGAATGGACCAGGTGATGATGTCATATCTCCCCTTTTATAGTCTATTATAGCTTGCTAGAATAATCCATGTATGTGACATGACAGTTGCTTTCCTTTGGTCAAACAGCCCCATTGTGAATGTGCTTTCTACAGTGAAGCCTTCACAGTAAACAACTGCTGTTAGTGGAATCTCTTCTTGAATGGGTGAGAGAGAGTTTTTAACACTGTTTGGCCACTCCATTTGTTGTACCTGGAAGGCTGTTTGTGAGAGTTTCCCGTCTGTTCTAAAAGTATGTTCAGTAATATTATATACAATGGTAGAAGATATTAATGTTCGGCGGATCAAGACATTTAAAATAATACCAAACAGGGCATAATTTGTATAGAACTAACCATAATTATATGACATTGGTAAATCTGGGGGTTTTGAGATGTTGCTGTCAGAGCTAGAGTGTCACAGGTGGAAACTAAATTGCTGATTGGAAAAAAATATTGAAGAAAATAAAAAAGAACCTATATAAAACATTAGTTTGTTAATTAATCCAGAAGCACATGATGTTTTAGTGTTAGTATAGCATAGGTATAGTCAATATTTTACATTGTCTTTTTGTAGAGTAGTAAGTAAATTATTAGCAGTGACTATGTGTGTGGAATAAAGTGAAAAACAATAAGTTTGAGGCATCAGTTACTTTTGACACTTACAAGATATTTTCTAAATCTGCCATCAGCCTCTGGCCTCTAGACTGGTGGATAATGCATGCTAGGCAAAAATAATTATTGAAAAGTAACTCAGCTATAAGTGCTGCATTAGCAAGAGAATTGATTGTGATGATTAAGGTGAATCCATATAATCAGACTATCTTAAATATCAGAAATAAATCAGAAACAAGATGTTTGGATTTGAGTATCAGAAATCCGAAAGCTTCTGAATTTTAAGCCAATGGTAGTAGAGAAAATGGGCATTTAAGACCCAAGATCCTTTGGAGGAGACAGGGATCTCATGTGCATCAGCTCTCCTTTTTAAGCAGCTCCACAATGAAAGGCAAACAAGAAAAATTCCAGATCACCAGTGAGCAGTAGTAGAGCAGTCAGCATCCACAGCCTCCCAGAACTTTCACAGCCAGAATGTTACATATGTAACACTAATCCATAACATTGGTTGTGGAATATAACTTTCACATAAAAACTGCAAAGTTTAATGTAGAAATGTTATTCTGATGTTCATTTTAATAGAATATATGAGTTAAATAAACAAAATGGCACATTACTATTTTAAAAACTGCCAGTGTTAGTTCTTCTGTTTCCACAGCTAAATATCATAACTAGTCTCCTTGAAGAAGTGTGCTCTAATACAGGACAACCAGGCCATTTGCTAGTGAGGTGCAAATTTCATTTAAATTCTAGTAATTGGGCTGGGATATAAGATTTAGGTTGCCCTAGATAAATATAGTGCAAGGTTGGTTTTGTTTTGCTTTCGACCAATTCTAAATGGGATTAATCATGTACTTGAGTACATGTATAAAGGCTGGCAGAATCAAGATATTAGTTATTATTTCATAAGTGCCTTATTTTTACACGAAAGAAAACATGTATACTTTAGATCCACCACTAATCCACCCTTTGATTCTCTTCTGTCATGTCCCTCCTGTTTATAGTTCTCTCCCCCTTCTTTATCTTCGTGTTTCAGCTCCTTTCTCCCTGATTCTCCTAATTACTGTAACACCCAGTTTACCTCCCCCGGCCCCTAAACCTTTTGTGCTTGACTCCCAACAACTTCTCCATCCTATCTGTGAAAGTTATAAGTCATTAAACAGCAAATGTTGTTAATTAAAGCGCCCACCTTAGCCTTTGGAATTAATACTTTATAAGATCAAGAAGTGGTATGTGAGTCTGCATGTCTTATGGTCATTGTTACAGCCTATCTATTTCCAGTACATTTCAATGAGACTATTATTATTATTTTTATTACCATGGCACTTAGTAGCCGTGTCATCAGCCAAGACTTTCACTGCGTTAGACAATGTTCAAACATAGAGCAGAAAGATTAAGGAAAGATTAAATCTCATAGAGTTTATGATCTAAATATAAAACTGTCACATTCCACTCTGTAATCTGTATTGTTCTATTGCTGTGTCACCACTCTGTTGTCCTTCACTCCTGGAGTGCATCATACCTTGCCCCGCAGTGTGTGAACTTCCCACTACAGGGTCAGTCCACGCACAGCCTAAGGCAAGCAAGCTGCTCTCAACTAAGTGAGGGAGTGCTTCTGGCCAGCCATTCTTGGGAACATGTATTGATATGACCCCAGCCAACACTACAACTGCTAGATGCAACCCTAGGAACTGCCATCTTACAATGTTCAGTGCTGTCCATTCCACACTGCAAGCTCATTGGTTTGTCAGTTGGTTAAAGAGATTGATATACACCAGCCTTGTCACTTCAAATGGAGTCTTAACACACATGCATTGCTTTAGATAAAGCAAACAAATTTATTAAGTGCAGAAAGATTCTTAGTGATATTATAAGCCAGAGGAAAGGAGTTCAGATTTGATCAACATAATGGCAACTCACATTCTAGATTAAGCTTAACACTTTCAGCACCCTTATAGTCTTAGATGATTCTCACCACAGGCTAGCAGGTCTGTCTCCAGCAAGGCCCTCTGCTTGTGATCAGTGTTTCAGTTGGTTGGTAGTCTTTGCAAATGGAAGTAGAAAAGAGAGATCAACAAAATTTCTCTCCTTATTAAAAATGTTTCTTTGCCCTTCCCCCATGGTTAGGTGAGAAATAATATCTGTTTATGGCTCCCTCCATGCCCTGTGTTACTGTGGTCCTTTATGAATTTGTCTGTAGATGTCTAGGCCAATCCTTTGTTCCTGGAATGTTGAACTGGTTCATTCTGGACAAATCATAATGAGGTGAGAATTGCTTCTCAGTTCTGTAGAGTTTGGCCTAGATCTATCTCAAGCCCTGAGACATATATTTGGGAATATTACATAGCAAACCCCCATAACTCTATATATATATATATATATATATATATAACATTGAAACAAACATATCACCATAACAATAATGTTCAGTGTTCCATGAATATGCCAAAACATCTTACATGACACACTTTGCAGTACACAATACACAATGATACTCAGGGTGACCATGATTGATATACAATCACATCATATGGCTGTATGTAGGGGTGTAATTTTTCAAAAAGACAAGAAAGCAGATGGATACAGATAGATGGGAATAGAAGGAAATAATGAAATATGAGAAACTGTTCAAATAGTGCTAAAATGTTAAAAGAATAAACTAAAACCTCCTTTCCTTTGTGAGAGGTGGGTATGATCCTTTTATGATAGGATTATAAAATATTTGTATTGTATTTGGCACCAGATCTCTTGTGTGAAATTCTTGCCTCTCTGAATTCAGTGGAAGTTTCTCCACTGTCTTTAATGGGCCCAAGATTTCACCCTGATGGTTGTTTGCCTGTGGTCACTTTCCTGATCCTATGACAAGTTGCTACCCAGCTCAGTGCCATATGTGTTATCTCTTTCTTTTCATCCAAAGGAAAGTATATTTTTCCTCATATTTTTTTTATGTGAAATCTTTTTTTAATTCTACCTAATTTAGAGAAATATATTTTTTATATTTCTCATAGTTTTTAGGTTTCCATAATCAAGAACAGAACACAGCATTAGTTTATATTCTATTCACATTTAGAGGGCATTTTCATTTCATTCATTACAAAGGTAATGAATATCAATGCAAATCAAACATTGTTTCATCTTAAACAACATTCTATCCAACCAAAATTACAACTCATAAAACTCGTGAATATTAATCATCAATCATCATTAAAAGCAAGGTATTTCAGTTCTAAAACATGAACATTTTGAACACAGGTAGCCAAAGAGCAAAATTGAGATGATGTGTATTTTTTTTTTGAAACATTGATGCATTTGATCCTTCTTTAGCTTTTTCTATGCACTGTGTTGCAAACCACTTTAGTAAGACAGTAATCATAATAAATGTCAGTAAATTTGATGTTCATGAGCAATCAATTCAGCTACAAAAAGTGTGTGTGTGTGGAATTGTTTGTCTCATTGAAGTGTGCCCTATAATTGAAAAGGTTGGGAACCACTGAAGTATACAGTTCTTGAGGCAGAGGAGAGCAGGACACTTATTAAAAACTCATTTTTCTATTCCAAACTTGTATCTTCATTGTATAGGAAGATGATGGAGCATAGTGCATAATTATACATGCTAAAATTATCCTCACAATTCATGTAGCATCACATCTTAGTAACTGATTAGTAGCTAGTAGCTTCTGAACCTGTGAAAGAAGCATATATAAAGTGAAAAATATCATTTTCTAATAAAGTTCTAAATGTCCACATTTTCTATTCAACTTTTTATAAATAAACAAAACCACTATCCCACCAATAGCCAAACTAAAAAAAAAATGTTCATTTGTTTATTTTCTTTTAAAATTTAGAATTGGGTCAGAATTTATCATGCATATAAAGACAATTTCTCTAGAAGTGCAAACTCTGAGACTTAGTTAAATTATCTGCTGTTCAAGTTCAAATTTTCAATTTAATTTGTTAATTTCCAGATATTATTTCTAATTCCACAAATGATACATTCCTTTGTAAAGAGTTTATATGCAAAAATCCACTGTGTTTTACTTACAGGTATGGAGTAAAATGTGTCAATTTTTTTCATTACAAAAAATAAGTATATTTTTCACACATATGTAAGTTAGGTATTTATCTCAAACCTCCTTTAATAACACTGTTTACTGTAGTGACCATATATGGAATGTATCAAGTGAAAAAAAAAACACCTTTTTTGGAAAGTTTAACAATATATAAACCTTGGTGTTATCACTTAAAAAAATCAGAAGTCAAGGCAGGCTAGTGTAATTACGTTTCTCTAAAAGGGAAGTTATCAGTAAGATGCTCGCTATTCTGTCTTCAAGAATAGCATTTGCCAACATCTGAATGTGATATAATAATTCAATGGCAAACAAATGAGCAGATTATGCTATTAGAATTTTTTCACTCTGTTAACTCATGATGTGTTAGGATGTGCCATATTGGAACTGTTGCCTGCAGTACAGTAGTTTTCATTCTTCATTAAAGAAAGGCTAGATCCTGGACCATAAAATAAATTGGAGTGGTGTTTTTTGTTGTGGTTGTTGTTTCCCTCCACCACCCCCCTTTGGCTCAAAGGGGAGCAGTCTATAGCCCCCTGGAGAGATGAGTGTTATATTGTTCAGAAGAACTGACATAAGGCTCTCTCTGTGAACATTTATTTCAAAAAGAACAAAAAAGAGTATCACCATAAAGGTTAATTAACAGTTGCCGCACAAACCACAAGGGTACTTAATAACAAACCAGGAGAGGAAAGAACAATATTTGGCTCACTCTTTGACATCTTTATGCCTATGCTGAGAATATGTATTTTATTTTAAATTTGGGAACATGCTTTAAGCATTCTTACTCATGTAACAATAAATTGATACTAAAGATTAGGAAAAGAACAGAGGATATGGAAATGATGTGGATTTCAAAGGTGACAGAGACAACTATTTGTAGATAGAGGAGGCAAAAACATAAAAAAAGAGTCAGTTCTGAGGGGAATTAAGTATCGAAGGAAGCAGGCATAACTCAATTTACTACCCAAGATTAAATCTGATACAGAAATCATTCAACTGCACTTACTTTTGTCCTGTCAAGCCTACAGAAGACATTGCACTTCAAGAAGATGGATCCAACAATATCTTTTTCTTTGAATGACTTTGTTACATGAAGTAAACTATACCTAGTATTGAAGGAAGAGTAAGAATTCCTCTTCTTGCCACCCTTCTTACGTAAGCTTCAAAAATGTTGATGCCCAACTCCAATATCTGATGTATTGGGAAGTAGGGAGGGGACTGCAGAAATATAGTGAACTTTATTTGAAGGTCAAGTGTTTCTGCATTGCATAACCAGCTTAAAAAACAGTCTTTGAATTTTCCTCTGAAGCCTTTTCCCTTTATTATTCTTTATTATTTGCATGGCCATGGCACCTAGGTGCATTAATCAGATTATAGCTCCACTGAGCTCAGCAGCGTGAAAACACAGTGGGTGATAATCCAGGCCCTGAACAGTTTGTAATTGGAATTAAGACACAGCTCAGTACTCTGATGTAACAAACAAGCAGAAGGAGGTTTGAGAATGAAGATGACAGTAAAAATCATTGATAGGTCACCTGCCTTTCCATTTTCATTTGAGATGTGATCATTCTGCGCTCTTTTGAAGTTACAATTTGGCACATCAGTCTCTAAGAATTCACTTTCCTGTACTTTTGTAACCTTCAGGTGGGCTAAAATTCATTTCATTGCCCCTCTCCAGTGCCTAACAGAAATAAACCCCAATCCCTACAGAGAAAGCAGCTCGAGACCCAGAATCCAGTCTGTAAGGGACTCACAGCAAAGATTGCTCAGTTACCCTACCACATTAAAATACTACTAAGAACAAACATAACAATGAATTTTATTAACTACTAACTGAAGAAATCTTAGCCTAAAAAAACAAAAATGAAGTTAAACAGAAGAATCCCCACAGAAACACTGTGAGAAAGATACCCAAGAATCCCGAAATCCAGGTGGAGGTCACCCAAATCTCAGCTACAGTCTTTGTTCAAGTCCAAAGTCTTGAGTGGAAAGCAGTAGTTATCTTCTTCTTCTTTGGTTGCAGGAATCTTCAATAGAATTCCATGCAGGCTTTTCTTTCTCCTCTGGCACCAGCACCATTCAGCCATCTTACTGGTTAACCAGCCCTCAGTCCCATATGCATGTGCACAAACTCTGCTGCAGAAGACTCCATGGGAGGGAGAAAACAATTTGCTGTTCACTCCTGGCTCAGCTTCTCTCATGGACACTGAGCACATGGGCTCTTTTCACTGCAGATCCTGCCTGCCACTCTCCCACACAGTCTGCTGCTCTCATTTGGTCTGAGTGTACCAACAGGGAACCCTGTGGCGCATGCTCAGAATGCTACTACTCTCTGTTTTCCACAAGTTTCTGGTTATGGGTAGCTAATCTGCCCAACAACAGTACCCACACTCAATGGGTCTCTTAAAGAGATAGCCTGTTTTAGGCATATGGGTTACACTTACAAGTTTTACACTTAAGGCTGACATCCCTGTTGTTCTGGAAGAACATTACAAGTCAAGACTGTGTTTAAATGGGAGCCATTGCAGCAAGTGGCCTACATTATAGCAGATGGGATGCTGTGTTCTTGCCTAACAGGGGCATTTTAAATGGGTGGGTTCATTCCTAGCTATACAATGTGCCCTACTAATCAAGCCTGGAGTTGTTCTATTTGTTAGGAGTCACTAGTTTTTGTGGCAATGAGACTCTTAAATACTTAGTTAAATTTTACAATGAAAGCTTTGGAACATTATTAAAGTTGATGATATAATTAGTTTATGATTCATTTAAAGTCCAATTTAGCACATACTCTGTTTTATTGAGCAATGAGGGGAAAAATATATATGTCATTCTAAAATATCCTTCAGCAAAATCTTTGCTTGCTCATGGTAAAATAGCCAGGCTTTTTCAGTAATTGTTTTTCCCCCCCAAAAGTATTGTTTCATAGTCAATTTAAATGCATTGTTATTTATAGCAGAAAACAGTATTTTTTTCTCACTACATATACTTAAATGTGGTCTATTACTGAAAGCATGAGAGAGGCAAAAAATAAATTATTGGAGCACATATAATATAATACATTACTCTTGAGTGTTGTATAAAACTATATCTCTGCTTTATCCTCTATCTATGCAGTCTCTTGTTTAGTTCTATTATTGATCTCTCTGAAACATCACCAGAATCTATCCTTTCCTCTCCTTCTGACTGCTAAAACTACTGTTCATGTGTTAGCTGTCCCTCACTTCAATTACTATCCTGATAACTCTGTTTACTCTTCATTTCTTCTCTTCCTCTCAGTCTTTCAAACATGCTTTTGCTTCAGTGCTGTTGTTGCACTTTTTTAATCCCTTTGTTGTCTCCTTCTCTTGCCCCAAATCATTCTGAAGCGTCTCACTGTTGCTTGCAAGGGCCTACACAATTTGACCTTTGCTAACTAACTTTCTCCTAACTCTCTCCCCCATCACTTAGGTTCCTCAAAATCCTCTTTCCTTTCTGCTCTGTTTGCTTCCTTTTCCAGATCTTAGGTTAATGTCTTCTTTCTGGAAACGTCTCCTACTACTTGTCCACTGTGCACCTTTTCATCTTCAGGACTTAGACCCTGTTATGGCCCGAAAGTCCTTGATTTTATCTTTTTTTTCAACGGCTTCTGCCTACAAATTTCATTCTTCTTATTTGTAGAGCGGTGGAGATGTTTCATGCTGCATGTCTATCTTAGGCAGCATTTCTGCAGTTAGAGTCATCCAGGCCATAAATATCCAGTTGGGCTGACTGTATAGACAGGTGGCTTATAGTAAAGTCCTCCAACCCACCAATGATAATTACTTGGAGCTATACCTATAGCAAAGCTTGGCGATGGTCTAAATATCTCTCCTGCCTAAAATGGCTTGCAATCAATAGCAAGGATGGAGCTCACTTTGACTTTTAAGACACTTAGGAAGTTTAAAAAACTAGTGTGCAGGACAGAAAAAAAAATGAACCATTTTTTTTTTTTTTGGTCAGGTACAACATTAAAAAGCATGACAGATAGAATCCCAAACAGTTTTTATTGTAAATTTTCAAAAGAGAACTTCACTTTACAGTGTGCATATGAGAGTGAGCAGTAGATCTGCTAACAGTGCCAGTTTTGGGGTTTTTTTTAAAAATCTCTCACGTGCATATTTTTTGCAAATAATTGTATAGATGTTTGAAAAGAAAATTGCAGAGGCAGGAGGGAAAAGAGGCAGACACACACATGTAGAATGCATAGGGAGGAAGAGATACAGAAGGTCACGAGGAGAGTATAAAAAGGAACCGACTTAGGGAAAGTGACACATACAGAGTAAAATGATAAATTGCGGAAGGTCGGAGTTCAGCTGATTTTTGGGAATGATTTTTTTTAAGCAATTCTCTTACCAGCTAAGGGAAAGGGAAACACCCACTGTCCTTGTTTATTTGTTTTTTGTATTTGTCTTTACCTCTTTTTGGTTACCATCCGGGTGCCTCTTTTTTTCCCTCACCCCTATTTCTCCTGGGCTCCCTGAACTTCATTCTTTATCTTCCCTTACCACTAGGGAAGCACTTTGGTCTTTTCTTTCTCTTCCCAGGTCTAGGGGTGGGAACTCCACTGAGCGCTGTTGACTGATTGACTCTTGATTTTGTTATTGAATTTCAGTTAACTACTAATTTAAAGAGCTAGTTTCAGGTCTTTTGGCCTACGCTGAGAAACTCACTCTTTCCCTTCCAAAATGTTGGGCTCTTTTTGTATGACCATTGTGACGGGATGCACATCCTTGCACCCCTAGGACATGACCCATGTAATTTTTCGGTTCAGTTTTGCAATGTAATTGTGTGATTTAATGCCAAATATGCTATACCAGGTTCCTTTGTGAATGATCATAACATATTCTACAGAATTGCTGTAACGCCATGTTTCCTACTGCAACGTGTGTACAGAAGTGAAGCAAGTTACAGGGTTCAGACTCTCAGGACAATCTCTAGCACAGTATCTGGAAATTTACATGGCAAAGGGAATGCTAATGCCCTCTCTGGCTCAGGTAGAAGTAAAGAGAATCATACAGCACAACAGTATGATTCTGACTTGATTGGCCATATTCTCACTTGAAATTGTACTCTGATCAATAAACTAGTATTTGTTTTATCTAAAGCTGTGTGGTCTTTAGAGGGTGTGGATGTGGAAGGCTGGACACAATCCACTTCTTTGTTAAGTGGACAATTTAAGACTAACGGTGATTGGGAGTGGGTCCCATACCTGTAAGACAGTGGCTCCCACTGTGGAATCTGAGGCTGGGAGTGCTCACTTGGAGACCGAAGCCTGTGTGGCTAGTGGATTTACACCCACTGCTTGGAACCAATTACGTGCTGTTGGCTGGTGTGGACTAACTCAGGAGTGAGTGGTCACCTAGAAGAGCAGGCTGAATTGGGGTTCATGAGTGGGGTTTGAGGGGTCATAGCAACACATCAGATTGGATTTGGGGAGCAGCCTGCCACAACCATGTGACCCAAGGATCTCTTGATGCCAACTACAGGAGGCCACAGAAGAGCATAAGATTTACAGAGATTCCCAGGCTTGGTATTTTATTCTGGTTCACCAAAAAGTGTCAAGCAAAGTTTCTTATGAAAATCCATGTCATGCTGGCCATTATAATCTTTGTGAAATGTGAATGTAGATAATATGTGAGGGATTATGGATATATATTAGAATTTTTTTTTAAGTTCTTGAAGTTAAAGGCATGTCATCTGGGTACTCAGACACTTTTCTCCGTAGGTGATCATTTTGTGTTGTGTGCCTTCCAATAATAGTTGGGTGCTGAGGGAGTTGGCCAATTTGATTGCAGAGCCACTGGCCATTATCTTTGAAAACTCGTGGAGAATGGGGGAGATCCCGGAGGATTGAAAAAAGACAAATACAGTACCTATCTTCAAGAAAGGGAAGAAGGAGGATCCGGGGAACTACAGACCCATCAGCCTCACCTCAATCCCTGGAAAAACCATGGAGCAGGTCCTCAAAAATCCATCTGAAACACTTGGAGGAAAATAGAGTGATCAGGAACAGTCACCATGGACTCACCAAGGGCAAATTGTGCCTGACCAACCTGATTCTATGATGAGATAATTGAATTTGTGGATGCGGGAAGAGCCGTTGACGTGGTGTACCTTGACTTTAGCAACGCTTTTGATACAGTTTCCCACAGCATTCTCATTGGCAAGTTAAGGAAGTATGAGTTGGATGAGTGGACCATAATGTGGATAGAAAACTGGCTAGATCAGGGGTCCTCAAACTATGGCCCGCAGGCCGGATACAGCCGGCCAAGGTTATTTACCCAGCCCCCGCCCCTGCTGCGGCCTGCCCCATGCATCTGGGGCAGTGGGGTGGCCGCGGCCAGGGGAGGCTGCCGGTCTCCCACCCACCGGCCGCCTCGACTTCCCGGCCCAGAGCCGACCCCACCCCGCTCTGCCGACAGCGTCGGCCTCCCGGCACGGGGCCAGAATCGGTCTCTGTTGCCGGGGTCTGTCTGCCCTGCCGGGGCCGCGTTCGGTCCCCGCCGGTGCTCCCTCCCAGCTGTACAGGCTGCAGCCGGGCTGGGGAGATTCAAATCTCCCGCCCTGAGCATGCGCAGATACAGCGTGCTCAGGGCGGGAGCGGCCTGGCCGACAAGCAGCTCTGCGGGCTGTCCCTGTAGTTCCCAGCCTCCGGCTAGGTAAGGGGGCGCTGGAGGGAGGCCTGGAGAGGGGTGGGGGTGGGG
>ML685784.1:6335880-6390624 GCA_007922175.1 Pelusios castaneus | reverse complement strand
CCTCTTCCTTTCCTTCCTTTCCTTTTTTTTCCTCTTCTTTGTCTTCCTCTCCCCTGCCTTCCTTCCTCTTCTCTGCCTTCCTTTCTCTTCTTTCTTCCTTTCCTTCCTTTCCTTTTTTCTTTTTCTCTTTTTTGTCTTCCTCTTCCCTGCCTTCCTTTCTCTTCCCTGCCTTTCTTTCTCTTCTTTCTCTTCCTCTTCCTCTTCCTTTCCTTTTTTTCTTTTTCTCTTCTTTGTCTTCCTTCCTTCCTGCTCTTTCTGTCTTTGCTTCCTTCCTTTCTTTCTTTTTTTCTTTTTCTCCTCCTTCCTTCTCTTTTTTCTTTCTCTCCCTTCTTTTTAAAAACTTTTTAAAAATTAATTTTAAATAAAAACCTTTCTTAAAATTAAATTTCAATTCAAAATTCATTCCAATTAAATTAATTAAACACAATTAATTAATTCTATTTACAATCACTTTATCTTCAATTAATGCCTATAATTTCTGTCTTGTGAGTTTTCCCCAAAAATTTATTCTGAAAATTTTTTTCACACGGCTTGAAAATTTTGCACACAAGCCACCAAACCTAGAGGGAACATTGGCTACTAGTTGCGTACACAACAGCAGGCCAGCAGGCTAACATCGGTCAGTCCCACACTCTGGGCCTGGCCGGAGCCCACAGCACCAACAAAAAGTGTGTGGATGCATTACTGCCTGCCACCCAGTACCCAGAAACACAGGCCAGCAGCAGACGTGATAGCTACGCGTTCACATTTTTTTCTAACTATAATACGGCCCCCCAACAGTCTGAGGGATCGTGAACTGGCCCCCTGTTTAAAAAGTTTGAGGACCCCTGGGCTAGATCAACGGGCTCAGCGGGTAGGAATCGATGGCTTGATGTCTAGTTGGCAACTAGTAATGAGTGGAGTGCCCCAGGGGTCGGTCCTGGGGCTGGTTCTGTTCAACATCTTCATTAATGATCTCGATGATGGGATAGATTGTGTGCTTAGTAAGTTTGCGGATGACACCAACCTAGGGGGAATGGTAGACATGCTGGAGTGCAGGGACAGGATTCAGGGAGACTTAGACGAATTGGAACACTGGGTCAAAAGAAACCTCATGAGGTTCAACAAGGACAAGTGCAAAGTCCTGCACTTAGGACGGAAAAATCCTATGCACTGCTACAGGCTGGGGACTGATTGGCTAAGTAGAAGCACTGTAGAAAAGGATCTGGGAGCTATGATGGACAGGAAGCTGCATATGAGCCAACAGTTGCCAAAAAAGCCAATGGCATATTGGGCTGCATCAGTAGGAGTAGGGATGTAATTATTATCAGCAGATTGAGGGATGTAATTATTCCCATCTATTTGGCACTGGTGAGGCTGCATCTGGAATACTGTGTCCAGTTCTGGGCTCCCCACTACAGAAAGGATGTGGACAAATTAGAAACAGTCCAGCAGAGGGCAACAAAAATGATTAGGGGCTGGGGCACATCACTTATGAGGAGAAACTGAAGGAACTAGGCTTATTTAGTCTGCAGAAGAGAAGACTGAGGGGGGGGATTTGATAGCAACCTTCAACTACTTGAAGGGGTGCTCCAAAGAAGATGGAGCTAATCTGTTCTTGGTAGTAACAAAGGACAGAACAAGGAGCAATAGTTTCAAGTTACAGCTGGGGAGGTTGAGAGTGGATATTAGGAAAAACTTTCTCACTAGGAGGGTGGTGAAGCATTGGAATGGGTTACCTAGAGAGGTGGTGGAATCTCCATCTTTGGAGCTATTTAAGGATTTAAGGTTCGATTAGACAAAACCCTGTCTGGGATGATTTAGTCGGAGTGGTCCTGCTTTTAGCAGGGGGTTGGACTAGATAACCTCATGAGGTCCCTTCCAGGCCTATGATTCTATGATTTTCATTGTGTGTCAAATGCTAATGAGTGAGACTTCAAGAGAAGAAATTAACAGGAAGAGGAGAACAGAAGGGGGAAACCTTGTATGTAGGTTTAGATCAAAGATCTGAAGTGGTATATCTAGGGGTACTCAGAGAGCTGTGATAGTCTGCATCTGGAGGAGCCATGTTCCCAGCAGGCTTGGTCTCATGAAAAGAGAATCTTAGTTACATCTTTATTGAAAAATATGGTGAAAGGGATTTTGGATAAGCAATATCTTATTATACAAGAAGTTCTGTTATTTAAGTTAAGCTTTAGGATGAGTGTTATGATTTTATTCCATATGTTAAACTTTGTTTCTAATAATTCTGGTGGTTATCATATGAATCTCTGTTATTTGTTAAATAAACTTACACTTGCTTCTTCTATAAAAATGTAAATGTTGCATGTGAAGCAGAACTGTGTTCTAAGGTGTAACTATAAACTGTTGTGCACTGTTCTTTGGCACAGTGAGTCTGGTAATTCTATGAATGTCCAGTGGCTAAGGGGAGGCTTAGAGGGCGCAGGGGTTGGAATGGGCCTATTGCTAACCTGCAAAGGCCCAGCGGAGCCCACCTGGGCTGAGAGGGGAGTGCTTGGTTTGCCTGTGGCCATCAGAGTCAAGAACTCTGACTTCTGATGGGCACCGAGAAGGCTCCATCATGCTAGGGGCAGGCAGCAGCAGGGTGCTTTCTAACCGTTGATATGTGCAGGGAGCATCACAGACTGCTGCCATCATCTTCCAGGTAGCTGGATCCAGCTCTGAGAACACTTTCCCTTCCCTTCAGTTACTGCCCCTGCTTGTTTAAGGAGTAGCTCTGCTTCTCTTCTTTTTTTCCCCATAAGTGTTCTTTCATTAGCACATTTTCAAGGTCAGAAAGGTTATTCCCATTTCTCAGCAGCACTGAAAACACTCTGCTGTACAGTAATGCTTTCTGCTGCATTTATAATTATTTATTTTGCCATGTAATGCTGATACATGCTGAAGGGTAGTGGTCTTATTTCCAAACTCGAGTTACATGTGAGATCAGTCACCAGTGAGGTTTGTGAGGAATGGGAAATGAAGTTCTCCAGTGTTTAGAATAGTTTAGATAGGCATCTATGATTATGCACAGTTTTTTTTCTTAACTGATCTTAAACTCTGAACCATTTGAGATTCACCCAACCCTCGTCCATACAAGGGAAATAGTAGCTGAGTGAGAGTGACCAGGTACTCTGGGCAAAGTTATGAGGAATAATGATGGCTATAAAGAGGAGGTTGAAAAATATTTACAAAGAATTTAGATTAATAGGCTCCTGATTTCTTTTACAAACTCCAATGAGCAATGTTCTTATATTGCCTCTGAACAAAGATTGCTAGTAATAGATATAATTTGGGTTTGGTGTAATACGATTCAAATAATAGACATGCTGGTAAAGAATATAAAAATGAATTAACTAATCTCAGCCATACGTCAAATTTGGCCCTCAGGCTAAAATGTTTACCCACCTATTGTCTATATTACAACTACTAAGGCTATTTCATGACTGAATACCTCCAGGTTTTCATCCGTGTTCCAGAGAAGCCCACTGAATCTGTCATTATTTCCAGTCTTCATGTTTTTTTCTTTTTAAAGAAGATACGAAGACTTACAGAGACTTCGCCAACAGCTCTATGCACAACTCAGCAATTACTATTGAATCTCTCATGCTTAATACATGCATGTAGTTTCTTGGGTTATGTCTACCCCACAGCAGCTACAGTGGCACAGCTACACTCCCATTGTCTTAATAACTCTTGTCACCATGAGATGCAGTAGCCAGGGTAGTAGTAGTAATGGTAGTAGTAATAGCCATGATAGTAGTAGCCCCTGTTGACGTTAATGGGAATTTTGTTATTGAGTTTGATGGAGCCAGAATATCCTCTAATATGTTATAATAACACAGAAGTTGTATTATTTTGAAAATCAGATTTGTCAGTGAAAGAATGGCTAAGGTATTTCCATATGATTTTTTAAACAATCCCAGAAACAATTGTCCAGGTTCCTTCTATGTCTGTTATATGGATTGATACCCATAACTGAGTTGCTAATTATGGTTAAGTCTAAATTAATCACTAGAGTACCCTACCTTTACCCAAATCGGTAGGGCTCAAGGCATAACCCTATTAAGGCACCCCCCACACCCTTTGCCAATCTGTCAGGCTCTAGTTGTAACCTGGTTAATTGACGTACCCCCCCTTTCCCAATCCGTAAGGCCCCAGGTGTAATTCTCTGTGGATTTGCAGGATCTTTTACCAGGAAGGATCCTTACCACAGTAATGTCCTTAATTCTTATATATTACCAATTACCAAAATAGAATACACACACTAAGCATACAATGCTCACCACTCCCAATAAGGCAGATAAACTTCTCCTTGTGGCCAGTCAGGATTAGATCATCTGGGGACTCCATCTTTTGCACAGTTTGGTTGGTAGGGTATTGAGGTCTACCAGCTCTGATCTTCTTTGGCTGTGTCCTGGAGTTAGGTTCCAAAGAACTTCCTTTTGGACCCCAGTTTATATAATTAAAACTTGGGTCCTGCTTAGCTGTACCTTAACCAACCATTTTACTAAAATACTACAAAACACCAATCCTACCACATTATGGAACAGACCTTTAACCAATCAGATCCCACCACCTTAATTGATTTAAATAAGGCACTTAGTTATGCAACAGACAGAAACAATTAAAGAGTGGGACAGAAGTTGTTTAGATACATAATAGGAAAGTGGGGACCATAAATATAAAACAATGAGAAGTGTAGATTTTAGGACCACAGCTTTTGATAAGCCGTGCCTTTCCAGGCAGAAAGTTGTCAAGCAAAGTTTTCTTTAAGCGTTTTAAAATTTGTTTCTTTATTTGGTGATGGTAAGAACCATTAGGATAGCATCAGCTTCTCAACAGCCTGATATGACACTGTTTTGAAGTAGTTTCAGGAATGTGAAGATATGACACATGTTATATAGCTCATGGCGGCTGTCTCATAGGCTGTTACTGCTTAGTCCAAGAACAAGGCCTAAGCTTAGCCAAAAAAGAATAATGCCTCAGCTCTGAATACAATTACATTAGCAATGAATTTGGCCCTGAAGTTTAAATTATGCAACTTGTACTGATCTTCTGAGTATTTAGACGAATTATCCCACTGAAGTCAGTGGAACAACACTGATATCCATGGGACAATTTGGGTGAGTGTTCCACATGAGTAAGAATTGCATAATTTAACCCTTTATGTGACCATCCTTTGATAATGTATATGTACAAAGGAGGCTCAGAAGCAATTAAAATTGATTTAATATGTCTCTGCAGACTGTGTTGAATGGTGACAGATATGAATTCAAAAGAACGGGTTCACTCTTTCTTAGTTTATTTTTTGTCACATATGTGATTCAGTTATTCAAACTGTCTGCAGTTCTAATCAGTGATTTTTCAATAAACTAAATTATACTCAATTTATACATATCTTTTCACACTGCATTATCAATTATGCTTACATTCTCGATGCAGTTTATAAGGATTTGGTTTTATGGAGTGGGTTAATTCTCTGTTGAGAGAAAAATGATTAGAATCAGAATTAGACTATTCTTTTGTTGTTTAATTTTATTTAAATATGTGCACAGTTTCTGTTAATTCTTTGAACTAGTATGGGAAAACAACAAAAGCAAAAGTAAATTTTGTACTCTACTTTATCCCTAACCTAGGTGTCCAGCAAAATAATAGAACTTTGTTGAAAATATCAAGCCAAAAATTTTAGATAGTTGTATGTAATTAGTTGTTTTGTATTTAGTATTAGAAGCAGTATCCTCCTTTGAAGGGAAATTTATTGTGTGTTGTTTTATTGTTACTTGCATTAGATATGCTGCAATTCCCTAGATTCAAGCAATGCACCACTTGTCAAGTGGCTAAGTCTGCTAATGATAGATATTAAAAATTGTCTGTCTTGTCTGGGAGAAGGGCACTCCAAGGCTAAGTGCTCTATTTGTTAATCTTTCCCCTCACAAACAAAAAAACCCAAGATAATTCCATCTGAGAAGCATATTCTTGAACAGGTCCCTTAGGATTCAGCTGCTTACAAGTCTGACAATTCTTCAAACAAGACTGCTCTTCCTCCTTGGTCTGGCTTTTGTCAATGCAGTATTTGGTATGTGGAAATTCAAGAACTTTCCATCCAGTCTTCAGTAATCCTTCTTGTAGTAGAAGATCTCCTCATTCAAACCCAAGGACAAATCATTGATCCCTATCCTCACCCATTGCATTTGGCAGTCTGGATCATCAGTAGTTGAAGCCGACTGAAATTCTGCTCCCAGAAAGTCCAGGCTATTTTATTATCTAGTGAAAGCATTCTACAAAATGTATTTATTGCACCAAGTGGAAGAGGTTTTCGGTTTGGATATGATCGTGGCAGTTATCTCTTTCCAGAAATCATGTTCAGGACATCCTGTAATATTTTCTCCATATTAAATTGAACTTTTTACATTAAGTTCTGTCACGGTATACTTAGCTTCAATATTTGCTATGCATCCCCCTATTCAAGGTTCCTTGGTGTTCTCTCACCTAAATTTGAGTAGGTTTATGAAAGGTCCTATCAGATGTTGTCCTTCAGTCAGATATCCAGTTTCCCTTTGATATCAATGCAGACCTATCCTGTTTAATGAATCCATGTTTTGAGTTGCTTGCAACCTGCTTCTTGGCCAGTTGTGTTATAAGACTGCTGCTTTAGTGGCACTAACACTTGTTAAAGAAGTATCAAAATTCCAAACCCTGGTGACTGATCTTCTTTACACCATATTTCGTAAAGATAAGGTATCACTGGCTATGTCTACACTACAAAAAGTTAGGTCAACTTAACAAAGTGCTTCCCCTGAACGGGGACTTAGTAAGTCGACCTAACTGCCTTAGGTCGACCTAATAAAGAGGACTTAAGCATGTAAGTTCACGGCTGCCAGAAAATGCCTATGAAATCTGTGCATCTAAGACAGAATCCTGCCATTCCTCCCTATATGGAATTGCAATGGAAGTCATGGAAAATTTTGTACTTGAATCAATAGGGACCTTTGATCTATTATAAAAAGTAACATTTGAGAAAAGTACCAAAGTTAGTGAGTTACAGAACAGAATTCATTCGTTTTATCATCTTTGCTAGCTACTTTAGAAATACAAAAATAGCATACAGTTGGGATAACTAACAGCCCTTCTTTACCTAATGAGGAAGTTATATACTCTGTCCTTTGTATAGACAAAACCTACTCAAACTAGCATTATCCCACCTACTGTTAAAAGATAAGAGACTTTTAAACATATACTAGTTCAATTTTTGAGCAGACTAAAGTTTTGTATTTGCCTTTCATCCTTCCCCTTCCCTTTTTCCCATATTTTGAACAGTCATCCGTGTTCTTTTTCTTGAATTTAAGAAACTCCTTATTCCTATAATTGTGATTGTTACAATGCATGATTATTTGTAAGTGCCTTTGTTCCTTTGAATTGTGAACATTTGAAAATCTTGAGCACTGAAACTGTTTATTCAGAGTACCTTTCTATCACAAGCAGTAGTTGTCCTATATAGTTCCACCTGTGTTCCTCTGCATTTTTGCTTGTGTATAAGATTGATTTAGCTATAGAAATGAAACAGTAATTTGAACTCCATATTCATTATCTCTTTGGTCTTTGTGATGGTGTTTACAGATTCCACACAGATTAACAGAGTAAAACAACAGTACTGGACCAAGTAGGCTTGCCCCTCAGCAGCTGTGGAGTATGCTCCAAATGGAGGAGCTATTCAGAAGGATACTCTGACAGTCCAACACGGGCCAGAGTAAAGGAGACAGTCAAGGACTATGTCTACACTTGCAACTTATCTTGATTTAAGGACGCTTAAGTCGACCTACACAAAGCCGTGTTCACACCGAGTGCTTATTAAGTTGACTTAAGCACTTTCTTATGTTGACTTAATAATTTCCCCTCTTTAGGTTGACTTAATGCCTAAGTCGACCTTGTTAAGTTGACTTAAAGCCGGCGTGGATGGGGAATAGTTTGTCTACCTAATTAAACTCGGGCTGGGAAGAAGGGGAGAGCCACGGTTGGGGAGATGGGGCTTGGGATTGGGGGCTGGGAGACGGGGCTGTGGAGAGCCACGGCTAGGGATCAGGGGCTGTAGAAAGGTGCGGCTAGGGATCTGGGGCTGGGGAAAGCCACGGCTGGGGATCACGAGCTGGGAAGAGCCGTGGCAGGGGATCGGAGGCTGGGGAGAAGGGAAAGGATGCGGCAGGGATTGGGGGCTGGGGAGAAGGGAAGGGATGTGCTGGGGATCGGGCTGCGCTGGGTGCGTGGGTCTATGGCAGACCCTGGGCTGCCGTGCACCCACAGTTTAGAGGGAACATAGTTCCAGGCACCCACAACACTCCTCTGTCGACATAGCACCTGCCACTGTGGACGCAGGCAGTCGACTGGAGTATTTAGTGTGGATGCTCTAAGTTGGCTTAACAAGATCGACCTTGTTAAGTTGACTTAACAGAGCCTGTAGTGTAGACATAGCCTAAGGGAGGAAGCCAGTTTGCAGCTTTTAGAAACAAAATTAACCACAGAACAGGGTGTGGACTGTGAGTGAGACCCAGCCAGAGGGGAGGAATCTGTCTTTTTGCCTATCCAACTGTGTATGTGTGCTTTAGAATGGAGACACCAAGAAGGGTTGGTTTCTTTGAACATTGTTTCTTCTTTCTATACTACAAAGTCAAAAGATGGATTAAATTTACGGTGAAGTTGTGAAGAAAAATAAGGGATACGAAAGTAATGAAGTTTCCTAAAGTTCTATCTATTAAAGAAAAAAGAAAACCAAAACAAAGCAACCCAAGAAGAGGATACAAAATTATAATATAGCAAGAAAGAAACTGCATTAAACATTTGGAGAAAAAAGAAGCTATTTCTTTCAGCTACAGAATAATTATGATTTTTCTCTCACAAGTAAAGGGTTTATACCGACGAATGTGTAGTCTCCCTGGATACACTTTTTAAACTATACTGCATTAGACTTTTTGACATGTAGTTAAGTTTAAGATTTAAATATGCCATCACTGTACATGGGTCAGAAAAATTGACCAATAAGTGCCTGTCCTCTTCAATAAAATAGAAAAATATAACATTAACATATATTCTTTTCCCTCTCTTCTTCTGTGTTTTCTTTTTTTAAAAAAAAATCAATTTCTTTGTTTTTTCTTGCTCCCGTTCACCAGTGGTGTTTGGCCAGTTTGTATTTTTCCAGACATCACTCCATGATGTGGTTGAGGTGTATGATGGACCAACACAGCAGTCATCTTTATTATCCTCCCTTTCAGGATCCCATTCAGGTATTCTTTAATGAAATTGTCATGCATCAATTATTTACTTAAAAGTGATTTGGACGGCTACGGTAGCAAAAGATAAAACTATTGTTGTCTTTTTTTTTTTTTTTTTAAGAAACAAATTACATTGAAAATATAATGTGAATATTTTTAAAAGAAACTTAGTCAATCTATAGTGATTCAAAATAGTTTGGGCTGATAAAAAGAATGAAGACTAAATTTAGTCTGCAGTTCTCTTGAATTTGTCTGCTAATATTTAACTAATGCAGTTACTGCTTTGGCTTATTCACTCCATATTTTCTGTCACTAGTTTTTTTTTTTTTTTAATGTACTATATAACATTTGAGGTTAAAATACTTATAAGTGGAATAGAGAATATATAACAAAGCTGTAATTAGAATGGATTATGTGCATGTCAATACAGATTTAAAGATTTAGAAACTTGATTCTAAATCAGAAATAATACCACTGATGTGAGAATCAGAATCTGTCTCTAATACCCACAGGAATGTAAGCCTAACTATGTTAGACTACTAATAAAGTTCATAGTAATATCTCACAAATTAATTCAAGCAGAGTATATTTTGTGGTTATTGAGGCTTAGTTACTGAAAATTGTTTATGATAATTCAGTGTTTATTTTCTTTGAGTAGGCGAATCTCTTCCACTGAGCTCAGGTAATCAAATCACAATTAGGTTTACTTCAGTGGGTCCAGTAACAGCGAAAGGATTTCACTTTGTATATCAAGGTAAGTGACGCAGCATCCAGGAAAAATGTTTGTTAATTTTGTATCTTAATCCCCCCACCCATATTTTCTTTAGAAATGAATCATACTAATATTGTTAAGTATTACTTTGACAATTTTATTTGCTAAAACAGAGAGATTGCTAGAGATGAATAGGCCTGGAATGTAGTAGAAAATATTAAACTGCTGTAGATGTATTCTTTCCCTCAATTTTTATGTTTTAAATATCATTTTATTTGTTATTAGCATCCTCAATAATAATACATGATTATAAGAATTCTTAAAATTAAAACTACATATATGAGAGATGAAAGAAAGGTGTACAGATTCAGAAACCAGTTATCAAAACCTCATTTTTCTATTTTTGTTAATCTGACTAACTAATTTTCAATTCAGCCTGATGCTCAGATTGTTTTATCTTTCTGTTTAAATATGAATAACTGGAAAATGAATTGCCCTTAGCTGAATCAAAAAGTTTGCTATTATTAAGATGTTTTATTTGATTCACATGATTAATCTTTTTAAGGTTTAGACACTGTTCAACACTTGTTCATGTAGTTTACTCTTTCAGAGAATTTGAATCCTAATCTGACCAACAGAATGCACTTTTATAAACCTGCCACCACTAAATGCAAATATGTAACCAAAAAATCAATACTGTTTCCAAACTGTACGTTTGTTAATTTTTTTCATAATAAAGTATACAATTTCAGTGCTATTTTAGGAAGGTCTCAGAATAGATACTATAATGTGCTTGTAAATGTGGCAAGAACATCAGTTTTTAAACTAATCTGAATAGCAATTTCATTTAGATTAAAAGTTATGGAATCCTTATTTGAAGATTCATTTGGGGATTATGCAAATTTTCTAACGGACAACACAATTGAATGTTTTTCAAGTCATTTTAGACATCTGCATTTGAAAATCTCTGTTTCTGTAATCAATACAAAATTAAGAATCCACAATTGTTTACATATATGCAGCTGTTCCAAGAACAAGTGCAACACAGTGTAGTTCTGTGCCTGAACCAAGATTTGGAAAAAGGATTGGAAATGAATTTGCAGTTGGTTCATTGGTTCTTTTTGAGTGTAATCCAGGATACATCCTCTATGGATCAATAGCAATTAGATGTGATACAGTACCAAATGCTTTGGCACAGTGGAATGATTCCCTCCCTACATGTGTGGGTGAGTAAAGACTACATTTCTATATGGGTCTAATTACTGCCTACAATGAAAAATGTTATCTCAAGTCATAAGCTACTTCTTTTCTCCCATCCTCTACCTTCTTACTGCTTATTTTTATCCTGATTTTCTGGCTTGCGCTCCCACGAGACCCACCTGCTGCCCTGAACATAGAGGCATGCCACAAGGATTCTCATTTAGCAATGTAATAAGTTAACACAATATTAACTTAGCCCAAATGAGGTCATGAATCCTTCACTTTTCATCTTCCCTTTCTGTCCTAACCTTGCTTTGATATTTCAGTAACTACATGACAGTATATCCTGCAGCTATAAATTATATATCAGCTTCTTTTAGATTCACATCAATGACAGTCTATGGCTGCTCATTAATCAAGACTCAGAAGCTGCCCTGACTTCCTGCATGACTAAAATGCTCTCACACTTGGGAATGCTGACACAATATCATATACTGTTGCCAGAAAAACTACTTTATTAAGGATTTAGAAGTACTTAAACCAATGTTCTGTAGTAGGTAAAAAATGTTTTTTTTTCCAGATTAGAAAGTACATTTGGTCTAACTCTAGATATGTTGTAGCAGATTCTCAGCTATTGTAAAACAGTATGGAAGTATACACATTTTCAGTAATTGAGGATCTGACCCACTGTACCAAATATAGCATTGCAAATTGCAATTTTTTTTTTAAAGATTATGTATTTACTTTCATTTTCTTATAACATAAACTCTGGTGACAGTGTTATTTTTGGTCGCTAGTTGCAGTATTGTATTGTTGTATTAATGAACATGAAAGACAGCAGTGTCTGATTTTAAGAAACTTGAACTGAGAAAGTATTACAGGCCAAAAGTATCTATTATTCCCCATGTGCACATATCACTGTACCAGTAAAGGTAATAAAATATGTATGGGTTGAAAATTGCATTGAACTAAATCAGTTGAATAATTGAAGTGCTAGACATGACCATATTAAATTGCCTCAACTCTCTAGCGAATGCTTTAGAGTTTCCTTACAGATATCGGACATCAATCATTCTGACTGCTCCTGCTTTTACCAGTAATTATTTAAAGACTTTAAGTGACACTGACCTTTAGTTTATCCATGTAGTGTCCAACATATTCTATCAATTATGTGCAGTACAAAATATAGCTTGTGGATTCATTACTGAAATAAATTGTATTCTTCTACATATTCTCTAAGTCATTATATTTATAACTCATGAAATCAGAGCAAGGACTTGAAAATGTTACACAGGAATAATGTATTGGTTTCTAATGGTAATGATAAAAAATCTCATCAATTTTTTCTTCAAATATTTAAAATGCCAGCTGAATACTTGTATCTATGTTAAAGTGTAAAATTCTTTTTGCCTTTATTAACCATCTACTGACCTGAACAATTAATTCATTCATGTTGAGCATCAAGAACCAATAATTTACACTATTGAATTCCTGTGGCTTACTTATTTTATGATTTTATTTTTCTTTGGGCTTGGGTACTATGTGTACTGTCTGGCAAACACAAGAGTTTCTTTACTAACATAAGTAACTCCATTGATTTCAATGAGATTACTCACATAAGCAAAGGTGATAGTCTGTGAAATGGAATGGAAGCCTGCCAATATGAAAATTAAATTAATAACTAAGGCAACAAAGTAGCAGCATTGATCAAAGTTGTATTTTTATGCCAAGCACTTCCCCATTTTGTATTCATATCACATGTAACTATTTAAAATTCATTATTAATGAGTAATAATATTTATTTTAATGTATAACTTTGTAGGACACATTCAAATTGATTTCACTTTGTTAAAATTCAAATGAACATGTCTGAGGGATATGAACATGATTTTGCCAGGTAGAAAGCTACCTTTTTTTTTCTTCTCCCCCTTCCGCCCCCCACCCCCTGCACCCTAGTAATTTAAAAATAGGATTTGAAGAATAAAGAAGAGTTTTATTTTCCTGAGGCCAACATGAATTTCAAAATATAGTATAACTTTACAAGACTTTGCAGCTCTAATATGGTGATCATTGTTTAAGCTTTTATTATATCTTTTCTCAGTCCTGAAGTAGTGCTGTGTCAAACTTCTTTTCTTGCCTCATGCATTTCTTTCCAGTGCCTTGTGGTGGAATTTTAACTAAGCGCAAGGGGACCATTTTGTCTCCTGGTTACCCTGAGCCTTATGATAACAATCTGAATTGTGTGTGGAAGATCACAGTGCCAGAGGGAGCTGGAATTCAAGTAAGAATATATGTAATTTACTTGTCATCATCATAGGGTTGAAGCAGATCTTTACAAAGATGACAGCATGAAAAGATAATTCATTCATAAACATTTTACCAAGCAATTAACAACTGTCACAATGGAATTTGTTACAGAATTATTTTTAAATATTGGGGTTGGAGGAATCAGAAAAGATTCTATGCCCTTTTCCCAAAATAACTCACTCTGGAGACATTTATGATTAGCAATGTATTATTTCAGTAAGTCAGAATGATTAATTGCACACTGTAGAAGTTGAAGTTGAGTTTTACAAATCTAACTCAATCTGCTTGTCATGAACAAAAATTAACTGGATTACTTTCTCAAAGGCATTATGCAGATTTTCCTAAATGAGTTTGTCTAGGAAAAATAAATAAAGATATAGTTATAAACTTGCTGCAATATGGGCATCATCTCAAGCCCATTGAAGCTAATGACAGATTCTAATTTATTTACTTAATTTTTGAATCCAGCCATGTGTGAGGGATGTAGGATGGTGGAAATAGGATGGTGTTTGGGTGAGTGCGTCATATTTTTCTCACTTATTAGAATTATTTGAAAGAGCTGGCAAAATCATGAATAAAGGAGAATGTGTGAATATGATTTACTACGACTTTCAAGAAGCTTTTGATAAAATTTGACAAGAGTCTGCTGAGCAAATGTAGTGATTAAGGCCTAAAGTATTGTCGTATCTTTAATGACTATAGATATGTAAAGAGAGATATAAATGAAAATGAAGAGCTAATTCTCAGTGTGAAAAGAGAATAACAGTAAAATGCCTCCATACTAAAAACTAAAATCAGTGTTGTTCAGTGTATATATTAATTACCTTATATGAGGAGGCAAAATAGTGAATTAAGACCATTTAGTAATACCATATTACATTAGGTTACTCAATATATAAATAGGTATAAGGAATCACTGAAAGAATTAAAAATAATTAGCCAAAAAATTGATTTCACTTTAGACAAGGGCAAGATAATGCATGGGAGAAGAAACTATTTTAAATGATTAGTGTTAGGTTCAAAATTGTTGTTAAATATGAAGAAAAAGTTACAGAAATTGTTATGGTTAGTGCAGTACTAATGTCTTTTCAAAGCACATAGATTGTCAAAAAAGGCAATAAGGTCTTTTAATGGGTTAAGAAAGGGTTACAAAATAAAAGGGAATATATGAACTGATAGATCCTAATCTTAAATATTGATTAAACTTTGTTCTATATCATGTAAAATACACAGTTAAAAGTGAAAAAAGCTAAAGCAGAATATTAAATGTAATAAAAAAAATATAGATTAGGTCCATACATAGTGAACATTGCGACTAGAAGTAAAATTTGTAAAGCACTTAAGTCTCATTTCCATAGGTAGATCAGGCATATACGCACCTAAGCCATTTTGATAACATTTTCTAAACCTGTGGTTCTCAACTGTTTTGGCTTGAGGGCTACTGATATCATTTTTACAATTCTGAAGGGCCACCAGTGTCCTCCAGCAGTTCCCCCAAACCCCTCTTCAGCCAGACAGAAGGAGTTCAGAGGCTACCTCCTCGCTAATCTCCCATCCCCCTGCTTGCAGCAGGGAAATGGCAGGCATCCTGTAGTCCTATATACTCCACCTGGGACCCTTCTACAGCCAAGTGGAGGAGAGCAGAGTGAAGGGCTACTTTGAAAGACCCCTGTGGGCCACAGGTTGAGAACCACTGTCCTTGACTATTTAGTGGGAAGAAGGTGAATAACAAGAGAAGATAAAGTTATGTATATAAATTAATGAATAGTATAGAAAAAGCCCAATATGAGCCTTCATGTTCTGTCCTATTATTCAATAACAAAGAACACAAATTAGATATAAAAGCAACATGTTTAATATATACACGAAAAAGTTAAAAAGAAAGAATATAATTAAGGAGGCAATTCTCTTTCAAGATTTTAAAAAAGTAATAAGCTATTGTATGAATAAGAATAACATCACCAGTGTACTAGGTAATTATTGCATCAACAACTGTTTGACCAGGGAAAAAAATCTGTTCATATGTGGTAGGGGAACACTTGGGAATTACCATACCAGATCAGAGCAGTATTCTGAAATACTATCTGTGACTGTAGCTAATACCAGATGCTTCAATTTAAGTTAGAAGAAAGACTATAACAAGATATTATGAAATACCCTGTCCTCAGAAATTTTTGTTTCTGCCAGTTAAGGGTATGTTTATGCACTAAAGAATAAGGGTTCATATCTATAATTTTGTTTTATTTTCATTTTTTAATCCTAATGATTAAACCTCACATTGTTGTTCTCATTACACATACAACAGTCTAATCCTTTTTTTAATCGTCCTAAGAAGTTGGCATCAGTGGACCTACATCAGAATGACATCATCTCGCTCAACCAAGTTCTTCTTGTGTTTATTCAGAATCCTATGTTCTCACTTTAGTGGTAAAAATATGTATTTATTGCTTTTTCCTCATAGTTCTGCAGATCCTAGTCAGCTAAGAGAGAGAACTGAATTATATTGCTTCTGTGCTTTAGTGATTGTTGACTAAGGGTGTGTCTACACTAGTAAATTTAATCGACTTAAGCAGGCTTAAGTCAACTTAATTTACTCTGCATCCACACTGGAGTTTCCTTAAATCGACTTAACCTGCTGCTTAAGTCGAGTTAAGGAAATTTAAAGTTGATTTAATAAGACCTGCTTTTAAGTCAACTTTAATACTTAAGTCGACTTCATGAGTCAATTTAAGCAGTGTAAGTCAACTTAGGGCAGGGCTAAAAGGGAGTCCCTGCTCTCTTCTCCCCAGGAAGCTGTTAGCACTTTGTCCCGGCTCCCTTCTCCCTGGGTCCGCTCATGTCCCAGGGAGAATGGACCACGGGGCTCCCTTCTGGCTGGGACCCCAGTGGTCCCAGCCAGAAGGGAGTGTGGAGCTCCTTTCTGCCTGGGACCGAGTGGTCCCAGCCAGAATGGAGCCCTGTAGCTCCTTTCGGGACCGCACTCTAGCTGGTCTAGGGAGTCGACTTAAGCCTTAGGTCTACTAGGAAGGTGGTTTTATAAAGTCGACTTAATTTTAATTACGTTGGCTTTATTTTCCTTAAGTCAACTTAAGCAGCTTGCTTAAGTCGACTTAAGGAAACTGTAGTGTAGACACAGAGTAAATTAAGTCGATTTAAGCAAGCTTAAGTCGACTTAATTTACCAGTGTAGATGCAGCCTCTAAGTCGACTTAATAAGGTCACCTTAAAGTCGACTTGGTAAAGTCGACCTAATTTTCTCAGTGTAGCCTAAGGGCTTGTCTATCCAGTGTTTTAGTGCACACCAACTGGTTTGTCAATTCTAACATGGACTAGTATATCATGTGTTAGCTGGTATGCTCTACTCTTTGAAATGGGACTACATCAACACATATTAGGGAACTTTTAGGGTGTATCATTTGCACCTGTACAATTTATTAAAGACAAGGAAGTGGCATATGCATAACTAAAGGATAATCACATCTGCAGAACCTTTACTATTGGTGATGATACATGAGAAGGAGTAACTCAAGCTTGACTATGAATCCTGATTGAATCTGCAGGGCTGGCAGTAAGAATTTTTTTTTTCTAGTTAGCTGAATACATGTGATATTGATTCAGTAATACACAATAAACATGAAAATCCATTGTACAGTTTTTACTGAGCCATTTTTCAGAGTGGAGCTTAACATTAAATTAGCAAATGTATTTTTTAAAAAGATGGATTCAGTTTTCCCCAAATCTGTGTTGTTTTTCTTTTATTTGCAGTAACAAAAACCTAAGCAGAATACATAGGCAACGTGTGTGTGTGTGTGTGTGTGTGTGTGTGTGTGTGTGTGTGTGTGTGTGCTAGATATTTAAAAGTATTTAGGTGACTAAAGATGCATGTAGGCACTTGGTGGGATTTTCAAAAACAATTATTTAAATATAAGTTATGGTCCTGGGTGCTTTATCCTGAATACTGTATGAATAAAGACAAGACATGAGGAATCTGGTTTAACTAGGACACAACTTTATTAAGTAACACATATGTGATCTATTCATCAATAACTCATCAAATACATAGAATCTTTCTGTTTGTAATCTTTCTACCTGATGGAGGCAGGTTGTCAGCCCCCCATCTTGTTAAAGAGGTGGCAGCACCACTGCTGAGACCCTAGCCATCCTCCCTTGTCTGTGGGTTAAAAAGGGTGGATCAACAGGTTGTTGTCCTCTTAATTTACTAAACATTAGAAGCCTCACCACCACTCTTCATCTTCTTTATAAGAGACTGTCTCTTAATCTGTTTCCAATTCTAGTGTATCAGGGAACCAGATAATTTAATAAACAGTTACCTGCACTGGGCATCTGCCACCAACAGGCACTAGCAGTTTGCCTGGTGCTATTGCTCTATTCCCCTTGAACAATCACTGTCAAAATCTCAGATTGGTAAACATCCCTCCCCCAGCAGCCAAAATCATATTCACTGCCCAGTTAGTAAATTGCATTGCTTCTTCCTTGAATAACTGAAGTCTTGGGTATTCAATGTAATGTTGGAGAATCACCAACTTTTCCCACTCTTATAGCTAAGCTACCATTGATCTTTCCATCTCTTGGATGTGACCACTCACGAAGACTAGGCAACTCCTTTGACATGTACACTTCTGTGGTATCTCTGGCCAAGCTACAGTTACCCCCAAAACAAGGACCTGATTCCACCTCTAATCTCTTTGTCCTCCCCTTTTACTAAATCCCAAATGTCCACTCCACCGGATGCACACTATGCATTCGTGTGACCACTCCCTAATCTAGAAATGAGAAAGGGCATCCACTGATCTGCCTCCATCCACAGCAACTCTGAGCTGCCTCAGTACTGAGACCCAACAGTGATCTTCCAGAGGGAACTGGCCAACCACTTGTATGCCAGATGTGCAACATAGTGCCCACATATCTGTACTACTGAGTTATGCTACCCAAAGAGGCGCCTCCATACCCTATATGTAGATAGGTGCCCCATTGATGTTGGGCTACTATTCAAAGTTGTGCTGAGAATATAAATAATCCAGTCATGAATTAATGGGACACTACTTCACCAGGAAAGCCCCAACAATACGCACCCTTTGTCCTCAACAGTGAATTGAAATTACCTTTTCTGAAATAATGCTTTTTCCTTTGCACAAGCAGCTGCCACACAAGGAAGTCTGTGATGCTTTGACTTGGCAAATCCCAGCCTTTCTATATTCTACAAACATTGATTTATGTTCCAGCCATTCATTGTGTTTTTGACGCCCTGAAAGTCAGGGAGGAATGGTTATGTCCAACAATGGCTGCCCCTTTGCAGGATTGGTCACATCAAACCCTTCCCTGCTGCCTTTTTGCAGGGTTTCCTGCCATGCAGAATGGTCCGAGGATTGGTGGGAAAGTTTTATAAACCCTCCTATTAAGTGAGTGGGAGCCAATATGCTTTTCTACTCCTTAAGTTCCACAAGGACCAGGAGGGGGCTGAATGCCCTCAGGGAGCTGTTTTATGAAGATAGATGAAATTTGGAATTTCCATTCCACAGGAAATTCTCGATTCAGGAAGCTGGGGTAGGTCAGCGAATTCCCTAGTGTTGGGGAAACCTGAGGAGTCATGGTCAACTCTGTGGGTCTTGGAGCCCTGAGAGCTTGGGCTCCTAGGATTTCCAGGGTGTCGGGCTCCCTGATGATTAGCAAGAGGCATAGGAACCCTAAGGCTGTGTCTCATTTGGTTTACCCTGAAAGTCCAGGTTCCTCAGAAGCCTGGTAGATGAGCAGGCAGGAAATCAGGGGTTTGGGACTCTCCCTGTCTTTTGGTGAAACTTTGTTTGGAAGGTGTTCACAAGTCTGGTATAAATAATGTCTTCTCATAAATTTCCCCACCAACTTAAAAGATGCCAAAGATTCTCTTTCCCCTGCTGTCCCACACTTTTGGGGCCACGAGAGGCATTTGTAAATCCTACTAAATCAGAGCAATATATTATCCTAACTAATGGTCACAGAAGTGACAAGTGAGAATCGGAGATTTGAGAAGGCAGATATGAAATAGTTTTTGCTTATTTTAGAAGCTGGGGTTTTCTACTTCCAGTGAAGAACATAGAATTACACAGCTTTTGCATTATTGAAAATGACAGCATGTAACTGCAGGATGGCTACTGGCATAAACAAATACAGAGTATAATTTACAGTTCTTCCCTGTAATCTAGATCTCTGCCTTCCATTTTCATTCATAGGTGCAGGTTATAAGTTTTGCCACAGAGCACAACTGGGACTCCTTGGACTTTTATGATGGTGCAGACAACAATGCTCCAAGGCTTGGAAGTTATTCAGGTGAGTGGAGAGAGTGTATACTAAGTAAATGGCACATGCAACTCTTTAACATAAACTCACAGAACTTCCCAGTTCTTTTCTGTGTTTCCTCTGAAAGTGATTGTCCCTACTTGTTATAGACTTTCTTTTAGCCAACAGAGCCTTGAATCAATCATAATGGTGAAAAATAGACTTTAAAACAAAAGAACATTCTGAGTGTTATTTAGATGGCCTCAAAGTACATCCAGTATTCCCATGAATGTGATCACCTCCTACTGTAATGATTCACTATTTCATATGTATTGAAACATAACGGTCTTAGGTTCCAAAACGCACACTCATATCTCTTGGCTAAAAAACAATTAAGGTGACCCATCCCTGCTTTTAAAACTGCTGCTGTTTATTTAGTCCCCAATCCTGAAACTGGGTTTGTGAAGGCACAGATGGTAGAGCAATTTTCATAAATATTTAGCCACCCTATTCTCTGGTAATCTCCTCCATTGGATGAGTTCAATATAAAGGACTGCTAGTAAATACCCACCATTTCCCTAGCCTTCAGCCAATCTGTAATCAAAAGGGAACTCTGAATAGCTGTCACAATCCACAAAATTAAAGAGCACAAAAGTCTGGAATCAAAATAAATGTTTCTATCTGTGTTCCTTGACAGAAAAGTATTTATGATATTTATTTATTTAATTATTCTTTTTTAAAAAATCTCCATTATCTCTTAAAGTAGGGCTTTATCTTCTCTATACCATCCACACCCTTTTTGAACTTTCTTCCTTTCCATCCCTTCTTTATTTGTTAAATATCGTCCAGGAACTGCTCTATGAGGCCACTATCCTGTCCTTCAAAATCCTCCTCAAGACCCCTGTGGGCTTGATGCTGACAAGTAATAAGATGGCTAACAATGGAGATGTGTTAAAAATTTCTTGTTGCATTTAACTATCATTATGCATTATAATAATTATGGTATTTATACCTTTATTTTAGATCACTCCTAATAAGCAATCCTACTTATCCTGTTAAAAGTATATGAGTGGGAAACCTACAAATCAGACCAGTGGTTTTCAAACTTAGGGTCACAGACCCTCAGGCACTGGGTCGCAGCACCCTCTGCTGCCACTGCCAAAAGACTAGAATGCATTGCTCTAAGATGTCATTGTTTTTTTTCAATGGGGTCCCGAGAAAAAGATTGAAAATCACTGAATTAGACCATATGCATCTAATATTACAGTTCTCGTCTCCAAACTAGAGGTACATTGAGCATGCTACCAAATCTCTAGAAGAGACAGAGACTGGTATACCACAGCATCCACAATGAAGTCCTCTACTTGAAGCTGGTTGCAGTGTATGTAATGAACTTCTGTGACTTTTGTTTTCCTTTACATTTTTTCTGGGAAATTCTCATACAGCTACTTATGAATTCTTTTGAATTTTAGCATATATGCGTTGTCGTAATGAGATAATATTTTACCTTCTCTTTTCAGGAACGACAATTCCTCCACTTCTCAACAGCACATCTAATAATTTATACCTAAACTTTCAGTCTGACATTAGTGTTTCAGCTGCTGGATTTCATCTTGAATATACAGGTAATGTCCATACAATAGATGAATTCAAAGAATTTGTAGTCTGGTGTTATTTTTCAGACAAACATGTATACTATAAAGGGGTAATATTCAACTTATTGACCAGAATGAACCAGTCCTTTGAAATCAGTGGCAACCTTTGATTTCAATGAGAGCAAGATCAGACTTACAGTCTTTGTTGTGGAAAGTTTAATTCCTTTATTACGTCCCTTATGCTTTCTCATGTGTTAATTCTTTTCGGATTACACCACAATGCAAATTAAATGCCCCCGCCCCTTTTTTTTTGGTACCTAACACCTGCACAAAATGTTGAGTCCAAACCCAAGGCAAGAGGAGATTGTTTTTAAAAAGGTTTTTAAAGTACTTTTATGTATTTTGTTATTCCAGTAATCATAATAGCCTTGTTTTATTGCATTCACTGATTAAGAATACTTTTCTTGGAAATTGCCAATCATTTTAAACATTCTTGAAATGCATTATGTGCATTATGTAATATAGTGAAAAGTATTCCATTTTGTTGATCTGAAAGGAGACCATTCATTTCTGAAATAATCTAGTCAAAGCACTTACGTCTGTTGTATGATTCCACAGTTAGTCAATGAAGGAGAGAAATGCTGTAATTACCTAATGTAATACATAACATTCTTTTAAAATAAGTTTGAGTTTTCCACAGAAGAAAAGATTCACTGCAATTAGCCTCACATTCCATCTAAAAACCTATCTAGCATATAACATTGCTCAATTTACAGACTTCGCTGACTGTAGGGAACCAGAATGTCTTTAGCAAACTGAAATGCACTAAAATGAATTGCTGTTAATATTGTTATCCCACTAGAATAGCATCTTGTACAACTTCCTCGGCTAATTAAGAACCACCACAACCTTCTTCACCTTCTTCTGCAAGTACAAAGTTCTTTAGTCTTTCCTTGTCTAATATAAACACCAATCAAAGTGTTTACATAATTTATTTTAAAAGCCTACCCTCCTCCCTCCCAAAAAACCCACAACCACTTCATTGCACATTTTTTTTCTCTAGGGGAAAGATTAAATAAATTAAAAGCCACATATGGCAGATGTTGGTCAAGTTGCTTCATGAACTACTGAAAAGTGTTCAGATACAATGATGAGGATGGTATAGGAACCTGAGCAGAATAGAAGAGTATTATCTGGAAACTTCTTGTTGATGATGATAGTAGTAGAAGTAACACAAACATCTTCTTATTTCTGCTTATTTATAACAATAATTATTAAAATATTTTATGATTGAACTAAATTGTCTCAGCTAACTTTCATGCAGGAATCCTGACCACCATTGATAGCATTCTTTACGTTTTTCCTTAGGTGCACAATTCTCTGTGCCCTAATTGGTTCTGTTCATTGATATACATAATTACTAATCTTCTCAACACTTTTACATTATGCAAATCTCATACTTTTATTGGCTGACAGTCTATATTAACAAGTCAGAAGGCAGGGTCTTGAACAATTGCTAGTTGGTCATTTCTCTATAGCTGTACACTCAATATTGGTTTCTTGTTATTCTTCTGCTCATGTTAGCATTTGTACTAAGAATTATCCAGCTGTTTTCCTGCAAAAAGGGTACTGCCTTGACTTCTCACTCTGTAGTGAAATGCAGAAAAACTCTAGAGTATATATAAATACAAGTAAATGTTCAAGCAAAATTAAATGGTGTTGAACCTGAAATGGGTTATGACTCAATTGCTGGTGGATTCTCTGCATCTTAAAATATTTATGCCCATAAGGACAGGAGATTGCTCTGTGATCTGCATTGGCTAGTTATTGACTTCTAGGTGAAGTTTTAAGGTGTCATTTTTCACCTGAATAGCCTGATTATGTGAGAGACCACCTCTCTTCCAGTGACATACTGCCAAAGTTAGAATCAGCAAAGGAGGTCTAGCTAGAGTTCTTTTTAAATTACAGAAGAGGGAGCTCCTTTCAGGACTTTCTCTTTGAGAACCCTGCCCCTTTGAAACTACTCCTTCACTTACAACTTAATCACATAGACAACAGAGTCCTGTGGACTCTGTTGTCTTTCTACAATAGACTAACACGGCTACCCCTTTGGAATTTAACTTAATCATATGTTAGAGATTTATTGCAAGAGTGTGTGGACGAGGTTTTGTGGGCTCCATTGTGCAGGAGATCAGACTAGACGATCATATTAGTTCCTTCTGATCGTAGAGTCTATGATAAAAGGGAAAGTGTTTGTTGGTTTTTAATTATTATAATTTTCTGAATTCCATTAACTTTCTTGTCCGCCCAGTTAACTTTCGTGTATTTTTTATTTTATTTTATTTTTATTTATAATGGTGCACCAATTCCACCTTAGAAATATTTTAAACAATAGAAAAACAGGGATATAATTAATCTAAAAGAAAGAATGTTGCCAATAGGAAGAGAGATTGGGAAATACAGATATGAAGGAGGGAGACTGGGAGATTTAAAAAAAAAAAGAAAAGAAAAGATGCATAAGATAAGGTGTGAGAATGCACAGAAAGATTTTAAGCTTTTATAGTTTATTTCCTTCATTTAAACTCTTAGTCTATTAAAAATGTCTGTGTAATAATAGCCTGTCTCTTAACACTATAGTCAAATTCCAAAGGGGTAGCCGTGTTAGTCTATTGTAGAAAGATAACAGAGTCCTGTGGCACTTTTAAAGACTAACAGATTTATTTATCGCATGAGCTTTCATGGGAGAAAATCCCACTTCGTCAGACGCTTTGTCTCCCACGAAAGCTCATGCGATAAATAAATCTGTTAGTCTTTAAAAGTGCCACAGGACTCTGTTATCTTAACACTATAGTAACTGTATTCTAAGCTAATAGGCTATGTCTACACTGGCAAGTTAGTTCGAATTAAGGAAGCTTAATTCGAACTAACTTAAGCCTTGGCTTCACTAGGCTTTCATTAGTTCGAATTAAGGGCTTCCTCTGTTCGAACTATTAAATTTGCTTATACTTTTCGAAGTACGGGTTAACTAACTAGTTCGAATTAACCCAATGTGGCCATGTTACTTCAAACTAAGCGCTTAGTTTGAACTAACTGGCACATTGAGCTCAATGCAATTGACTAATTCGAACTAAGCAAGTGCCAGACAGAGAGTGACAGAGAGGTCTGTCACTGGAGTCAGCGGGGTACAACCGAACCCTGCTGCCCACGGCTCAGCCGTGCCATAACCCGCTGCCCCTGGGCTGCTTCCTCCTTATCCCAGCCCACATACCTCGCTGCCTCATCCTCAGGGTAGAGGTCAGGGTACGTCACCAGCGGGAGGCTAGTCGGGCCTTCTGCATCAGCTGGTGGCAGGTCCAGTAACTCCTCCTCTAGAGGTAGCTCCTCCAGGTCACAGGGGCCCTCAGGTTCCTCCACGGATGGCAGGTCTTCCAGGTCGTATGGGCTGTTCTGGGTTGGCTCCTCTCCCCGGTACTCTGGAGGCTCTGCTAAGGGTAGTTCTTCCAGGTCCTCCCCTGGGGGATAGTACAATGGGATTCCTTCCTCCTGGTTGCCCTGGGATTCTGTGGTCTCACCTGGAGGGCCGGTAGGGTCTTCCCAGGGGGGTACTCTAGGGGCCAGTCCCTCCATCGCTGGGGAGGCTCTGATAGCAGCTCGGTACACCTCCTAGGAGTTTACCCTCTGGAGCCTTGGTCCGTCCCTTTATATGGCCCCCACTTCCCTTGACTCCACTCCTGGAGTTCCTAGGTCTATCCCAGGCAGGGTTGTCCTCTGGCCAGTAGGGGGAGGGTAGGAGTCTTCCTGGGCCCTGCTCCCAGGCCTGCTGCTTTACCCTGCTACAGTATGGGAAAGACTTGTTTTTGTTTTGTTTCCTGTACGTGTTTGTTTCTAAAAGCTTTCAAATTTTCATCTTTTAAACCTTACATTTTGCTGACATCCAAATAGTAGCTTTTAAGGAATATATATTTTTTTGTTTGTTTCATAAATAGTTTCAGTGAAATTGGCAAGGGAAGTGTGAAGGAAAGCTAAATTAACATGTTCTTCTGTTAAAAGAGATGAAACATAAATTTGTGTATTTTTCTATCAACTGCCACAAAGTGGAAATCTTATTTTGTTGTATATAAGATTTAGAGGTCATGGTCAGTTATTCTTGTTTAATGGGTAAATTGAACATGACCTTGTATTGGGATGCTGTGGATTGGAGGCTAATTCCTTCCATGTATATAAAGTGATGATTGAGTTGGGGTCAGGAAATGGAAATACTTCTCCTTAGAATGTTGGTGACACTGAAGCTGGAATAATGAGGCAAGTTTTGATGACCACACATTATACCAGATATTGAAAAATTGGAGTGTATTTAGAGAGCTCAAAGACTAAACTGGGATCTAGAAAGCACAGCTTCCTGTGTACTGAGAAACTATAATAGGTGAAACTATTAGGAGATGGCTTGATCAAAATGTATAAATACATACAGAAGGAGAAGATAATTGATGCTAGCACTCAAAATATCAGATAAATACATAGCAAGTTCTAATAAGTGAAAGTTGAAGTATAAAAATTCAGACTGGAAACAAGGCACAAATTAGCCAGTGGAAAAAAATTACAAAGGGATGTGGTACATTCTCCATTTCCTGGAGATATAGATATAGAAGTAAAAGATATTCTCTAATTCACCCACAAGAACTTGGGGTCTTTGTAGGAATTACTGAGTAAAGAATTATTGAGTAAAGTAATAATGACTTGTGTTATAAAGGGCAGATTAAATTAACATTATAGTCCTTTCTGTCCTTGAAGTCTCTGAATTTTTAGATCATGTAAATCAATCTTCACTGAGGAAGAAATTAAGCAGTAAAAATTATTCCAGTTGCTCATCATGTGTAATGTAAAGATTAAAAAATTGAAACACAAAATGCACACGCACACATGCATGCACATACACACATATATGATTTTTGTGCTCTTACATATTTGTTCTTGCCCCCACTGAGCTTATTTATGCATGTGATGTATTTTATATATATATATATATATATATATAGACACACACAGCATATAAAATTTTCCATACACACAAATTTTATACACACACACACAACTCTAAACCTGATATTAATTACACTTCCCTATGCCAACATATCACAATAACCTCAGGATACATTTAACACCACCCTCTTTTGGCATTGTCCACTTCAGAGAAGCAGCTGTCATTTTCAATCAGGATTCCGTAAGAGCCCACAGTGGAATCTGCTAAAAGCATGTGCTGATTTAACACATTCCTGAGCCTTCCTTATCATATCCCACACCTGGCCAGAATATCCTGTTTTGGGGATTATTTCTGCGCTTTTAGTAGCTAGGCAAGTATAGCCACTTTTTGCTGTCTTGCCTTTGCTCCTAGCAGAAGTGGTGCTGGGGATTCCACTGTTGTCCACACTTAGAGAAGCTAGCATGTGGATTGCATTCTCTCCCCATGCCTTCAGTGGTGAGAATGGTATAATTAGTGTCTCAGCTTTGGAAAGGTCCATGGGACTGTAGGACTGTAAGAATTTTGGCAAAGAATCCTCTAAATAGTTTGCCTAAAATTGGATAAACCGAATTCACATTTCCAAAACATTGGGTTAATGTTTGTTTTATATAACATCTCATTTAAAAAAACAAAAAAAACAATACCCCCCCCCCTTAAAAAATCCTTGCCATGTAAATATCAGAGACAAAACAATGATTGTTACAACACTGAGCTTTTGTTTAGAGAAACATGCAGAAAGGTAATCAGATTTCTCTATTTAATAGCTGTTACCATATTGCAGAGTGAGCATCTTTACACCAGACAGGTATCAATTCTTAAAATCCAGCAGAATTGGACAGTTCTGCTAGTGTTTTTGCAGGTGACTGTACTTTGTCTGAGTATTAAATTAAAGATATCCAAATATCTACTTTTGCTTTGCATATTTTGCATATTTTGCTGACTATGTTATTGGTATGTTAATTTTTTTCATAACAACTACCTCCCATGCTACCTCCCATGCTGCTTTGAACCATTCCTTTAGAGTTGGCCTATTTATCTTTTCAATGGCTCTGCTATATCACATTCTGCCTAGAATTATAATTGTCAGAATATTCTGAAATGAGATATCTTTATAGGATTTCCATCTGATTTGGATGCACATTTCAACTCTTTTCACTGTCATAATTGTGGGATGGAAATGGGTGATTTAAATTGTTGACTACCATATAATTTTATTTTAAAAATTTCTAAAAACTATTTAGAGAGACAAGGTGGATGAGAGAAAATATTTTAATGGACCATCTGCTGTTGGTCCAAAAGGAAGAAGAGCTCTGTGTCAGCGCAAAAGCTTGGTTTCCTCACAAATAGAAATTGGCCCAATAAAAGATACCACCTTACCCACCTGATGTCTCTAATATCCTGGGATAAACATGGCTTTAAGAACACTGCATATAAAAATGTTTAGTTTAGAGAAGTAAGAAATGGTAGGCCAACTCTTACTAATTGTTTCTCTTACTGCCAACTGTGATTGTCAATATTTTAGTCACAGCAATTCTTTAAATATCTTAGGGGACACCAAGCAAAATAATCACAATTATTAACCATTATGGTTTTAGTATAAAAGAAAATAAAACATTAAACAAAAGAATATAAATGTTTGTTTGCCTGTGTGTGGAATGCTTTTAGCAAGATTACTTTGAGAGTGGATTGCCTTTAGGCATGTTCTTTGTTTGGTAAATTAAGACCAAAGTTTTTAGTTTTTCAAAATTATTGTGAGTTAAATTTTAATATCTAATTAGATACTTAAAAATGTTCATATATGGGTAAAATAATTTAAGGATAAGTGCAGCCTGCCTACTTACTATTAATCATAATCAGCAGTTTATAGATGAGCAAGGTAAGTATCTTTATTAAATGAAACCAAGGAAAATATGTAAATCAGTTAGGAGAAGCTACTTAAGAAACTGACCTAAAACAAACTAATTAGCAATCAGTAAAAATCAGTGAAATCTCACATATTATTATACATATCAATATTTAGCCCTGATTCCTGTCTAGGAATACAAAGTATAAAAAATTGGTGAATTTCAGGAGAAATTAACGTTTTAAATTACAACAGCATGCCTATATCCCATTATGATTATTACAAGAGTTTTAAATTTAATCCAATGAGTTTTTTAATTAACTTTTTCATACAAATCTGCATGAAATCTTGAGGAAGTTTCTTTGGGTTAGTGTCTTCTTGCTCTTCTCTGTTTTTCTTAGCTGTTGTGACAGCTTGCTTATAGAGCTGGACAGGATAAGTTTATGAGTGCTTTCTGTATAAAGGTGATCACTTCAGAACTTTTTATACTCTTTTTCTTCCTCTTTCCATGAAATTAGGATAACACATCTCTGTCAGGGTTGTTTATGTTTACTAAACTAGTATTAAAATTTTTCCACCTAATATTTTCTTTTAACCATCATTAGTATAACATCAGTGTGTCTTACAGTGCAATTCTACCACTGGTGTATTTAAATGGTTTGGAGTACCAGCAATCAATTCATGCAGACATTTAATTATTTTCATCACTAATTCTTATAAAAGTTCTTTAGTGGACTAACAATTTCCTTAATGGGCTGTTTAACACTGATTTTTTTATCTCTCTCTGTGTGTGTGTCTGTGTATGTGTGTTTGTATGTTGATATAACTTATTGAAGCTTATGTATATAAAAATAAGTATATTGACCAGACTTCAATGATGCACTGTGGTCTGCATAGTGTAGATGGGTATTTATCAGAAGAAAACAGGTTAGATTACTTTTCCAGGATGCTAGGGCGGTGGCATATCTATCATATTTATATGTCGTCATACCTTATTTGAGTAGTGATCATTGTGTGACATAAAGAGATTTCTTATACTCTTGAATTAAAACTGGAGTGGCAAAATATTAGTAAAGGGTTGTATTGGAGGAAAGATGGACCAGGTGACCTAATAGTGGAGATCCTTTTGTCTCACAGAATCATCAAGTAGTGAACCCGGTGAAGTAATTGCTGTTCCCCCCTGCTCCCCAATGTCTCAGAATCATCTGTAATTTCATAACAAAAACTCAAAATCAAATAATGAGATGGATTGTGCTCATAGTTACGACTTATTAATCTACCAGAACAGTAAATAAAGCTGTGAAGTAAGGAGCCATTCCCTAAGTTTTATTATTGCACTTAAGTCTTTTTTAGGGCTATCAGGGTGTCACTCCATGTTGAGTGGTTCATAAGCGAGAATACCAATGTTGGGGCAAACTGTTAAGAAGCAGAGCATAAACTCTGAACTGGTTGTGAATTCTATACTCATATTTCACCAACCAAGTAATAAGTGTAAACTCCTAAGGCACTATGGGTGCATCTACACTGGCAACTTAAGTCGACTTAAGGACGCTTAAGTTGACCTACACAAAGCCGCGTCCACACTGGGCTTTTATTAAGTCGACTTAAGCGCTTCCTTAAGTCAACTTAATAACACCACCTCTGAAGGTCGACTTATGCCTTAAGTCGACTTCTTAAGTTGACTTAAAGCCAGTGTGGATGGGGAATAGCGCTAAGTCAACCTTATTAAGTCAACTTAAACCCAGTGTGGACCGCTATGTCTACTGTTAAGTCGACTTAACACGGTCGACTTAAGTCGACTTAAAGACTTAAGACTTTAAGTCTTAACAGAGTCAACTTAACTTTACAAGTGTAGATATAGCCTAGAAAAGTTAATTTCTCCTCGGGTCATGTATTTCCTAAGTTAACAGTGACCAGAAGTAGTGTTTGAGGTCCTAAGAGGTAATATCCAGTTTCTAATGATCAGATATCCACATCACAAAACAACATTTATTACTCTTGATAGTCTCAGTAAAGAAAACACGGTCTCAAATAGGCATTTGAAATGGATTCTCCTGGTTAGATTTGAAGTTATGTTTGTGTAGTCAGAAGTCTGCACTGATGTTGTCTTGTGTTTTACTTGTTGCATGGATAAACAGGCTTCAGGCTCCAGTGGTATTAATCCAGTCAGGTATTTCTAGGAACATAAATGCATTTAAAAACTAATATGCTACAGCTTGCTTTTTTAGGACAAAAACATTACTGATTCAATTATATGTTAAAAATCATCATCTTAGTTACTAAATAGCAGGAATTTGAGTTGGATTTTTGTATTTCTATTTTGGTGTTATCAATACAAATTGATTATACTGAAGCTATGAACTTTCTTAATTATATGCAAAATATGTCTCATAAAGGACCTAATTTATGTGACATATTTTGTATGCCACTAAGAACTTCATCAGCTTTCAACTTTATACTATATACCTTTTTAAGTGAAATTAAATGTTCTCTGAAAGGTCCAGATGAAGCACTTCCAGATGAAGAAATCAGTAACTTTAACAGATTTTCAGACATGCAGGTGTGAGTGACTCCAATGTTTTGAAAAGGGGGTCTCAGAAGATTCCCCTCCTCAACATATATACCAGAAGTATGTGTTTTTAGGCTCTGATCCAGCAAAGCACTTAATTGTTTGTCTACCTTTAAAACTGTTAGTAGTCAGTAGAATTACTCATCCTAAAAGTTAAGCACATGCTTAACTACTCTGCTGAACTGATGCCACAAAAAGGTCTGTGAAGGCCCTTTCTTTCACCTTCTAAATGGATAAAAAAAAACCCAAAACAATTCTTGCTAAAGATATTTCTATTACATCTAGACTGGAAGGGTGCGTCTACACTTGTAAATTAAGTCGACTTAAGATTGCTTAAGTCAACTTAATTTACTCTGTGTCTACACTACATTTTCCTTAAATCAACATAAGGAAAATTAAGTCGACTTTTTAAAACCTCATTTTAAGTCCACTTTTGGCTTAAGTCAATTTTAGAAAGTCGACTTAAGCCAGTGTAGATGTGGAGTAGCCCTAAGTCGACTCTAAGGGCTTTCCAGGACTCCCCCACTGCCCTCCCTGCCGGGGAAAGGGGTGGCACAGGGAGAGCCTGGCATGCCCCCCTGCAGGGCAGGGAAGAGCCCTGTGCACCCTGCCCCTATGCCCTGCCAGGGTCCCTGTCCCCCTTTGACCCACTGTACCCAGGTACAATGGGGCAAAGGCTGAGCCCCCTGGCACTTGGCAAGGGGTGCCCCCCCCGCCACCGTGGACCTGTCCATGGTCCCCCTAGCCCCTACAAGTCGACCTAGGCATCCAGTGTGGACGCTCTAGGTCGACTTTGTAGGGTCCCCCCTCAGTCGACTTAAAATTTAGATGTGGACATACTAAGTCAACTTAACAAAATCGATTTAAAGTCGACTTTGTTAAGTTGACTTAGCTAAGTTGACCTAAATTTACAAGTGTAGACATAGCCAAAGTGAAAGTATAATATATATTATATTATATATTATTATATTGAAAGTATATTATATGGTGTTATATATATATTATATTGAAAGTATAATATGGTGTTAAGGGTATCACCACTTATTTGTCTCCTCTCCTCTCTAAAAAGTCCCCATCTTTTCAGTCCTTCATAGGAAAGTGGTTCCCTGTCTTATCATTCAAAATTACTCATCTTAAAACCACATCTGTTTCTGCTATATCCTGTTGTAAAAAGCATGGAAATATTCACTACAATTATGCTGTATTGTTTTCTGAAGACTCTGGTTATAAATGGAAAATGTTTAACATGAGACATTGTCTTCTGTTTAGTTAAGTCTTGCTTAAATATGACACGTCACAAATGGCTGTTCTCGAGGGTAACAGAGGACAGAACAAGGAACAACGGTTTCAAATTACAGCTGGGGAGGTCAAGGTTGGACATTAGGAAAAACTTTCTCACTAGGAGGGTGCTGAAGCATTGGAATGGGCTATCTAGGGAGGTGGTAGAATCTCCATCTTTGGAGATCTTTAAGGCTCGGTTAGACAAAACCCTGGCTGGGATGATTTAGGGGGAGTGGTCCTGCTTTTTGGCAGGGGGTTGGACTAGATGACCTCGTGAGGTCCCTTCCAACCCTATGATTCTATGATTCTAAATGACTGAGTAGTTCAAAAAAAGAAATATAAAAAAAACAAGTTTTGGTTTTTTTAAACAGACGACCTTAAAACCAATGCACTAAAAGGGACAAAACAAGTACCGAAGTAATTCCGATTGGCCAGACTTCTTGTATGAGGCATTTTAAGCACCGCAAATGGAGTTGTTTGCAAAAGGCTGGGTGGCCACTGTACACGCTAAAACCTATAAACATTACTCCATCTGCTGGAAAAAGGTGGGAAAGCACAAGGAATACACATAGACAAAGTGAAGTGTCGTCTAATTACCTAACACTGAAGTAGGCAAGCGGGAGAAGAACTTGTATAGAGAAGTCCTCTTTCCTTCAGGTCTTTTTTTTTTTTTTAAACATCTCTCTTTACATGCAATCTGGTTCATCCCAAAAGCAAGACACTTGTTTTCAGAAGTATTTTTTTATCAGCCACAAGAATAAGACATTTCTAAAAGCTGAATACAAACTGGTTGTTAGAATTTTAACAGTGGCTCGCGGTAGCACCTGAGAGCCTCCTCGAGTACATCATTAGCAGATGCCAATGTGCACCATGTGCCAGAATAGTTTAGACCTGAAAACATGTGAACTTTACTGTAATTGCTAAACTTTTCAACTTTTCACAGCTATAGGTTTGGACTCTTGCCCTGAACCACAGACCCCTAGTAATGGAATTAAAATTGGAGATAGATACATGGTTGGCGATGTTGTGTCTTTCCATTGTGATCAGGGATATTCCCTTCAGGTAGGCCAGTTTTACAGTTTCAAAATCTGTCTTTTATAATTTTATGTCCAAGTTCTTCTGTATCAAGTCCACTCTTTAAAATGTCAGCACACTGGAATAGATTATGGTTTTTCAGGACTGATAAATTCTCTGTGGAAAATATAAGATCTAACTCTATCCAGCTGTGCATTCGAAGGAAGGGTGGCAAATGTAAATGATTCCAACACTTGCTTTCTACAGTTCTGTTAGGACCCAGATGCCGTGGAGATTGGTGGATTACTAAAAGAAACTAGATACGGAAGAAATGTTGTGGATCCTACTGCAAAATACTGCAATCAATATTGTAAACGAAGAGATAATTATTAATAGTAGTGCATCTCTTGATCATACAAATGGCAACAAAGCTTTTTCCCACTGTCATATTAATGAAAATGTATTTATTGATTACTCAGCACCAAACCTAATCGCAAGCACCAATACTGACTCCAAATATTATACTGAGGCTCTCCATTTGGAGAAAGGAGTCAAGAATTCTTCTTCATAGGGGTGTTGAGTTTAAAAGAACATTTCTAGCACCTACTGTTTAAGGAGTGTCCCTGGAACTGGGTACAGAATATAGATTTAATTCTTTGACTACATCTACACTTTGGGCTGGGGATATGATTCGCAATTCATGTAGACATACCCACACTAGCTCGTGCAGACTTCGCATGCTAAAAATAGTAGTGTAGCCAATGTAACATGGGCAGTAGTTCAGGCTAGCTATCAGAATAAGTAAGCATAGGGCCTGAGTGGTCCATAGTTGGGCAGCTAGACCAAGCTACTGCCCATGCTACCCTAGCTACACTACTATTTTTAGTGCAATAGCTTGAGCAGAGCTAGCACAGGTACATCTATGTGAGCTGGGAGTCACACTGCCAGCTCCAAGTGTAGATGGAGCCTACGTTTCCCAATCTACATCTACATTTCCTCTCTTAGGGCAGGGAATCCTCTACACCCTTAATGGTGGAACAGGATTTTCCTTTTAGCAATAAGCACAGTTACTAAGCTCTCTGTTTTCCAGCAAAGAAACTATTAGGAATCCTCTTCTATACTGAACAGCCAGAGTAAGTTATATGGATTGACTATTATGATTAATTTGAGGTATTTTCTGTGTTTGCAGCTCATGCAGTTTTAGAAACAACAACCACAGTCAAATGTGGAAATCTTAAATAGCAGAAGCCAGTTCATTCTCTGACTTTGATTATATAAGTAGCTGTTGTGGAGTTCCTTGCTCCCTTTACTTTGCAACAGGAGGTAGCACAAATAGCAACAACAGAAAGTAGGTATCTTGAAGAAGACAGAGCTTTGACAGCAGGAATGTTTGTTTCCCCTTCTTGCCATTATATCCTTTTCTCATCCTAATCAGTTCTTCAAGCTGATATTTAGGTTTTCAACCTCTGTTCTTATCCCTCCTCATTGTCCCCGAAGCCACGCATCCATCTAAAGGCAGTGACCTCCCTACATCTCAATATTAGCTGAGGAGGCCTCTACCTTTCCTAATGCTTTTCTTGCAGCTCTGACTTTCTGGAGGTCTGTTTATTCCCCATATTGCCTAGAAAAGGAAGGTGGAATAAGGAGGTTTGTAAGAGGCCACCACTAAAGAGTAACTTCACAATTATTTCTGTGTATTATTTGTTTTATTTCATACAAAAATATTGGAGTGTAAACAGATGAGTCATACTTTACAAGTGAAATAAACCAAATGGAATAATTAACAGCATAGACCATACAAGCTCAACCCCCCCACACACACGTTTCCATTAGATTGTTTTGCCATCTCATATGTGTATGACATTGTTCCTTTGGTTTTGTGTCAGCACTGAGCTGATAACATGCACTTGAACTAAAAAGGAAATACTTTTTTTTCCTCCTAGGAGAGAAGAACAGTAGGCAGCAGACTAATTAATAAATTGACCTAAATTGCTCTCTGTGCTTTACAACAACCCAATTTCTGCAAATTCTGTAGACTTTGAACTGAAACAAACTTTAACAATAAAAGCAGCTCATATCAAATCAAGGTTGCACAAATAGTTCTAAGAACATCATCTTGGAATATACTTTCTATGATACAGTCCATCAGAGCCCCGATACATTTGTCTCCTGAAAGTTGTTTTAACATTGTGTTTGATATCTCATTCCAGATATTCATGATTATCTGAGAGATGTTGAGCCAAATGGTGGCTCCTGATGTGCTTGGAACCATCTTGATTTCAATTGTCCTGATTTACCAAAGGGGCCACTTTAGACCACTTGGGACACATATTGTAAAGGGACAATGCTTCTAAGAGAGAACAGAACCTGTAAATCTAAAGTCTCAATTTCTGGACCAACCAACTTGTTTTTTGTTTTTTGTCAGGAGTGATTTAACTCTTTAGAATACATTTTTCTTGACAGAAATGTGAAAGCTAATAATTTCTAAACATTTTTGCCAAATCTGCTATAGCACCACTATTGGACTATACAAAAAATTAAACAATTCTGAATTGCTTTAGTTGGGTTCTGAGCTTGAGTTTCTAAACATTACAGTACAGTTAAGCTTATCAAAACATTATTGCTAGTATCACAGAATTCAAGGTTATTTCCTTAGTAGCAGCAATAAAATTACAAACCATGGGCCCATTTTGTTAAAGGGGTGGAGGCTCATACAAGTAAGGTTTCCATTGTCCTATAAAGTACATACTACAAAATAAGATTACAGTTACAATTTGTGTAAGCTCCTCCTTTTTATTCATATTGATACTACTAAGCATTATCACTGCATAATATTTTTGTTATGGCTGGAAATTGGTAATATACTATGTATTTGTAAAATGCATTAATATATGTCTTTGTCATGGTAGGGACATTCACATATTACTTGTATGCCTGGACCAGTGAGAAGATGGAATTACCCTATTCCCATATGTTTAGGTATGTCCATTGCATATAAAATTTGTTTTTTCAGTTTGCCAGAATGAAAACTATACAAGACCCAGAGATAAAACATTCTCAGTCAAGGGAAAGACTAAGTTTCCAAAAGAGATCAGACTAGTCTATAGTCTGTCAGAAAAACTGAAAAACTTTCCTTTTTGGTAAATCTTTCCTACAATAATCAAATAGATGGAAGAAAGGAGGAAATATGTCTCGAGTAGAGCCTCCTCTACCAGGGAAGGGAGAAGAGCGGAAACTTAGCAAGTCCTCCAGGCAGAAATAATGAACCAAACAATCTCTTAGATACTACACTGATGGGTTCTGTAGAAAACTGTAAGAGAGAAGGAAAGATAATTGCATTTCTCATTTATGTTTATTCTAATATAAGGTGTATCCTCTCTGTGATGATAAATGAGAATTAGAGCAGTCATTGTTATGCATATTCATATAGGTTTCACACTGAAGAGTGTGAACCACCACAGTATTGCTCACCTATTGCATGGCGTCCATTGCTAAAAGAAGAGATGTGTTTCTCTTTAAAACTGATATTGCATTTACATTAGCTTGAGAACAATAGTTTAAAAGGTATCATAAAGGGATATGAGTAAAGTTAATAGGACAACATTTAAGTTAACTTTAAAAGTAGCATTTATCTTACTTTTTATACCAGTTTATTAAAAATGTATTTATTTTGCAAATCTAGCAACTTAAGAAACAGTTAGTAGCTCCAAGTGTAGCCTTTACATTGTTTGTCTGTAAACTATTTATAGAAATACTGTGTTGAAACTGAAAGAAAGAAAGAAAGAAAGAAAGAAAGAAAGAAAGAAAGAAAGAAAGAAAGAAAGAAAGAAAATCTTCTAAAACTGTGATAAGATTAAAATTGAAAAGAGCCTAAATAGTATGCCTCATTTTTTTCTCACCCTAACTACCATCAACAAATATCTCCATCGCTTTGCAGCACAATGTGGTGGTGCTATGTCTGACTTCAGTGGAGTGATTCTTAGCCCTGGGTTCCCTGGAAACTATCCCAGCAGTTTAGATTGCACATGGACAATAAAGCTACCTATTGGCTTTGGTAAGTATCTTTTCAAGAATTATCCTTTCTCTCTTTTATACGATATTGAAATATTTATGTTGTCTCACAGATTTCTGCCAGTGGATTTAAAACATGTTTTATTAGGTTATGGAAGAGCTGTGCATAAAGAAAACAATAGTAAAATTCCCACAGCTACAGACTCTTGTTTGTAACTGCTTTTAAATATACAACTAATTTACTGTTTTTAAAGTTTACCCCATCCTTATAGTCATTTTATATTTATAGTATGCATATTATTTTATTCATGTTGTACACTAAAAGCAAAATAAATAAATCTAGAAAAAAAACTGTGTGAAATAAAAAATACTGGAAAAAGTTTAGCACTAAATTAATTCTCCAGTACACTTTCTCCACTTATTTGCAGTGTTACAAAGCCCAGTTACAGTGATTCATATGCCATCTATCTGGGTGGTTGAGAATATTTTATTTTTTAAGGGTGGATCTGCAGAAGTGGATGTTAGAAGGATTCCAGATAATTACCAGACTTTTGGTCAGAGAAGGGAATTCTTCTTTCTTCCCTGCTAGACAGATAAGTAGCAGGGCACTTTAAAAAAAAAAAAAAATCTTCTTCCTCCCCTCTCCAGCAGTGGTCAAAGTTGTTGGGTTATTATTTAAGTAGAAATTTGGGGCAGCAGATTCAGTGGTATAATAGACCGGTGGTTCTCAACCAGGAGTATGTGTTCATAGAGGTCTTCCACAGGGTACATCAAATCTAGATATTTGTCTAGGTTTACAACAGGCTAGAAAAAGCAGTAGTGAAGACACTCAAAACTAAAATTTCATACAGATAGTGACTTGTTTATATTGCTCTATATACGAGCTTCTGAAATGTAAGTGCAATATTTATATTCCAATTGATTTACTCTTATTTATATGATAAAAGGAGAAAGTAAGCTATTTTCATGAATAGTGTGCTGTGACTTATATTTTTATGTCTGATTTTGTAAGCAAATATTTTTTATGTGAAGTGAAACAAGGAGATACTCAAGACAAACCAGACTCCTGAAACAGGTACAACAGTCTGGAAAAGTTGAGAGCCACTGTAATAAACTTTATCAGACTGCCCCATAGAATTCAGTAGAGATAAAGCCAATGGGGTTCTGTGAGAAATAAATATATCTTTAGAAATTGCTCTTAATTACCAAACAAATTTACCCATGAAGTATCATTGGCCAGAGAGATACTGCCTTGATAGCCAATTGGTTTTGACCTTCACCAGGGATGTAGGCTACTACTTCAAGTCCCTATTCCAGTGAATATACGCTTATAAAAAAAGTGTCTGAGAGAGACCTCCACAATAGTCAGAGCTTTCATATTGGATTCATGAGCATGGCAGAGCAGGGACTTAAACTTTGTTCTCTTACATTCTAGGGGCATGCCCTAACTTCCAGGCTATTCTGGTCTCTCTCTGTCTCTGTCTCTCTCATCTTTTAAAAATAATATTAAAAAAATTCAGAAGTTCTCAATTTTGTCCTGATGCTGAATGGGAGAGGTTTTGAAATCTTAAAATGTTTTGTGGGACAGGAAAATGTATTCATATTCATAGTATTTATATTAAAATATTAAATCATTGTAATGCTTACTGAACAGAACGTGTATTTGGGTGCTGGACATATGTTAAGTTTCCAAATAAAACAGTTTTTTTTTTCCCTTCCAGAAAACTATGCTTGCTACCAATATTATTCATTGACTATTGTTGTCCCTTTACTGTGATTTCATATTAATGAGTTAAGAGCCATTTCACCTTTAAAAATATACTTGGCCCATTGTATTTGGGAGCTTCCTTAACATTAAGGACACAATGGTTATAGAGGCTCCCAAATACAATGGGCCCAGGGAGAAACCTGATGAGCCATTAAGGAGACAATGGTTGTAGACAGCCTCCTGTCTGGGGCGTTTCCACGGAATCACACAAGTTAAAGTATAGATATAACACCAAATTCTTAACTTCTAATAAAAATGCAATTCCTATACATAAACTATATAATCATTCCCAGCAAATTACTACCTTTCTATTGATACCAAACAGGACATAGTTCCTATGGATTATAGCATTTATGAGATATTAATAGAAAATAATATCATAAATGCTTCCCTAAATCCAGACAGCATCACACAGGGCTCTGCCCTGCCCTTTGGGGGGCATGCCAGGCTCCCCCTGTACCCCCCCCAGCAGGGAGGGCATTGGTGTAGTCCTGGGGTAGCCTTAAGTCAACTTAGGGCTACCCCACATCTACACTGGCTTAATTCGACTTTAAAAAGTTGAATTAAGCCTTAAGTCTAATTAAATCTACGTTTAATAAAGTCAACTTAATTTTCCTTAAGTCGACTTTATTTTCCTTAAGTCGACTTAAGCAAGCTGCTTAAGTCGACTTAATAAAACTGTAGTGTAGATGCAGGGTAAATTAAGTCGACTTAAGCAAGCTTAAGTCAACTTAATTTACAAGTGTAGATGCAGCCTTAGACAAGAGTTTTTGCTCTGTGAACTGGAATAAACAATCAGCTCCAGAAATGTTACAGAACAAGAAAGGGGTAAAATTTAGACAGACCCTAGCAGTATGGAGTGAGAGAAAGAGATTTTATGAATCTGAATGATTGGATGGATGGTAGTATTGCACACAGAAACAAATAATGGGGGGTTCTTTTAAAGGAAAAAAACTGTTTCAGTTTTAATAACATTAACTTTAAGTTGGAAGTTGGCAGAACCAAAACACAAAGGTACAAATATATAGCAGAAGAAATCTAGATGTGGTTATGACCTGGTGTCAAAGGGTGCATCTACACTTGTAAATTAAGTCAACTTAAGCTTAAAACCTCATTTTAAGTGGACTTTTGGCTTAAGTCAACTTTCTAAAGTCGACTTAAGCCAGTGTAGACTTGGGGTAGCCCTAAGTCGACTCTAAGTCGACTTAGGGCTCTCCAGGACTCCCCCACTGCCCTTCCTGCCAGGGGGGGTGGCACAGGGAGAGACTGGCATGCCCCCCCACAGGGTCCCTGTCCCCCTTTGCCCCATTGTACCCAGTGTGGCAAACTGGCTGCTCTGCTCCTGTGGGTGCTGTGCTCCTTTGCCTTGTGGGCCCAGGGTGAGCCCTGTTCACCCAAGTCTCTGGGCAGTGGGAGCCCTGACCAGACAGAGGGGCAGGAGGGGGAAGGGGCCCAGGCCCTCCCTCTACTCTGGGTCCCATCCCAGAGGCCCTAGGAATAGCAGCTGCACACTGCTAATGCTGCTGGCAACAGCACTACCCTCCCCTGGGCAATCTCCCCCTGTCTCTGTGCTCTTCTTACCTCTCTCAGGACTTAGTACTGTTTTTCTCTGTCTTCCTCTAACACTCCACCAACTCTCTCCAACACTCCCCGCTTCTACTCCTCCTCACTCTCCATGCCCTCTGGCTGGGGCAAGGGCTTTTTACCAGCTGGGCCTTAATTGGTCCCAGGTGGCTTTAATTAAACTGAAGCAGTCCTGCTCAGTCTGTAGGGAATAAAGCCTGGAGCATTCTAGAGCTTATATACCAGCCTTCCAGAACTCTCCTGCTTCCCTCTGGCCCTGGTGTCTCACACCAGGTACAATGGGGCAAAGGCTGAGCACCCTGGCAGTTGGCAAGGGATGCCCCCCTGCCACCGTGGATCAATCCAAGGTCCCCCTAGTCCCTACAAGTCAACCTAGGCATCCAGTGTGGACGCTCTAGGTTGACTTTATAGTGTCCTCCCAAAGTCGACTTAAAATGTAAGTGTAGACATGGTAAGTTGACTTAAATTAACAAGTGTAGACATAGCCAAAGAAACAGAACATGGGGACAGAGACAGAAGTAGTAATGTTAATTAAATCATGTACTAAATGTGTTCCTATAGAATATAAATGTTACATGCTCAGAAAACTATTTACTAAATTTGCACTGTATCCAGGAAAAGTCTTTAGAGGCTGTAGTGACTAACACCATTTAAGTATTAAAATGTATATAGTTACCAAATTATTAATAATTAATTTACTCTTCAATAATTATATTGACATTATATATCTTAATTGAACATGATATGAAATCATGATGATTGTCTTTAGCAGAACCACCAAAGGGGCTCAATCATCTTTTAATGAAGTCACTTAATTATCATTCTAGAGTGGTATTAAATCACATCAGATAAAATAGAAATATTGTTTTATTGTACCATATTCAGAACAATATAAAAAGGAAAAATGTTTAATGGATCCTCTATTTTGGTTGAGCAGTTCCTCCTCCTACTGTCACCTAAGAATTGTAACAAATCATCTGGATGAGATATATAATCTGTAACTCATTCTGTAAACTCCTTTGCTGTTCCTCATTGAATCAAAGACGCAGAAATGTTTTGTTATTTACAAGAGCATCTTTCAGCACAGTATGTAGAGAATTAAGTATAAGAACTGTACTTCTAATTTCCAGTGTGAAGTGCTGAAAAATGTAACCCATAATGTTAGAGTACACTCTTTTTGAAAGACTAAAATAAATTATGTATATGCTATTTAAAACAAATCCTTTAGAAATCATCATACTCTAAAGTATAATATGTAGTGATCACTTTGTCTACCACTGAAATGCATAATTTTTTAGGGGAACACAGGAAACAAAGAACATTGTATCAAACTGAAAATAAACATACAACTGAGGCTGGTAGACTGTAATTACCAAAAGTGGAATTTGGCAAAGATATCATGAATAAAACCCCTACTTTTTAAAAACAAACATACCATGGAACCTTTAAGGACTTCAAAAGTCAGGGCCTTTGTTTGTGTCTCTTTGGACAGACAGCAGCTTCATAATTAACATTCTTTCTATTGCTGGACATTTGGTTTAGTAACTAATAAGTAACTAAGAGAAATATTGTTTTGTACTGAGTAACCAATATGATATCCAGCAGTATCATTCTAATTGTTTAATACCTCCCATATATGATTTTCTAATATCCATCTATATAGAATTTGCATACCTGATTTTTATTCATTTGATACCAATTGATTTTGTTTGCCCATATTGTTTTTCAGGTGTGCATTTGCAATTTGTAAATTTCTCAACTGAAACAATACATGATTACTTAGAAGTAAGAAGTGGATCTACAGACACTAGTACGGTTATTGGGAGACTTAGTGGTCCTCAGTTACCCTCTTCTTTGTTTAGTACAACTCATGAAACCAGCTTATATTTTCATAGTGACTACTCACAAAACAAACAAGGGTTTCATATCATATTCCAAGGTGAGTGAGTAGATTTGATTATTAGTGAACAAGATGCATGTTAAAGTCTGTTTTTTTACTGTTAGAAAATAAACAAAGTAGGGTCATACAACCTTGATGGAGCCACTGTAATGTGGTTGTATAACTGGTTGGAGAGTAGTTATCAATGGTCCACAGTCAAGTTGTAAGGGCATATGGAATGGGGTCCCACAATTATCAGTCCTGGGACCGGTTCTGTTCAATATCTTCATCAATGATATAGTTAATGGCAGAGAGAGTACACTTAAAAAGTTTGCAAATGGTACCAACCTGGGAGGAGTTGCAAGTTCTTTGGAGGACAGAATTAAAATCAAAATGATCTGGACAAACTGGAGAAATGGTTTGATGTAAATAAGACGAAATTCAATAAGGACAAATGCAAATTACTCCACTTAGGAAGGAACAATCAAATGCACACATACAAAATGGCAAATTACTTCCTAGGAAAGAGTACTTTAGAAACAAAGCTGGGGGCATAGAAGACTGCAAGCTAACTATGAATCAACACTGTAGCATAGAAAGCAAACATCATTCTGGGGTATATTAGCAGGAGTGTTGTAAACAAGACACAAGAAGAAGTCCTTCAAATATACTCCATGCTAATTAGGCCTACAGTGCAGTATTGTGTCAAGTTCTGATTGCCACATGTCAGGAAAGATGTGGACAAATTGGGGAAAGCCCAGAGAAGAGTAACAAAAATTATTACATTTCTAGAAAAAATGACCAAGGAGGGAAGATTGAAATACTGGGTTTGTTTAGTCTGGAGAAGAGAAGACTGAGCGGGGATATGATAACAGTTTTCAAGTACATAAAAGCTGTTCCAAGGAGGAAAGCTCTGAGAATAGGACAAGGAGCAATGAGCTTAAATTGCAGCAACATTGTTTAGATTGGACATTCGGAAAAAAGTCCTAAATGTCAGGTTAGTTAAGCATTGAAAGAAATTTCCAGGGAGGTTGTGGAGTCTCCATCATTGGAGATTTTAACAGTAGGTTAGACAAGCACATGTCAGGGAATGTGTAGACTAGATTGTGCTTGGTTCTGCCAGTGTCCAGGGGATTGGTCATCCCAACAAGGTCCCTTCCAGTCCTATGATTCTATGATTCTGTGAAATAAGAAGGCTTATTCTGGAAAAGATGTTTGTGTACTTCAAAAGCAAAATGTTATGCACACTTCAATGGTATTACAGTGGGATGCAGAGGCTACTTAACAATTCAGAACAAATAAAAATTTAGAACAAAAAATGAAGATGAGCACTGTGTCCAGTTTAAAATACAGTAGGAATATATGGAGGCAAATAATTAACTCTGTTGGCCACTATATTGTTGGTAACATTTGTACTCTTTTGATGGTATTGGTGGTTACTTCCCACAGCCCTGGCCAGGGTATAGCTCCGCTTTTCCTTTCTGATGATCAAATTGTCTTTGATGATCACTGTGTCATAAAGTACAACAAAATGTTGGGTACCATGAGAAAAAGTATATACTATAATGCTTTGTATTTGTCATCCTTTGGTGAAATTTGAGTGAAGAGCAAGGGCTTTTCTTTTGTCACCCAAGATGTAAAACTTCTAATACTAAAGCATTAAAATACATATCAGAACTAATAATGCATTCTAGAACTATATTTTAAAATAACAATAATAATATTTATTTATGTGTTTATTTATTTATGTCAGCTTATCAGTTGCAAAGCTGTCCTGACCCCCGGCCATTCCGTAATGGTTTTGTGATTGGAAATGACTTTACTGTAGGCCAAACAATTTCATTTGAGTGTTTTCCTGGGTATACCTTAAGTGGAAATTCAGCACTGACTTGTCTACATGGAATCAGTCGTAATTGGAACCATCCTCTCCCCAGGTGTGAAGGTATGTATTGTGTAAAGGTGTACTGTCCCATATTCCCCTTCCTTCTATTCCTCAACTCAGACCCCTCTTACTGTTTAATAGTTTGTTGTTCTCTTTCTATAGGCTGACCTGAAAAGCCTTATTTTATTTATTCCTACTGCCACAGAAGCTACTGGAGATTTCTCTTTCACCTCAGTTGATAGAGTCCTATGCTTTTAGAAAGCAGTCTCAGAGACAAGCTGGTTGGAAATGAGATATTTTGTCAAAGCCAAAGTATTTCATGGAGACATATCAATTTCCACAACATTTTGCTGGAAAAAATTTGTATCTAGCGGTGCGTATACACTTACAAGTTAGGTCGACTTAAGGAGGCTTAAGTCAATGTAACCTACTTCCCGTCCGCACTGGGCTTTTATTAAGTCGACTTAAGCCAGTGTAGATGGGGAGTAGCCCTAAGTTGACCTAAATGCCCTAGATCGTCTTAGGGCTAGGGGGATCCCTTCTCCCTGGTAGAAGGGGGCTGCGGCTCCACCGGGGACAAGGAGCTCTCCCCAGGAACAGGGAAGCCACCTGCGGCTTCCCCCAGGAATAGCCAGCTGCGCACGGCTGGCTCTCCCAGGGATAATCCGCAAGCATCTAACCTGTCTCGGGGACAGCCAGCCATGCACAGCTGGTTGTCCCCGGGACAAGCCACGAGCATCTTCCCTGTCCCCGGGACAAGCCACGAGCTGTCCCCGGGACAAAGCCGGGGTGGCTTCCTTCTTGGCAGGGAGCTGCGGCTCCCTTCTGGCAGGGAGCCGTGACTCCCTTGTCCTCGTGAGCCATGAGTCCCCTAGCCTGGGGAGCTGAGGCTCCTTTGGAGCCTTGGCTCTCTGTCGACCTAGCCAGTCGACTTAGAGAGTCTAGTGTAGGCTCTCTAAGTCGACTTAAAGTTGACTTAACTTTTTAATTGTAGACATAGCCTAGGTGACCTTGATTTCTGGGTTGGGATTTGGGAGACCTAGAGTCAAATCCCTGCTCTACCTGATTTGGAGTAATTTGAGATGAAAATCCAAATATAGCTAAACAGGGATATGAACCTGAATCATATGCACATGTGGTTTTGGGTTTTTGTTTTGTTTTTTTTCTGAAAAAGAACAAAAACAAATTTAGAAACCTGGAAAGTTGTTGCAAAACAGAATTGTCCTCCGTCAACTCAAGTGAGCAGCTGCAAAGGATTTTGATTTGAGTGATTTTTTTTCCTGAATTTGAGCCCACAAAGAAAGACAATAGCTATGCTGCTTAAAAAAAGAATTCTTCTGCATTTATTTCTGTGAGTAAAAAAATAAATCATGAACAGACAGGGTATAAGAACATAAGACAGACTGTTAGTCAACTAAGTTTCTGCGCTGCAGACAAAGTTATATGATTAACTGGTAATAAGATAATGGAGAAAAAAAGACTTACTGACCACAGGATGTGTTGTTCAAGTCCTGGGTGTGTGTCTGCTTTGCTGCCGTGTGAAGTATGTGTTTGCTGATGGCACCAGATTGAATATAGATATCTAGTGATCTTCTTTTCAGGCACTCTCTGGTATCATCTGTATGTATATTTAGAAGGTATGCAGATTGGTGGTCATCTTAACTGCTGGCATCTGAAGTAGTATCTTTGTTAAAGAAGTTAACATTTTGATATATCAGACTTTTTTTTTTAAGATTATTAGGTATGTTTTACCTGTGTTTGTTTTTTATTTGAGATGAAAGTTCTGTTCTCCAAAGCATAAAAGTCAAGTTGCTATTTCTTTTATTTTGTTTTTCCTATTTGTCTCATTGGCAAGGAGAACACTATTTTAAATTTTTTAACAATATTTGATGTAATACATTTGTTTTAACCTGCTATAACTGTATGACCTGTCAAATGATGTCTGCCTCTTTGAGGCTAACAACCTGAATCAGATATCACTAAGCATTTTTTTTAATCATTTTTCCTTCCTTGCCTAATTCTCTGTATTTTCTTTGCAATTCTGATTTTTTAAAATACTTGACTCTGCTAAAGCCCTTCTGAATTCCAGTATTTGTTCTTTCTCCTGGAATAGTTAAGACATTCTTTGCTTGCTTATGTGTATTGAAGGATATGTGCTGTTTAGGAAAGACAGCTATAAAGGCAAAGATGGTGGAATAGCATTGTATATCAATGATGAGGTAGACTGTAAAGAAATTAGAAGTGATGGAATTGATTAGACAGAGTCTATCTGGGTAAAAACCATATTGAGGAAGAAAATTATTAGAGTTTCCTGTGGACTAGGGCTTGGGGTGTGCTACAGACCACTGGGAGCTGATTTCAATATGGATAGAGCCCTCTTTAAGGCTTTTTAATGAAGTAAATAATACTGGAAGTAAATACTACTGGAATCAATGGCTGTGTCTGCACTTGCAAGTTAGGTTGACTTAAGGAGGTTTAAGTCGACCTAACTTAGTTCCTGTCCACACCAGGCTTTCATTAAGTCGACATAAGAAATTCCTTAAGTTGACTTAATGAAAGGTTAGGTCACATAATAAGAACCACTGGTTCTTAGGTCGACCTAAGCACAGTGTGGACTCTTAATTAGGACTTTATTAGGTCGACCTAAGGGCAATTAGGTCGACTTACTAAGTCCCCGTTCAGGGCAAGCACTTTGTTAAGTTGACCTCATAAAGTCACTTTGTTAAGTCAATCTAACTTTTTGTAGACATAGCCTGTGTGGAGACTTTAACTTCCCAGATATAGACTGGAGGACATGTGCTGGTAATAATAATAGGGCCCAGATTTTTCTTGATATGGTTGCTGGATAAATTCCTTCACCAAACAGTTACTAAACGAGCAAGAGGGGATGCCATCTTAGATTTGATATTGGTGAGTAGTGAGGACCTAATAGAAGAACAGTTGTATGAGACAACCTTGGTTCAAGTGACTGCTAGCTAATTTGGTTCAAACTAAATGGAAGGAGAAACAAAAATAGATCTGTGACTGGGGTCTTTGATTTTGAAAGGACTAACTTTAAAGAATTAAGGGAATTAGTTGACAATGGATTGGACTAAAGAATTCTTGAATCTAAAGGTGGAGGAGACTTGGAATTACTTTGTCACAGTTGCAGGAACTATCTGAAGCTTGCATCCTAAAAGAAGGGGAAAAAATCATAGGCAAGAGATGTATACCAAGCTAGGTGAGTAAGCATCTCAGACAGATGATTAAGAGAAAGCAGAAAGCCTACAAGGAGTGGAAGATGGGAGGGATCAGCAAGGAAAGCTATCCCTTGAAGTTCAACACATGTAGAGATAAAGTGAAAAAGGCTGAACATTGCAAAGGAAATTAAATGAAGATAATGATGAGCTTGGGGATAGTGGTAGGGTGACTAAAGGGAAAGAGGATAAGGAGGTAGAAATAAACACATTTGAGGTAGAAGCTAAACTCAAATTGCTTGATGGTACTAAATTCTGATCTTGGCACAAAAAAGTGGGAAAGTGTTAATAAAGTTTGTGGATAACACAAAGTTGGTTGGTGTTGCCAATACAGAGAAGAATTAGGATATCATACAGGAAGATCTGTAAACTAAACTACATTAATAAACTAGATTAATAGGAGTACAATGAAATTTAATAATGGAAAGTGCAAGGCCATGTCTTTAGGGACTAATAACAAGAAATTTTCTGTAAGCTGTGGATGCACCAGTTGAAAATGATGGAGGAGGAGAAAAACCTGGACATACCAGTTGATCACAGGATGACTATGGGCCACCAATGTGATCTGGCCATGAGAAAAGTGAATGTGGTCCCAGGATGCATCAGATGAGATATTTCCAGTAGGGATAAGAAAGTGTTAATACCATTATACAAGGTGCTGGTGAGACCTCATCTGGAATATTGTATACTGTTCTGGCCCCCATGTTCATGGAAGAGGAATTCAAACTGGAACAGGTGCAGAAAAAGGCTACTAGGATGATTGGTGTAATGGAAAACCTGCTTTATAAGAGGAGATTGAAAGAGCTTAGCTTGTTTACTCTAACCAAAAGAAGGTTGAGGGGAGATATGATTGCTCTTTATAAATATATCACAGGGATAAATATCAAGGAGGGAGAGGAATTATTTGAGTTCAGCACCACTGTGGGTATAAGAACAAATGGATATAAACTGGCCATCAGGAAGTTTAGACTTGAAATTAGATGCAGGTTTCTAACCATGAGAGGAGTGAAGTTCTGTTCAAGGAGAGCAGTGGGGGCAAAATACCTCTCTGGCTTCAAAACAAAGCTTGATAAATTTCTGAAGGTGATAATATGATGGGATAGCCTAGTTTTGCTATTGACTGATCTTTGACTACAGGTGGTAGATATTCCACTGGTCTGAGATGGTGCATTTGATGGGGTGAGTTCTGAGTTATTACAGAGGATTCTTTCTCAGGTGTCTGGCTAGTGAGTCTTGCCCACATGCTCAGGATATAACTGATCACTATATCTGGGGATCAGGAAAGAAATTTTTCCCCAGGTCAGATTGGCAAAGGCTTCCTTTGCAGTAGGGGGCTCGTCTCACTTACTGGTAGATTCTCTGCACCTTAAAGTCTTTAAACTATGATTTGAGTATTTTAATAACTCAGTCATGGGTTAGAGGTTTATTATAAGAGTGAGTAGGTGAGGTTCTGTGGCCTGCATTGTGGTCAGACTAGAGGATCATATTGTGCCTTCTGACCTTAGATTATATGGGTCCATGGGGAAACATTAAAACTAAAAGCAGCAGAAAATCAATGTATCCACTCTTTGGCTGTGAAGAACCAAGGCATGTATTTCCATATGTCCCTGCATGCCAAGGAGAATGAAGAAAGTCTACATACTGCATCACACAGGATGATGTGGGCACATGCAAGGTATATCAAGTAAAATCATATACATAACAAATCCATTTTGCACAATAGTTTTATACTCCTCAATACCCTGCTTCAGCCTGTAACATCTAGTGTGAAGATAATGGATGATTCTTTTCCTCAGCCCCACTATTCTTCAAGAAAATTAACACTAAATAAAGTGTGTTCATATGGGCTTTGTTACATTTCCCATGATTTCATCTGATTGATAAATTGATGATTTGGATAATCCCTCAATGATTTGTATAGGGGAGAATTAAAGGCTATGTCTACACTTACTAAAGTTAGTTCAAATTAGTTAATTCAAACTAACTAATTTGAACTAATTTTAGTTTGTTCGAATTAACTTAATTTGAACTAGAAAAATTTAGTTCAAACTAAGCAAGTGCCATTCATGGCACTTGCTTAGTTTGAATTAGTGAATTGCATTGAGTTCAATGGGCCGTTTAGTTTGAACTAATGAGCAATTAGTTTGAACTAACATGGCCACATTGGTTAATTCGAACTAACTAGTTCGAATTAACCCTTAGTTCGAATAGAATATTCGGATTTATTAGTTCGAATTAAGGAAGCCCTTAGTTTGAACTAATTAAAGCCTAGTGTAGCCATGGCTTTAGTTAGTTTGAATTAAGCTTCCTTAATTCGAACTAACTTGCCAGTGTAGACATAGCCAGAGAGAATAAATATGAGGGAAAAATCATGGGTTCAGCAGCTTGCCTCAAATGTCATAATGTAATGCATATATCTGGCTAAAAACTTTAGAGCCAGAGGCACACTGGATGGGGGAAAAAGAGGGCAGACTTCAGCAGAAAACTGTAGGAAGAATTCTTGCTTACTTCGCCAGAACCACTCTTGGAGAATGCAAAATTACTTTCCTTCTTGTATTGTATTTCATAGTTTTTACCTTTTTTTTCCCCCTCCATCCACACTCACACAAAGTCACTTCAACCTATCCATCATCACCCCCTTATGCATTTTGGACACTATGGCTATGTCTACACTTGTAAATTCAGGTCGACTTTAGCTAAGTCGACTTAGCATCTCTACACCTAAATTTTAAGTCAACTTTGGGGGGACCCTACAAAGTCGACTTAGAGCATCCACACTGGATGCCTAGGTTGACTTCTAGGGGCTGGGGGGACCAAGGGCAGGTCCACGGGGGTAGGGGGTACCCCTTGCCCAGTGCCAGGGGGATCAGCCTTTGCCCCATTGTACCTTGGGGCAAAGGGGGACAGGGACCCTGGCAGGGCATAGGGGCAGGGTGGGCAGGGCTCTGCCCTGTGGGGGGGCATGCCAGGCTCTCCCTGTGCCCCGCCCCCCGGCAGGGAGGGCAGTGAGGGAGTCCTGGAGTAGCCATAAGTCAACTTAGGGCTACTCCAGGTCTACACTGGCTTAAGTCGACTTAAAAAAGTCGACTTAAGCCTTAAGTCAAACTAAATGGAGGTTTAATAAAGTCGACTTTATTTTCCTTAAGTCGACTTTATTTTCCTTAAGTCGACTTAAGCAACTTGCTTAAGTCGACTTAAGGAAAGTGTAGTGTAGACACAGAGTAAATTAAGTCGACGTAAGCAAGTGTAGATGCACCCTATGTGAGAGCAGTTCCTGTATGCCCTATCTAACTTCTCCTCGTCCTCTACAAAGGATCACAAAGAAACAGGAGGTCATTGCGTTGTCCTCGTCTTTTGCATCCATACATGGACAGGTAGAATTTAGCCTGTATCTAATTACAGATTCAGAAGCCATTTGTCGAGCCTTCTCTTAGTTAGAACTATTGTTTTTTTTTCCCCCTTCCCTGGGAAATTTAACTGAATAAGGCCTTCAGAGTAGGGACTGTTGATGTTTGCAAAACATCAATAGTTTCTCTGTTTCCTATATACAGGTTAAATACTTTAGTTTTTCATAAAACAATTAAACTATGCACATGCTGAACATATCCACAAATTAAGATTTCACACTGTCTTAGAAGACTGCAGTAGGTATTGAGTGCTCCTGCAGTGAAAATAAATGTCCTTTGTTGGTTTTTTTTGTTGTTGTTAAGCTCTCTGTGGAGGAAATATAACTGCAATGAATGGTACCATATATTCTCCTGGGTACCCTGACGAATATCCAAACTTTCAGGACTGCTTTTGGCTTGTACGAGTACCACCTGGTAATGGAATCTACATCAATTTTACTGTTCTTCAGACAGAACCAATATATGATTTCATAACGGTATGGTAAGTAGGCACAATTATTGATTTATTCTACATCTGACTGTGTAACAAATCAGATATTAAAATTAACCTTTTAGTTATGTCACAGATTTTTGCTTAATGTGTACATTCAATTTAGTGAAAAGGAATGATTTGGAAGACTAGACCAATGATAAAATGTTTATATTATATGAAGTACCTAAATAGGGATAAAATAAACTTAATGAATGGAAGAAATACAGTGGATGCAATCCTGTTCCTTTGAAGTCAATGTTAAAACACTTAATGGCATCAGTGGCATTGGGTCAGAAGTTTGAGATTTTACTTGGTGGGAGTGTTTAGTAATGTTATAAAGCACTACTTATAAAGAGGACTCTCAGGCTATGTCTATACTGGCAAATTAAGTCGATTTAAGGAGGCTTGAGTCAACTTAAATTAAGCCGCATCTACATTAGGCTTTCATTAAGTCGACTTCAGAAATTCCTTAAGTCAACTTAATGAACGCGTAAGTTGACTTAGTAAGAACCGCCTTTTAGGTTGACTTAAGCCTGCTTAGGTCGACCTAACCCTTCTTTAGGTCGATCTAAGCCCAGTATGGACATTTAAGTCCACTTTGTGAAGTCGACCTAAAGGCAGTTAAGTTGACTTAACAAAGTGGACTTAGTTCACGTCCATGGACAGCACTTTGTTAAGTCAACTTAATAAGGTTGATTTTAAGTCGACTTAAAGTTGACCTTATTAAGTCGACTTAACAAAGTCGACCTAACTTTTCCTAGTGTAGACATAGCGTCACTGACTTAGATAGCCCATTAGAGAATTATGTTGGATGAGATAATATCTTTTATTGGACCAACTTCTGCTGGTGAGAGAATCAAACTTTTGACCTTCCACAGAACTCTTCTTCAGGCCTGGGAAAGGTACTCAGTTTCCCAGCTAATTATAATGTGGAACAGATTGTTAAGCATAAAGAATTAACACATAAGTCAACAGACTGTTCAAGAAGAAGTGACCAATTAACACCTCTCCAGTCATAGGGGAGAAAGAAGAAGAAAAAATTGAGGCCATGGTGCTCTCAATTAGACAGATGATCAAGGACATCTGGAACAGAATGCCATAGGAGGAAGCAAAAGTTAATCATCTGGGCACAGGGATCAGTGCATACCTTAGACACTTCTGCGGTAGTTAATGTTGGTCTAAAATTTTCTTAAAGTGTATTGCATCTCAAATATTCTACAGCATGGGATACTTCAATTATGGTTCATATGAGATAATGAAAAAGATGATCTGGACTAATTTATTACTATGATATCTCCATCCATTATTGGTTTGCCACTTTTGTTATACCAAGATATATCTGCAAGGATTTATAATCTCAGCAATGAATATACAATAATCTTTTATATACCTCTCCATTGCTGTTCCTCTTCGTTCCCACGTGAGTTCCTAATAATTTCTCATCTTGACTACTGCAACTCTTTCTCCCTCATATCCCAAACGTCCACCTTGCTGCTTCCTTCAGTCTTTCCAGTACACCACCAAAAATATTGTGTCTCCTGCCTGCCGCTCTGAGCATGTTGTGCTACTCTTGAAAGTCCTTTACTTTCCTCCAGTTACCGTCTGCATCAAATTTAAGCTGCATCAGAGCCCTCAACTTTATTTTGCCCTATGTTTACTCTAATGTTTCCCTTTGTACATCCCGCACATATATCAGTCTGACCAATGGCATAATTACTGCCTACATTTAGTCTTCCTCCTGCTGTTTCCTTCATGCCTCCTCCCATGTGACCTCACACACCTTGCTTGCCTCCCTGGCCTATTTCATCCTGCCTCTTCCTCCTTATCTGTCCTTAATTCACATCCAAATGGTTTCCCAAGGCCCCCCATAAACAGTAATTATGGAAATATCATGAATGATAAACCTTAATATTCATTTCATTGTTATCATAGCACTCTTCATCCCTTTTCATTTATTCCATGTTTTATGTTTTCTTTAAATTGTTAACTCGTTAGGACAGAGGGACCATGTAACTAAAACTTCTGTATGTTGTTATTGTTGTATAAATAAATAGGAATAATAAAATTATGTAATTTGAAACAATCTTACAAAGTGAAGAATGTAGTGCTTAGAACTCATCAGAAAAAAAAATGACGATGTTTTCTTTGAAAAATGCAATTCCCATCAAAATTGAAATTCTTCACAGAATCATGTCGGTTTTGCCAAAAAATTGTTCTGAGAAAAAAACAGAAGAAAAATATTCCTCAATGTTGAAACATCCTCACAATTTCAGAACAAAATGTTTTAACTTTATAGAGTTTGTTTAAAAATATATTATATTTTATAATATTATATTTTTAAAAATTCAAAATGTTTTGATTGATCCATTTAAATATTTTGGGGGAATATTGAAATTTTTTGGTGTTGTTCAGATATGTAATGAAGCCAGAATATGAAATCTCAGAATTCTCAAAAAAATGGAATTTCCATCCTCTACACAGCCCAAAATTAAAATAATGGAGAAAATGAGAAATTTCATTAAAGACTATGAAGCTGTTTACATTAGTGATTAATTAAGCCAGTGAGCCACAGCCAGTAATATAAAACTTAGGATATCTTATATAAGATGAAGATGATTCTGAATCAGTAACATACTAAGAGCCACATATTTTTAAATGTCCTATATTTTTATATCCATACTTAGCTTTAGGTGTAAATGATAGAACTCTGATAGTTAATTCTGCCCACAAATTTAGTCATCAGATGTTGAAATGCTACTAATTGAAGCTCCTTTAAAAATGTGGCCTTCAAAATAATAAACATCAGTAAAATCTACATGCATAATAGCTTATACACCAGGGGTAGGGAACCTTTTTGTCTGAGAGAGCCATGAACGCCACATATTTTAAAATGTAATTCCGTGAGAGCCATACAATATGTTAAAAACTAAATACAAATAAATGTGTGCATTTTATGTTTTAATTAATTGAATTTGAATTACTTTTAATTGAAATTTAATTTTAGAAAGGCTTTTAAAAAACCTTTAAAAAAGGTTTTTAATTAAAATTAATTTTTAAAGGTTGGGTTTTTTTAAAAAGGAAGGAAAAAAGAAGGGAGGAAGGAAGGAAGAGAGAGAGAGAAAAAGAGAGAAGAAAGGAAAAGAGAGAGAGAAAAAGGAAGGAAGAGAAAAAAGAAAGAAGGAAAGAAGTGGAAAGAAGGAAGAGGAAGGAAAGAAGAGAAAAAGAAAAAAGAGGGAAAGAAAAAAGAAGACAAAGAAGGAAAAAAGAGAAAGGAAGAGAAAGAGGAAGAAAGAAAAAAGAAGGAAGGCAAAGAAGAGAAAGAAGGAATGAAAAAGGAAAGCAAAGAAGAGAAAGAAGGAAAGAAAAAGGGAGAAAGAAAAAAGAGAGAAGGGAGAGAAAAAAGGAAGGAAGAGAAAGGGAGAGAAAGAAGGAAGGAAGAGAAAGAAG
>ML685784.1:6317919-6335480 GCA_007922175.1 Pelusios castaneus | reverse complement strand
CCGCTGCCGCAGCCACCCCGCTGCCCCGGCTGTGTGAGGCAGGCAGGCAGGCCCGCGCTCCTGATCTGAGCCTGCCTGTCCCACCCTGGGGGCGGGGAGGGCCAGCCCAGAGGCCGGGCGCAGGCCAGGTGTGCCGCGGCCCTGGGGGTTGGAGGGAGCGGCGGGGGCTGCTGGGCTGCGCTGGGGGTGCGACGGCTGCTGCGCGGCCGCGCGCCCGCGCAGCTTAGAGGGAACACTGGCAGCGAGCCAGATGCAGCCATCTAAAGAGCCACATCTGGCTCACGAGCCATAGGTTCCCGACCCCTCTTATACACAGTTTTAGGGTGAAATCCTAGTTCCACTTAAGTCAACAGGAGCTTTGCTTTGACTACAGTGAGGCTAGGATTTCAGCCTAAATCTTCATAAACACTAAACGTGGAACATTATTTAATCTACCCAGAAATGCTTGAATTATGCCAAACCAGTTTGATTTCTTTCTTTGACAAGGTAACTGGTTTGGTGGATAGGGGCATTGTCATGGGCGTAATATATGTTAGCAAGGCTTTTGACACAGTCCCACATGATGGGTTTCATAAGTAAGCAGGAGAAGTATTCAAATAGTGTAGATGTGGGTCTCTAAACAACAATATATGAGAAGGTTAGAATGTACTTAATTGTACTCATGCAGACACAAAGTTCATGTAAATAAGGTGCCCCCCTTTCAGTCGATTGAGCAGGGGGAGTATCCTCAGACACTGAGAGCTTGCTTACATTTAGTTTGAAAAAGAACAGATTAACAGGGTTCATGATGTCCATGATGACATCTCGGATGATTTAGACAACAAATCCTGCATCCTTGATAGGGGGTTAGACTAACTGACCCTTGTGGTCCCATGTAGCCTTATGGTTCTATGATTCTACAAATGAACAGAAAATGTGTGGTTCCTTTTCTAATAATACTGCTAGAAATTAATGAGAGGTGAACAGCAATGGCTTATGGTCCTAATGTCCATATTTTTCACCTTCGCTGCACAAAAAGTGAACATTGGTCAAGGCAAAATGAGGAGGTACCACTTCACCCCCCAAAAGAAAAGAAAAGAACATACCTGAATCTGCAGAAAGAAAATAGAGCATCCATTCAAAAATTCTGGAAGTGGAGAAACTTATACGCAGAAATTCGAAAGCACCCCAAAGCATCTTCTGTTATGGAGCATTTTCAACATCACCATTCAAGTTACATATTTCCTTCTCAGAAGCACATTCAGTCTTAATATTTCTGTTTGTTTGTTTGTTTGTTTGTTTGTTTGTTTGTTTGTTTGTTAATGCAAGGAATACATATAAACCTTTCCATTTTTTTTTTAAGAAAAAAAAGTATAGGCCCATTTTAGGATAGAAAAAAAAATACTGCAGTACATACACACAGAAAAAAATTAAAATAAAAAAATAACCCTTCCTAGCAAAAATACCTCAGTATTCTTCAATATTGCACATTTACCTAACATTAATGGTGAAACCTACCCTTATTTTTGTTTTGATTATTTTTTATTCTTAGGGATGGGCCAGACCAAACTTCTCCTCAGATTGGCCAGTTTAGTGGCAACACTGCCTTGGAGTCTGTCTATAGCACTTCGAACCAGATTCTGATCAAGTTCCACAGTGACTTCACAACAAGTGGTTTCTTTGTGCTCAGTTATCATGGTAAGCTCAATACACTTATTTATATTTATTGATGATTGAATAGTTAAAAGTTAAAGTCATCCAGGTCTTAGACATATGTGTAAATTGTGTGAGATCAGTATAGTTACACCAGCACAGCCAACTACATCAGATAGCCTGGGATTATCCATCATGTTCATATGAGAAGACATAAAGGAGACCTGTACCTGTCTTGACTAAGAAGGTGACAAATACTTTGTATATTTGTTCTTTAAAATTTAAGGGAATATTTTTATTGAAATTACAAAGCTTAGCTCTCCACCAAAATTGCCTCCGTTGAGCTCTGCTTTTCGTGTGTACTTCTTAGCATCAGGAATTCCTATGATCTTCCATAAATCAGCAAGAGATGCAAGTCATTCATACGTATCCTATGTTTTGTGTCTGGTTTCTAAGTGACATTAGTTTCCTATTACTAGAAACAACAGTTCGCAGGGACGTGCACTTCTATTTCTATTTTCCTTTTCAAAGTCTCTATTTTGTAGATCAATTTTACTTATAATTAATTAATCAGTATTAATACTGATATTGTACTTAGGGGGCAGATTCCTCACTGACATCCAAGCCATGAGTCTTGGCAACCTGTTAAATGAATAAGCTTCAATAGATTCTTTTGTAATTGAAAAAAAGCACTTTCCTGTATACTAAGACTTGTTCATTAAAATAGAGATCATCTGAACTTCATGTGACAGAATGTTCCACAACCAGACACTCTCCACCTTGTCTCCATCTCTAGCAAGTTCTGTTATGGATACTGATAATTACATCATATCTGTGAATTGTAGTATTTTAGAAGTAACGTGTCTGTTCATATTATTATGGTCTATTACACCGAGAACCAGTACATTGAGTTGGTTCCATTGCTGAATGCATGTAGTGGGCAGAGTATCTATGGGATTTATTTCATTTACCTACTAAGATATGGACTTCTGAAATTGGGACCATCTTTCGTGTTCTATGGCTTACATGTCTCACCCAAGAGAATTTCATTGCAGTAGTCAGTTATGACGTAAAAAAATCATGGAACACTATCTCCTGGACTTTTATGTGTGGAGCATGCACAGTTTTTTCACTAGTTGGAACTAGAAAAAAAAATCATATCAAGGCAAAGTGCAGAGTTGAGTGTGGCTACCAGAGTGTAACTCCATGACAATGAATAGTCAAATGTTGTCATCAGAAGAGTAATCATAGATTCTACAAGCCCTTCTGCATGTGTACTTTGGCATATAAAAATCACTTCCATCTGGTTTTGTTTGAATTTGAATCATGTATTATTGTGCAACTACTTATTTCTTCTATGTGTTTAGGTAGCCTATAACAAGTGGTTGTCTGCCTCTGATAAGAATGATATGTGTCACTGTGTATCACAAGCATATTGCTAGCATTTGGCTTGTAGCTTTCATATGTTTCCTAGCAGCATAATAAAGATGCTGAACAAGCTGGTTCATTGCACCTATCATTGACATGAAACAACCAAAGCTACACAGATAAATTTAGCAACTTGTCTGTATCCTCAGGCTCACAATTTTGCAGTCAGCTTTTATTCCTCTCTTTTTCTCCCTGAATGAACATTGTCTCTAAATCCTGCAGGTTTTTTAAACTCTTTATCTAGTATGCAATATTTCCAAAATGTGATGTTAGTTCTATGTTCTCACATATTAAGACCTTACCCAATCCCTACTCATTCACACCTTGACAACATCAGATTCCTCATCTCTGACCTCCACACCTCTATTAATTCCATCCAGGGTATTTTAGCAAATAGTCATCTGTTTTGTCTGCTGCTTTGATGATCGTCCACTCCTTTTCAAATTCTTTCACTGCCCCCTCCACACTCCCTCATCTTCCTGATTAAATTTAAATTTCCTGTGCCCATGCTGGAAGACCTAGTGAACATTAACTTAAATCTCCCTCTCCATTCTTATCTCCTTCCACCTATTTCTCTATCCCATCTTTCCATAAATAAATTTTCCTTTACTGATGCAATATATCAAATTATTTGACAAATGAAGGGGACTGTTTAAATTACATATGCCATTGTCTAATTGTAAATTGACTTTTAGGGGCTTACTCTTGCTGCCAGTGTTTATTTCTCTTGCTATAAATCTAGACCATACCTCTCAAATTAAAAGGTCTGAATGTGGGATGCAATATGTAGTAAAGACCTAAATATTTTCTATATGCAAACTTAAAACACTGTGAGGTACATATTCTGTATCTTCAGGCTAATGATTTTTTAAAAATATCTGCTGTAAATAATTTGCAACAATAAAAGTGTAGGGGACACCAAATTGGTATGGGACATAGGTCATTTTGGGATTGATATGAGTTTTGTCTCTCTAATGAGAGACATTAGAGAGATATGATCTGGATTCATTTTAAAGATATTTGATCACAGTGGGTCCAATTCTGCTCCTATTATAATACTAAATTATGGTTCAGGGAGCACATTGCATAAGGGTAATGTGGCATGTTACACTCTTGATCCAGCTACATGTACCACAGGTAGCAGAATGGGAAGTGAACCAGAATTCAAAGAGGATCTAGCACCTCCCTTTGTACAGGTAGACAACAGGGATCAGAGTGGAGTGGAAACAGGCTATAACCTTGCCTCTGCTCTCAGCACTTAAAGTGTGTAGCTGCACTGTCCTACTCTATTAGGAGCAGGAACAATATCAATATCTTTATAATGTTATTCTTATTTTTATTCTTATTCTAGTAGCATCTAACCAGATAAAGATTCTGTTCTGCTAGCTACTGACTAGACATATAGTACATAATAATCCAAGATAGATCTTCATCTTGTATAGACTTCAGTAACCCCAGTTACATCAATAAAACCATTTAACTAAGTGGAGAATTTAACCTAGAGGTTTTTATTCTCTGTGAATTCAAGAGTGGAGCTCAAGCACTTTTCCGAATCTTGGTGGCTTTGAAGAGTAGCTGGTGTATGGCATAGATAGTCAAACTGAGACAGAAGCTTTCTTCCAGAGCTTCATTATGGAAGACTTTTTTATATTATTCTGACTGCTTCATTTTTGCAATCCTGACAGTTGCATTGTATCAAACTTAGGTTCTGTTTCATGCACATTGTAAGAAAGGGTACTCTTGGCATCTGGATAAAGAGGAGCAATACAGCAGTAGAAAAGTGGAAGTTATTAATGTGCATCTACTTATCTTTAATGCCTGTTCTACACACTTCCAAATGCTCACTGCACTTCCTTTATAAGGACCCCAGGATTTCTGACAAATCTACAGCCTGAGCTTTCACAAAGCTTGACAACTTCTCAACAGGAACCATTTGTACTGAAATATCAGAATATTGCTGTATGGTGATCTGGCATTCCTTGCAAACAAATGACAATCAAGTGAATAGGATCTTAGGACTCAGACAAGGAGGAAAGCAAGATATTGGACCTTTTTAGAGTATTTCAGTATGACATAATAAACCAATTATTATAAGCCACAGCTGAAAGAGAATCTGCAAAGGATCCATTTGTGTCTCCCTGATCGTGGGGCTGGTTTTCCACTGTTGCTTTTCCTACAATTCTTTAGAGCAGGCTCAGGATTTTTGTAAATTATACTCACCGGAAATGATCCCCAGGGAGCATTGCACTGTAAGGAGATCACCATAGGAATCTAGCAATGCTATCAAAGATATGCCACCTAGGGAATATCTACACTGAGGTGGGATTTAAAGTCAATTTTGAGCCACCAAATTAAGAAAATCGGAGGAGCATGATCACACCACACTCCATGTGCCAGGTTCTTGGTCCCCATTGCTTGCTGTTAGGTCAAATATAAAACTATTGCACTGTTGGTAGCTATGCAGGCTGTAATGATTAATCTACAGTCTGTGGAGTGCCATTTCTGGCCCCAAGAAACAAGCACAGACTGGTGGGACTTCATTGTGCTTACCACATGGCTACAGAACTTCTGTATGCAAAAGGGCACTTTCCTTGGACTTCACAAAGAGCTCTCCCCAGCACTGCAACATATGAATATTCGATTGAGACCAGCTCTTACAGTCGAGAAGCGACTGATCATCACTCTGCTAGCAACCACAGATTGTTTCCAGTCAGTTGCAAATCAATTTGGAGTTGGGAATTCTACCGTGGGAGCAGCAGTGATGCAAGTGTTCTGGGCCATAAGTAGAGTTCTGCTGAGAAGTGTAGTGATCTTGCGAAATGTCTAGGACATATTGGATGGCTTTGCTGTTATGGGGTTCCTTGAATATGGAAATCCAATAGATGGGATACATACCCCCATTTTAGCTCTGGAGCACTTTGCCACCAAGTACATAAATGGCAAAGGGTACTTCTCTGTGGTCCTGCATGCCCTTGTGGATCACAGGGGGCGATTCACAGTCATGAATGTGGGCTGGTCTGGGAAGGTGCATGATGCACATATCCTTAGAAACTCAGGTCTATTCCAAAAGATGCAGTCAGGCACTTTCTTCCTCAACCAAAAATCCGCATTTGGGGATGTTGAAATGCCCATAGTGATCTGTAGGATCCTGCATATTCCTTGCTCCCCTGGCTAATAGAGCCATGCATCAGTCACCTGGATGCCAAAAAGGAGTGTTTCAATCATAGTCTCAGCAAGTGCAGAATGGCTTTAGCGTGTCCATTTGGGTGTTTAAAGGGGACGTAGAGGAGCATACTGAATAGGCTTGACCTATGTGAGAAAAATATACCAGTGGTTATAATTGCTTTCTGTGTGATCCTAATTTGTGTGAGGCATGTGAGGAGAAGTTCCCTCAAGGCCCATGTTGGGAGAAGTTCCCTCAAGGCTGGGTTGGCAAGGCGAAAAGTCTGTCTGCAAATTTTGAGCACCCAGATGCAACGGTTACAGTGTGAGCTCATCACAGAGCTCTGTGTATCAAAGAAGCATTGAAAGCATGGTTTTGTAACGAGCAGCAGTGATGTTTCTGGATGCTGTCCTTGTGTGCTCCCTCCCGTTCCCCATGCTCCTTACTGCCCACCTGCCTTCTGTTTATTGGATTGGCAGGGTTGGGTTAGCAGAAGAGGGTGGGAAGTAGGACCTGGATGGTGCATCTCTTATAGGGGATGTTGCAAAGCTCTGCCTGCATGCAACAATGTTGAGGCAACCACATATTTCACCCTGCCCCTCCTCCTCCTTGATCGGTGAGGACGGTTATCACAACTTGAGGTGCAGTCTCCACGGGCTATAGGGGGATCCTGTACACATGCTGTTCTTCCTGGAGTTCAACCAGACGCCTCAGATGTCCAACTGATCACACACGATCCACAACATCTCTTCCTGCATTTCCCAGTCCTGGTCCAATGATGCTCTTCTCTCCTCCATGTCAAACTTTAATTTCTTGGACAGAGAGAGCTGCCATGCTCTGAGCTCCATATCCATTGCTGCAGAGGAGCTCATGAGCTCTGAGAACATGTCACCCTGCAATTTACAGTTCCTCTTCCGAATTAGGCTAAAGTGCTCTGCAGGAGTGGACTGTCCCAAGGTTGATGAATCCCCTGTAAACAGCAAAAACACACAGTTCCCATTGTTAGGTGAGCTAATGTAATGCAAAGCGTCAAATGTTGTTACTAGAACTCCCTTATTTTATCAAAACTTTACTTTAGAAGCACATGCCAATTTGAATATAACACAGTCATCGCTCACACTGCTCAGACTGCCTTTCACACAATGGTAAGCTAGGGGCCTTGATCATCCTAGGGAGACCCCCCTTAACAATTAGAACAGGAGAGGGAGCATGGTGGAGAAGCACAGTGCATGCTGTAAGGCACAATGCAGGGCAGGAGAGGTGGAGGCTTTGTTTGGTGACAGTTTTTGCACCATTTTCCCTAGGTGACCATGTGCAGCATCAGTCTCCTGAAGGTTATGCTGGACAAAAGGGAACAGCTGCTGCGAGCAGCAGGGGGGCAAGCCTGGCCCGTATGCCGCCCTGCTGTGTGCTGCGATCATGCCTGCTGCTTTAATAATTGAGTGGCAGGGCAAAGTTTCCTTCCATTGTTGGGGAAAGAAGGCAGGCCTCCCCAGGAACCTTCTTGCAAGGATTTGTGAATACTTGTATGAGACTTTTACAGATATCTCCCCGAACAATAACCAAAGCATTTGCTTGCACATCGACACTCTGTTTGAGTAGTCATGCGATGCCAGGGGAGGGCAAACTACATATCTGGCACAGGGGATATATATCTGAGGCCTGCGTCACTTCCCTCCCCTCCACCCCCACCCCGGTGCTGGAAACACCACCCTCACACCATGACCCATCCCCGCTCCAGCTCTGCGCCCACTGGTGTCCCCCTGAGTTCTCCACTCCACTACTCAGACTCTGTGGCCAGAAAGCTCTCTCCAGTCCCCTGCTGGTTCTGTGCCTCCCACATCAGATCTCCACCTCCACACTGTCTCTCCTGAAAATATTATTGCCCAACCCTGTGCTATGCTGAAGTTTGGTTGTCAACACATTCAACATACTGTCACCCAAAACATTCCTTGTAAAACAACAATTGAATGCAAATGAATGAAATAAGCAGAGACTGTTAGAACACTCACCTGGTGTGCCTTCCCCTGCATTACAGTCACTGATGCCATCCTGAGGTGGGGCAGGCTGCTCTCCCGAACTCCATTTTCCTCCTCCTCCAACTTCTCCTCATTCACTAAGTCGTCCTCATTCATTCTGGAGTCCTCTGAGGAGTCGATGTTACGTGGAGGCATACTGGTTGGGTCACAACAAAGAATCACATCCAGCTCCTCATAATACCTGAACTCCTCCTCCCTTGTCCCGGAGAGCCATGGCTCCCTTCTTGCCTGGCTTCCCAGCAAGAAGGGAGCCGTGGCTCTCCCATGGGACAAGGGAGCCTTGTGTGGCTCCCTGGCAGAAGGGAGTCATACGCGGCTCCCTTCTCGCCATGAAGCTGCATGTGGCTCCCTTATCCTGGAGGGAACTGTGGCTCCTTTCTTCTGGGGAGCCGCAGCTCCCTTTTTCCAGGGGGAACCCTGGCTCCCTTGGGGGGTGGGGGAGACGTGGAGGGAGCCGTAGCTCCCTTGTCCCCAGCCCTAGGTCAATTTAGGAAATTAAGTCAACTTAGGGCATCCACACAGGTTTTAGGTTGACTTAACGAATTGACTTAGGCATTAAATCGACCTAAAGAGTGGTAGTTATTAAGTCAACTTAAGGAAGCGCTTAAGTCAACTTAATGAAAACTAGGTGTGGACACAGCTTTGTTTAGGTCGACTTAAACATCCTTAAGTCGACCTAACTTGCCAGTGTAGGCATACCCTTTGATTTTAATGCAGCCCTGCTATGTGTCCCTGTTGTGGCCCCTTTTGAGTAGACCACAAGGTTTTTTTTATAAATGTCATGATTCCTTTTGCTAGTTTACATTAACTCCTCATCCCATAGGCTAATCAGATCTAAGGTCCCTGGGAGACTCCAAACTGGGGCACGTTTGCTGAGCTTGGATGCCATTACCTGCTCAGGTGAAAAGCTCTCCATGCTGTCCAAGAGGGAAATGGAATTCAGACCTTCACTGGGCTGCAGGCAGGGACAGAGCTATTTGCTTATGACGTGGCCAAGGTACAGTAGACCAGGAAAGACAGAGTTGCAAGAACAGGGAATTCTGGGATTGATCCCAGAAGCCAGTAACATGACACTAAATTGCTCTCTTTCTATACTGATGTTAAATTGCATTATTAAAATAGACCAAAACGCTACGTCTCCTGCAGGGTGGTGTTACAATGCTGACTTATGGTGGCAAGTAGTTCGATTTTTATAGCCACATGAGTGTAGAGGCTGGCTGTGGAGGATCAACATAAAAAATGTTGCATCAACCTTAGCTCTTAGTGTAGACCAAGCCTTAGTGTGGGCAAGAGCCCCCATCAACCCAGCACTTACTGTTGTTTAGGTCCAGTAAGTCTGGGGTAATCAAAGCACTTGTTTGAATTCTGACATCTAGTGACATGTTGGTTGGACTAAAGGAAAGAGTTTGAAGGCATGAACCTCCACTGCTTCATACTTTCTATAATCATTTACACCTGTGCAAACTAGTTATGAATACACCAAGAGTCCTGTGGAACCTTAAAGACTAACAAATTTCTTTGGGCATAAGCTTTGGTGGGCTCCAACCGACGTTGTCAGATGCATGGAGTAGAAATTACAGGTGATATATATATATATACACACACACACACACACATGCCAGGATGAAGGAGGGCAAATGCCCTCCTACTGACCACAGTACATACCTACATGTCTCCAGCTTCCACCCTGGACACATTACAGGCTGGATCCATTGTCTGCAACCAAGTCTTAAGATACAACCAGATCTGCTCCGATCCCAAAGAGAGAGACAAACTCCTACATGATCTCTACCAAACATTCCTGAAACTAAAGTACCCACCTGGGGAAGTGAAAAAACAGATTGACAGAGCCAGACAGGTACCCAGGAGTCACCTACAACCTGACAGACCACCCCACTCCCCCCAAAAAAACCAACCAAACAAAAAAAAGACCCACAGAACACCACTGTTCATCACCTACAGCCCCCAGCTAAAATCCCTCCAACTCATAATCAAAGACCTATAACCTATCCTGGAAGATGATCCCACATTTTCTCAAGCCTTGGGAGGCAGGTCAATCATTGTTTACAGACAGCCCCCCAAACTGAAGCAATTACTCACCAGCAATCCAACACCATACAATACGAACACTCAACCTGGAACTTATCCCTGGAACAAACCCCATTGCCAGCTTTCCCTGCACATCGACTCCAGTGATACCATCACAGGTCCCAACCACATCAGCCCCACCATCAGGAGCTCATTCACCTACACATCTACTAATGTGACATATGCCATCATGTGCCAGCAATGACCCTCTGCCATGTACATTGACCAAACCGGACTGTCCTTATGCAAAAGAATAAGTGGACACAAATCAGACATAAAAAATGGTTACATCCATAAACCCATAGGAAAACACTTCAATCTCTTTGGATATTCAGTAATAGACTAGAAAGTTGCCATACTTCAAGAAAAAAAAACTTCAAAAATAGACTTCAACATGAAGTTGTAGAGTGGGAACTGATTTTCAAACTTGGCACAATCAGACTGGGTCTGAACAGGGACTTTCAATGGTTAGCACATTACAAAAAGTAATCGTCCCTGTTCACACATTCTCACCCTCTAATCAACGGGTGGAAACAGGCCTCATCTACCCTAACTGAATTGACTTTACTCGCACTTGCCCTCCTTCATCATAGCATGTGTATATACACCTCTCAACTGTAGTTTCCACTTCACGCATCTGATGTAGCGGGTTGGAGATTATGCCCGAAGAAATTTGTTAGTTGTTAAAGTGCCACAAGACTCTAATTTTTTCTGTACACAGACTAACACAGTTATCCCTCTGGTTGTGAAGAGTCTCTTCTCAAAGAGAATGATATTGTTGCATTGTTTTACATTTGCATAAATGTAAATGCTTATGAAAGAGGCTAGACAACAGTGAATCAGACCTTTAAAGCTGTAATGTTGATGACACTGAACTTGTTCCTGCAGCCTTAATAAGAAAAAGTTTGTTCCTTTATAAGAAAAACTGCCACCAAATTTTGATTTTGCCTGTGTAAGAACCTGCATGATTGATCACTGGAAAAAAAAAACAAAAAACCTAATTGATGTATTATTTTAGCTACAGTTTCTCGCAGGACTGCATCAGAGTGCATGGTTTGAGTGGATTATCATATTCTCTTTTGAAACTGTAACCATTCTTTCCAGTACGGAAAAGGTTTGGCTTGAAATTGGTACCAGTTATTTGAAAATCCTAAGTGAGGCCACAAAAATGAAGGCTGTTTGTTGGATTTGTCTCTTGCACTTTTTTTTTTAGTTACGAGATTTTTAAAATGAAATATACCTTGTTTTTAATTGGTTTTTTTTGGTCTTCTGTTTTCTGAGCCTTTAGGGTATACTCAGCTCACATTTTCAAGCTTTTTTCCTCAACCATGAGAACTAAAACCATCCTTTTTTTAATGAAGGCTGAGTGTAATTGTAATCTCTCATAATTACAGTGGTGCCTTGATTTACGAGTTTAATTTGTTCCATGACGGAGCTCGTAACTCAAATTACTCGTATGTCAAATGCTGCGGCATTCACTGCGCCACCTAGCGGTGGGTTATCTGAAGCTCGGGCTCGTAACCTGAATTTTAGCTCTCAACTCAAAGCAAGAAATCGGCCGAGAGACGGCTCGTATCTCGAAAAACTCGCTAGTTGGGACACTCGTAAGTCAAGGTACCACTGTCATGTAATGTAATTGTAATCTGTAAACTCCAGGAGCAGGAGCTTTAAGAAAAACAACTATAATTAGCCTTATGATAATAATTACAGGAGTCATCGAAACTGTGGTACTGGCTGTTGTTGAAGATTTAATTTCAGTTGGATAGCAACTGATCTCATTCAAAGACTGTAGTAACTTTAAGAAAGATTTTCAAAAGAATTTGTGATTTATGAACCCGTGTCTCACAAAGTTTCACTTGGGAGAGTTAGGCTCCTAAATGTCTAAGGCCTGCTTTACATTTAAAAATTAGATTAACCTACCTATGTCATTCAGGCCTGAGAAAAAAAATCAGACTTCGAATGCCACAGTTAGATGGACCTAACTCTCATCTAGGTTGACAGACGTCTTCTGTTAAACTAGCCACTGTCTCTCAGAGGAATGGATTAACTGCATCAATTGAGGGGGGAGGGGGAAGCAACCTTCAGTTTATGCAGGAAGTATCTATACTATGATGCTATAACAGCACAGCTTCAGGACCTAAGTCATATCTGAAAATAGAAATTAGGCTCCAAAATCGTTCCTTTGAAAATTTCACTCCTGGTAAAGTACGGATGACTAAAGTGACTGTTAACCTGCTATGGGATGAACCAATAGTGATGCAATCATCTCAGTAGTGATGTAACAATTATATTTTATTGTATATAGGTTCTTATACCACCCTTAATACAGTAGAATCTGAGGTGTTCCAGTAATGCATTAAACTATGTGTCACACAACTGTCAAATTTTATTCATTCTCTCTCTCTTTCAATGGTTTTCATGGGACAGCTCTGTGTAATGTAGGGTGTGGTTTTGTTTTAACTGTACATGTTTCTGTCACTGTGAGTTTAGATTAAAGAAGTATCTTATCCTTGAAGCAGAAGATAATGAGAATTGTGATGGTCCTTAGTTCCTGTGGAAAATCATTCTGTGCCTGGATCCTTTGGCTCTCTCATGCACCCCAATGAGACCTTTTCCCCTTTTGGTAGAAAGCTCCATTTTTCATTTTTATTAAGTTATTAAGCCTGATCTTAGACTCATAGAAGATTAGGGATGCAGGGTCCTCAGGAGGTCATCTAGTCCAAAACCCTGTTCAAAACAGGACCGTTCCCCAACTAAATCATTCCAGCTAGAGCTTTGTCAAGCTGGGCCTTAAAAACCTGAAGAACTATAGATTTTACCACTTTCCTAGCTCTCCCATTCCAGTACTTTACCACCATTTTAGTGAAAAAGTTTTTCCTTTATATCCAACCTAGACAACCCCCCACTACAACTGGAGATCATTGTTCCTTCTTCATCGGCCACCACTGTGAATAGTGTAGCTCCATCCTCTTTGGGACCACCTTTCAGGTGGCTGAAGGCTTCTATCAAATCCTTTCTCACTCTTCTCTTCTTCAAACTAAATAAACCAGGGGTTTAAAATGGCCCATCCTGCCCAGCCACTGGCCGGGAGCCGGGTCACATCAGCCCAGTCCCAGCACTCAACTGGGAGCCCTGCTGCGGCTGCCTGCCTCCTCTCCAGTCCTGGCCAGGGCTCCAGGGACTGTGGGTGAGGCAGCAGGCTGGCGCAGCTTAGCTGGGGTGGGAGTGTGGGGGGGACACAGGCTAGTGTGGTACGGAGCAGCTGTGGGATGTGCTGGGCTGCTGGGGGTGGCCGCAGGCAGTACGGTGTGATTTGGTGGGGGTGGGGGGGTTGGTGGAGGGCAGGCCATGGACGTGGGCCATGCTGCTGCTGGGACCCACACACCTGCCTGCAAACTGGCCCTGTTGATGGGCATCCAGCCCCCCCACCCCCTGCCTTTTAAAAAAAAAAATTTTTTTTTTTTTAATTTGAGGGACACAAATATAGGTTTTAAAAACCTGAAGGGCCACTTGTCTATTTAATTTAAAAAAATAATAATTAATTTATTTTAATTAAAATTTAATTTGAATTTAATTAATTTAATTACCATGTACATTTAATTAAATAGACTGGTGGCCCCTCAGGGTTCTAGAAATTATATTTGTGGCCCTCAAGCCAAAAAGATTGGGAACCACTGAAATAAACCCAGTGCCCTCTGCCTTTCCTTAATAGTCACATGTCCCAGTCTTCTAATCACTTTTGTTGCCCTCCAATGGACTCTTTCCAATTTGTCCTTGTCCTTTCTATAGTATGTGTGCAGGGCAAAACTGCACACAGTACTCCAGATGACGCCTCACCAGTGCCTAATAGAAGGGAATAATCACTCATCTTGATCTGCTAGCAATGCTCCTACTAATAAAACCCAAGAACTTCATCCTGAAGCTTTAAACAATTTTTTAGATGTTAGCCCTAGGTCCTTGAGTACCTTGAAAATAAAGAACAAAATCTTGAACTTGAATAACTATAGAGATTGGAGGATAGTTAGTATGTGCTTGTGGTAGCCAGTAGTAATGTGGAAGCCAACTGCAGCATTCTGCACTAGTCTGAGTTTCCTATGGGCTGATGGCTTCATACCCAGATATATTGTGTTGCTTTACTCCAGACAGGGAGATGATAAAGCCATGTATTATTGTGAGTAGATCATTGTGTGCCAGGATGGGACAATGTCTCCTAGCCAACTGGAGATAATAGAAAGCATCACTGATGCTGCTATGTGAGATCTTACCATCAACAAGAGGTCCAGGAGCATGACTGAATTGACTACTGTGGGTGTTCACCTTCAACAAAGGAGACCGCACCATTACTGGATACTCTTTCTAGTGCTTTCTTCTGCCCACCAGCATCACTTCTTCTTACTCTGGTTCAGGCTCAATTAGCTATTCTTCATCCATGAGCTGAACTTGCCTATGTTGATAGTAATGATGCAGTTTGTGCCTGGTGAAGGATAGGCAGAACTGTGTGCCATCTGCGTATTGCTTGTAGTTGAGTCCATGTCATCAGCTCAGTTCACCTAGTAACTGCATGTTAATACTGAGCAGGAACAGAGAGACAACTGATCCTTGTGGTCAACATTGTAAAGAAAGCTTCCAAGTATTATTCAAAATCCATATAATGGTTGAAATCCTGGCATAACACCCATTGATGTTAGTGCAGCCAAGATTTCATTCAGTGAACACTCAGTGTTCTTATGTTCTTTTGTATCTGCTAATGCTTACATTACACCTAAGAACATTGCTGATCTTGGAATACTACGGTCCTGTCTAAGATACGTCAGCAATCTAGGGGAATGCGCTAAAATGGTTTAACGTTTTTTTGGAGGGATGCATCCAAAGAGTAATGATGGGAAACTCCACCTTTGCACTTAGATCCCTCCTTCCCACTTACTTGAAGTCTCACAGGGATCAATTCTCTCTGTGGTAATACTCAATATCTAACTAGATGCATTCATTTTCTCAGAAATTTCACATCTGAAAAGGCTGATTCATAATGGCACCTTTGAGTGGAAGAATTTTTGGCTCTTAAATGGATCTTTATTTCAGATGGTCTCAAGACAGGAAGAGTTTGGGGTTAAAACCACATTGAACTAAGTCTCTGATTCAGTGAAATGTTTGTGCTTTGTAGACAAGATTAGTGCCTTGCAGATAATTTTTAAGTATCTGTGGTCTAGTGAGAATATATACGAGTAGGATTTTGGCATTAAGAATAATCTGAAATCTTTAATATGAGAGATCTTTTCTTCAACTTTGCTTGCTTAATATTCAAAACTCCATATTGTTTTTCTTTCATATCCCATTGAATATTTCAAAATAAAGCTTTAAATATTGTTTATTGTTATCCTGTGAAATTGAACAACATATTAATCACAATTCCTTCTACATTTTACAGCCTATCAGCTTCGAGTATGCCAATCTCCACCCACTATACCAAATGCTGAAATTTTGACTGAGGATGATGAATTTGAAATAGGTAATGTTTATAAAAGCATCAGCACTATATTATTTCGAAGAGAGATCACAAATATATTTGCAATCTAAAGCAAAATATTTAAGAAACTTTTCTCTCTCTCTCTCTCTTTTTTTGTTTTTGTTTGTGTTTGTATTTGCTGAGTTTTAGGTAAGTCTAGGCAGTGCAACTAAGGACATAGGAGCTGCTTCTCAAATACCTTTTTTTCCATAATGCATTTATTTGTAAGGTTCAGATAAACTCATAATCTCTGACAGTGAATTTTAATTTTAAGCATCTTTTAAAATAGTTGAGTTTTAAGGGCTGCAAGTCCCTTTTAAGAAAAAAATAATTATCAAATGCTGTGTTTATTATGTATAGACTATTGTGTACATATACAAATAACTGGAACTTTTAAAATTAGAATTATTATTTATATTTTAGGCATCAGTGCATTTAAAAAAAAAGAGAAGTGAAAGAGGTGCTTGAACTAAATTTCAATGAGTAAATTTAAAAAAGTAAAACAAAAGAGGAATCTTGTGGCACTTTAAAGACTAACACATTTATTTTTCGCATGAGCTTTCGTGGGCAAAGTCCCACTTGTGTTTGAGTCTATATAATTTGTTTGATTTGCTGATCTGATGCAGTGAAATGTAATTGCAGGATTTATCTTTCACTCCCATACTGTAAGATTTTTTTCAATGTAAGTTTTCTCCACTCAGGCATCTGACGAAGTGGGACTTTGCCCATGAAAGCTCATGCGAAAAATAAATGTGTTAGTCTTTAAAGTGCCACAAGATTCCTCTTTTGTTTTGCTGAACTAGACTAACATGGCTGCCCCTTTGGAACTTAAAAAAGTAAATTTCAGTGAGTTAAGGCAAAATAAATAGCATGAAGAGCACAGCCCAACTGAGCAAGATATCCTGACCTTAAAAGTTATGGCTTTAAGTTGGCCCAAGCCCCCAGTCCAGCCAGAGAACCACAACAGAATATTGGTGCAAGCATGCAGAGCTGCATTTGTCTTTATTGTGGCTTGGTGTTGGGGCAGAGACTAGTCATGTGTTTCTCTTCACATTACTAGGATTGAGCACTGTCTGTCAAAATGCTTTTGCCTAATATTATAGATATAAATAAATATTATTATTGTATTCACTTTCATTTATAGGAATCTCATGAAAATTCCAAACTGAAATCTATTTTCTTTATCTTCATTTCCACTGTCTTCGGTCAACTGATTCCTGGGCTGCATACGCATTTGTTTTGTTTTGTTTTTAATACATATAGTATGTGAACTAACAAATACAAATGTTTCTCTTTTGAGACTGACCATTTTGCCTGACTAAGGGTTGCAGGAGAGGATCCCTTGACATTGTCCTTTTAAATAGTACCATGATGTTTACATAATAACTTATCGAGCTTTAAAACTCTATGTTTCGTTTGCTTAGAAAGGTAACAAAAATTGAAGACAGTTAAATAATCATGCTAATACTATGATTGGAAATAGTAATACATATGGTACAATATTCAAAAGAATGCTTATTTACCACAACATTTTCTTTGACTAATCAATTTTTTTGTGTCGCTGGTCATTTAGTATATTATATATGGCACCAAGTATAATTTGATTAATCAATAATGTTGTTAAAGCAAAAAATTCCTGTTAATTGGTTTTTAACAGTGCTTTTCTTTCTTTCTTTCTTTCTTTCTTTCTTTCTTTCTTTCTTTCTTT